>CM040246.1:163212434-163859379 GCA_022545495.1 Chrysanthemum lavandulifolium
AAATCTAAGACTAGTTGGAGATGGCGTAAATGGTTACATAATACACTTGGATTTAAATGGATACCTAAAATCATTGATATGTGTGTTTACTATAATCGCCTTGAACCCTCTAATTCTTGGGTTCCACGTCTACTTCTATTCCATCCGTGTCGTCTATGTGTAATGCGGTGATCTGATCATCCTTTGGATTGTTGATAGCGGATGTTCCCGACACATGAGCAATCTCAAACTGTTATCAAACTTTTTGCAAAGTTCATTGGCACTATCAAATTGGAATGATCACTTGCGACTATCATGGGATACGGAGATTACATCAATGGCAACATTGAAATTAGCAGGGTTTATTATGTGGAAGGCCTCGGTCACAATCTCTTCTCGATGGGTCAATTACGTGATGGAGATTTGGAAGTTGCTTTTCGGGAGAAAACTTGTTTCATTCGTGATCTACAAGGAAACGATCTTATGTCCGGCACCATAATTCAAGTCTTTACACAATCTCAATGCAAGACATGATTGCTTCATCTCCCATCTGTCTACTTTCAAAGGCAACATCTACAAAATCTTGGCTATGGTACCGTCGTCTCTCACATTTAAACTTTCAAACCATAACCAACCTTGCTCAATACAAACTTGTTGAAGGTCTCCCAAGATTCCGATATTCTAAAGATCACCTCTGCTCAGCTTGTGAACAAGGTAAAAGCACTCATGCTCACTTTCTTTCAAAGGTGGAACACTGACTCAAGAAGTGCTTCATCTTCTTCACATGGATTTGTGTGGCCCGATGCGCGTGCGGGCACGATTAATGGCAAATGCTACATCTTGGTAATTGTAGATGACTACTCAAGATGGACTTGGGTTTATTTTCTTCAAGTAAAGATCAAGCTCCACAGATGATCATCACCTTTCTCATGAAAATTCAAGTTCGACTCAAACACATTCGAGACAAATCGAGCATAAAGAAACCGAATTTGTGAATCAAACTCTTCGTGCATTTTATGAGAAAGTGGGAATTGAGCATCAAACATCTATTGCACGTACACGAACAAAACGGAGTTGTTGAAAGACGAAACCGTATGTTAGTGGAAGTGCAAGAACAATGTTAATCAATGCTAAACTTCCAGATTACTTGTGGGTCAAGTCGTGTCAACCGCATGCTACACTCGAATCGCTCAATGATTACCTAGCGCCACAACAAAACACCTTATGAGCTTATCCACAACAGTAAACCGAATCTCAAACACTTTCATGTATTTGGATCCCTTTGTTATCCGAATAATGATCGTGATGACTTTAGTAAGCTCAAAGCCAAAGCGACATTGGAGTCTTTGTAGGATATTGTGAAAACTCAAGGGTTCTTGGATCGGAATCGCCGTATGCGGAGATTATGGAAATGATTCATGCCAATTTCGATGAGCTTACAAAGAATGGCTTACGAGCATAACGACTTGGAACCCGATCATAAGCTGTTTAAACTTCCTCAAACCCCATCATCACCGCACCTAGTTTACAACTAACTCGACGTCAAATGGAGCGACTATTTGCTCCTACGTTTAGTGATGATATTGATGAACGTGCACCGGTGTATCCAATGTTTCGGCCGCTCAACCCGATCAAAATCCAATACCGATACACTCGCTACAACAACTCTTTGTTGAGAAGCACCACCGATTGATTCTACAACAACAGTTGAACAAATCGCATCCAACGACGCTGAACCAGCTGATGATCTTCTGAACAATGAAGTACCCCCACCTGAAGATTATGATCTAAATGCGTTCTTCAACCCATTTGCTAATGAAACTACCACATCGATGTTGCGGAATCATCCACAAGCCATTTGAATCCTCCCAATCTGCAGAATGTATATCAACATCAACCTTCCACACATCATTGGAATACCATCCTCTTGAGAACATTATTGGTAACCCGAATCAACCAGTCGTAACTAGACAACGTCTTCACACAGACGGTGAACATTGCATTTATGCACTCACCGTCGCCAATCGAACCTAAAACATTAAATATGCAATGACAAAAGACAACTAGATTGAATCCATGCAAGAAGAACTCAATCGGTTTAAACGTCTTGAAGTATGGGAATTGGTTGAAAGACCAACAGAGGTCTTCGTCATTGGTCTCAAATGGATTTGGAAAACAAATTGGATGATGAAGGAACCGTCATCGAAATAAGTCACGTCGGTGGCTAAGGGTTATAAACGATGAAGAGGTATTGACTTTGAAGAATCCTTCACTCGGTTTCTCGTCTTGAGGTCAGACGGATTTTCTGGCGTTTGCGGCTCACATGAACATCACCGTTTATCAAATGGATGTCAAAACCGCTTTTCTCAATGGAAAACTAAATGAAACAGTCTATGTCGACCCCGAAGGATTCGTTGATCCGAGTTCCCAAACCATGTCTAAGTTTGAACAAGGCTCTCTACGGCCTCAAACAAGCCCCTCGGGCGTGGTATGATAAGTTATCATCCTTTCTTATCGCCAATAATTTCGTCAAAGGTTTGGTCGACCGTAAACTTTTCATACAATATCACGGGGCACACATTTTAATCGTTCAAATTTATGTGGATGACATCATTTTAGGGTCAACACATCTAAAGTACTCAAATGCTTTTTCAAAACTGATGAAAAAACATTTTGAAATGTCCATGATGGGTGAACTTACGTTCTTTCTAGGACTGCAAGTTCATCAATCACCCCGTGGTATTTTCTTGAGTCAGCCCAAATATGCCCTTGAAATTTTAAACAAAATGGAATGCAAAATCGTGACACCTATGCCACTCCAATGGCACATACCAAGAAACCGGCCGATTTGCATGGGAAATTAGTTGACCCTACCAAATCTGAAGAAGATAATTGGGTCTCTCATGTATCTAACGACCAACAGACACGATATTGTCTTTCTTGGTATATCTTTGATCCCGTTATCGATCGAGACCAACGAAACTCACCTCTAAGGCTAAAAGAATCCTCCGATACATCAAGCGAACCATTAACTTGGGGATCCGTATCCAGAAGGATTCGGTTTTGAACTAATAGCTTTTTCAGACGACGATCACGCAGTTGCTTAGATTCTCGGAAAAGTACTTGAGAGCTCTACAATTTCTTGGTGATAAAATGGTGTCATGGCAATCGAAGAAGCGAGGATTGTACATCGTTGTCCTCAAAAGAAGCGAATATGTATCCATGTCGGCGTGTTGTGCTCAAGTCATTTGGATGAGAACACAACTCAAAGACTATGGTTACGTGTTTGAGTAATCTCGATGTCTTCGCGACAATCGAAGCGTAATTGCGATCTCGTGCAACTCGTTCAACATTTAAAATCAAAGCACATCGATCTTCGATATCATTTCATCAAGGAGCACGTGGAAAAGGGTACCGTTGAATTATACTTTGTGGGTACTGAATACCAACTGGCAGATCTTATCACCAAAGCCTTAGCTCCTGCTAGGTTTAATGAGTTGGTCTACCGGATTGGTATGCGGTGTTTGACTCTAGAGGAACTGGATGAACTTTTAAATCATTCTTAAAAACCAGTCAAACACCAAAACCTCTTTTGTAAATATTTTCAAAAACAAAATACAAAAATATAAAATCGGATAAAATACAAAAATATTCTTCTATCCTAATTTCTTTCAACATGGCAAGTACAAATCTTCCGTCAACACTTTACTCTTTCAAAATTCAGTATTTTTTTGGTCAAGTGTTGAGGGGGAGAGAGTAAATATTTTTGATTTCATAAAACTTTGTACTTGCATGTTACCTCATCCCGGTTGTTTCTTTGATAATGGTGGTCACATTCCTGGTTTACTGACACTCCTCGGGCTCAAATTTATAAAATTTCATTATTTCTTAAGTCGAGGGGGAGTATCGTTATGTTTCTTGCCTAATAAATATTTTGTCTAACCAAAACGGGAGTTAATGGGTCTTGGTTGAAAATATTTGAGGTTGAGGGGCTAAATGTGTAATCTTTGAAAAGTAATTTTAGTCAAAACTCCTCTCCAAGTTCATTCCTATCAAGATCCAATGATCCTATTTAATTCTGCAAATTTGTTCATCAAACTTAATTATGTTTTGATCATGATTTTAAACTATGGTCTTTGAAAATCTTTTCAATCCAACGGTTAATCTTGCAAAATTTGATTTTGAAAGTTACGTGTATGTGTATGAATTGGGAATTTCGCCTAAGTGTGCTTGTGTTGTAATGGGTTGTGTTAAAACCTTTCTAAAACATGTTTTGAACCTATTTCATAATTGGGGGTTTTCTTATCCTTGTGTTCTGCTATGCTTAGATTTTTATAAATGTGTTAGAATATGCTTATATACACATTAGGAGCCTTTAATTTGCCCAGAAACAACAAAATTGTTAGAATTCATGATTTAGGGTTCTTGGGTTCGTACCACTCGAATCTTTTTTGTGTTAAAACTTGTTCTATTTCATTCATATGTCATCTAAGATAGTCCAGATACGATTCTTGATTGAGTGTTTTGGTTGAATCTGTTGAGCGTAGAAATAGGGTTTAGAGCTTAAAAAACATTATACGCCTATTCTATTCTAAGTTTAATCGACTTGGTCTAAGTGCTGTTTTGTGATCATGATAGTGCTTGAAATTACCTGTAATCAAGTTTTTCATGTTCATGATTTTCAGTCTGCTTACTCATTGCTTTGCATAAGGAATATTTTTATGCGTAAAGGATTACGCCTAAGAGAAATCTTACGCATAAGCCGTTTCGCTTAAGAAGTCTACAGTCGATTACGCGTATCTTGGAAAGATATGCGTAAACAAGGTTTGTTACGCATAAGCTTTACTCTTATGAGTATACCTTACGAGTAACATTCAGCTTAACCTTACGCGTAAGCTTAAAGCTTTTGAACTTATATAACGCGTAAGAAATTCTTACGCCTAAGATTTGGTCTTACGCTTTAGCTCACGCTTACGCTTAAGCACCTTTTTTACGCATAAGGCCTCATGATTATGCATAACCTACCATTCGCTTTGTCTTTGGACTGTTACGCCTAAGCATACGTGTTAATTGTTACGAATATGTCTAATATTACACATAAGCCTACAAATGTTAATGTGTTGTGTGTTTAAGTGAAAATTGGTCTTTAAATCTTGAATATTAACATGTTCACATAGCTTATCACATCAACTTCAAACAATTGGACTAAAGTAACTAAGGACTTGTAACAATCATAAACATGATAACGTCAAACAAGGAATTGGACAATAAATCAAACTAAGTCTAACACATAGTGTTTCCATATGTTTGTTCTTTTGTCTAATTACTTTCAGATCACAAAATGGCTGTCAATCAAGAAAACATCAATGCCTCTAATAAGCTCACAATAGCTGACATCTTTCCAGTCGGTTATGACAAAACTATTGGGAAGAACAATGGCTCATACAGCCGATGTTCAACATAATGAACTGAGAAGTTTTATCCATTGTTGATTCTCACGAGATATTTTGGTACTTCACGGTTAGACTCATTGGACATACATTGTTTATTGTCTCCTTGTACATGGTTTCATTGTCTTCAATTCATCATCACCATACGTGGTGTATGATTACGATTCATTGAAAACATCGAGGGGAGAGAGTGTGGTGATGGTGGTTTTGCTAATTGTTGCGAGAAAATGAGTTTCGACCAAGTTTGAATATCCGTAAATAATTTACTATGACTCCGCTTGACAAAGCTTTTGTTTTGAAAAATATGGCGGTGAACTTGATTTTACTAGAAGACAATTTGTTCCAAAAGTTTTGCATCATAGTTAAAAGCGCATAAAAACATAGCCCTTACAACTAATGAAATACTTATAGCAATAAAAATAATATAGTTTTGAGAAAATAAAAGCAACTTTATAAAAACATATATTTATCGTTTCAAATCCGTTTTCTACTTGTAACAATCATAAACATGATAACGTCAAACAAGGAATTGGACAATAAATCAAACTAAGTCTAACACATAGTGTTTCCATATGTTTGTTCTTTTGTCTAATTACTTTTAGATCACAAAATGGTCACAATCAAGAAAACATCAATGCCTCTAATAAGCTCACAATAGTGACATCTTTCCATTTGAATATTTAGGTTTCGTTAGATAAAAATAACCGGGGTTATGACAAAACTATTGGGAAGAACAATGGCTCATACAAACCGATGTTCAACATAATGAACCGAGAAGTTTTATCCATTGTTGATTCTCACGAGATATTTTTGGTACTTCACAATCGGTTAGACTCATTGGACATACATTGTTTCATTGTACTTTTAGATCCTGTCAATCAAGAAAACATCAATGCCTCTAATAAGCTCACAATAGTGACATCTTTCCGGCCGGTTATGACAAAACTATTGGGAAGAACAATGGCTCATCACAGTAGATGTTCAACATAATGAGCGAGAAGTTTTATCATTGTTGATTCTCACGAGATATTTTTGGTACTTCTGCTGGTTAGACTCATTGGACATACATTGTTTATTGTCTCCTTGTACATGGTTTCGTTGTCTTCAATTCATCATCACCATACGTGGTGTATGATTCTGATTCATTGAAAACATCGAGGGGGAGAGAGTGTAGGTGGTGCTTGTTTCCTTGATGTGTGTTCATTTCTTCCTTGATGTGCTTTTGCTCTTTGAGCGAAAACCCTATCCCTTCTTCAATGTCTTCAATCAAGGGGAAGAAATGAGACGATCTATGGCTCAAACATCTCACATTGGTGTTATCGTCTCACTGTCACAGGGTTATCGTATGTGAAGTTACCTAGTTATGATGTTATGATGCCTCACACTCGGTCATTTTAATCGAGTAATTGCATATTCACAGTTGATTATTGTTCCGATAGACCTCAACAACCAGGGGATGTAGTTTCACTTCATCTTTCGTGGTTTTCCTGGTGTAATGCATCTACATACGTGAGAAGATCTTGCATGTTCCCTCGATCGGATTTTCCGCATGGTGTACAACTGTGATTACGCAACCAAATAGATTCTCTTGGTGTGGTGTACAGCTCATCTACAAATTCTGCTACGTACTGAAAATTTCAAAAGTTAGAGGAAATGTCTACTACATCAAAGTTTCGAATCTGCTGAAAACGGTTGTCTATTTGAGGGGGATCAGATCTAGAAACATCATCAATTGGGGAGAGGTTAATTCGTTTCATACTTATTACATTATTTCCCTAAATGGCTTGTGCACACATAACAGTGTACAACCCGTACTTGTAATGAAAGGACCTTGTGGTACGCTTCAGTGCCACAATCCTTACAAAAGGAGCGAAAGCTTCTTACTTTTGAGTAAAACTAATCAAAACTTTCATTTTCAAAGTTTTGCTCAAAAGGACAAGTACTTCCCCTTATGATTTCAAAACCTCAAAAGTTAATATCACTTGTTGAGGGGGAGTATTTGATTAAAAAAATTGTTCACAAAATTGTTCTTCGTGGTAATCTTCCCACAAAACTCGAAATGGACATATTCGATATCAAATTTCGTCAAAAATAACATTCATATGCCATTTTTGTGGGGGAGAAAAATTATGTGATAAGAAATATGTTGTGAATTGCAAATGAATCGTCGTACTAAAGACTTAACCAATGAATTGACGTGATGTAAAAGTTAGTAAATCGAAAAGACTTGTCCGAGACGGGTAATAATTTCAAAGCTAGCTCGCTAGTGATGTAAACATGTCTCGCAAAGGACTTCTCCGAGTAGAATGTACCATTCGAGAATATCTTGGTAGACATGAACTTTGACGGGTTTGACAACCTTTCGAGGTTTGTCCACACCTTCAAGGTAGTTATTAGAGCTAGTTGTCACCTAAAAGCTGATAATGTAACTCTTTAACTATGCAACGTAACCGTGTCTCATGGGAATTGTCTATCATGAGTTGATCAATTCAAAGTGCGCGCTCTCTCACCGTGTGATTGTCAAAATTCTTAAGCACGTGAGGGGAGTATTTGCAAAATCTTAAACTCTCAACAGTGGTATTAAATGCTTTTACTCATAACCACTTTGAGAGATTTTCATGAAAATGGTTTTATGACAACATAGGTTAGTCATGGAGTTATAAGGTGACTAAGGTTAGGAATAACCATCCTATGATCCGCCAGAGCCGGAGGGATCTACCCAAGGACACCACAAATAGCTATAATTAGAAGTCCTTAGGTATGATTATAAAAAGGAGAAAATGAGAATCGGAGAAAGAAGGAGTTGAAGAATTAAAAAGAAAAGGGTGAAAAGAAATAGCCCTCCAGATTATTCAACTTAGGGAAGACACCGGGTTCAATTCATATGCTACTGGTTGTCACTTGATGACAACGGTATTGAAGACAAAGTCATCATGGACCCAGTGACGCATGCACTAAACCTTCTTAGCCACTCAAGTTTCTCTCAACTGAAGCTTGTTTCATTCTCACGGGGAACCCTACGTAAATTATCGGCTTTCTCTTAGAGATTCTTTGGTATTGAAGAAGGAGACCCTCTCCCTAGTCTCCGTCGGAAAACCAAAGCGCACTATTGAGTCTAGAGCCACGAGATTCATCAAAAGCTCTCTTAGGTACACTTGACATTTCATCACTTGTCGTTCAACATTAAAGACGCAAGTGATACATTATCGAGTCCTACACGGATCTTAGCAATCTGTCAAGAACATTTATGAGAGGTTCACATGTGATCCTCGGTGATTGAATGGAAACTCCCGCGTGGTCAACATCAAACGACCGACAAGCAGTCACTTCGGTAACTCCTTGTGGGTTACGCTTAGTGTGTCTCAAACGGTCTGATCGTGGGGTGATACCTTGGTGTACCTCAATGACTCATCCGAATTGTAGGTGTACCGGTACATCGCGTTATCTCACTTGTGGGACTCAGTTCAGAACGACCTTTGTGAGAATTAGAGTCGTGTTTTCACACTATTTGTTAACACACTCAAGTTCAAACTTGTAAGTACTGGATTATTTCTAACCCATGTTTTATGTTTTCTTCTTATGGATGCTTATGGTGGAAAAGATCGTGCTGATTCTCCACATGCTCATACCAACAACAACACTAATTAAAGTTCTCTCAAAAGGCAACACAAAGTCAGAATGATTCTTCGTCAAAGTCAAAGAATCTACAAAGTTTAAAGACTAAGAGAACTACATATGTATTGAAATCCAACGTTAAAGAGTTTGTGAGTATGTTGGAGAAAGACGTGGAGACACTGGAGCAACGAAGCGGACCTAATGCAGATAACCACAACATATTATCATTACCATCACAAAGAACAAAGATCAAAGAACAAAGATAATGAAGACGTCAAAGCTGAAATACTTCAAAGTAAACAAGATCCCTACACTTGGGAGATTGTTCGAATCAAGGCACTTCTTCTCATAAGAAAGAATAATGTCAGAAGACTTCAAAGCTACTATTACTTCTGCACCTACAACATTATCATTCATTTAATTAATCACCAACACTTAGGGGGAGATTGTTGGAATCACTCCTAAACTAGATTACAAGTGTTAGTAATTAATATGTAATAGTTTGCTTAATTAGGCCTTTATGTTTGTTATTATGCTAAGGCTTATGTAGAAGGCCCATAAGCCTTGGCCCAAGCCTAATAAGGAAAGGAAGGGACTAGGAGTGTTGCCCTAGCTCCCTCTCCTATAAATAGGATTGTAAACCTTCATTTGAAGGTTGGTTGTTCACTTTCACATTTATCCTAAGCTTATTTCTTCACATAGTCATTCGTATACTTGTGTGTGTGTTCAACCGAACCCTCCTTCATCTCATTTTTTATATTGATGCTTGTGTTACATAAATGGGAACCTAACACGCATCCAAGAAATCTGTCCGAGAGTCAAATCACAGTCAACAACAAAGTGACTTTTTCACCTAAAATTCACCCTTTTGAACGTTTTTGCTTGGTTTCTTTTGCACAACTTGGTCATAGAAGGTTATAACTATCCTAAAAATACTTACTTTAACATAACAAACGTGAGAATCAAAGGAAGCTACTTTTGAGAACAAAAACTTTGCAAAACCAACTTTTCAATCTAAGAACAACCAAGATAAACGCACATACAACCTACCCTAATCAAACCATGGGCTCTGGTACCAATTGTAAGATAATTGATATCATAACACCATAAAAGATTAGAGCTTGGATCGTGTGGTTCTAGAGAGAGAAAGAGAGAGAATGGGATGTTTAGAGAGAGAAACAAAAATTGCACAATTAGATTTACTTGAACATCCAACCCTCTCCCTTGTGGGGAGAGGGATATTTATACAACTTATCTACGCCCTCCTTCGGGCTGTGGATCAGGAATACAGTGGGTAAAGACCCGTCCTTCTTCCACGGTGTTACTTACACTAATATAAAATTACTAAATAACGTTGAGTCTATGAGCTAACTTATGCTAGACTATACTTGGGGTGACCGACACTTCTACATGAATTTACTAAATCCTAACATTATGTCTTGTATTGAGTGTCAAGAAGTATTGAGTGTCAACATGCAAAAGGGCCTAACTTACACCATTAAATCAACAGTAATCTAGTTAGACCCATCTAGTTATGGTGTTTGACAAGGGGCCTAACTCACACCATTGTACAGAACAATGCAACAGATTACACTAAACTTTCGCAACCTCTGATTAATTGTACGTTTTTTGCCACAAATCTTCGAGTAAAACATAAGCAATTGCATCGTCTACATGCCACTTATTCCTATATTTAGCCCAAACATACTCAATCATATCATTAGTTACTACCAGTTTTCTATAATCCTTATCCTTTGAAAAATCTGCCATTGATTGGGTATTTTGTAAAAACATATTTAGGGTCACACCATGGGCAAAACAATGGGCCAATTTGACTTCTAAATCAGAACAATGCAACAATGAGCTAAACTAACACCACTCCAGGCACCACAAAATTTGTAATACAAAAAAATACAGAACAATGCAAGAATACACTAACCTTTCATCACCTCAAGTTCTTTGTGGACATATTTCCACAAGTCTTCCAAAATCTCATCAAACAATTCATTTTTTTCCTTCCAATTGTCCTCATATTTAGCGTGAATAAACTCTACCATATCATCGATTATTATGAATTGCTCCAGTCCTTATTTGCAATTGAATAGGTAGTGAGGAATTTTTTTTTTTTTTTTTTTTTTAAAGTAGGGTTGTGAGGATTATGATCGGGTTAATCTAATTTATAGGTGGGATGATCGGGTAGTGAGTTTTAGGTGGAATCATTTGGGCTAGTCTAAGTAGTATGAGCTTTAGGCAAGAAAAGGACGACGGGTACAAGTATTGAACGGCCACAAGGACGAAATGTGTAAAAAAAACTTAACAAAACCGAGATGACGAAGATAGAAGGTAACCAAGTCAACATAACCACCAGTGGTGGTGGTGAGTGATGGTGGTAGGTGGTGGTGGTGGTGAGTGATGGTGGTAGGTGGTGGTGGTGGTCGGTAATGGTGGTGGTGGTGGTGGTGGCGGCGGTGGTGGTGGTGGTGGTGGTGATGGTTGCCGGTGGTGGTTGGCGGTGGTGGTAGTGGTGCTGAGTGGCGGTGGTGGCAGTGTGTTGACTAACGAGAAATTTCAGGGACTAACGAGAAATGCTAATGGGCGTTAGCAAAAAAGATTAAATTATGTATATATTCATCGCCCAAAAGTCAAGTATGTTGACTAACGAAAAATGCTAATGACTGTTAGCCAAAAAGGAATAGGTGCGCAGTTAACGAAGAATGTTGGGACTAAAAGAGAGGTTTTTGAGAAAAAAGGACTAAATGCGCGAATTGAGCACAATTTGGGGAGTAGCGGTGTAATTTACTCTATGCTTTATTACAAGAATTTAAGTAAACAGTACTCCCTCCGACCCAGTTTATTTGTCTTGTTTTGGCTTTTCGGAGCCTTTTTTTTTCAACTATGTTCTTAAGTAGTTTTATTTGTGTCATATAATACTTGGTGAAAGTTATATTAATGAAAATATATTAAAAACCCAGTTTACTCATATGTTTTGTATCAAGTATTATATAACACACAAAAAAATAATTAAGATCAAAGTTGTAAAATAAAGACATTAAAAAGTTAAAATAGGACAAATAAATTGAAACGGAGAGAGTATTAAAGCAGTATCTTGTATAGTTGTATGAGAAGGGGGATGCCATCTTGAATGATACCAAGTTATGTAATACGGAGTATTGTTTTGTCATTGTTTCATCTATTTTCGTACCAAAAGCTTTTTCAATATGTTAGATTGGTAGAGTTAATATTGTTATACTGTTATGATCTTTGTGTACGAAATTTTGACAAGCATCATTTATTACAAAGCTTGTTGTAACATCAAATATTTCGGCAATTAATTTTTTATGACACCATATGCAACAGATTAAGACAAATTACATAGCAAAATCTATACAAAATCTTCACAATATTGAAACAAAACTGAAACGTGCTAGACTATTGATACTTCAAATACATTTTGATCGATCTAAATAGATAGCATAAAACATGAATAATGTTTAGAGTTAATTACATAAATCGTCCTTGTGGTTAGGCTATAGTTGCAGGTTTTGTCCTTAACTCTCAATAATTACTCCATTCGTCCATGTGGTTGTCCATTTTGAGTTGACCCGTCCTTTGACCGGACGAGCGTTAGTTTTAGCCGTTAACCATAGTCAGATGAACGTCACGTGAGGGGTAAAATGGTCCATTTTCACGGTGAAACCATAGGGATGATGTTTGTTACAAATTTAGGTATTTGTTTGGTTTCCCGCCTCAATCTTACCTCCTTCACCATTATAACCCCCACCACCACCGCAGCTCCTTCACCATTAAAACCCTCACAACCACGACAACTCCTTCACCATTAAAACCCCTAACACTACCGAGGCTCTTCACTAACACCAAACTAAACAAAGAAATGAATTCACCCACAATTCATCAATGGGAACAATCCCTTGATATAGACAACTTCGATCTTCAACCAAGTCCGGTCCTCCATCCCTGAAACAACCACCAAATACACCTTGAAAAACCTGTTAGGATAATACCAGGTCCTCCGGGTATTGTTCAAGCGAAGAAGCTCCGTAAAATAGCAGATACTCAGGAAGGTGGGGTAGAGTGTGTGATGTCGACACATGAGTATATAAGAAAAGTTGTTGAGGATGTGGGTGACAATGAGGGTATTACACATGGGCCATATGTTAGCGCAGTTGCGTTTGTGAATGCTAAGGGGGGGATTGTGAGTAGGTGTTTAGGAGATATCAAGAACTTTCTCAAGAATGGGAAACTTGATCAAGTTGTTGCAATCATCAAGTCTTGTACTCCGAATGCACTTGGCGATCTTACAGTAACTCTCAAAGATCTCTCAGGTACAATATCTGGTTCAATACATCACAAAGTCCTTATAGGGGGGAGGGTTATAGAAAGGATATTATTGTATGAGCGGCTTTAATACTTCATAACATTTCAGTGTTTTCTCCTAAACCATCACTCCATTATCTTAACATTAAAATGAGAAACTTAGTTAAGGTTTTTCATAAGGATACACTTTCTGGAAATGGCAGTGGTGTAGGTAGACGAAGTAGAAATAATCACATTGTTATAAGAAAAAGAAAGGGTTGAACAAGAGTGGCAGGTTGGTCGATATCTTATTGATCAACAAGATCAAATGAGATTATACAAAGAAGCATTAGTACATACCTTATAAGAAGATGCAAGGGTTGAACAAGAGTGGCATAATAATATAATATACTTAGGAAAGAACAAGAGTTGGAGGAGGAGCATGAGAACATCTATTCGGATTATATGTGTAACTTAACCTTTAAGATTATGACCAATTAACAAGAATGTCATGTAAGTCATTGATGCAGGTTTTTACTGACTAGGTTTTAATATTTTTAATTTCTCGTTATACCTATGGTCTACCCGAATGCACTAACAGGCAGTGTAACCGGTCGTGTGTAGTGTAGTATTCGGTAAAACCGAGGTCGTCCCAAGAGCTATGTGTGCGGATCTAAACTAAGTCTAGGTGTCACAGATTTTAATAGAATTTAAGGTGGAAATGATTAACTACTAATAAAATAGGAAAAGAAAGCAAATAGAGGCGAGGGTTGTGATCAATAGATGAGAGGGGTGCTAACCTAGTTATTCATCCTAACTAGTTATGTTTACGTTTAATTACTTCCAATTACTTCAGGTGGGGTCAAAGTCGCTAGGACAACATTTGGTCAGTTCGTCCTAACCTATCAGCAAAGGGTCCCACTGGAGAAATCAGGTGACCCGTCATGAGTCCAGCTGTTCTTAGTCCCCTAAGCCAAGTCATTAAGTACCGCTACATGCTAGATTCAAAATAATGAGTGCTCGGGGGCTAGCAACTTAAACACTCATCCCCGACTTCTTAAGTTCATCCAAACGGTAGGTAATCAGTTGGTCAAATCGCACAAGCAGAAAGGGTCGTCAGTTGGTCATATCTTACCCTTCCCACTCAGTCTACCTACTTAGGGTCAGTTGGTCATATCTCCTAAGTAACTAGCCACTACCGCCATTCAAAACTACCGAAACAAGGGTAGCTACCAACAAACTATACATACACACATGATAACATCAAATAGTCCTGAATATTTAGTGTCAATTTCCCACGATAATGCTCGTCTTTTATATCATTTATATGGATTTACGCTTGTTTTCCTCTATATTTCACTTTCAGGTAAATTTCGAGCATTGGAGCTTAAGAGACGCGAATTTGGAGAATTTATTGAAGGTATATCATAGTATGCTCATTTTGAAGAAGTTACGGCGTAACTCCTCTCTCACATTACGTCGTAACTGAAGCGTGGCTTAGAAAACCAACTCAACTGAAGATTACGGCGTAACTCTCCTAAAGATTACGCCGTAACCAACTATGTCAAATGAGGTTCCGCGTCGCTGCAAGCTACGCCGTAACTATTGTCTCAATTACGGCGTAACCATAAATTATTGAAGATACGGCGTAACTCCTTCCAGATGTTACGCCGTAACCAGCATCTTCAGTGCAAAATACGAAGAATTAGATGTTACGGCGTAACTCTTAACATTAGTAACGCCGTAACCAGATCTGGCCAATAAATACCCCTCGAATTCCAGCATTTCAAAGCATCCCATTTCACATACACCACCAAGTGAACGTGAGTAGAATTCGAAGGCAGATCTAGAGGAGCATACGGTGCTATCTCCAAGGGAGAAATCATTCCCCTACGATAAGCATTAACATTTTATCTTTTCTTTACTTTCAATTCATGTATTTCGTAATGTTAAACATTGAATCGATTGTTTTAGTTAATATGAGCGGCTAAGCACCTTTGGTGCTGGCCTAGTTATGATTCCTTAATTGTTTTGTTTATGTTTACATTGCTTCCGCATAATTATTTCTAAGTGTATTGATGTTTATTGGAGCTACCCTTGTTTCTACTAAGTGGCTAGTTACTTAGGAGATATGACCAATTGACCCTAAGTAGGTAGGCGAGTGGGAAGGGTAAGATATGACTGACTTGGCTTAGGGACTAAGAACAATTGGACTTATGGCGGGTCACTTGACAATGGAACCCTTAGGCGATAGGTTAGACGAACCGACCTAATGTTGTCCTAGCAATTTGAACCCACCAAGTAATTGGAAGTAATTAAGCGTAGACATAACTAGTTAGGATGAATAACTAGGTTAGCCTATTGATCACAAACCTCTCCTTTATTTGCTTTCTTTGTCTCTAGTAATTAATTCTAATCATATTAAAATCATGAAACCTAGACTTAGTTTAAATACGCACACATAGCTCCAAATACTAAAATACATACAACCAGTTAGTGCATTAGGGTAGACCATAGGTATAAGAAATTATAAATATTAAAACCTTCCACTTAGAAATAATTATGTGGAAGCAATGTAAACAACGCCTAGGCTAAACACACACCTTTTACTAATCGACTACATTATTGGAAGACTTAATTAAAAACCTACACCTATGTCCTCTTTATATACTAGAGGATAAGGACTAATAAATAAAACTTCTTTTGCAAGCAAGTCCTTCCATCTTTTAGTAGATATATCTTCAATAAATTTTCCGTCTCTTTAGCTCCAATGCTCATAATTTACCTAAAAGTGAAATATAGAGAAAAACAAGCGTAAATCCATATAAATGATATAAAATACGAGCATTATCGGGAAATTGACACTTAATATTCGGGACTATTTGATGTTATCAAATATCCCCCATGAACTCTACTTGCCCTCAAGTAGACCTTATTAGATAGATTCCTAAAAGATATCTCCCATTACGGAAAATATAAGTTTACAAATCCCTTATGCTAGAATAAAACAAAGCCGAACACCTCACGAAATAGGAACAAAACACTCAAATCTCTCAACTATTCTAAGTGTCAATTTCGGGGTGATCACTCATTGCACAATCATAGCATGTATTCTATCATAAGCTTGGCGGTTACACAAATCTCCACTACTAGAGTTAAGGACAAAACAATTCTCGAAGGCAATATGGGTAGACACGACAAAGTTTAGGGTGATTTGTCATTGCTAACATGTCACGGCGAAGTGGACAATATCAATTATACATGACCAAATCCATGGCCAAGACACCAAAGACTGCTTGCTGCATCACCTAGACACGCTTCATGACTAAGTGTTAGATAAGACATGGGATAAAATTGGTGTAAAATAAAATCGGTCAAATAGTCCTTCATTCTTCAAATGTGACCGAGGTGGCCTCTTGATACTAAATCTATAGTAAGCTCATAACAATAGTGCTTATAACATTGCACTGAATAATAATAACTATATATATATATATATTGACATAACATAATAACATTATCCCCCCACTTGAGATGAACAATATGAGAATTTGGGGGGTCTTCAATGATCTGTAAGGATATGTCGTCGACGAGAGCGTAATTCCCGAACCTTTCCCCTTGAACCTTGAACTTAGGCAAATAATGACTTCCTAATTACAAATAAAGACTAAAGGATAGGCTAAGGTGTAATGGTGTATCGAAACAATATGTTGGGTGAACAAAATGAAAGGAATGGCTCAGAAGGGTGTATCTATGGGTATCTTGCACTAAAGGTGAGTGCAACAAAAGGTTTAAAATGGGGGTCGAGAAGTCGAGGTGACTAATCGATAGACACACAATGGTAGGCTATTTGGGTGATAATCCTATAATACCACCTTCTTAAACTGAAAATTCCAAATACATCGAGCTAACTCAACATACCTCGTCTATGGTCTCGAAATGATGTAAAGGCCAAGTTCTAAAATTTACAAGCTACCGGCACACTCATAATTTGGTGGATTTGGGGTAAAAATTAGGAAACGGATAAGTCTAATCTCACCATATAATATCAAGGGTTATAATGTTCTCGGCTAAGGTCTAATCTAGTTAGGTTAAGAAAAACATGTCAAAATTTTAAAAATGGCATAATTTTTCAAAATAAACTAGAAAAACGAGGGCAAAATAAAGTTCAAGAGACAATTCTACTCCCGTCCCCCCACTTGAATTGTACAAAGTCCCTTTTGTACTAAGCATTAAATAAAGGTGAAGAGGAAAGTAGAATTAGAGAGAGAACTTCCCTGAAATTTGCTCCAAAAAGAAAGAAAGCTCACGAAAAGAGTCGTGCCTTCGCATAAGCATCCACGAGCAAAATTCAATCCCTGAAATCGCACTACCGACAAGCATAAATCTAAAAAAAAGAAAAAGAAAAATGAACAAGAAACCTAACTCACTTTCGTAGGAATCGTGGTTGCATTTAGCTTATGCAACAAGCCTTTTAAACCACTTGGTGTCCCAAGTGGACGAGTGTAGTCTCGTGAGGGCTTACAGGGAACATACCCACAAAGTTCATTTGAAAACTAATACAAGGTTATTGTGTTTAAAATGAAAGAAATGTTACAGAGGATAGTTACGTCGTAACCCTTATAAGGAGTTACGCCGTAATTAAGCAAAACCTGACAGATGCTACAGGAGTGTGGCTACGGCGTAACCATTGAATGGGATTACGCCATAATTGGTAATGCTCTGAAGTACTGCTGCAAAAAGTATGTTACGGCGTAACCATAAGAATGAGTTACGCCGTAACTATGGATAGATCAGGTCCCCGTTCAGCATGGTGCAGCAACTTTTCCGTTTTCCTGCAAAAATGGTTAAAAACACAAAACCCAACAGAAATGGAAATAAAACAAATGAAAGGGATAACTCGGGCTATCTCCCGAAAGAGCACTTTCCTTTATTGACGAGTCTTTAAGTTAGACTCAGAGCCTCGGGGCTTTATGGTGGCCTTTGGATTTGGCCAACTTCCTCCATTACTTGGCGACAATCATTCATCCATTCGATAAAAACCTTTTTCCTCGCTGTGTTCCCGATGCTACATGTTCTAAATTTTTGCGAGAGCCACTCATTAAACGATAAACATGAATTTCCGTAGTCATCACCTTCTGCTATAGGATCAATCGTTGCACTGATGTTTGATCTTTCATCATTGGTCATTTTATCAATAAGGTCATAGTTATCGTAATTGCGTTTTAGTTGTTTTACTAATCTCGTATTGATGTGTGAGTCTTCAAATCTCACCTTGTACCAATCTTCGAAGGATAAATTTCCAAATTTTATACCATGTCTCTCAATCTCGTGAGGGCACGTCCATTCATCCTCCCTTATATTTCCATCACAAAATTCACGAAAAGGGTTACACGAGGCCCATGCTTTCATTGATTCATCATCATCCATCATTATAGGGATGCAGTAATGTTTGTTAGGATCTGGAGCTTCCTTAATACCCTCAATCGGGATGATCTTTCCTTGTTCATGTTCACAACTATCAAAATTCTCTCCACGATTGTTAGTACTAAGATTATAACACAGAGGTGGGTCGAGCGACGGAATATTTACAACATCAACTTTATTTGAAATTTCTAATCTAGGATTCAATTGTTCCTTCATGCTGAAAGTGATTCGTTCTTTTTCAGTTCCCAAAGAAATTTG
Organism: Chrysanthemum lavandulifolium; assembly: GCA_022545495.1. Lineage (NCBI taxonomy): Eukaryota > Viridiplantae > Streptophyta > Magnoliopsida > Asterales > Asteraceae > Chrysanthemum > Chrysanthemum lavandulifolium. Next base: position 163,231,478 of record CM040246.1, read on the forward strand.
TTTTTCAAAGACCTTTATATGTGCTCGACAAGTGGCAAGAAAAGGCCTTCCAAACAATTAAGTTGTAAGTCTCCGCTTCCCATGTCAATAACCACAAAATCGGAGGGAAGAGGAATTTCCTAATTTTAAGGAGAACATTGTTCACCACTCCCGTAGGTACAGCTTTAGAGGAATCAGCCATTTCAATCATCATTGTTGTTTCTTTTAAATTGGTAAGTTTTATTTTATCAAACAATGAGGTAGAAATAAGGTTTACCCCAGCCCCCAAATCAGCTAATGCAGGAATTTTAAGATTACCGATAGTGCATGGAAAAAGAAAACTTTCCTGATAGTGTTCCTTCTCAGGAAGTTGGCTTGGCAGGTCCTCTTCGTCTTCCGATTTATCATCTTCTTTTAGGTAGTTAATCCCGGAAAGATCATTGGTGACAGAAGAGGTACACTATTCTTTTTTTCGGTTTATCTTGTGCAAATATGGCTTTGCAGGCAATGGCTTTGTCATTACTGGTTTCAAGATTTTTAGCTAATTGCCCAATTTGGGTTTTGAGGTTTTTAATTGCGGCATCTTGGTTTCGCAAGTTCATGTTGGTGTCTTTTTTACCTTGACCATCCATTCATTGAGCCTATCACTTTTCTTTATAGACTCCTCGATATGTTTATGCATTATTTCTTCGAGGCTTGGTCTAGGAGGATTATTGTTGATTCTCGTATAGAACCCTGGGGATTTTTCACGGTATCTGGCCCCGTTACCATTGTATCTATTGAAGGGACTTCCACCTCCATATTTCACTTCTTCAATCCTTTTAACTTCCTCGTTGGATGAGCATTCCTTGGTAGGGGGAGTGCTATTGTGCTCATTTCGTTCAACTTGTATGGAATGCACATTCTCCTTGAGCTTTTTCATGTCTCTTCCCAGACTTTCTAATTTGTTTTTTATTGCTGCAAGGCCTTCTACATTTCCACTCTTACTTCGATTGCTCCCTCCATTGTGCCATTTGTAAGAGTGGTCAGCCATCTTCTGAATAGTTTCAAGAGCCATAGTTGGAGTCATTTCAGGTATTGGTCCTTGAGAATCGATCATTTGCCTTGAGGATATGTTCAGACCCTTGTAAAAGACGTTCATCTTTTGTTGGCTGTTGAGGTCGTGAGTAGGGCACTTGTATAATAATTCGTTGTACCTTTCCCATGCTTGGTACAACGTTTCATCACCTTCCTGCTTGAAGTTATGGATTTCGTCTAATTGCTTAGCAGTCCTAGATGGAGGACAATATCTTTGAATGAAATATTTTTTTAGGAGAAGCCAAGTGTTAACTGTCCAGGCAGGTAATCGATCAACCCATCTTTTAGCAGCTCCAGTGAGAGAAATAGGTAACACACGTAACATGACAGCATCGTTTGAGACTCTTGGAATTTTGAATAGGCTGACAATGTATTCCACGTTGTCCACATGCTCGTGAGCATTATCGGTAATGCTTCCCGAGAAAGGGTTTGCACGCAACTCCCTTATAAATTGAGGTTTGATTCGAATTGAGCATCTTCGGCGATGGCCGGTCTAACGATCCCTGGTCCTTGTTCTTCTCTTGTCAACGCCAAATATTCCTCGAGAGTGAGGTCATCAATGTTAACAACTTTCATGGTACCTGAAACTTAAAAAGAGATCTTGAGAATTTGAGAAAAATAAAAAAAAAATAGAAATGAAAGACTTAATAAAAATCCAAATATAACTCCCCGGCAGCGGCGCCAAAAACTTGATGCAGGTTTTATTGACCAGGTTTTAATATTTATAATTTCTCGTTATACCTATGGTCTACCCTAATGCAGTAACGGGCAGTGTACCCGGTCATGTGTAGTGTAGTATTCGGTAAAACCGAGGTCGTCCCAAGAGCTATGTGTGCGGATTTAAACTAAGTCTAGGTATCACAGATTTTAATAGAATTTAAGGTGGAAATGATTAACTACTAATAAAATACGAAAAGAAAGCAAATAGAGGCGAGGGTTATGATCAATAGAGGAGATGGGTGCTAACCTAGTTACTCATCCTAACTAGTTATGTTTACGTTTAATTACTTACAATTACTTTAGGTGGGTCAAAGTCGTTAGGACAACATTTGGTCAGTTCGTCATAACCAATCAGCAAAGGGTCCCACTGGAGAAATCAGGGGACCCGTCATAAGTCTAGTTGTTCTTAGTCCCCTAAGCCAAGTCATTAAGTACCGCTACATGCTAGATTCAAAATAATGAGTGCCCGGGCGCAAGCAACTTAAACACTCATCCCCGACTTCTTAAGTTCATCCAAACGGTAGGTGATCTGTTAGGATTTAGAAAATCCATGTTGAAGAGTCAGTCACCCCAACTCTAGTCTAGCATATGTTAGCTCATAGACATTACGTTATTTACTAGTTATTTTAGTTAGTTATTTAGTTTAGTGCAACACCGTGGAGGACGGATGGGTCTTCACCCACTGTATGCCTGATCCACAGTCCGAAGGAGGACGTTTAGTATGTAACTATAAATACCCTATGTCCCACCCCAAAATTACCTGTTTTGCAGCGGAATGGAATTCCTAGGGGATGACTGTCATAGCATCACAATCACAGTCATATTGAACGACCTAAAGTGTCGTTTGAAAAGCACATCGTTGATATATTAAAAACATTCAGAGTTACAAAAGATAGGTCCCAAAAGTAGATAACGTTTGCGGAAATAAGTTTATTACAAGTCAAACGATGTTTTTAAAGTGCATAAATCCCATGTGAGACGCGTCGTCACCACGACTCTATGATAAGTCCACATGCATGCCATGAAGTGTATGCCTTAGATACCTGAGATAAAACATGCTAAAAGTGTCAACACAAAGGTTGAGTGAGTTCATAGAGTTAGTGTTGTCATGAAAAACCTTTAAAGAATGTTCATGCAGCAAAGGCATTGCAAATCCACTCAGTTCTAAGTTCCGCCCATACAAAACTTGCAACTTGTGTGTTTACAACCCATTGCACAAAATATGTAGTTTATGTTCAAGCGCACATCGTCAAATGAGTTCACATAATAGTACATAACTTAATGTATCAACAGTCAATTGATATAGCACATAATTCGTATAGTTTCAAATAGTTCCACGTCCATTAGTTCATGATTGTACCAAGTCTGTTAGTACATGATTACACCAAGACCGTTAGTTCAATATCATACCAAGTCCATTAGACCGTGATCATACCAAGTCAGTTAGCCCAATGATTTATGATATAGAAACTCTAAGTATGGCAATACAGTTACTTCGTATGACTAAACATTCAGTTCAGATAAACATATGGTTGCAAATAATCATGATTGTCATAAAAATATTTGAGCATGTATCTCCCCCAAAAGTAATTCAAAACGTATAAAAGTAGGGGCTATGAAACTCACGGTAATTCATATAAGTTAAAGTACTTGTGAAAGTAAATGAAAATAGTTGAGCATGTATCTCCCCCAAAAATAGTATAAAATAATTAAACAAGATTTGGGGCTATGAACTCACAGTAATATGTAAATAGTTAAGCATGTATCTCCCCCAAAAGTAGTACAAAATAATTGAAAATAGGGGTCATGAACTCACCTGATGCAATGATTATGATGACAAAAGTGGATACACTGAAATGAGATGCAATCTCTAACTGCAACCTATTATGAATGATATGTTCTAATGTAAGTCATGAAACAATGTTGTGCAGGCAAACTCATATGATATCCACACCACTTGTACATTTTTGAAAATGAAGTTTATCGTCGAAATATATGTTTATGACATCTCGTCATGTTATAAAATACTTTACAAGTACTTATGTTGAAACAACATCCTACGATAGCCATTTAGTGATTTATTAAGGAATTATAGTTTTTCGTCGTAAAACAATATAATTTGACAATTCATGAAAGTGACTAAATGGCCTCGAAAAACTAGTCGTAAAATAGTGAATATCGAGCTTTAGGAAACAAACTCAATGGTTTTGGAAAGCTTGTCACATTATCTCAAAGTCTTAGCTTTTAAATTTTTATTATAGAAGTCTCGATCATAGAGAAAAATATAGATGAAGTAGGGTAGTCGGACTAAAAATATTGTTTAAGGTTAGTTTTCGGCAAAGTTTGAGTGACCGAATATTATTCGTTACAACTCCACTTGACAAACGGTTGAACATTTTGGAAAATAGGCTAGGTGAACTTACTTTTACTAGAAGACATCGTTTTCTAAAAAGTATTCTATCGATGTGAAAAACGACTCCAAACATTGTTACTTGCGACAATAATTTTTAACTAATAGGAAATATATATAAGTGTTATACTTGTGAAAAATAGTTACGATATCCTTATTTAAAATGTGTATCACTTAGTCGTTATAAATCCGTTTTCTACGTTTTATATATCTTTAGCTTCGTATTAATGTATACTAGTATATTTTTGACAAATCGACTCATTTAGACAATGTCTAAAACTCATTTTTGCCCTTAAAATAACACTTGACATCTTACCATTTTTCAGAAAATTAGTTTTCGTCGTTAAACTTGAAAATATCGTAACTTCTTCGTTATAAATCCGTTTTAACCCGTTCAAGCGACCACGGTTTCGTTTTAAAGTATATTTTCTGAATATCTAGCCCAAAATAATTCATGACCTGCTGAATTTTCCAGATTTTACAAAAACGATCAGACCACAATTTAAAGTTGTCGAAAATGATTTTTCTTGCGTAATACTTGTTTCAATCACTTCAAATCAACACCAAATCTATTCTAAACCTACCATACACCTTCTTAGGGTGTCATGGGTTCCTAAACATCATCAATAATGATATGTTTCAAGGGATTAATTATAGGATGAATAAAACTTATAATAAGTACTAAAACAATTAAAAGTGGTATAGATACACATGAAACTTGCATATTTTCTTACTAGAATGATAAAATAACTTAAGTATGAATATGAAAGAGTAATAAAGATCATGAAATTCTTACTAGTTGTATGATGAGGTTTATGGAACTAGGTTTCTTAAATACTCCTAGGTTTTTATTGCAAAACCTTAAAAAGAAGTAATCTAGAGTTTATAAAACCACTTGATCTTGAAAATCCTTGGATTTCTTCCTTGTTTTTGGTCTTGGCCGAATGGTTGTGATGGAAATGAGAGAGTTCTCTTTTTTTTTTCACCTTAGCATTATGTGTAGTATGTGTTTAAGTTTTAGGATAATAATTGTTTTAGTAAAATATCTAGGATATAATTGTGTATGTGTACATGTAAGTAACAAAGACCAATTTGACTACTTATGATGACTGGGGGGGGCGGCAATGGGTGAATTGGGGTAGAAGGTTGTGTAATTTTGATGGTAAAATGCATTTAAGTTGTATATAATGTGTAGTTGGTAATTAAAATTAATTATTTAGTGTAGCGTTAACTAGAAATCGATTTTTACGGAACAAAATAAAATATATTGAAGTCATAAAAATTATAAAAATACATTTCTCGCAAGAATTGAGTGAAATAATAATTATCGAGTAGTATTTACGAAAACCGTAGTAAATATATATATATATAACAATTTATATACAAAATAAATTTAAAACATCGGGTAAACTAATAATATAATTTTTATAATCTTAAAAAGAGTATAAAAATATATTAGGATAATTTTTGGAAGTGTCGGATCAAATATTCAAAATAAACGATCGTGCGATAGCGTTTATTTAATAGAAAATAAACGTTTAATGAAAAATGCAAACCAATGCATGATCTAATATGATGATAATGTTACTAATGATATGCAGACTAACTCTAGTCTATATGAAGTGTTCTCAATGATTTTTCATGAATACGCAGCTAAACCCTTCCGGTTATGCGAATTTGATACTCGTAAACCTAGTTTACGAAAATGATGAATAGTGAATCATGAATAGTGATTTTTCTCCGGGAATGAATAGTGTTTCGTGAATAGTAAAATTTTGAAATAACCTTTCAAAATATCAAATCGACTTCGAAAATGATGAATAGTAATATGATGAATAGTAACCGGTGAATAGTATATTCCCAAGATGAATAGTGAAATTTTCAAAGTTTGTAAAATGACCTGAAATTACGAGTTGTCACACCCTCTATCTCCCAAGGTAGAGGGTTGGACCTTTCTTTCAATCTAACCTTTCTTTCTTTTGTTTACTTTCTCTCTCTAGAAAGGATCACATCCTCCACTTTCTCTCTCTAAAACTCTATCTTATTCGAGCCATATTATTGTGTGTTTGTGTGTTTGTGAAAACCAATATCTAACAATTGGTATCAAGAGCCATGGTTTGATCACTCATCTTTCATGTTCTTGGATTTCTAGTGGTTTTCATAAGGTTTTTGGGTTTGAATGAGTTTAGAGTGGTTAGCATCATTTGGATCATTTCTTGTGTTAAAGTTTGGATTTTGATAGTACTTTTGCGTTTAGAATCATTATAAGTGTTTAGGTTTTGGTTTGGAAGGCTTAATTCATCTTGGTTATAGTGTTTTGGATTAGAAAAGTTTAGTTTTGAAGAGTTTCAAGGAAGAGGTTTGTCACTTATTCTTGGAAGAGGTTTGTCACTTATTCTTGGAAGCGATTTGTCAAGTTCTATGATGCGGTTTGTCGCATTCGTTGTATCCGAAGCGGTTTGTCCAGATTCGTTGTATCTGAAGCGGTTTGTCCAGATTCGTTGTATCTGAAGCGGTTTGTCCAGATTCGATGTATTTGAAGCGGTTTGTCACTTAAGCGCTTTGTCACTTAAGCGGTTTGTCACTTAAGAGGTTTGTCACTTAAGAGGTTTGTCACTGAAGCGATTTGTCACTTAAGCGATTTGTCACTTAAGAGGTTTGTCACTTAAGAGGTTTGCCACTTAAGAGGTTTGTCACTTAAGAGGTTTGACTTTTGCGGTTTGATTACGGTTTTGCGGTTTGACCAAAGTTGACACGTCAAAACTTCAAACGGTTTGAACCAGTAACTCGTTTTCAGAGAAATACATCAAAACGACCAAACAAACTGAATATTGTGATATTTCACCACAAAGTCGTGAAACAAATTTTTCGAGGCCCAAATCCCCTCCGAAATGAAGTTATTGAGGTTTTAAGTTTTTAGACCTAAATTTCACCGTAAAAACGTGCATCAACCAATCCAAATCTCGACCAAACAACATCTCAGCTAATCCTACAAACAATCGTAAGTCCTAACACATAATCGTCTATCATTGTGTCGATCCATCAGTCATCTTAACACGTTCTATTGGTCATTGCTTTACGGTTTGGTCTTGATTTTTGTAAAATCCATGAAGATTCTATTTCTCTGTTTAAATCACGGACTTGTAAAATCCGTGTACACAACAACATCATGTCTTACACTCTTGACCGGTAATTTCAAATGTGCTCAAATTATATGATGTTGTGGACAAAAAATAAAGTATTAGTTACTCTACAAGGATAACCATGATTGATTCAATTAATGATGATTTGAGATCTTCATGCTCTGAGTCCAATGAGAAAGAATTGCACCTGTTCAGCTACAAAATGCCATGCAAAGGAAAGCGAGATTGAACCTTATCAACAACTTCACTCTCACCTCATGTTACATCTACCCATAACAATGGAACGAACATGTATTGCCCTCTTCCGTCAGGACTTATCCACATTAACAGGAACTTTGCTGTTAAACTTAGAGCAATTGAAGCTACAACTTGACAAAGAGAAGGTTCAAAAGGATAGTTCGATCTTGCACTTCAAGTGATCTACAAACAATTTGGTCATTCATTAAAAGGGAATTATCATCGATTATGATCATCACATGGTGAAATGTCCTTCAAAAGACACACTTGGAATGGAAATTAAGGCATTCATTGAGACATTTATCCATCTCATGGATAATGTGGAAAAGTACATTGAGGAAGCCGCACAAAAAGATGAAAACGTGAATGTGTGTCGGTGCAATTGAGAGATAGTTGTGATGAGTCGGGTAATGTATCGGTTGAAAGGTCGGGTATTCTTTGAATGCGAATATCGAGACAACAAAGAATGATGTAACCAATGCTCAAGAACTCTTATCACACAAGAAGTGGATCTTGTGATCGAAAGGTGAATGAATGTCGGGTACAATCAATAAATTGTAGTGTTGAGACCAAGAAGGCATCGGATGATGGATCGATTGACACCGAATACAGAGGCTCGAGACAGATAAGCTTGAAAGCGACACCGATGGTTCGATGACTCTTGTTATACATGATGTGAATGCGGATATCGGACCGACAAATGAGCAGGTGTCATGTGATGAGGTACCTTAAGCGATCAACATAATGCATCCGCTAATGTGCCTAAACAAACCGATCTTAATCTTGAACATGATTATGATAAATGTTCCTTGGTTGAGGTGAGTCTAATAAATTCAAAACAAATGATATGGTTGATAAAAAGGTTTTGATGAACTTTCAAACAAATTCTCAAAACTTGAAAAACATTGCATTTCTCTTGAAATTGCAATACAAACAAAGGAGGAAAGTTTTCAAACTAAGAAACCATGTAAAAATCCGAATTTCGAATTTTTGAAATGAGCGATTTAAAAGCTCACCAAGCCAAAAACTCGACTATCAACAATTTGAAGAAACATATTTCTAGTATGCATATGAAAAGTAATTCATCAAGACCGCACAAGACATTGATACTATTATAACAAGAAATAATGAAGCATCAATTTATGTGGCTAAATTACTAAAGGAAAATGAGACTTTGAGAAAGCATCACATAGAACTAAGTGACTATGTCAAAGAAGCTAGAACTAAGTCAATGGAACAAACAAACTCTTTGATAGCAAAATTGATGATCTCAAAGCTCAACTTGTGAAAAGAGTTTCGCTATTGTTGCCTTAAAGAATGAGCTTAGAAAACCGTAAGGAAAAGTGTGAACACTAAGTTTACAAAACCATCAACCTTGGGAAGCCAATTTCTCATCCCACTAGAGACCGGTCCGTTGTTAGGCGACCTCGCATTTATATACGAAAGAACAAAATCTTTAAAGACAAGTCTTGCCTCCCAAGTTGATGAGATACAAGTTTTGTCAAAACCGGTCACTTCACCGAGTTACCTAAGAATAATGCTTCTAGCTCGTTAACCCTCAACAAGTAGCTACTTTACTCCCAACACCTCTAGGAATAGTTCAAAAACAGTGTCAAAACCAAGCATTAAAACCCAGAATTCATATGATATGAATGACTTGTGGAAGAACTATTATATAGAAGAAGCTAGGAAAAAGGCACAGATTCGAAAAGACAGAAATTTAGGTGCAAGACCTAGGGTGATGCATTCTACGAGATTTCAAGGCACTGCTAGTAGTTTTAAACCATTACCTAGGAACACTCAAAAGACTAGGGGTTGGCTTGCATCTAAGAGTAGTTATATGAAGAAGAATGCTAAGCATCCAGAAAATGAAACTAGAAATTCTGAGTCTTTTCCGAATTAGAAACATTTTCCTAATTCACATGCTAAGGTACAATCCACTAAGGCTACTAACATAGCTAAGGTTCAACATGTTATGAAGCAAAACAAACCTAAAACTTCGCATAGATGGATCCCAACTGCTAAATCTTTGGAGTCAAGGAATAACAATAAGTCTTCCGCTGTGCATAAGAATATCAACAATCCTAGACCTTGCCATAAGTGGATACCGTCGGTAGAATGTTTAAGGATGTTGGACTTAGGTGGATACCTCTGGGAAAGTTGTTACCGATGGCAAAATCAAGGTTGACCATGAAACCCCAAAGGGTTTGGATACTAATGTCACTAACCAATATATATGCAATCAAGCTTGTAATGTTAGTGTAGGTAGTCCTTACTCAGTTGCAGATACTTCGATCCTTCAATACATGGACTGGCTTAAAGTATGGATAACAAAAGGATTGATATCTCATAACTCACGGGTTCAAGTAACTCAACCTTGATATTCAATCGGCAATGACGTCTGTTCACTTCAATTCAGGCCTCGTACTTCATCATTATGGCGTCTGCAGATAACTCTTAAGGCCCAGTTCCTCAAAGAAAAGAAAGGTGTACGCTTCAGTGCCCTTTATCTTCAGAAGAAGAGAAATCTTCATGTATATGACCATTCTCATCGACATTCTTCATCAACAAGCTTCATGTTTTTCCTATGCTCATTCAATCCTCAAGTGGATCTATGTTCATTGGTGTATACTCTTATTCACTTGTTTTAATCAAAAATGGCAACTTCGGATGCAATTTTTGAGGGGGAGAAGAGTGAATTCACTACATGTTGATGGATGCTTGAATTATGGTCATACGACTCTCCAACGTCTAATGTTTCACTTACTAAGGATAACTAGGATTTATTGTTTGTGATTCATTGCTTCAAGATATGTTTGATGAGTATTTCCAACTACTAAAGAATGTTGATTATCCAGTTTCTGAAGCTCCTGCTCCGGTTACTGCTGACTTAACTGGTTCACCTTCTTCAAATTCCATTAATCAAGATGCACCATCTAAGAAGTACTTCTCAGACTACTCAAGAAGCCTAATCTCCAGTTATTCCTCAAGGCGTTGTTAATGACTATCATTGTAGTTGCACTCATGAATAATGATCCGCTCTTTGGTATTCCTTTGCCAAATATTCACGGATTATTGTTCATGAATAATGATCCACTCTTTGGTATCCATTTGCCAAATCTTCACGGATTATTGTGCACTCTGTAAATCAACCACATGAACATTAAGGAAAATGACTACCTCATATGCTCGCAGACAATATTGGTGAATCTTCCAGATCAGTCTCTACATGTATTCCTTTAGGAAGAATGCACTGATGTTGAGGAATCATTTTCTTCGGTTCATTCAGTGGATCGACGTACATCTGATTGTATGTTTATTCACATGTTGGACATTTGACACAAGTTGATTACTTCGGAGTTAATCATTTATCACTTATTTGAGATTGAAGTTGAATTTCACAAAGGCGTGTTCTTATCTGATAACTTGCTCGGGGCCTAAGAATCTTAAGTTGAAGACTTGGTTTATCTAGTTACCAGCTGTCAGGATGGATGGTTGAAGACCTGGTTAACTATCACTAAAAGGAGTTACGTTGTTTTACTCAGTGTCACACGTAGATGATGTTGTGGATAATCGCAAGAGGTGTTAATGTCTCATATTGTGGTTGAGTATTGAGTACTTAGAGATTTGCTTAGAGCATAAATTCTCGACACCATTCTACCAACATTAGTGCAAGCTTAAGATGCAAATGCGGGGAATTCTACTTCAGTTTCAAGTTTGGTATATCGGGTTTTCTTCATCAGTGGTCACTTCAAATTGTCTACATATGGGTTGATAAAGATAGTCAGAGAGAGTTTTTGTAGCAGTTGATTCTCACAAGATACATTTGAGCAAATTTTGTTCTTCTCTATTTCAAGAATATTTGGTTTGAATAATGTGTTGCTGATTCTGAGGTATCAAAACCAGCAAGGGGGAAGGAGACATTCATCTGAATTCACAACGAGTACACGTGACGAACTTAATACTTCTGATTAATTGAAGTTATTCCGGGAAGACAAATGTCATAACCGCAGAGAAACTCAGTGTTTAATTCGTGGCATTTGGTGTTATTATTCCAACTATTTGGGGGAAGGATGTATCATTCCAACTATTTGGGGGAAGGATGTATTATTCCAACCAATTGGGGGGAAGTGGTCTCTGGATACTCTTGGTATGTGTTAACTCAGCCTTCAGTAGGAAGAAATATGAGAAGAATATTTGGAATGTGAGATGAAATTGGTCAGGACCGAATACTATAAGATTTATGTGGTTCGGGAGGTCTTGGTTGGTGATTTAAGATGAAAGTATTCATCTTTCTTGAGAGAGAAACTAGAGAGAGGGAGGAGAAAACACAAGGTATTATTAAGAAACACACACAATACAAATAACCTAATGATTCACCTCACCCCTCATGGAGAGTCATGAGGGGTATATATAGGCCCTATCTTTGCCACTTAAACGATACTAGTCCCTAAGGGCAAAGTATACTACGCGTCTAGTCCAATTCACGTAAGTGACGTTATCTTTATAAAAAGCGAGGCTAACAATCTCCCTCCAAGATACCGTCACACGTGAATGGTTACAATGAGACCTATAAATACAAAACAAAGTAAATTACAATAGTAATGAACAATGTTGACTTTCTTGAAGCAGAGTCTCGTAGTCTAGATATCGAGGCAAACTTGAAGTTCTCCTTCCGATGACCTCGACAAATGATCTTCTTGTAGCTCGAACTTCAACTCGTAACGGTCTAGTTAGGTTATTACTCCTCCTAACTAGTGAGCCTTTTTCTTTTTTCGCTCCCTCCCGAACCGACAACACTCTTCCAACACGCCTTTAATCTTCGACACGCAATGAGAAAGTAAACTCTTGAAGCACAATGGTTGTCGCTCGGGAACATCATAACAACATAACTCACTTAGTATTGCATCCAAGTTGGTAAAAACCCGATGTACACCACACTACTTCTCCTTCTTCGTCTTAAGCAAAAATCCTTCGTAATCCAATCACGGAAGATGAAATACCAACTTCTCCTCCTGATGGTTGCGAGCTATCGGAATCATCATAATGTTGCGTACATACCGTATTACCTTCTTGATGCAATTTTCAAACATCATAGCTTGATCATAATTTCCGTGAGAATATGTCGCAAAAATACTCTCAATAAACTTCTCTCAAACCAACCTTTTATCGAACCTCCTTAGAATTCACCGGCTAATAGTAATGACCACATATGGAGATAACCCGATACGACTAACTTGAAAAGGAAGTAAGCATCCCAACTTGTGACTTGCTGCTTGTTCTAAATTTTTGAACAATCCACAACTTCGTGTGACACTGAGCACAACAACGTAACTCCTTAAAGTGATGGTTAAACACTGTGAGCACTACAACGTAACTCCTTACCAGTTATAACCAGATTTTCAAATTTCATAATGTGCCCCAACAAGTTATCTTGAGACCATCGACTTATCTCAAAGATAAAGAAGTCCACCCGTGAAATGTCACTTCAATTCCGCATCAATAATACCGTACAAAAACTCCGTAGCCATTTTTTCAGATTTCGCTCAAGCCGTGAATATTGTATCCGTCCGTGAAAATTTATCATACCAATAATACCAACTTTAACCAAATAATATATCACACAACGTTTTTTTTAAACATTGTACTGATATTACATAAAAATCCCAAATCACCTTTTTACTTCATCCCACCACGTGTATAAGAGATCATTCATAACAGTCCATGTTAGAGAATTCACACGATCAGCCCAAGGTCCACGTAAAAACACAAAGCCCATTTCAGTCCACACTATCTCAACCGGTTGTGATAAAAACGTTTCACAAATTTTCATATCACTTAACCTAAACCTAAAACACATGTACGCCTCCCTTTTTTCTTTTTCTCTCCCAACGCAGCTGAGAAAAGAAAAAAAATACTCTCCCACCAATCTCTAGCATCAAAGTAAATCGAATCTCCTTTAATAAACATCAAATCGAAGAACAAACCTAATTCCCACCAATCCTATAACGAATATGTTTCACCAATACGAATCAAGACGAATCGAGAAGGTATTTTGAAGGCTTCAAGATCATTAGGATATGGTCTCGGGTAGGTATTGTTATGGTTGTAGTCGATTTCTTTTTCCTTTATAATTCTTGAACGAAATAAAGAAAAGGAGATAACAAATATTGTTATATTCTTTCTTTCACTTCGAATAATATCACGAGAAGATCGATGAAGAAATTGATTCATTTGTAATAGTCTTGAAAAGATTAAAAAAACGAATCAAAAAACTGAGATTACTTGTATATTTTCTTTTTGAGTCTTGATTGAATGAGAGATGGGGAGAGATATGTGAAGGTATATTGAAGTGAGTCTAGATGTAGGATTTGTTGGTTTTGGTTTGGGATCTCATGGACTGATGATGGTTGAATTAATCTGAAGTCGTGGTGTGATTTTGGTATATGGTAGTTGTCCTTGTGGTTTTGGTCCTCTTTTTTTTTTTTTTCAGTCAATTCTACGCATAAGGGCTTTCTTGTTCCAACAAAATATACGCGTAACCTTAAGCGTAAACCATTCATTCTTATGCGTAGACCTGGTCAAGTTTATGCGTAACCCATTCTTACGCGTAAGCCTAGGCTTATGCGTAAAACATACGCGTAACTTTTTCTACGCGTAACTTCACAGCTACGCGTAACTCCACTGTAGATTCTTCATACGCGTAAGTTTAGGGTTTTGACCCTTTGACTTTTTCCGGTGAGTTTTTCCGACCATGTTATCCGACCAGTCTTCATACAAACCCAGAAACATCATAAAAAATGCTTCTTTTGACTGTTTTGACCACTGAATCTGACGGTTTGACCACTTGACTTTCACGTTATTTGGTACAAAAAATTGTCTAAAAGAGTGAGATATACTGTTTTTGACCAGAATAGACCAAAGACAGATATTTTAACATGTATGACCAGGACAACTTTTGAGACCAAAAAAGATAAGGATACCAAACATTGTTTTAAAATTGTTAACCCACAAATCGGAAAATTTTTTTTCCGACCACATAAAAAGCACAAAAACAGTTAAAAAACATGTGTAAAACCAACATAAATCAACAAACAACAACCTTGGCTCGTTATACCAATTGTCAGGACCGAATACTATAAGATTTATGTGGTTCGGGAGGTCTTGGTTGGTGATTTAAGATTAAAGTATTCATCTTTCTTGAGAGAGAAACTAGAGAGAGGGAGGAGAAAACACAAGGTATTATTAAGAAACACACACAATACAAATAACCTAATGATTCACCTCACCCCTCATGGAGAGTCATGAGGGGTATATATAGGCCCTATCTTTGCCACTTAAACGATACTAGTCCCTAAGGGCAAAGTATACTACGCGTCTAGTCCAATTCACGTAAGTGACGTTATCTTTATAAAAAGCGAGGCTAACAAATTGCTTATCGACATCTTCGATATGATTAATGGTAAAGTGCTTCCGGTTATTTCTTGATGTATACATTGTTATGATGATTCCGATGAGATCACAACCATCATGGGGGAGAGATATGTGTACATCAGGAACGCACAACATGTTCACTTGATCGAGCTTAATCAGCTATTCCGGAGTTGACATCCGCAGAGATGATCAGTGACTCAACATGTTATTTGGATGTCATCGTCTCTACTCTTGTTGGGTACAAGTGGACATCTTGGGATGATTGGTTATAAGTAAGATAACTGGAATGCACTTGGTAAAATAAAGATGGTTATATATTATTCCTCTGAATTGACAACTGCTCAAACTCGAAGGGTAACGTGTACATCAGGGATTCACAACAAGTTCATGTGATTGAACTTAATCATTTATTCCGGGTTTGATGAACGAAGAGATGATCCGTGTTCACTTGTTACTTTGTTGTTATCGTCTTCTTCGGGTTCTTGAGCTTCATACAATGAGACCGTTTGCTTCACTTCATCTTCTGGGGGAAATGGTCTTAATTCGAAGTTTGTCGGTTTGGGGGGAAGCTACCAAAGATTCAAATTGAGAAGGCTCATCTTCAGACGATTTTCTTAGAAGCCTCGAATGCTTTGGTGGTGAAAGTTTAAGAGATGTTGATTTCTTTCTTCTACAACGTGCTGAACGATATCCTTATCACGGTACTCATTTCATCATTCTCTTAAACTAAATTATCATTCTTTGTATATATCTTATCAAAAAGCAAAATACAAAAATATATATTAAAAAAAACAAAAACAAAACCCATAAAAATCAAAAAAATTGAAAAATACCAAAAATATTGTTTTTCAAGGACATGTCTTCAGGTATCGATAACATCTACGGTCTTAGAAATGTCATTCAACAATGGCACGGGACCATAGATGAAGTTCGAGCAGGAGGTGTAAATATTTCTTTTCAAAATATGTCTCAAAATATAGCTTACAGTTACGTCAGACTGTAACCCGTGCTTAAACCATGGTTTGCTATTATTTCAGATAGCAACCCGCTCTTCAAAAGAAGGAAAGTGCTGCGCTAAACCAATTTTCAAAAATTTCATGCACATATCCTAAAACAAAAACAAGGAAAGCATGTCATCAAAAGGACTGCTGTTCCTACACAAATGTTTATCCTTCTAAGATTCTTCAGAAAAATATTTGTTGTTTCAAAATGGTGGAAAATGAGTTGCTTGAAAAATCAATCAGAATCAGAGTTTTCATAAATTTTGAAACTCAATCAATGACTTTAGCGATTTTAATCTTTTCATAAAATGAGTCATTGATTGAGGGGGAGAATGTTTTCAAATATATATCATCTAACGGGCTTATATTATCATCCTATGTGCTTAAAAAAAATACGTTTGCCTATGTTGAAGGACTAGGAGTCTAGGATATGATTGTTAAGATTAGATGATTATAGTTTGATGAACACAATATTCCCATGCCTTTATATGATCTGATTGATACGTTAAATTGACTTTTATTAGTCGATTGTTGTTTGGGTGATGTCGACCACCATATATTTGCTTGTGTCCACTAACGTATGCAGATATCATGGTTTATAAGAATGTTCCTGATCCGGATCTCACATAAGAAGATGATTGGATGCCGAAAGGAAAGGGTAACTATTTCTTGGGTCGACAAAAGAAGAAACGGAGCTTAATTGGATCTCTCTATGGATAGTTGGCACGATAGATGCAACTTCAGAGGTCTCACTGCATCAGCAGATGGTTTTTCTTCGAGCCTTATAGCAACAACAGAAGCAACTCAACCACCTAACGTATCTTTATGCAGGAGATGTAGTGAATAATACAATTTTTTTCAACAAATTTGATAAATATTGTTTTGAAAATGGAAAAATATTTGTTTGAAAATAAATTGGATTAAATTTTGGAAATCAACCGGACTTAATTTTGATAAAACATAAGTCACTCAATCTACGACTACGGTCATTGATTGAGGGGGAGAGTGATTTCAAATAAAATATTTTCAAACGATATTTCATCTATCAAGTCCGTTTGTACAAAATAAGTTGTGATCTAAAGATTTAATGTTATGTCATGGTATGATTTTCTTTAAAACTCAAAGATCTTTCAAAATGAAATTTTTTCTGTTCTTGTTTGATTGTGAAATTGTTTTATTTTACTTAAAGATCTCTTAAAACTATCATACCTGACACTAACAATCTTTAATGTCAAAAATTGATCCATATCATCATTTTCAAAATTAAATCTTGCCACGTCTTTCCCAAATTTTTCTAAATGATTTAAATCAATTGGGATCACAAATCTCAATTGGTTTGAAATTTTTGATCGGGGGAGAGATCGTGATTTAAATCTCAAATAGGTTTTAAAGGGTGATTGTTTCAAAAGCACTCCTTCCTTCATGTGCCATACGATTTCAAATACATAATGCACATGATTGAGGAGGAGCATTTACCCAAAAACCAAAAGAGAATTTAAACCAGGCACAAGTTCTCCCATGTTTTCTAAACCATATTAAATAACTTGGGATCCAAAATCTCAAAGGGTTTGATATTTTTGATCGGGGAAGAATTTGTGATTTAATTATGAAATCTGATAAATAATGATCGATTTGATTCAAATGTGCAGGCTGCTCTCCCATATGTGCTAAACGCCTTCGAATCTCGAAGCACATATTGAGGGGGCATTACAAAAGAAAATAAACTTTCAAGGTACAATGATTTTTATGTTTCAACATAAGTACCTTGATTGATTTTCTAATGGTTTCTATTGGCAATCGTGGAAGTACTTCAAAAACCTCTTTCCTCTATGTGTAAAATGATTTTAAATAACCAACCCACATTTTGAGGGGGAGAATTTACCAAGAAAATCAAATGGCTTTTTCCAGGGAAATTGAGATCAAAGAAATTTTTCAAAGACCTCTTGCCTCCATGTGCTAAACAATTTCAAAATCATATGAGCACATGTTGAGGGGGAGCATTTCTAAATGATCAAAACAATTAAGGTACAAAATGCTTTGATATTATATCACAAGTACCTTGATTGATTTTTCAAATGATTTTTTAATTGGTTTCAAGAAGGAAAGAACAATACCAAAAGACCGACCAATTTACTTTATGCATGGTGATATAAGGATGGTTAGGTTAGGTATTTGTTCCCACGATCCAGCCAGAGTCGGAGGGATCTACCCAGGGACAATCCACTAGATAGTGTAGAAGTCCTTAGGTATGATGAAAAAAGGAGAAAAATGAGAATACGGGAAGAGTGCGGACTGAGACAGAGCTAGTATTGGAATAAACCCAACAAGGTTCTAGTTATGAAGTCTCGTAAGCATGAAGGGTTGAAGAATGAAAAGAATTGAATGTGAAAAGGTGAAAAGAAATGGCCTCCATTAATTCAACCTTAGGGCGAAACCGGTTCAATGCATATGCTCTTGGTGTCTACTAAGGTAACACGGTATTGAAGACAAGACGTCATCGACCCAAAGGACGCATCGCACTAAACTTCCCAAGCTACTCAAGTTCCTCTTAAAGGGCTTGTTTTATTCTCACGGGAACCTACATAATCTATCGACTATCTCTTAGAGATTGTTGATATTGAAGAAGGAGACCTCTCCTAGTCTCCCAGCATAGGAAACCAAAATGCACAATTGAGTCTAGAGCCAAGAGATCATTCACAAAATCTCATTAGGACACAACATTAATGAAGACTTGATGTTTCACACAATGTGGAAAGTAAGAATATATTAAGAGTCCTACGCATTATCCTTGTGATATTTGCCAGAACATCTGAGTGATATGTCAAACATTCACAATGAAGATGGAAATCCTTCTAGAGCCAACATCAAACAAGCTCTTGGTGGGTAACATGTGAGATCTTTCCAAAAGATCAAGCTTGTGACAACTGGATAGAAACAATGGGGCGATTCATTCTTGAATCAACCTTGGTCCAGGAAATGAATTGACGAATACTTTTGGAAAAATAGATCGATGTGCAAATCTCTTCTTTTCTCTAGCACATCGAATGTGTACTCTTTTTCAAATACAAAAAGTATTTCTGATTGAAAATTGATCTTTCTCATAAAACCTTCATCGTATTGCAAAACTATTTCTTCTAAGCAATACGTAATTGTTTTCAAATCAAATTTTCATCAATCAGTGAATCTCAATTCGCTGGTTCACTCACTCCGTGTTGTCTACTTTGGGACGCTCCGGTTTGAGAATGGCTAGATCAAGTCGCGAAACCTGTCAAGGAGATTCTTGAATTCTACGATCACAAAGATTTATCTCGATCAACGGGAACCGTGGTTCTTGCAACTATATTCAACGAAAGTGAACAAAGACACTTTCGTGTGTTTTAGTGCTAACTGTTGTTTGCAGGAACATTGGACGGTTGCAGTTGATGGTTATTGAGAAGTCAATTCACAACCGCATGCTCACAGCTTACACCAATATAATTGAAGAAAATCATGACAATCAAAGAAATACAAAGATGCTTCCGCTATTCTGATGAAAAGATGTCATGATCCAGAAAGTGTGAGCATGTCGGTCCAAAAGTCACAACTTCACATATTAGCGATACAACAAAGGATGAGTCAGAGATTTGTTGTGGTTGATGATCTCAATGAAAGCTCGAAGATCATCAAGACGTGGATCAGTTAAAGACCTCCACTGAAAGTACAAAGTAGTCGAACTTTGAAGTATCACTACTAAAGTACAAAGATTACGGGATTGAAGAATTAAAGTCTACGAGCTTGAGCATAAAGATAAAGATAGAATGCTAGGATACAAAATATATTTCATGGGGTGACCTCCCTTAGGGGGAGATTGTTAGGATTTAGAAAATCCATGTTGAAGAGTCGGTCACTCCAACTCTAGTCTAGCATATGTTAGCTCGTAGACATTACGTTATTTACTAGTTATTTTAGTTAGTTATTTAGTTTAGTGAAACACCGTGGAGGACGGATGGGTCTTTACCCACTGTATGCCTGATCCACAGTCCGAAGGAGGACGTTTAGTATGTAACTATAAATACCCTTTACCTCCCAAGGTAGAGGGTTGGACCTTTCTTTCAATCTAACCTTTCTTTCTTTTGTTTACTTTCTCTCTCTAGAAAGGATCCCATCCTCCACTTTCTCTCTCTAAAACTCTATCTTATTCGAGCCATATTATTGTGTGTTTGTGTGTTTGTGAAAACCAATATCTAACATGATCAGTTGGTCAAATCACACAAGCAGAAAAGGTCGTCAGTTGGTCATATCTTACCCTTCCCACTTAGTCTACCTACTTAGGGTCAGTTGGTCATATCTCCTAAGTAACTAGCTACTACCGCCATTCAAAACTACCGAAACGAGGGTAGCTACCAACAAACTATGCATGCATACACTTAGAAATAATTATGCGGAAGCAATGTAAACATAAACAAAACAATTAAGGAATCATAACTAGGCCAGCACCAGAGGTGCTTAGCGGCTCATATTAACTAAAACAATCGATTCAATGTTTAACATTACGAAATAAATGAATTGAATGTAAAGAAAAGATACAATGCTAATGCTTATCGTAGGGAGTGATTTCTCCTTGGAGATAGCCGTATGCTCCTCCGGATCCGCCGACTTCTACTCACGCTCACTTGATGTTGTGTGTGAAATGGGATGCTTTGAAATCTTTGGAATTCGAGGGGTATTTATAGGCGGATCCGTTACTGGCGTAACTAATGTTAAGAGTTACGCCAGTAACATCCAATTCTTCGTATTTTGCACTAAAAATGCGGTTACGGGTAACATCCGGAAGCGCTACCGTATCTTCAATAAATCTGGTTACGCCATAATTGAGACAATAGTTACTACCAGAGCTTGCGGCGAGGAACCTCATTTGACCTAGTTGTTTACGCCGTAATCTTTGGGAGAGTTACGCCGTAATCTTCAGTTGAGTTGGTTTTCTGAGCCACGCTTTAGTTACGGCGTAATGTGAGAGAGGAGTTACGCCGTAACTTCCTCAAAATGAGCATACTATGATATATCTTCAATAAATTCCCCAAATCTGCGTCTCTTTAGCTCCAATGCTCGTAATTTACCTAAATGTTAAATATAGAGGAAAACAAGCGTAAATCCATATAAATGATATAAAATACTAGTATTATCGGGGGAAATTGACACTTAATATTCAGGACTATTTGATGTTATCAGTTATGCACTTGTAATCGTCACTTTGTAAAATGCATAATGTTTTCCCTTCATTTACAGCATATTTTGTTGGCATTACTCTCATCTAATTCTTGTTCATCAACCACATTGTTCCTCGTTAGAACCTTTTTGATTGCATCATATAATACCCCAGTGGTCTTCATTTCTTTATCACATCAAAGAAGATTCACCATGGTTCAAGAAAATGGTAGTAAAATGAAATGCCTTGACTGTTGGATGGAAAGAGAAAATAGGGATGGAAGGACATTTGACGCAAGGCCTCTACCTAATTAATAAAGCATGTGGTATTCTGTCCACTGCATCTTTACAGAAGGGGAAACACAACTGATAGCGGTGTTGCTGCTGGTGGTGTGGTGGGTCTATGAGTTAAAAGGGGAAACATAACTACAACTGGTAGAGGTTATGGTGTAATGGGCCTAGGTGTTGTTGCATCTTCTATAGGTAGTGGTTCAGTGGGTATAGGACATGGAAGTGGGACTATAACAAGACCTGATGAAATTCATGATTGTATGTCTCCCCAAGCTAGCAACAATAGTGAAGAAGAAAGTGAACCACCTATAAGTCAAAGACCAAGTGAACCACCAGCAATTCTAAGACCAAGTGAACCACCTACAAGTCAAAGACCAAATGAACCACCTGCAAGTCATAGACTAAGTCAATCACCTGCAAGTCATTGACCAAGTGAACTTACAAACTAGTTATTTATTGAATTTTAAAAGTCAAAATGAGTAAATCCAAACACCCCTAAGCAACATGCAAACTATATAAGCAAGCTGCAAAATTGTCAAGTTCATTTTTTGGTATCTGTTGACTTTGAAAAGTAAAAATAGGTAATCTAAACACCCCTAAGCAACCTGCAAACTATATAAGTAAGCTGCAAAACTGTCAAGTTCATTTTTTGGTATCCGTTGACTTTTAAAAGTCAAAATAGGTAAATCCAAACACCCCTAAGCAACCTACAAACTGTATAAGCAATCTTCAAAATGGTCAAGTTCATTTTTTAGTATCTATTGACTTTTATAAGTCAAAATGGGTAAATCCAAACACCCCTAAGCAACCTACAAACTATATAAGCAAGCTGCAAGCTGCAAACTCTCAAGTTCATTTTTTGGTTAAGCATGTCCTTCTAATGGGTAAAAGTTCTATTTTTTGGTATTTGTTGACTTTTAAAAGTCAAAATAGGTAAATCCATTCATCCCCTAAACTGCATACTCAAACACAAACTACAAACTTCCAATGTCACCTCAACCTTCAAAAATCAATCAAATGCAGACCCTATACTAGAATCTCACACATCCCAACCTAATTAAAACAATTCATTTCTCACACCAGAATTAATACTAGAAAGCATAACAATTAAACTAGAGTTTTTTTTGGTGAAAATTGAGAAGAATATATTAGCTCCAAACATAATTGCTACAAGATTCAAAATTTGTTTCAAGGACATTCCCAAGAACACACAAAAAGAATTATACAAATCAAACATGACACATACTAAGATACTCATTCTTCCCAGAATTTACCCAGATCAACTACATTTCCCATCAACTACACAAAAAGGAACTATCAAAAGCTATTCCAATAGTTAAACTATACATAATTACATCATAAGTTATAATAGTTAAAAGTCATTGTTTTCACCACAAAAATATAAAACAGTTAACCCAAATACATAACATTGTTTTCAAATTACAAACACTTCTTCCTGTTAATTCTTCCTGTTTTCAGCTTTTTGTGGGCTGGCACATACCAGTTCTTCCTGTTACTGATTGAGCAACCCATAATTTCTCTAAGATCAAGTACAATCGATCTCCTAATCTCACTTCTAGGAGCTCTAAGACGAAAGGTGGAAATAGTAGGCTTAAAGTGGAAGCCTTTCCCTTTACTTTTCTCACCCTTGAGGTTGAAGTAGTAAGCTTAGAAGCGAAAGCCTCTTCCTTGCTCACCGTTGAGGTAGAAGCAGTAGGCTTAAAAGGCAGCAACACAATATCATCATCATTATCATTGTCACAGGTAGGTGTAGATGTAGAGTCTGACCAATTACTAAAATATAAAAAGTGCTCAAATGTGTTTGAAATATAGATATCATCATCTGAAATAATGATGACATCAACCTCCTTTCCCTTTGAGTTGGTATCTAGAAGGATAGTAAAAAAAAAAAAAAGGCTGCTTGTATCTATACTAGTTGCCAATATACTAAACAACATGCCCTGACTCACACAATCATCGATTATTTGAATGGTCATTTGTTCCTAAAAGATAGAAAGGGGTGTTTGGTTGAATTGAACAAGGCACTAGATTCATTGCAAAACTAAAGTGGACAACCAAACACCTTTGCAACTAAGTTAAATAGCAACAACAAAACTACTAAACTACTTTGCATCATCAACATGCAGATTCAGACATTACTACTATCCTACTTTACATCAGGAAAGACTATTTGAGCTATTCAGATATTACTACTATAATAAATTGCATCATAAACCTGCTTATAAAGCTACTTAGCACAAGATAAATCCTATTCGGCTTCATTACACTACTAAAATGTCCCATGGGCATACTACAAACTTCCACTTTCTATAAAAACATTGAACAATAAACACATAATACGAATCCATTACAACTTACTTAGCACGTCCTCAGGTATTTCATCGCATGATTTTTTACTCACAAATTCAAGTATTTCCTCTTTCGGTTCTTTTCTTATATTGTCATACCCACCATATTTGGTTTCAATATGTTCAAGATATTTTGCTATAACTTCATCAACGATTTCATATGCAACTTTAGACCAATCCAATTCATGAAAGATCATCCCATGTAAACACAACCTTTCCCTTATCAGCCATTTCTCTGTTAGTGATTGGTTTGGTTTGGATGTGTGTAGCACTGTAGCGAATGAAAATTAGGGTTGGGTTAGTTTGGTTTAATTGGAGGAAATGAGGTTGAGGTTGTTTGGGAGTTTTAAACCGAGTTTTGCATCGGGGGTATACGAACATGGGTTTTAGTTCGTGTATATAACTCGACAATTAACGTGCCAAAAAAACAACATACCTAAACTTGTAACAAGAATCGTCCTTGTGCTTTGTCTGTGAAAATGGACGATTTTACCCCTCACGTGACACTCACGTGCCTAAGGTTTACGGATCAAACTAACGTCCGTCTCCGTCAAAGAACGGGTCAACGCAAAATGGACAACCACATAGATGACCGGTGTAATTATTGAGAGTTAAGGACGAAACCTGCAACTTTGGCCTAACCATAAGGACGATTTATGTAATTAACTCTAATATTTAATAAAATTTTCAATAAAACGTGAATAATATTTGGTAGAAAGTACGGAGTAATAAATTTAAACTGTCTAGAAATAATATTATTTAATATTAGTACTTATAATTATGGCAGGGATGAAACAAATTAATTTGGGCATCATATGCCATCATCCCGATACGACCAACATTCAAATAGATGTCACCTGGTCCACCCTTATAAAAGGAAGCCCCTATGACATTTAAAGCACCTAAAAACCTTCCATTATTTGCTACCTAGCTTCTCTTCTCCCATGGCCATGGAAACACACTCTTCTTTGAATTCTCAAAGAAAAAAAGAAGATGATCTCAAAGAATGGGGTGTCAAATCCCGAATGATTAGTCGCGAAAATACCATTTCTAGGCGCTTCTCGTCTTCCTACATTACAAGTTTCAGGGAGGATGCGTGCAAGTCATTTCGCTCAAACTTCACCATTTCTAGCACTGCATCCTCACCTGGCTACACCCTAAAAGGTAGAAATTCATACCTAGTTTAACTTAAACAATAAAAGGTTGTAATTTATCTTACAACTGCTTATTCTTTCAATCCAAACGTTCATGTGGGATCTTTTTGTGTTTCTAATGAGTGAATTTTCTCCATGCAGAGGAAATCGACCCGACTAATTACTCATTCACCAACGCGCTCAAAGGTGAGCAATTTCCTAGCTATCTTTAAATAACTTGGTCTTGCACTATTCAATTGCTCTAAATTTGTTTTGGAAACTTGTAGCTTTGCAATTAAGGTCAATAAACACATGGGAGTATTTGTCACCCGAAGGATATGCTCTGAACTCGAAATGGAACGAAGCGGAGAGATATATATGCAATCCGCTATCCGGTGAAGTCCCGGTGGAATGTTTGTCTTCCAAAACTCTAATGAGTAGTCGATCTTTTCGAAACATAACCAATAAAATAACTATGTCCGCTCCTTTAATCTATCATTCTTCAAGAATTCAACCACTCAAACTGGCCAATATTCATCCAATCCAAGGTTCAAAAGCACATTTTAAATTGCTACAGTTTTGTTTTTTTCTTTATGTTTTTGATTTGCTAACTTTGTTAAGGTATAAACACCTAGGTGAAAATGATACAAAGGAAAATAAGTTCGAAGATAGGTTGAAGCTAATGATGAAACAAGACGTAGGAATCCAAAGTGCACTTAGCGATAGCAGTCAAAGCCCGAATTCTACTCCTTCGAATCAAGAGAGCTCAATAAAATTCAGTTCGAACTTGGATTCTTCAGATGCAAGCTCCAAGTTTGAGTTAAAATCTGAAATGGAAATAGAATCTAAGCCAAAATTCGGATTCGAGTTCAAGGTGAGTTACAATACTTGATTACTATTTAGCCGTTCAAAAAAAATACTTGATTAATATTATTATTTGGTCCACATGATAAATTTAATGCATGGTTCAAAATTGTGATTTGTGAATGAGTAATATGCCTTAGAATTCAAATTGGGACAAGTTATAGATACCCCTTAAAATGATTTATTTATTTATTTATATTTTGTTTTTATTATGAAACTACGTAACTAAAAATACGAAAAAATAGCTATAAAATTCAAAGACAAAACGTATTAAAAGACATAAATACGAAACATAATAGAAAATACGAAAACGAAAACGATATAAGAACATCTTGGGAGTAAATGTGGGTAACTTAGGAGGTGTTTTTTTTCTTCATAAAGAGACTCTTAACAGCCTTTTAATTTGAAGCAGATTCGACGCGGTCGACATTTTGGTCATTCAGACTGCTTGTTTTTTTTTTTCCCTTTCGGACGCGTTTCGAGGCGATAAGATCTTAATAGTGCAGACTTGAGAGGGTGTCTTGTCATTTCTCACGACATAAAAAACCAAAAAAATTTAAGACGAAGAAACAAATGTGCGGTTCAAACATGAGCTTTTTTTTTTTCCCATTCAAATGCGGTCGATATTAAGACATTTACGCCCGATTTGATTCGGATGTGCGGTTGATTGATTCGAGGCGCATTAAAAACAAACACCACCTTAGATTATCAATAACATCACCTTTCAAATTTTTGAAAAAAATATGGATCGTGTGGGAATTTATTGTTGCTTTTGAATTTATATGGGTTGACAGCAACATGTAGGATTTAAAATTTGTACCGAGTCTAACCATGGATATTTTATTGAAATGTTTTAAGTGTTTGTAAACTAACGCATCAACATAAAGTATTATTATTTAGACGGAACAAGATGAATTTTAAAAACTACTATATAAACAGATGTAAATATGTCGCATCAAATATGGAGCAGCGTAATTTAACTTTATATAATCTTATAAATCTACTTCTAGAAAATCTAGATAAAAATCAAATTTACCAGACTGCAATGTCTGAAAAATCAAATTTAAATCGAATCCAAATTGCAATGTCTAGCTATGAGTAATGAAGTCGTCGTAAATTTATGTCACGTTAAATAACATTAAAAAATTAAAATCAGAAGAAAACAAGATTAATATTTTGCGGGACCCGTGAGTTTAAATGGAGAGAGTAAACGTGAAGTAATCGTTCATGGTAGGGTTCTGAATTCTGATAGACCTACCTTGTATACATTCAAGTATTTAACACGGAATTTTGTTAATTAGTGCACCATTGTTTTGAAAATACTTTAGTACGTATATGTTTTTAATACTTTTGTCGTTATATATCTTAATATTTCGAAAATAATTTAGTATATGTTTTTATAACTTTTGACGCTATACTCTTAATAATAGTTTTAGAGTAACAAAATAATGATATATTGCGGAGTATTAGTTATATTTATTTTTGGTGAACGATGTATTTTTTTGTAAAGATTTCTCTGTAAGGATGAAAGCAGCTTTTACAAAAGTAGACATAGAAATGACTAATTATAGGGAAGAAGACCAACACATGAAACAAGAGTTTAATCAATCTATCAGAAAATGTTTGAAAATAATGGCATCGTTTCCCCCTCTTTTCACCATCAAATTTCCCTTCTTTTTAGCCTTTTGTTCTTTCATGTCTTCTCTCAATCATTTCCTTCTTTTAGTATCACTTTTACTCTGTTTACTTTTCCAAAAGGCTTTGCGGGTATACACACCATTATTTTTGGATTCACACATCACTGACACACACCTCTGTCACACAGTACATTAACTATATTAAATTTCTTAAATTAAAAATTCAGTTCTCACCATCTTCATTTTGAAACTTATAACTTTCTCATTTTACTTTATTGATCTTTTAACATTGTGAAACAAAAATACACACATATCACAGTCATCTTCAAAACAAACAACCAATCATAAATTGATGAAAGATCGGAAATCATCTTAACTCTGTCTGAATCCACTAGATCTGGTGGCGATGGTGGTTACCGTGTGATGGGTCGGCAGCGGCGGTTTAAGGTGGGATGGGTTTGGTCGGAGGTGACGGTGGTTTGGTCGTAGGTGACGGCGGTGGTGGTTCATGTGGGATGGGTTTGGCCGGATGTATGACTGTATGAGTATGGTGATGATAGAAGTATGGTGGTGACAGAAATGTGCGTGTGAAAGGGAAAAAACAACACCAAAATAACCTTTGAGGAAGAAAAGGTAGCTATCAATTTATGTCTTCGAGAAAAATTTAAATAATAAAAAAATAGCACCTAACTTGATGGTGTACGAAGCATAGCACCCTTCCAAAAAAGACAAATGTCAAATTGATATGACATATGTAGTCATATAGACTATACGGTTTGGAGTGATTAACACAGTTATCAAATTAATTTGCATACTTACAGTACAATCAAATAAAACATAATGTGAAATTTATATAACTATTTAAAACATTAGTATGAGTGTCCCAATAAATTTATAAGTGTGCAAATCACTATTCATACGGTTTAGCATTAGACGAAGCTGAAACATAATTATGGTAAGTTACCAAAAGACAATTGAAAGTGTTCATCAAACTCACAAACTTCATATCAGCGTCACATCATTATTTAATACAGTTAACGACCACCAAACAAGTACGGAGTATAATAGTCACAAACAAACCAAACACATAAAAAATAAATAAATAAATAAAATAAAAAATTGAAATCATTTGTTGGTGCTGACCACCAAACCTATGTTAAAAGTAGAGACCGCTAGTGAAAGAGAGGAAGGTATTGAGGACCCGACGTGAAAGGTGAAAGCCGTGGTGGTCTTTTACCCACCATAACAGTTAATACGTCTTATATCGGATAGGCAGATAAATAAAAAAAATGTTCATTACAATGTACGTGCATGAACTAAAGATGGCATGAAATGTTTTGGCATGAAAAGAGCATACGGTATTACAGCAAAAGAAGGACCTTGTGTAAGTTTACATCAACTAGTCTTCAAAAATACTTTATAGCGTACGAAAATGAAACAAACCTAAAATGCCACTACAATATCAGGTAAAAAAAAGGTATTCATTTGTTTTCATTGTTTATGTCATGTAAAATTCAAACTAGAGTGAAAACGTTGAATGAGATGTTTTGAAAATGCTTATCTGCTTATTTTATGTTGATATTAAGCATTATTGCTCTAAAATAGTATATAAGTAGTTTTATCGCAACACACAAAATTGGGTACTTGGTTCAAAATACAATTACAAAACACTCTCAAACGTATCAACAAAATTATGCCAATGAATAATAATTAAAAATCTTTAAGTAAAAGGTCTGATAAGTCATTATATATAGAGAGATGATTTGCATACTCCATAAATGATTGAGATATTTAATTTTGAGTGTTTGTACATTTATATCTCCGAATTATTTATATTTTTGTTTATTTTGTAAAGATATAAATGTCTAATTACTCAAAATTTGAATGTCCTAATTATTTATGTGAGTGTGCAAATCAACTCCCATAAATATATTCCTCTAGTAAATCCTCAAGTAATACCATCATTTCTCATGCTTGTAGTCATTTGTAAGTGAAATAGAAGATTAGGTATTTTCATATGGGTTCTACTATTGATACTCCTCGTGGATCACAAAAAAGTACATAAGGTTCTTTTTTCACTCTTTGTTAATAGTAGAACATAATTTTTTTATTAATTGTTGTTTCGTATTTTTTTACAGTTTAATACTTTTGACTAGTTAAACTTTATATTTTATATTCCGTGCTTTTAGTTTTGCGGTTTTATAATAAAAAGAAAATTATAAAAATAAAAAATAAAAAAAGGAAAAAATTAGAGGGTCACAAATGATGTTTTAAAGAGAGTATTAATAAAGGAAATGATAAATCTTCCTGCTAGGTGTTTTTACTTATCCTTCTACATTTAAGATAGTGATAAGTGTTAAAATAAATGATGGAGATTAAAAGAAATAGACAGTGAATTACACTTGTCAATTTTTAAATGGACTAGAAAGATAATTAAGATGATTTAGTAGGAATAAATAGCAATGCTCTATTAATAACCTATCCTTGTCTGGATATTAAGACATAACTATGTTGCAACAACTTGTACTTCATACGTCAGAAATTTGAATTGTGTGGATTGAAAAGCATGTGATTATGTAAACGTAATATGACTCGTACCTTTCATGCACAGGGAGAAGATTTAGGGGAAAAGGAAGAAACAAAAGAAGATGATGAGGATGAAATGAAGAGATATGGTTGCATGTGCAAGCAAAAGAGTGGATGTTTGTCTTTCAAGAATATGTGGTTAAAAAAGAAAAGATCAAATAAAATAACTTAGCAACAGAGAAATGTTTAAGAAACAATAATGTATCGAGAAAAAAGTGTTGTGGATCATAGCTTTGATCGACAGTATCAGTACATGAATCATGTCGTAATGATTTCTAAGTTTCGTGAAAAGTGTAATAGTATTTCGTTTAATTTGTCTACGAGAATGCCATCGTATTCTCTAGTGTCTCCGAGCATAATTCGTTAACTTGTCATATTACGGTAAATTTACTATATTACTAGAAAGCAAAATCCAATAATAATTTATTTATAATAATAATAATAAGAATAATAATAATATTATTATTATTATTATTATTATTATTATTATTATTATTATTATTATTATTATTATTTTATTTATTTATTTATTTTGTTATAAATCATCACTTTATTAAAAGCTCATAGGATTTTTACAAAAATTAGTGAGAGTTCAGAAACCCACTCTACACCTCTGTGATAGATTCTGAGAAATTAGTAAGGAGCCTAAAACAATCTCATTCCCATGGCTTCATTAATAAGAAACTAATCTTATTGAAGGTATGAATTGCATGCTTATGGTATTGGATGCTTCATTTCATAAATTATTTTCTTTGCAACAGAGTATACCTTCTTGAGGAATTGCATATATATCTCTTCAAAGACTTATAATTACGAATATATTCTACTAAAATTTAAATTACGTATATATCCTTCATAGACATTAAATATTACATATATAACCAATTAATTATTTACATATATTTAAAACCAAAATATACATGATAATGATAATTTAAATATAAAATATCCATTATACTCTTGTTCTTGACATTCTTAGGCTAATTTTCTTCCTCTTGATATACGACTCAAACAAGTGTTAGTTTTTCTTTAATTTTACAGTTTTAATTTTTCCAGTTTTACACATAATCCTTTCTTTTTGGGTTTAACTGTATGGTTATATCATTTATGTAACATGTGTAAGTGTGAGGTTTTGACCTGCGCATGGTCTAATCCATTAATATGGCCTGCAAATTATAAAACTTATACATTTGTTGAAGAACTTTTCACAGAAGCTTTTTTTGGCTCGTTTTTTTATTGGTAAGTCCATGTCCGGATAAAAGAGTGTGTACCGGACTTGGACTGTCTCTAACTTATCTCTCACGTTCTTTCTCATTCACCGGCGCTCCGGCAACCAAAAAAAAAACCGATCGGCGAACCTAGCCCGATTCGACACCGAAATATCTATAGTGATTTGTGTGAGTGAAAGCACAGTATCATTTACAGCAATGGATTATTTAAATGGGTCTAGAGTTTCTTTGTGAAAGGGATAAATATTTTTATTGTGGTGTGTGGTTGTATCCTTATCATTTGTTATGGTTTAAAGTGTTTTTTATCATTGAATTAGGTTGGTGTTTTTTGATCTTCTGGGTTTGCTTTATTTAATGATATAATCGATGCTGATAGATCTCAAGGTGGTTATCTGTTATGGTTTAAAGTGTTTTCTTCATCATTGAGTTAGTTTACTTTTTTTTTATCTTCTGGATTTGCTTTGTTTCATAACATAATTGATGTTGGTAGGTCTGAAAGTGGTTATTTGTTATGGTTTAAAGTGTTTTCTTCATGATTGAGTTAGTTTAGTTTTTTGAACTCCTGGATTTGCTATGTTTCATGAGATAATCGATGTTGCTAGGTTCGGAAGTGGTTATTTGTTATTGTTTAAAGTGTTTTGTTCAACATTGACATAGGTTGGTTTTTTTTATCTTCTGGATTTGTTGTAGTTCATCCGATAATTGTAGCTACTACATCTGGAATCCTTATAATTTTTATTAGGTTTGTTCATCTTTGAGTTACATGTTTGCTGCTTATAGTCTTTTAGCACCTTTGTGATTTATCACTTTAGGGTTTTAAATACCTTTATGCATTCCTGTTAATTTTATGTGATTAACATGTCTTACATTTACTTGAGATTATCAGTGACTACAGTTGGATATTTAAAGATAGTGTAAGAAGCGTTTATATTTAGTTTAATAGATGTTTAAAAATTGGGATGGTGAGTAAACAATATGTAAAGTTGGTAGGATAGCCATTTGTGGTTACTTGAAATTATGAATGGCGATAAGTGGTTTCTAACTTTTTTTTGATGGTTTGTTTTATAGGCTTATCAAATGCATTATTTAGGAAGAGCAACATAACACGAATTATTGTTGCAGCACATGGCTGCTATTTGTTTTGTGTTAGCCAAACATTTGTCGCCTGATTTATAGATGCATCCATTCTTTCTTAATTGGTGTCCTATGTGAGCCTATATTTGAAAGCCTGAGATCATGAACATGTAGGCAATGATGATAATTTGTCTGCGTGTTAACTATTTCATGAGTGTGCCTCGCGCATTCCCGTATCTTGGCGGGGTAACCAGGAATGTTATATGGTTGCAGCCAAGGCGGGTGCGTAGAGTGGCTCAAGGAATAGCATATCTGGGCCTCATTAAAACAGCATTTGTATTATGTCTGAAATTTTTCCTTGCTTTTTTTTTTATAAAAAATGGCATAACAAAAGGTTGACATGTGACATAAGGCAGTCGGCAGCATCAGTTACAAGGGCTTTAATAGTCCATCGGTCATTGTTGTAGTTTTAATTGAAATTATGATGTTTTAAAGCAATATTGAGTCTGTTGGACTATTAAAGTCCGTGTGACTGCAGCAGCAGGACACATGCATTACAACAGTGCAAAAGGAGATGGTAAGATCTTTTTCCAACATCTTCTTAACGCTAACTGTTTGGTTTACATGTATTAACCTCTATTGGTAATGAAACGCAGGTGCATAGAAACAGAATGGGGTGTTCATGAGAGGCTAAGAACTGAATTAAGTACCGTGGGTTTCATTTGGGTTACTTGCCCCACTTACTATACAATATTGATTGCAAGAGGCAATGTATTTTAAATTTGGCATGCTCCTTCCCGTATCTTGGCCGGGTAACCACGACTGTTTGCCATGGCGGGCATGTAGATTGCGTCAAGAAATTGGAAATATGAGCCTCTTTTTAGATGTTAACAGCAACATTGAAACTGATTATGCCATCTGTTGAATCTGTTTGATGCATGTGGAACTAAATATGCCAACATGTATATCGGTTCTTTATGTGGAACTAAATCCGCCAACATTTGCCAGAGAACTGTTCATTCTAGGCTTTTTGGCCCGCTTGTTGTTGGTAAGCCAAGGTCCGAATAAAATAACATGAACCAGACATGGAACTTCTCTCAACCCTGTCTGTTACGCCATGCTTTAATAAAAGTTCTGTGATTCTTTATCTCTTGAAATAAAATAATGCCATTTTTCCTTCTTTTTACTCATAAATTAACGACGGCTTCTTTTTAAACAGGCATTGGGGTAAACAAATATGTTGATCGGTGTTCGGCCAACAAAAATTACACCTCTTACTGGTGTGCTCTCATCTTTTTTGTTGGTCGAATACTGATCAGCACTTATGGTTCGTTGTTTTGGACTTATGATTAGTATATCACAAATACAAAGTCAGATGAAAAGGCACTCAGCAAAAAAAATGCTGTTTGCGACAGATTACATACACACAAGGCATGCGTATACCTGAATTTTTATATTGTTTGTTTTTGTGTTTGAAGAGAAACTGTGTATTTGTAATTAAGTGTAGTGATAACATCAAATAGTCCTGAATATTAAGTGTCAATTTCCCCCGTTAATGCTCGTTATTTATATCATCTATATGGATTTACGCTTGTTTTCCATTGTTTTCCACTTTCAGGTAAATTACGAGCATTGGAGCTAAAGAGACACGGAAATGGAAACATTACCAAAGATTTATCACAGTATGCTTATTTTGAAGAAGTTACTGGCGTAAATCATCTCTCACATTACGCCAGTAACTATTGCGTGACCCGTAAGTCCAACTTATCAAGAGGTTACGGCGAACTCTTCCCAAAGGTTACGACATAACTCCATTAGGTCAAAAGAGGTTCCACGTCACCGATACTTACGCCGTAACTCATCGCATCACTTACGACGTAACCGAGGTTATTGAAGACTACGACGTAACCACTTATAAGGTTACGCCGTAACTAGCGATCTAGTGCATTTACGGAGAAATAGAAGGTTACGGCGTAACTCCTCTATTGGTTACGCCGTAACCCGGACCGACCTATAAATACCCCACAAATTCCAAAGATTTCAAAGCATTCCATTCCACACACAACACTATGAGAACGTGGGAAAAAGCTCAAGGAGGTCTAGGGAAGCATACGGAGTCGTTTCCAAGGGAGAAGTCACACCATTACGATAAGCTTTAGCGTTTTATATTTCTTTACTTTCGGTTCATGTATTTCGTACCTTTGAATATTGAATTGATTTGCACGATTAATAGCTGCTAAGCACCCTTTGGTGCTAGCCTAGTTATGATTCCTTAATTGTTTTGTTTGCGTTTACCTTTATCCCGCACAATTATTTCTAAGTGTATGCAGCATAGTTATTTGGTAGTCACCCTTGGTTCGGTAGTTTTGAATGGCGATGAGGCCAATTGCCTAGGAGATATGACCAATGACCCTAGGTGAGCGGATCGAGACGGAAGGGTAAGATATGACCAACCGACCACCCTTTCTACTTGTGCAATTTGACCAACTGATCACCTATCGTTTGGATGAACTTAAGAATTGGGGGTGTAGTGTCTAAGTTCCTAACGGCGGGCACTCACTATTTAGAATCTAGCATGTAGCGGTACTTAATGACTCGGCTTAGGGACCGGGAACAACATGACTTATGACGGTGCGCTGATTTCTCTGTGGTGGCATCTTTCTTTGATAGGTTAGGCGAATTGACCAAATGTTGTCCTCTCGAATTTGACCCCACCAAGTAATTGGAAGTAAGTAGACGTAGACATAACTAGCTAGGAGGATTAACTAGGTTAGCACCACTATTCCTCTATTGATTTCCTTCACACATTTATTTGCTTTTATTTTATATTCGCATTAGTAGTTTAATTAATTAAAACCCTATCAAACCATTAATATTCTCGTGACAATTAGACTTAGTAATTATCCGACACACATAGCTCTTGGGACGACCTCGGCTTTACCATTTACTACACTACACACGCATCGGTACTTTGCCGTTAGTGCATTAGGGTAGACCATAGGTATAGCGAGACACTATAAATATTAAGACCTGGTCAGTAAAACCTGCATCATGTAGCATCTAACATATAAAATGTTCCATAATACCTTTTTATTGTGGTGTGTGGTTGTATCCTTGTCATTTGTTACCGGTACTACTCTCTTTTTTTCTTAGCCACATGTTGGTTGTTTGTTATGGTTTAAAGTGTTTTTTTTATTATTGAATTAGGTTGGCGTCTTTTGATCTTCTGGGTATGCTTTATTTAATGATATAATCGATGCTGGTAGATCTGAAGGTGGTTATTTGTTTTGGTTTAAAGTGTTTTCTTCATCATTGAGTTAGTTTACTTTTTTTTATCTTCTGGATTTGCTTTGTTTCATGACATAATTGATGTTGGTAGGTCTGAAAGTGGTTATTTGTTATGGTTTAAAGTGTTTTCTTCATGATTGAGTTAGTTTGGTTTTTTTGAACTCTTGGATTTGCAATGTTTCATGAGATAATCGATGTTGCTAGGTTCGGAATTGGTTATTTGTTATTGTTTAAAGTTTTTTGTTCAACATTGACATAGGTTTTTTTTTATCTTATGGATTTGCTGATGCTACTACATCTGGAATCCTTCATTTTTTTATTAGGTTTGTTCATCTTTGAGTTACATGTTTGCTGCTTATAGTCTTAGAGTTAGCGCCTTTATGATTTATCACTTTAGGGTTTTAAATACCTTTATGCATTACTGTTAATTTTATGTGAATAACATGTCTTACATTTATTTGAGATTATCAGTGACTACAGTTGGATATTTAAAGATAGTGTAAAAAGCGTTTATATTTAGTTTAATAGATGTTTAAAAATTGGGATGGTGAGTACACAATATGTGAAGTTTTTAGGATAGCCATTTGTGTTTACTTGAAATTCTGAATGTCGATAAGTGGTTTCTAACTTTTTTTGATGGTTTGTTTTATAGGCTTATCAAGGACATTATTTTGGCAAAGCAGCATAACACGAATTATTGTTGCAGCACATGGCTGCTATTTGTTTTGTGTTGGCCAAAAATTTGTCGCCTGATTTATAGATGCATCCATTCTTTCTTAATTGGTTTCCTATGTGAGCCTATATTTGAAAGCCCGAGATCATGAACAAGTAGGCAATGATGATAATTTGTCTGCATGTTAACTATTTCATGAGTTTGCCTCGCGCATTCCAATATCTTGGCGGGGTAACCAGGAATGTTATGTGGTTGCAGCCATGGCGGGTACGTAGAGTGGCTCAAGGAATTGTAGATTTGAGCCTCATTAAAAAAACATTTGTATTATGTCTGAAATTTTTGTTTGCTTTTTTTAAAAAAGAATGGCATAACAAAAGGTTGACATGTGACATAACGCAGTCGGCAGCATCAGTTACAAGGGCTTTAATTGTCCACCGGTCATTGTTATAGTTTTAATTGAAATTGTGATGTTTTAAAGCAATATTGAGTCTGTTGGACTATTAAATTCCGTGTGACTTTAGCAGCAGGACACATGCATTACAACAGTGCAAAAGGAGGTGGTAAGATCTTTTTCCAACATCTTCTTAACGCTAACTATTTGGTTTACATGTATTAACCTCTATTGGTAATGAAACGCAGGGCCATAAAAACAGAATGAGGTGTTCATGAGGCTGAGAACTGACTTAAGTACCGTGGGATGCATTTGGGTTACTTGCCCCACTTACTATAAAATATTGATTGTAAGAGGAAATGTCTTTTAAATTTGGCCTGCGTGTTCCCGTATCTTGGCAGCGTAACCACGGCTGTTATGTGGTTGCTGTCATGGCGGGCACGTAGAGTGCGTCAAGAAATTGGAAATCTGAGCCTCATTTTGGATGTTAACAGCAGCACTGAAACTGATTATGCCATATGTTGAATATGTTTGATGCATGTGGAATTAAATATGCCAACATGCATATCGGTTCTTTTATATGGAACTGAGTCCGCCAACATTTGCCAGAGTACTGTTCATTCTAGGCTTTTTGGCCCGTTTTTTGTTGGTAAGCCAAGGTCTGGATAAAATAACATGAACCAGACATGGAACGTCTCTCAACTCTGTCTGTTACGCCATACTTTAGTTAAAGGTTTGTGATTCTTTATCTCTTGAAATGAAATAATGCAATTTTTCCTTCTTTTTACTCATAAACTAATGACGGCTTTTTTAAAGCAGGCATTGGGGTAAACAAATATGTTGATCGGTGTTCGGCCAACAAAAATTACACCTTGATTGCTCGTCAATAGTATATTTCTCAAGCAACACAAACGGTTAGGTTTGAGTCCCCGAATCATTCCAAACGAAGGATTAATGGAGTTAGTAACTCGCGTCGTGTTAACGTCAATTCGAATGAGGATAAAAAGGCAAACAATGGGGTTCTATGCTAAAATTATAAAACATAAGCTAAAATAAACTCATAAGGCATCTAAAACGATAAAACAAAGCAATTAAAACCTAAAACGCACTTAAAACCTAAAAACGAGCTCCCTCGGGGAAAACCCAAGCCTAAAGTTTATAATAAAAACTACATGGGACATCAAAAATCAGGCATGGAACTTCAATGTATAAGCAGATAATAAGCTTTGAACTTAACTACTTGGGACAGTACAGTGGAACAGCAAACAGTTAAAGGGACTAAATGGGTGACTTTGAGGTGAAAAATAAGCAATCTAAACACTCCTAATTACCAATCAAGTTGAAAACAGACAATTTAGGATATATAGAAAACAAGAAGAACTACTTTAAGCTAACTTTGAAACACTTTAAGACCTTAAAATATGACTGTGAACAGACAAGTTTAGGACAGAAAAAGTGAGTTGGACAGATTTGAAAAAGAAGCTTAAAACCTCAAAATTTGACTTGAAACCTTAAAACTTTGAATGAGACAGCTTCAATACCAGTTCCTAACTTCAACTACATAAAACCTAAACAATCTAAAT
The DNA here is from genome assembly GCA_022545495.1 of Chrysanthemum lavandulifolium. Lineage (NCBI taxonomy): Eukaryota > Viridiplantae > Streptophyta > Magnoliopsida > Asterales > Asteraceae > Chrysanthemum > Chrysanthemum lavandulifolium. The sequence goes on from CM040246.1 coordinate 163,269,781, forward strand.
GACTTTAAACCTTGAAAATAAGCCTTATCCAAACACCCCCTTAAGCAACAAAAATGCAATTTCATTATTAAAACTTGATGAATGCTATCTTAAACTGATTCAAAATGCTCAAACAAACATTAAACTGAACTGTTTAACCAGTTAAAATCTGAAATTAAACTAAGACTGAGTTGACTTTTATTTTTGACTTTATTTGACTTTTTTGAAAAACTTGGAATTAAAGCTAACTAAAACAACAATAAGCTCACATAAGCTTATTGAAGCTTATGTGAGCCTAAATGAATAGGAATTGAAGTTTTTAAATACTAAAAGATGCTTGATAGTAAATTGCAAGAATTTAAAGGAACTTTTAATTGCATTTAAAAAATGAATTACAATACTTGAAAAGGAGAAATTACAACTGAATTTTAAAAGCAGAATTTAAATAAGACAAAGATTAAACAGTTAAAATCTTTGTAAAACATGAAAAATTGGACAAAAAACTATCTGTGATGAATGAGGTATTTATAAGCTGCACTGGAGCTTGCTAGGGTTTCTAGGAACCATCTAGAGCTCTAATCTCGTCCCTTGATCCAATTATGTCATCATCTCAATCATTTGTAGCCCTTCGATCACGCATACACATCACATTAACCAATCATTGAGCTTGGGATTTCCAAGGTGGACAAATAATGGTGTCATACCCTCTGCCATGTCAGAGTTCTTCTAGAATCACTTTAAGTTGGGTTTAATTCCTTGGTGATCATGGTAAATTAGAGTGGGGAGGATAAACAGTAAGTGTTGGGTTTGGCTGGTAAAAGGGAAGAAGGGGTTTGACCCAGGGTATTGTTTGTTGACCTGGGTAAACAAAGGGTATAAGGTGTTTGATCGGGTCTAATGGGAAACCGGGTATGATTAATTCATGGTTGGGCTAGGGCTAGATATAGGTAAAAGGGCTTTGTGATAGAATGGGGTAATATTGTTTGGTTTTGGTCTAGTTTTGGACTTGAATTTGAATCCGTTTAGTATCATAAGGACCATTCATGTATAATTGTGAACTCCAAGGACCAAATGTGTGATTTGTGAAAGGTTGAGGTGTGATATGGTACTTTGGCTAATGTGAGGGGTGAAAGGGTAATTTGGGTAAAGTTGGGGGTTCAAAATGTAAATATGATAAAGGTGAGGGTTGAATGTGTAAATTTCCCAAACGTGATCTATAACTCTGTAAAATATATCTTGAGCATCCAAGATCCATAAAACCCATAAAACTGATTCCCGACAGCGGCTTTTGCACTCTTCCTTTCCTGTGCTCGGTTTTCTTCTGTTTTGTCTTTCTTTTGTCTGTTTTGCTATATCCGTACCTGCACATGCATAAACTCAAGAAACACACAAATATTAGGCATTAACAACTCATTTCCGGTTTATTTAGGTCAGTTTTGATAAAGAAAAGGTATATGTTTTCACATATACCACACCTCTTACTGGTGCGCTCTCATCTTTTTCGTTGCTTGAATACTGATCATCACTTATGGTTCGTTGTTTTGGACTTATGATGAGTCTATCACAAGTATAAAGTCAGATGCAAAGGCACTAAGCAAAAAAATGCTTTTTGCGACAAATTACGTACACAGAAGGCATGCGTATACCTCTATTTTTATACTGTTTTTGTTGTGTTTGACGAGAAATTGTGTATTTTAATTAAATGTAGCATCTAACATATAAAATGTTCCATAATACCTTTAAAACCAAAAGATGTATCATAATTTTAATTAAAATATAAAATGTTCCATAATACCTTTTTGTTCATCAGTTTTTATTTCATTCTGCAGTGCAAAACTATGTCCCTCTTGTTATAGCTATGATTAAATTACTAATTATATTTTTCATCCACAATATTTTTTAAATGCAATGTTTATAATATATATGTAAGCTCCCGGAAAATTTCAATGTCATTTTGCATCTAATCATGAATAAAGCACAAATTTAGAATCATAAATTTTTTCTTGATATCGATTTTGTATATCACTTGGCAAGTGCATCGTAAACTTTGAGCGTAAGGCTTAAAATACACCGTTGTGACCCGATCAAATTTACTTCAACCTCGATAATTATATTCCTTTATTATATATATATATATATATATATATATATATATATATATATATATATATATATATATATATATATATATATATATATATATATTACTACGCGTCGTTAGGGTCAAAGGAACTTCCTTTTCGTCGAGCAAGTTTTATAACACCCTAGGAAGTGAACCTAATCGTTGTAGTGTAGTATTAGGGTAAGCCACGGTATTGATATCGTTCTCAGGGAATAGTGTCGTTAGGTCAAGTGTATGTTGATTTAAGTCTAAAGGTGAGAGATGATTATTTTTGTATTTTTTATTTTATAAAATGGAAAGGTACGAATCTCGGGTTTAGATTTGGGGTTGGTATTTCACCGATTACTCTACTTATCTAATTAACTAAGCTAAGGATAGTCTATGTCTATTGTTGTGTGCTCGTATGATGATTTAAAGATGTGTTTACTTAGGTTTTATTACTCCTTAATTATCTCCTATTGATGGTTGAATTGTCACGTCCTTATTCTTAATCGCGTTATGTGTCTAAATTCGTAGGGTATGCGTTTATCCCTAACTCTTTGAACTTACAAAAGGGTCTCGTCTACAAAACCCACTAGGGAATATAAACTCTAACTCTAAGGCCTCTTTGGATGGTTTAGCCTACAACCGCTCTAGGTGCTATAGCCTAAGGTTCACAAAGATTAATCAAGCATTAATTATACAACGAATGACCTATCGCATTACTAGATCATCAATCAATTAAGATAAGAGACAACCAATCAATATTTAATAATTAAGTTTCATATTCCTAAGCAAACACACAAGTAAATTAAGGGACATGGAGAACATGCAAGCATACACAAATAATCAAAGACATAATTGGATTAATGAAGTAAAACACTTATCTTGATGTAAGATAGGGTTTGGAACCCTAAAATCTTGTACAAGACAGCCTTGGTTTGGTTTAGGTTTTTACTCAAAAGACTACACACTAAAACCGAAAAATCGGATTCTATATATAAGATTACATATGCGACGGCGCCACCTTATGCTTTGTGACCGTCGGGTCGCCGATATTAGGGTTTCGTCTTGGCCGCGTTAGTCTTACGGCGTCACCTTGTGCTTGTGACGCCGTCCTCTTCAACTTATGACGCCGTCTCGATCAAATCTAGGCCGTTTGAGTTGCGACGGCCTACTCTTTTAAAGCCCGACACGTCAATTGAAAATAAGAAATTTGACTTACGTCCGTCACAAAATGCTCGACGGCGTCATAGTTAAGCGATGATGCGTCACCTTGTACTTGTTGACTTGAGGTGTCTCGATTTCTTGACTTTGGCCATTTTTTCAGATATCCGCCTTTTCGTCCAAATAAGTGCCATTACAGACAATTTGCCTTCAAGAGACCTAAAAGTGAAAAGGAACGATATTAAGTAATAACGGATACAAAGTGATCAAATAAGGCTTAAACGACCCTCAAAAGGTACATTTTAAAACCTTATCAAATATCCCTACACTTGGTATTTGCTTGTCCTCAAGAAAATGTGCTTTTAGCTAATAAATTTATAAGTTAGGGTCATGAAGCATTGGTTTAAAACAATCCACAACACATATAAGCCCGCAAAAGTCATAACAAGCACGAAAATTACATACTAGCACCTCACATGGGGTGTTTGGATACTCACATCTCTCTCGGGTGTATATGAAATATAACAAGTTGGAAATGGAAGATTAAACACTCATTAACCGGTCCTAGTACATAGATTACAATAGGCTTGAGAATAGATCTAACCTCCATCGCTTTGGCGTAAGCACCTAGGAAAGACTATCAAAGAGGTCTTTAAAGGGTTGTAATGTTAGGCTTACGGTAGGGAAACAAAGGGTTTGGTGGGATAGGCTATTTAGTGGTGGTAAGTCAAATTTTTTTATGTTACAAGCATACGAAGAATGGCGTTGCTAAGCCAAGACTCGACACTCTAAACTCTAGATAACTGAAACAAACAAACATAAATTTAAAGGATAGATGTAGGATGGTAGCCCGTATGTTCTTTTTTTTTTTTTTTTTTTGAACACTCTATTTTTTTTTTTTTCTTTTTCTAATTTTTTTTTTCGATTTTTTTTTTTTTTTTTTTTTTTTTTTTTTTTCATACACTTTTACTCTACCATCCTCTATGGTAACATCAAAATGATAGGATTTATAGGCACATCCCTACACTTGAGTTTTATTACTCTAACACTAATTTGACCCGAATTGAAAAGATCAAAACACTTGGGGTATGTTATTACGCAAATAAGGAATTTAACGTTCCCTTGCAATCATTTATAAACTTTAACTTTTCCCATGAGTCCCAATCGTCCCAAAGCGTGTATAAAGGATATGACTCGACTTAGCAACTCATGCAAGCAACTAGATAATTGAACTAACGGTTTGGGGTGATAACAATAATGCACTAAAAGTGAGTGCATACAAGGTAGGCTAAGGCGATTTGAGTGTATATTTGGGGTGGGGTGTAAACAATGCTCTTCATTGATATTCCGGAAAAAAAACATCACGAGAACCGCGAAAAGGATAGGCTCGAGGGGTTAACTAGGGGTATCGTGTACTAAAGATGAGTACAACGAAAGGGTGTGGGGAATTACTCAACCGATGTGGAAGAAGTAATTATATTACGGTATCAAACAAGGGTTATCCTAATGCCTCTTATCATTTAGTTATTCCTAACTACACAAGTGTAGTCTTACTAGCGATCTCGGAATGCATCACAAAACAAGTTCTAGAATCTAATATACTACCGGTTCACACTCTAAGCATTAAAGATGAATGCTTTAATTCCTACTAATCTAAGGGCGATCCTCACATTTTGGGTGGAATTTAAGTGGTAAAGGGTTTTGTGTTAGTCATATAACTTCCTATCCGTGAGACGCTTTTGTTAAGACTAATGGCCCACTCCAATATGTCATGAAAAATTAAAAATTTGGTGCCAAAATTACCCTAACCGACATTTTCTCATGGTTTATTACACAAATACAATTAGACAAAGCAAATAATCAAGGATAAGTATAGTTTCAAAGTTCCGCTTTATTTTCCTCCTACACTTAAAGCGAACATTGTCCCCAATGTTCACCGAAAGTATCAAAGTTATGATAATGGAAGGTAATTAAAAGCGAAAGAAACTAGTACTCCCGATTAGCTCGGTAGGATCCGTGTAAAGTAGTGGTTAAATCCTTTCCAAGAAGAATGTGCGTGAAAAGCTTCTTCCAATCTTTTGTTTCTTCTTCTTGATAAATAAAACCCGCACATTTGAAGAAAACAAACGAAACCTTCGCGTAACATCGGCGGTAATAATATATATAAGACTTGATTAAACTAGGATATAATGCTTGTGGAATGGATGTTTAAATTTACGGAAAATTAAGACTGGAAAATTCCAAAATATATAAGTAGCTCGGAAAGCGGGAAAAAATAATCATTCTTTTACTCCTTCCCGGCGCGTCGAGTTGCAATCTGACGTCAGTTATCCCGACAAAAAGCGGTCTGCGATTTTCGGAAAAGATTACGGAAAATTAACATCTTTAGAATACGGAAAAATTTCGCAAAACATCCATTATGACTCGATACAAGCATTTGACTCGAACAAACACACATATATCTTTTAATGAATTGCTTTTCTCATGTTTACGTTTCTTTTGAAAACGTATGTAATCCTCCCTACACTTATCCTTTATGTAAAATACCTTTATATGCAATTAAGACGAGATTAAAGACAAAATAAAGTATTTTTACAAATTTAAATATGAGAATAAACAATCACTAAAAGATATACTACACACAAATAAAAAAGAAAAACAAATACACATGGATTGCCTCCCGAGCGCTTGTTTTTGTTCGAATGGGTGATATCACGAGTCGACTCTACCCTTATTTAACGGATAAAGGGAGGTTTTCCCTACACTTAAGTTTAAATGCGGTGATAGTAGCGATACACACCCTTAGGGTGGAAATTTGCTACATGAGGAGAGGGTGATGGGTGATTTATATGCTCACGTGGAGTGTGCTCCATTCATTATAACCTTACCTAAGTTTATTGGTGTAGCGGTGAATCAAATATCTCTCCTAAAAATGGATCATCTTATCAACTTTAAAGATTCTTAGTTAAGGATCCATCTTGACCTCAATATCCTACAATTGGTATCGAGCCATGGTTTGATCACTTATATTTCATGCTCTTTGTTTTGGTGTATTTCATAAGGTTTTTGGGGTTAAAAGTGTTTAGAAGAGTTTGATTCATTTGGATCATTTCTAGTGTTAAAGTTTGGATTTTGATTGTACTTTTGTGTTTAGAATCATTATATGTGTTTAGGTTTTGATTTGGAAGGCTTGAATCATCGTGGTTGGGTTGTTTTTGAATTGAAAAGTGGTGGTTTTTGAATAATACTTGAAGCGAAGTTGAGTCACGCTTGTACTTTTCCCGGTCATGAGTCGACTTGTTCTTGGAAGCGAGTTGTCTATGCGAGTTGCTTATTGAAGCGACTTGTTTTGGAAGCGAGTTGTCTATGCGAGTTGCTTATCGAAGCGACTTGTTCTTGGAAGCGAGTTGCCCTAAGCGTGTTGTTATAGAAGCGCTGTTCGGTTTTTATGCGACTTGGCTATTAAGCGAGTTGTCCTTTACGCCGACTGTGTTCTATGCGACTGCTATTAAGTCGAGTTGAATAAGCGAGTTGATTAAAGCAAATTATTTTATTAAGCGAGTTGATTGTGTCATGAGTTGATACTAATGCGACTTGGCTATTTAGCGAGTTGATTCTTTAAGCGACTTGTCTTCTAGGTTTGACCAAAGTTGACTTTTTACGCCAAAACTTCAAACGCCATAACTTTTGATCCAGAATCTGCCGTCAATAAATACCGCCAAACGACCGGAATAGCTCGAATATTGTGAGGTTTCACATTGATGTCGTGAAACTAATTTTTCGAGGCCCAAATCCCTCCAAAAGGAAGTTATTGAGGTTTTAAGTTTTTAGACCTATAATTCTCCGTTAAATCATGCAACAACCAATCCAAATCTCAACTAAACAACATCTCACTAATCCTACAAACAATCATAAGTCCTTACACACAAATCATTTTGTCAATCCAACAAATATCTTAATACATTTCATTGGTCATTGCTTAAAGGTTTCGTCTTGATTTTAGTAAAACTCATGAAAGATTTTATTTCTGTTTAAATCATAGACTTGTAAACCCTCACTACTACCACATCATGTCTTACTCATCGACCCAAGAATTTTGGAAGTACTTAAATTATGATGTCGTGGACAACAATGATAATGTTTGCTACATCACGATTAAAGATGATTGAAACAATCAACGAGGATGTGATATCTCCGGTTCGCATCAAAAGACGAAATGCACCACCAAGGCTACAAAATGCCATGCTAAAGGAAAGTAACATTGAACCTTATCGCCTTTCACTCACATATGTCCACATTTTGATCGAACATGTAGTGCCATCTTCCGTCAGATTTACCTACATTTACGGAACATTACTATTGAACTTAGAGCAATTGGAACAACAATGTTAAAGAAAAGGTTCAAGAAGATAGTTCTAGAGCAGCACTTCGTGTGATCCACAAACAATTTCTTACCATTCATCGCTGGGGAATTTACATCGATTATGATCAAGACATGACCGAACGTTTTCAAGAGACACACGGAATGGAAATTAGCGTGTTTAAAGAGACACTTATCCATCTCATGGATAATGTGGAGAAGTATATTAAGGAATTTACTCGCATGATGAAAAGTGGATGAGTGTCCGTGCAATGAGAGATAGGTGATAAGTTGGGTAATGTATCTGCTGAAGAATCGGGTGTCGCTAAATGCGTAATGTCGAGACAACAAATAATGATGAATCGATAATGCTAAAATGGAATTTCGTTTAAATTCACAAGAGAGAGGTGCACCAACCACAACCTGCGTAAGTTAATGCAAAGGAACGCCCATGGAAACTTCGGATGTACCCAAGATAGAGAGACACCAACACAACCTCAGTTATGTCAATGCAGCAGGTAAGTTGCATGGAAGTTTCACCTACCTAGTGCATCTTCTACTCAAAATGATGATTATGAGTGCATGAGTACACCGATTGCAGTCGATTATTCCTTGACCACCGAACTCAATACCTATAAGGATCAAGTTGCCATATACTAACAACATGCTAAGTTTGAACTTACCACCACTGTGAGCAGTGAGATGGATATCCAAATGCGCATAATTATTAGAAAAGTAATTTTAGAAGAAGTATTAAAACAAGAGTTAAACTCCTTACAAGAAAAGCTTTCCAAAATCGCTAAGCAAAAACACGAACTTCAAGAAAATGTTAAATGCTTAGCAAGAATTCAAGGCTAATGAATCAAAACTTTTGAATGATTTTTCCAATCTAAAAACTTTGAAAACAAGCTTGAAAATAAGTTGTACGCATGCGGAATACCATTCAAACCGCTGCCACATGATCACTAAGCATGAGTCACTAAAAACTTTGAGAGTCTTAAAAGGGATAGATACCGATATTAAGGAATGGAAAAGGAATTTGATGCAATGATTGTCGAGAAAATGTTAGACATCCTCGACTATGAGAGAGAATTAAAATATAATGAGATTGAGAGGAAGAACTTGCATACACCGAATGAGAACTTGCTGATTGTTTTAAATGTATTGCTCAAGATGTGATTCATTTTTCATCGCTACAAATTGTTCCATTAATGCTTCTCAATTTCATGAATTATCCGTTGTTATATATTCCCCGTTGGAATAATCAAAGTCTCCCATGATCGTGTCATTGAGCTTGAAACAACAAATTTCACAAAAATCTAGCATGAGAAAATAGAACAGATGATCATGATAACTTGGTAAAACATTATTCTAAATTAGAAGTTGAACATCTTGCTAAAGTTGCAATTAAAACATCAAGTGTTCACAAAATATATCAAATCCATCCAATCAAAATGATGAAAATATCACAAATCGAGTGTTTTATGTGTTTTAAATGCAAAAATATCAAAATCGGATGAAAACATATCAAATTTGCAAAATTGCGGTTTAGCCCCCAAGTTTCAAAAGTTGTCAACAAGAAAAGCAGGTCCCCTAAGCAAAAACACGCATAATTTCAGGCTAAGGAATCAAAAAAGTCACCAAAGGTCGTACTTTTAAAATCCTAAGCAAGTCTTGTAAGCACAACATTTAGTTCCTCCAGAGGTAATTAAAAGGCTAGAAAAAGGTGCTTTATATAATGAAGTTTGCCTAGAAAATTGACAATGAGGAAGATTTAGTCACTTGAATAAAGTTAGAAATCCCGATGTAAAAGAATAACATAACGATCAAACCCCATAATTACACTAAAGAAAAATCTGCAAAAGTTTAAGTCACTTTGGTTCGGAAAAAGGATTTAGATATCTTGTTGGAACCCTCCCTTGTAAAGCATTGTTCAATACACCAATGCAGTTCCTAGAACTATTGCTACTAAAAGCAAGACCTTAATCGGTCTAAGAAAAGGATGATAATGAAGGGAAAGGGTTTTGAACAAACAAAAGAAACATGCCTTTCTTTAAGTAAAGATTGATGAATTGAGAATCGATTACGAATGTATTGCTCAAGATGTGTTTTTCATTGCTACAAATTGTTCCATTAATGCTTCTCAATTTCATTTCGAAAGTCTCCCAAGTCAACCAAAATTTGATAAAACATTATTCTAAATTAGAAGTTGAACATCTTGCTTTGCAATTAAAACATCAACATCTCAAAGAAAATGTTTCAAATATCAAGACAACGCTTTTGAAATTTAGAACAAATTCGAGCTCATTATAACACGATCAAAAGATTGAAGTTTAACTTGCAAAAGGAAAATGATTGTTTTAAAGTGAAATTTCAAAGGTTAATGATCAAAACAAAGAGTTATGTGATTCATTTAAAGTTAATCATGATAAACAAATTGAAAAGATAACTTCTTTACTTAACGATATTGAGAATCAGGCGTGAGGTGAAAGGAAAGTTGCCAATCCCAATTGCAAATACTGCTCCTTCGATATGTTATAATTCCCCGCCCCATGGTCTCCGTGAGATTGTTGAAGATGAAAGATTAGAAAACCTTTTGATAGTGCTATAGCCTATGCTGCATGGATGCCAAACGATCTTAGGAACTCTTAGAGTATGTAATTGTCACAAGCAAAGTAGATAGAATAGTTGTGCCTTGTTCTATGCCCAAAGCCAAGCATGTGACCTTGATATGCCTTGTTCCATGTCAAAATTCAAGCAAGGAACCTTTGATGTGCTTCCAGAATTTCGGATCCCAACACTTTAGACCGAAATGCGTAGCAGTGAAGCCATGTAATGTTCCCATCGTTACGTCTACAGATGTTAAGATTGACACTAAAGTTAGCGGGTCAAAACCTAGAAGCAATGCAAAGAAGGATAGCATTACGCAAACTAAAAGTGTTCATGATAAGGAAGTGAAAGAACACCATAGGGACAAGAAGTTTGATTTGAACAAAAAGAATCGTGTTAGTTCTAGTATTAGTTCTAAGCTTAATGAAATTAATTCGAGGCCTCATGTTGTCTGCAAAACATGTAAAAAATGTTTATTTTCTGGTAATCATGATAAATGTGATGTGTGATTCGCTCTCGAACAGTCAAGTTTTCTCACTCAAATCGGCCACTTGTGAATGGCCGACCGTAAGAAACTTAAAACGGTTCAGGAACAAACTCAATGAAGATCTGGGGAGTATAGTGTTTCCCGGGTCGTTATGTCCCAATGAGCTATGCAATGGATTACCAAACGTAAAGTGATCGAGAATTTGAGCGAAAAGGATTTGTTATGATTATAACTACGAAAAAGCCAACAAATTACAACGGCTTAAATGCAAATTAAAGGAAATTAAAAGATAAAAACTATTAAATAAACGCTATCACTATATTTAAAATGATGTTTTGTTTTTATGTTTTTATAAAACTTAATTTAAAAGCTACGACGTCAAATAAAATGTGAAACTTACACTATATTAATCCTAAAAATATGAAAATGATATTTTACAAACCTAATGATAAAAGAAAATTTATAGAAAAGAAAATTATTTTATAACTAATTACCTAATTATTATTAATTAACAAACATTTTAATTATTAAATAATTACCTAAAATACAAGAAAATGTGAAATAAAGCTAGAAAAATAAAATTAAGACTTAGAAAAATCTAAAATATCAAAAGAGATTTTCAAAACTATTTTTGTAATTTTCGATTATTTTTGTATTTTCTAGGAATTAAAAACTATTAAAAACTAATTATATGGCTTAAAAATACCTGAAAAATTCAAGATAAGCTTAAAATAATGTACTAAATCTAGGAAAATGGAAAACAAGTGCTTATGTAGAGAATTATGCAATGCTATGATAAGTGCTTATAGATAATTTAAACCTCTTGATAGCAATCTACAGATTTGGATTATTTGAGTTAAATGCTAATAACGGGTTTGAGGGCAATTGCGACTTAAAGATAAGCACTCAAATAAGCTAGACAACAACAACCAAATATAGAAACTTAAACTAGACCTAGGTGAGACCTAACAAACCAAAAATCAGACCTTGGAAGCTCTTATGAGCCCATGCAAGCTTGCACAACCGAGAAAACTCGGTTTATGCTAAGGTTGTGAACAGGCAATTAAGGCCATATTCACAAGCTTATTTGAAGCTTATAAAAATTTGACAAAAATCAACAAAAATGGTAATAAGATTTTAGACCAGCTGAAGTTTATGAAATACCAAATCTCACTGAATATGTCCCGAAATGAACTCAAGATAATTCTTCCTAGATGAGCCCAAAAGCGGGTTTTTGACAATTGACTTTTATGATGCATTGAAAAGTCGACTTTATGAACTTTGGGTTCAATTTAAGGACTGATAATGAAGTAATATGATGTAATGACACTAATGCAAGCTATGTTTATTGAATTTGAACACAAAACAAGGGTTTGCTTATCCAAATTCACAGCAAGGAGGCAATTGAGACAAATTTAGTGAAATGTTGACTATTATGGTCATAGATCCAATTTAAAGACATATATGAGTTATATGGACTTGACAAGCATGAAACAACAAGAGATAACCACCGAGCTAGCCTCTAAGATAAGTTTGACAAGAATGAACTAAGGGCGAACAAGCATAAATTATTGATCAAACTAAACCTACTTAACCTAAACACAACTATTAAAACAGGTTTTACTACTTATAAATACATAAACCGATTATGCCATGACTAAAAATCAACCCATTTCCATTCCTCGCATCAGCCCAATTCCATTCCTCATCAATTTTGCTCCAAATTGACTTTTGTTGACCAGTATTCAAAATAGCTTAAAACTTTAACATAGGCTTACAAAAAGCTATTATAAGCTTATATAGCTTATATGAGCTTATAAATAAGTCGCTAGAGATTTGAACATAGGAAATTGAAACTCAATTTTGCAACAAAGGAGAGAAATGAAGGTGAACTAAAACTTGAATTCAAACTTGAAATAAGTTGGAACACACTTAAATACTTTTGTTTGATACAAATAAACTGGAAAATACAAACTAGAAAATGACTTACTAATTTTGACAACTTATGATTTAAAAGGACCTTTGGTGATTTTACTTTGAAATTATGTGCTCGTGGACTATTTCGACAATTTTTGAAACTTGGGGGCTAAATCACAATTATGCAAACTTTGCTCATTTTTCATCCGATTTTAAACATTTTGCATCCGAAACATATAAAATGCAATTTTGAGATATTTTCAATTTTGATGCATTTCGAGCATTTTAAGATTCAGATTAAACCAAAATGATGAGTCCCCCACCACTATTATTAGCCACCGGTCAAAAGCTTGGTCAAACAAACCAAGCAAATGACTAAAAATCCATTTCCCTCATTGAATTCCATTCCTGCATCAATTTTGCTCCAAATTGACTGACCGATATTCAAAATCTAAAACCCATCCCTATTATAAGCTTATATAAGCTTACAACGGCTTATGAGCTCTAGAGATTTGAACATAGGAAATTCAATTTTGCACTGAACCTTGAATTCAAACTTTAAGTTGGAACACACTTAAATACTCAACTATACAATGTAGAACTACAATTATAGCATTAAATGCCAATTTTGAGATATTTTCGAATTTTGATGCATTCGAGCATTTTAGGCGTTTTTGAGTTCAGATTAAACCAAAATGATGAGTATTTACACACTCATCAATCCCCCACTAAACTATTGCTAGTCCCTAGCAATCTTTTGAGAAAAAACATAATGGATTTGAAACTCTTTACCAAAAGCCATTACTTACGGAGTAGCCAAATGTTTCAGTTCAAGTAAGAACCATGGTACACCGATAACCATGTGATTTTGAGCAAACCACCGACTTCCAACGGATTTGATTTGTCTTTACCGAAGCCGTTTGCTCGGACTAGCCAACTCTTAGATAAATTATCAATATTATCTTTGGTGAGTCGATTACCAATTATGGTTTTTCCCATGCCTTTACCACAAGCCATAACCTTGCTAGCTGTGACTCTTCACTTTTTAGGATATGGTGGTGAATACCATACAATTTTGGGCAAATTGCAAGCCGTCAACGGTTTGAGATATCTTTACCAAGAGCCGTTTGCTCTGGATTAGCCAATCCTTTTGTTTATTAGACAAAGGCGGATGATAACCAAATGAGAAAGTGTAAAACACTTACTCGAAAAAAAAAATTTGGCCAAAACGGGAATTAGGCGGTATAATTACATGATAAAATTCGTGAAATTCCCCCACACTAGAAATGAATATTGCCCTCAATATTCAAAGTACTGCGGTTATGCCGAAACATAGAACGTAAAGGGAAATACTACGCCATTATTTGAAAGATGTTTTTTTTTTTTTTTTTTTTTTTTTTTATATAAAACATGTGGGCAACTCCCCACACTAGGGTGGTAGAAAGTAGAAGAAGCTAAGCATCAAGTTTTGTCACACAAGCTAGCCACTTGTGAATGGCTAACCGTAACAAACTTGAGACAATTTCGAAATATGGGTGACAACCCATATGGCATGCTCTTGTTTTGATTCCCGAGTCGCTAGCTTGACTCGACCCGAATTAATTGGTTCATGGGGAAAGTAACGTGGAAAACCAATCTCGATCGGACTTTCGTTCACAATGTTAATAAACATATGAACATCGAAAGTTCCACACCGACGAGATATAACCGCGGTATTGTTAATAGTAGAAACTATTAGGGATGATCTAGGGGTCAAAGATGGTGTCCTCATTCCCAAAGAGAAAAGGAAAGAGCAACCACACCATCGTGAAGAATGGAATAAAGGCGTACATAAGAATGCAAGTCCATTCCTCGTGAGAGAGAAGCAAATCACCGGTTTGACATCTTTAAGCTTAAACTTAAAGCTTAGATGGTGATTGTCAAGAAGATGTCCGGGAAGGAGGGTGGAAGCGGTTCTTCAATCAATGATTTTCTAGAAAAGGATGTCTCCTCGGGATCAAGGTAAGTATTATCAATTCCGTTGGAATTGACTCATCACTAAGAAATGCATCGACTTCATTCCAAAGTTGTCGTCTTCCTCATCGGGAGTGAGAGAAGGATGGAAGAGTCGGGAATAAGACTAGAAGATGATGGATCATTTTGAGCAATTCATCAATGGGAAGAGTGTCTCCCATTGGATCACAAACATCATCATCCAACTCGGATGAAACAGAAGAGAATTTGGTTTCATCCACGAGTTAACAAACTCGATGCGACAAAGCGATTCGGAGGTGGGACAAGTGGTGTGCTCTTAGAGCTAGCAGTTTCCACCACTTCCGATGAAGTCTCGATTCTAGATCATCATCATCAAGAACACTCTTGACTTCCACGGTGCAATTCTCAAACCATGTGTTTGAACCAGGTTGATTTTCAAAGCTTTAAGCTCAACACGTTTTCGAAAACTCCTCTTAACCGTGAAATTTGAGAGTGTTGCATTGAATCTTCGGATCTTTGATCAATTGTGGCAACACTGCTGTTTGGATAGAGGTTTGGAGTTCGGTTGATATTCAATGTGAGCTCTTCGTTGTCAACCCGTATGGTCAACTCTTGACAAACACATCAATCGAGCACGACTGTTCTCAAGAAAGCTCTCCCTAAGATGAGGGAACTCTAGGATGCGCATCAAAGTCTACTACAACAAAGTCGGTAGGAAAGTGAAACTTTCGCACTTTCATCACGACATCCTCGGCTATCCCAAGTGGACGAGTTATAGTGCGGTCACGCTAGCTCGAGTGTCATACAAGTGGATGAAAGTTCGGGAAGAAGAGTTTCTTCCATAACGAGAGTGGCATGAGGTTAATGCTAGCGCCAAGATCGGCCAAGGCGAGCATTGAACCATCCCAAGAAATCACACGGATTAGAAATCGCCGGGGTCCTCAAGCTTTTGGGAAGCTTTTGAGAAGGACCGTGAGCATTGCTCATTGAGAGGAGTTTTAGCCATCTCGGATAGCTTATCTTTGTTGGTGAGTAAGCCTTTAGCGTGGATGCAAATTTAGGCATTAGAACGAGAGCATCAATGAAGCTTATATCAAAGTCGACTCATTGAAGATTTGGAAAATTTTTCCATTTGCTCTTTGTTTTGTCTTTGAGCTTCTCATCATTCATTCTTGATGGGTAAGGAAGCGACTAGACTTTTGAGCCGGGATGGAAGTTATTTCGCTCAGATTTTTCTTCGAACGTCGGGTTCGGACTTAAAGCTTGGACTACCGAAGGTGGGACGTGTCTTGTATTCGTGGGCTTGAGAATTGCACCTTGTCCGTTGTATCCTTGGTAACTTGACTCATTGCCACGGGAGGAGGGCATAGGAGTCGAAGGTCCATTGTGCGTCTTACCACTACAGTGGTGACGGCTTTCAACTCGGCATTGGGATTAGGAATTGTATTGCTTGGGAGTCCTCAGGAAGATGATGAAGCTTTGTTCATATTCATGTTCATGAAGCGCTCATCATATTCTTTAACTCATTTGTCTGCCGAGACATTGTGGTATCAATTTCCTTTTAAGCTCAACTCTCATGTTATTGATATGAGTTTGCATTGAACGTATGCTTGACTCAATAATTTTCATGAAGTCATTTGGCATGGGAGCTTGAGGAGGTTGTTGATAACTTTGATGATTAGGAGCTTGATATGGTTGGTTGAAATTGTTCGGTTTGATTGAAATTTTGAGAGTTATTGAAATTTTGTCCTTGATTGAACAAAGCGATTTTGATTGCCATGGTTTTGCAGGAGGAAAACCGGTGGTGTCGAACCGCTAGGTGCAGTAATGAGGATCGACTGTGGTCGGTATTGATTGTGGTTTACGAAGCTACGGGAGCTTGGTAAAAGGAAGCATCGGTTGCTTGACAATCATAATACGCATGTGGACCACTACAAGTTTCACACACCTTGTTTACTGCTTTGACCGGTTACGGCTTATGAATTTCGCTTTTGATTTCCTTAACATCCTTAATCATACAACGGATGGCATCCGTTAGAGCGACTAACTCGGAAGAGTTCTTGGATGAAGAAGTAGGAAGGTTAGGAGTATTGACTTTGTTGCGAGAAATAGGAACTTTTGATTTTTGCTCGCAAATCTCAATCACATCTTTAGGTCTACGATTCAAGATATTGCTGCATGGCTGCATTCAAGGAATCTTGATCGTTACCGTTCAACCCATTGTAAAAGATATTGACTTGTTGAAGCTCAGTGAATTCATGATGGGGCATTTCCGAGGAGATCTTTGAATCTCTCCCATGCCTCTCCAAAGTTTTCATCGAAATTTTGACGAAATCCGAAATTTCATTTTAAGATTAGTCGTCTTTGATGGAGGAAAGAAATAATTCACAAACTTTTGAACAAGATCCTCCCAAGTTTCGATAGATCGAGGGGTTCTTTTTCGACCAAACCGGGTGTCCCTCAAGAGAGAATGGAAAAAGCATCAACTTGATGACTTTTGTGGTACATCCTTGAAATTGATAGTTGATGTCAACTTGTTAAACCAACGGATGTGCATACGGGTCTTCACGATCAAACCCGTGGAATTGATTCGTGAGACACAAGTGTGATCAAATGTGTCTTCAATTCAAGTGATCGTAATTGATTCTTGGTAAAGCGATGGCATCTCCATAACCCTCGGTGGGTGCTTGGAGCATTTCCGCCATAATACGTTAAATCGCCATATTGTTGCTTGAAATAGTACGAATCTCGGGTTCGACTATTTGGGCAAGACGCTCTCTGAACGTCTTCTAGGAATTTCGCTAGATCACGCAAAGGACTCAATGATCTAGAAGAGCAGTGCGCATGCACTAGAGTTAACTCTAAGAGATCTCGAGTTAAGGAAAGAAATGGAATTATGAAGATATTTCTGATGAGAATGGGAATTATGAAGATGAATTATGAAAATGGGGTAAGGAGAATCTTTTTAGGTTTTCTGGTTCTGACAAGTAGATATCACAACAAAATCAATTAACACAAAATTGAGGCAAAACATCAGTGAACTTTACCAATAATCGCAAGATGAATGGCTTCTTTGAAAAAGGTACACCAATCACAAGGACACAAAGGCAAGTTTTAAATCTTTAGTTCGGGAACTTATTATGGTCGCACCCCAGTTAGGTAGTGCCTTTGCCTTGGTTTTGGTGGTAATCTTTTAAGTTGTTATTATTAAAGAAAACGACAAATCTTTTGTATTTTTATATTTGATACATATATAGAAACAAAAGAAAAATATTTTTGTGTTTTATACGCTTTTTTGGATGTTTTGGGTTTTGGATTTTTTTTATAAAATATGGATATATATAGATAGATGGATGGATGATATGAAAAATGAGTGAATATTCAAACTACTAATCTGCTAAAGCGTAAGACAATTAGCCTGACTCCCGGCGTGGCCTAAAATTTGATTCGCTCCGACGGTCAAGTTTTCTCACTCAAATCGGCCACTTGTGAATGGCCGACCGTAAGAAACTTAAAACGGTTCAGGAACAAACTCAATGAAGATCTCGGGAGTATAGTGTTTCCCCGGGTCGTTATGTCCCAGCGAGCTATGCAATGGATTACCAAACGTAAAGTGATCGAGGAATTTGAACGAAAAAGGGATTTGTTATGATTATAACTACAGAAAAAGCCAACAAATTACAACGGCTTAAATGCAAATTAAAGGAAATTAAAAAGATAAAAACTATTAAATAAACGCTATCACTATATTTAAAATGATGTTTTTGTTTTTATGTTTTTATAAAACTTAATTTAAAAGCTACGCGACGTACAAATAAAAATGTGAAACTTACACTATATTAATCCTAAAAATATGAAAATGATATTTTTACAAACCTAATGATAAAAGAAAATTTATAGAAAAAGAAAATTATTTTTATAACTAATTACCTAATTATTATTAATTAACAACTATTTTAATTATTAAATAATTACCTAAAATACAAGAAAATGTGAAATAAAGCTAGAAAAATAAAATTAAGACTTAGAAAAATCTAAAATATCAAAAGAGAATTTTCAAAACTATTTTTGTAATTTTCGATTATTTTGTATTTTCTAGGAATTAAAACTATTAAAACTAATTATATGGCTTAAAAATACAAATTTAACTAAGAAAATCTAGAAAAATATTTTTGTCTTTTATGTTTATCTAAACTTAATAAAATGAAAAATTATTTTTTAGACTTTTCAATTATTTATATTAAAAGCTAATTAAAAGTGCTAAAATAGATTTAAATGCGGAAAAATAGCAAACAAACTTAGAAAAATGAAAAATTCAAGATAAGCTTAAAATAATGTCTTGAATCTAGGAAAATGGAAAAACAAGTGCTTATGTGGAGAATTATGCAATGCTATGATAAGTGCTTATAGATAAAGCAACTTTGAATAAGCCAAACACCACAATAAGCCACCAAGCTGCTCACAGAGGCTCTAATATGCTATAAGTCTGAAATGCAACTAATCTCAACTGACCTAAACCTCTTGATAGCAATCTACACAGATTTGGATTATTTGAGTTAAATGCTAATAACAGTTTCTGAGGGCAATTTGCAGCTTAAAGATAAGCACTCAAATAAGCTAGACAACAACAACCAAATATAGAAACTTAAACTAGACCTAGGTGAGACCTAACAAACCAAAAATCAGACCTTGGGAAGCTCTTATGAGCCCTGTGCAAGCTTGCACAAATCTGAGAAAAACTCAGTTTATGCTAAGGTTGTGAACAGGGCAATTAAGGCCATATTCACAAGCTTATTTGAAGCTTATAAAAATTTGACAAAAATCAACAAAAATGGTAATAAGATTTTAGACCAGTGAAGTTTATGAAATACCAAATCTCACCTTTGAATATGTCCCGAAATGAACTCAAGATAATTCTTCCTAGATGAGCCCAAAACAGGTTTTTGACAATTTGACTTTTATGACAGATTGGAAAAGCTGACTTTTATGAACTTTGGGTTCAATTTAAGGACTGATAATGAAGTAATATGATGTAATGACACTAATGCAAGCTATGTTTATTGAATTTGAACACAAAACAAGGGTTTGCTTATCCAAATTCACAACAGTGAGGCAATTGAGACAAATTTAGTGAAATGTTGACTATTATGGCTTGCAGATCCAATTTAAAGACAGATATGAGTTATATGGACTTGACAAGCATGAAACAACAAGAGATAACCACTGAGCTAGCCTCTAAGATAAGTTTGACAGTAAATCCAAACACACCTTTATTAACAGTTTTGCAAACAAAAACTGAACTAAGGACTGAACAAGCATAAATTATTGATCAAACTAAACCTACTTAACCTAAACACAACTATTAAAACAGGTTTTACTACTTATAAATACATAAACTGATTATGCCATGAAACTAGAAAATGACTTACAACTGTCCCCAGCCACTATGGCTTGCCACCATTGAAACCAGAACTACTAACCTATCAAAACCAACCCAAATGACTAAAACTCAACCCATTTCCATTCCTGCATCAGCCCAATTCCATTCCTGCATCAATTTTGCTCCAAATTGACTTTTGTTGACCAGTATTCAAAATAGCTTAAAACTTTAATATAGGCTTACAAAAAGCTATTATAAGCTTATATAAGCTTATATGAGCTTATAAATAAGCTGCTAGAGATTTGAACATAGGAAATTGAAACTCAATTTTGCAACAGTGGAGAGAAAATGTGAAAGGTGAACTAAAACTTGAATTCAAACTTGAAATAAGTTGGAACACACTTAAATACTTTTGTTTGATACAAATAAACTGGAAAATACAATGTAGAACTACTTAAGACATTATAAGCTTAAAAACGACATACACTTAAAAAAAATAAACTAACTACTACTCTAATTGCCTTCCTCTTCCTTCTTTTTATACCCAAGCTATCTTATCTCTCTCCTCTGAGTAGATCCCAGCAAAAATATTGACCATTGGATGTACAAAAGTGATCTTGGGCGTTTAAGTGGTTTTGGCGCCAATTTTGGTTTTTAACAGCTGGAGCTTGAGTGTTTGGTGGAAGAAGGCATTTAATGCATCCTTGGAGTTATGTGTTTGGAGGAGGGTAGGAATGATGATGGAGGTGGGGGTTGAGTGTGTAGGCTGGAGTTGCAGGGTGATGATGGTGGTGGAAGTGCAACCCGTGAGTGGGAAGGAAAAGGGAGTCAAATGGTTTGACTGGTAATATAAAAAGGGAAGGGTCCAAAATGGTTTTGACAGGGGGGTCACAAGGGTTATTGGCAGGGTCACAAATAGGATTTTGACAAGGGACCAAGGTATATAAAAGGTTAATAATCATAAGGACCAATTGTGTCAATTCTGGAAATTGAGGGACCTAATCTTCCAAATTGCAAAGTTGATCCAAGGGCTGAAATTGACAAGTATCAATAGTTCAAGGACCAAAGCTGACATTTTCACATTTTCCAGGGACCATTTTTGCCAATTTTGAAACTTGGAGGACCAAACTTGTAATTTTCTCAAACTTTTAATATTTTTCACCAAAGGACTAATTTTGACAACTTATGATTTAAAAAGGACCTTTGGTGATTTTACTTTTGAAATTATGTGCTCAGGGACTATTTCTGACAATTTTTGAAACTTGGGGGACTGAAACTGCCAATTATGCAAACTTTGCTCATTTTTCATCTGATTTTAAACATTTGCATCCGAAACATATAAAATGCAATTTTGAGATATTTTCGATATTTTGATGCATTTCGAGCATTTTAGGCGTTTTGATTCAGATTAAACCAAAATGATGAGTATTTACACACTCATCAATGTGTTATTTCGAGGTCTAAGATTCATAACCCGATTAAGAAAGTTTGGAGAGCTAAAGCAGTTAAGCAATCTTGGAAACCTACGGGGAATGTGTTTACAAATGTAGGATTTCGTGGAAGCCCAGTGTCGAATATTAACGAATGGCAAACCTTACCCTTAGTGGATCCACTATGCCTAGAATAGTGCTGTTAAGGTTTGGAAGCCAATGGTAGAATAATCCCATTAAGCACAAAATGTCATTTGACTAAGTCGATGCTTCTACTAGTTCACTCCTAGGATAATGCCATTGTATCTAGGGTTCTCACGATTCAAAGACTGTTTGTGCTAACCAAAATGAACCCATCGACACGTGGGGATCCAATGTTTCCAATTCTCTGTCTTCGTCTGTTGTCCAAAGCGGTCGTTACAAATCGTCCCTTGGTATTTGGATTTGGTGACTCTAAACATATGTTGGGCTCTTAATAATGACGTCATTCACTTGATTCGGGCCTCGTTCTTCAACACTATGGCGTCTGCAGATAACACTTGAGCCCGTTCCTCAAAGAAAAGAAAAGTGTACACTTCAGTGCGCTTTATCTTCAAAAGAAGAGAAATCTTCATGTTTATGACCATTATCATCGACATTCTTCATCAACAAGCTTCATGTTTTCCCACGCTCTGTCAACCCTTAAGTGGATCTACATTCATTGGTGTATATTCTTACGCACTTGTTCAAATCAAAAATGGCAACTTTGGATGCGGTTTTGAGGGGAGAAAGAGTGCATATACTACATGTTGATGGATACTTAAATTATGGTCGTATGACTCTCATTCAACGCCTAATGCTTCACTTACTAAATATAACTGGGATTCATGTTTGGGATTCATTGTTTCAAGATATGTTTGATGAGTACTTCAAACCTCCAACGAATGTTGATCATCTAGTTTCTGAAGCTCATGCTCCGGTTCCTACTGACTCAACTGGTTCACCATCTAAGAAGTACTTCTCGGAATTCTCAAGAAACCTTATCACCAGTTACTTCACCAGGCGTTGTTAATGACTATCATTGCAGTTGCACTCATGAATAGGGATCTGCTCTTTGGTATTCCTTTGCCAAATCTTCACGGATCATTGTTTCATTGTTCTTTCCTAAATGTGCACTCTGTAAATCAACCACATGAACATTAAGGAAAATGACTTCATCATCCGCTTAAAAACATTATTGGTAAATCTTCCATATCAGTCTCTACATGTATACCTTTAGGAAGAATGCATCAATGTTGAGGAATCATTATTTCTGTTCAGTGGGTCAATGTATATCCGACTGTATGTTTATTCACGTGTTGGACATTTGACACAAGTTGATCTCTTCGGAGTTAATCATTTATCACTTATTTGAGATTGAAGTTAAATTTCACAAAGGCGTGTTCTTATTTGATATCTTGCTCGGGTCTAAGAATGTTAAGTTGAAGACTTGGTTTATCTAGTTACCGGTGATCGGGGTGGATGGTTAAAGACCGACGATGTGGATAATCTCAAGAGGTGTTAATGTCTCATACTTTGTTTGAGTTGTGAGTACTTAGAGATTTGCTTGAAGCATAGATTCTCGACACCGTTCTTCCATCATTAAGTGCAAGCTTAAGATACAAATGCGGGGAATTCGACTTCAGTTTCAAGTTTGGTATATCGGGTTTTCTTCAATAGTGGTCACTTCAAATTGTCTACATATGGGTTAATAAAGATAGTCGAGAGAGTTTACATGGGTTGATTCTCAAAGGATTCATTTGGGCTATTTGAGTTCTTCTCACAAGATTTCAAGTTTAAGGGTATGAATGATGTGTTGCTGATTCTGAGGTATAAAAACTAGCAAGGGGCAAGGAGACATATATCTAAAAGCACAACGAGTACACTTGATGAACTTAACACTTCTACCTGATTGAAGTTATCCCAGAAAGACAATGGTCATAACCGTAGAGAAACTCGGTGTTTTACTCAGTAGCCTTTGGTGTATTATTCCAACCATTTGAGGAAGGATGTATTATTCCAACTATTTGGGGAAGTGGTCTCGGAGACCTTTGGTATATGTTACTTGACGTTCGGTTGGAAGAAATGTGAGAAGAATATTTGGAACGTGAGATGTTACTGCCTATCAACATCTTATATACGGTTTATGATAAAGTGCTTCCGGTTATTGACTCATGTACACAAGGTAATGATGATTTCGATGATATCGCATCCATCAAGGGAGATATATGTGTACATCAAGGATGCACAACATGTTCACTTGATCGAGCTAATTCAGTTATTTCAGAGTTGACATCCACAGAGATGATTAGTGACTCAACATGTTACATGGATGTCATCGTCTCTACTCTTGCTGGGTACATGTGTACATTATGTTCTGATTGGTTATATGTTAGATAACTGGAATGCACTTGGTAAAATGGAGATGTTGATATATTGTTCCCCTAAATAGAAAACGGTCAATCTCGAAGAGTAAGGTGTACATCGGGGATGCAACAGTTCATGTGATCGGTCGTGTCGGTTAATCCGGTTTGATAACCACCGAGACGATCAATGTTTCAACTTGTTACCGGTGTTCTCGTGTTCTTGGTCTGAGCTTCAATCAATAAGATCGCTTTGTATTCAACTCTACTTCTTAGGAAATGGTCTTTATTCGATGTTTGTCGGTTTGGGGGAAGCTACCAAAGATTCAAATTGAGAAGGCTCATGTTCAGACGATTTTCTTAGAAGCCTCGAATGCTTTGGTGGTGAAAGTTTAGGAGATGTTGATTACTTTCTTCTACAGCGTGTTGAACGATATCCTTATCTCGGTACTCAATCATCATCCTCTTAAGCTAAATTATCTCTTGTATATATTTTTTCAAAAACAAAATACAAAATTACAAAACCTACAAAAAGCAAATACAAAAATATAAAACTTTAAAAAATCCATAAAAATTAGAAAATCTTGAAAAATTCCAAAAATATTGTCATTTTTGTCATGTTTTTCCTGGTTCGATAACATCTACGGACTTTGAGTTGTCACTCAAAGAATGGCACGGGTCTTTAGATGTTGTTCGAATGTTAAAAAAAAAAAAAAAAAAAAATGAGGCGGAGAAAAATGATGGTTTATTGTCATTTCAGGCAGTAACCCGCTTTTCAAAGAAAGAACAGAGCCATGCTTTTCATGTTTTCAAGATTTGAGAATTTGTTTGAACATTCATCAAAAGCCTTCTTATCAACCAAATTCCATGCTCGATTCTATTAACATGTTATCTCGAAAACAAATTGTTTTGAAAAATAACTCGAACTCTATCTTTGATAATCATCTGGACTTATTTGTCAAAATATCAATCTCTCAATCAACAACCTATGTCATTGATTGAGGGAGATTGATTTCAATTAAATTAAAAAGTTATTTGGCATTAAATTGTTTTCAAAAGATATTCATGCATGTTTTACCAATGGAGTTTAAAGTTTTAAAATCCGATCCTTATCGATCAAAACGCTTTCATAATCAAGACACAATTCCCTTAAAAGCTTTCAAAATCAATTTAAATCTATAAGAGATCACAAATTTCAAATGAGTTGATAATTGTGATCGGGAGAATATGTGATTTAAATTGGTTTAAAGCGATAATTAGGTAAATGGTTTTATAAGGATGTACATGCTATCCTTCCCACATGTGACAAACGATTTCAAATTTTCCATGCACATGTTGAGGGGAGCATCTATCTTAAACCTATGATTTGAAGCGTGATTACTTATCTCGGTGTGCAGGTTCCTCTAGTATGTGCAAAACTCTTTTCAAATCTCGAGGCACATATTGAGGGGAGCAAACTTATGAAAACCTCATCCTTCCGGAAATGCTTTATCTACTTGATTCGATTAGGGAAGTGATGTTGATATCTTTTAGAAAATGGTAATCAAAGAAGTTAATACTTCCTCTTGCCTCCGTGTGCAAAACAATTTTAAACATTTGATGCACATGTTGAGGGGGAGCACTTGTTCTAAAAATATCAAAAACAATTTAGGTACAAAATGTTTTGATAATATATCACAAGTATCTGGATTGATTTTCAAATGGTTTTCAATTGGTTCCAATGGCAGATGGACAATACCAAATTGACCGACCAACTTTACTTTATTTACGGTGATATAAGGATGATAAGGTTAGGTATGTGTTCCCATGATCCGCTGAGCCGGAGGATCTACCGAGGACTATCCACTAGTTAATGTAGAGTCCTTAGGTATGATGATAAATGGAGAAAAATGAGATATGGGAAGAGTGCAAACTAAGTGAGCTAGTCTTGGAATAAACCCAACAAGGTTCTAGCTATGAAGTCTCGGTAAGCCTTGAAGGGTTGAAGAATTAAAAGAATTGAATGAGAAAAGGGTGAAAAAAAAGCCCTCCATATTTTCAACTTTAGAGGTAAACCGGGTTCAATTCATATGCTCACGATGGTAACATCGGTATTGAAGACAAGGCGTCATGGACCCGATGACGCCTTGCACTTCAACTTTCAAACCACTCAAGTTCCTCTTAAAAGGACTTGTTTCATTCTCACGGGAACCGACATTATCTATCGACTTTCTCTTAGAGATTGTTGATATTGAAGAAGGAGACCCTCTCCCTAGTCTCCGGCACAGGAACCAAATTTGCACATATTGAGTCTAGAGCTACGAGATCATCAATAAATCTCATTAGGACACCTTCAATGAAGACTCTCTGTTTCACACAATGTGGAAAGAGAGATTATATCTTGAGTCCTACGCATTATCCTTGTGGTATTGTCAGAACATCTGAGTGATGTGTAAACATATTCACAATGAAGATGGAAAGCCTTCGGAGCCAACATCAAACAAGCTCACGGTAGGTGGCATGTGAGATCTATTATATAGATCTACCATGTGACAACCGAATGAAACAATGGGGCGATTCAATCTTTTGAATCAATCACGTTCGAGTTATGGATTGACGGATACCTTTGAAAAACCGGTCGTTGTGCTTAAAACTCTTTTCTTTAGCACATCGACCGTACTAATATTTCAAATCAAAAGGTGTTTTATGATTGATAATTGATTTTCAATAAAACCTTCGTTGTATTGCAAAAACAATTTCTATTGAGCAATACACGATTGTTTTTCAAATCTCTTTTCATCAATCGGTGGACTTAAATTAGCTAGTTCACTCACTCCGTGTTGTCTTCTTTGAGACGTTCGGTTTGAGAAACGAGTAACATGCGAAACCTGTCAAGGAAATTCTTGAATTATACGATCATAGGCAATACATGTACCGATCAGCGGGGAACGCGTGGGCGTGTATCTCAATTCAGCGAAGTGGTCAAAGACACTTTCATGCGCTTTATTGCTAGCGTTGTATGCGAGTACGCCCAACGTTTGCTGGTGATCGAATGAAGCGGTCAATCCATAGCCGCATGCTCACTCAACACATTCATCTCGAAGAAATCATGATTAGTGCATCAATGACTCGATATTCACACACCATGCTTCTACTTATTCGCCAATATCATGAATCAATTAAAGCTTCCGCTACTCGGATGAGAATACATCATGATCCACGAATGTGAGCATGTCGGTCCAAAAGTCACAACATCACATAATACCAACACACAATGGAAGAGTCAAAGATTAATGTCACCGCGTCGTTCAAAGGAGGTCAAAGAAACTTCCTTTTCTTGAGCAAGTTTTATAACACCCTAGGCGATGAACCTAATCGTTGTAGTGTAGTAATTAGGGTAAGCCACGGGTATTGATATCGTTCTCTGGGGAATAGGAATGCTAGTAAGGAGTTACTACGCTAAGGTTAAGGTTGAGGAAGATTATTTTTATATTTTTATATTTTATGAAAATGGAAAGGTACGAATCTCGGGTATTGGATTTGGGGGGTTGGTATTTCTACCGATTACTCTACTATTATCTAATTATCTAAACTAAGGTTGTGGGAGTCTATGTCTAATTAATGTGTGCTCGTATGATAGTTTAAAGATGTGTTTACTTAGGTTGTATTACTCCTTAATTATCTCCTATTGATGGTTGAGTTGTCACGTCTTATTCCTAGTTGCGTTGTGTGTCTAAAGTTGTAGGGTATCGTTTCTCCTAACTCTTTGAACTTACCAAAGGGTCTCGTCTACAAACCCACTAGGGATGATAAACTCCTACTCTAAGGCGCTCTTTGGATGGTTTAGCCTACAACTACTCGGTAATTATATTCTAAGGTTCACAAAGATGAATCAAGCATTAAGTACACAACGAATGACCTATCGCATTACTAGATCATTAATCAACTAAGATAAGAAACAACCAATCAATATTCAATAATTAAGTTTCATACTTCCTAAGCAAACACACAAATAAATTAATGGGACATGGAGAACATGCAAGCATACACACAAATAATCAAAGACATAATTGAATTAATGAAGTAAAGACTTATCTTGATGTAAGATAGGGTTTAAAACCCTAAAATCTTGTACAAGACACCTTAGGTTCGGTTTTAGGTTTTACTCCAAAGACTCTCCACTTAAAGGCGAAAAATTTGGATTCTATATATAAGATTACAATTGCGACGGCGTCACCTTATGTTTAGTGGCGCCGTCGTGTCGCCGTCATTAGGGTTTCGTCTTGGCGCGTTAACCTTGCGGCGGCGTCACCTTATGTCCGTGCGCCGTCCTCTTGACCGGCGTCGTGCGGATTGCATCTAGGCCGTGCGAGTAGCGACGGCCTACTCTTTCACAACTAGGCGTCGTCGCTTGAAAATCTGAGTTTTGGGTTACGGACCGTCACAATAATTTTGGGACGGCGTCGCCATTAGCTTTTGACGCGTCGCCTTCTACTTTCAAACAGCTGTGAGTGTCTCGATTTTGACTTTGGCCATTTTCTTCATAT
Source organism: Chrysanthemum lavandulifolium (assembly GCA_022545495.1). Taxonomy (NCBI): domain Eukaryota; kingdom Viridiplantae; phylum Streptophyta; class Magnoliopsida; order Asterales; family Asteraceae; genus Chrysanthemum; species Chrysanthemum lavandulifolium. Next base: position 163,298,093 of record CM040246.1, read on the forward strand.
ATTCGCGCCTTTTCGTCCAAATAAGTGCCATTCCGACATTTTGCCTTCAAGAGACCTAAAAGTGAAAAGGAGCGATATTAAGCAATAACGGATACAAAGTGATCAAATAAGGACTTAAACGACCCTCAAAATGGTACCTTTTAAAACCTTATCAAATATCCCTACACTTGTTATTTGCTTGTCCTCAAGCAAATGTGCTTTAACCAATTAATTTATAAGTTAGGGGTCATGAAGCATTAATTCAAAGCGGTCCACAACACATATAAGCCCATAAAAGTCATAACAAGCACGGAAATTACATACTAGCACCTCACATGGGGTGTTTGGATACTCACATCTCTCTCGGTGTATATATGAAATATAACAAAATAGGAAATGGAAGATAAACACTCATTAACGGTCCTAGTACATAGATTACCATAGGCTTGAGAATAGATCAAACCTCCATCGCTTTGGCGTAAGCACCTAGGAAAGACTATCAAAGAGGTCTTTTAAAGGGTTGTAATGTTAGGCTTACGGTAGGAAATAAGGGTTTGGTGGGATAGGCTATTTAGTGGTGGCAAGTCAAAAATCTCTATGTTAAATGCATATGAAGAATGGCGTTGCTAAGCCAAGACTCGACACTCTAAACTCTAGATAAGCTGAAATAAACAAACATAAATTTAAAGGATAGATGTAGGATGGTAGCCCGTATGTTTTTTTTTTTTTTTTTTTTTATATTTTTTTTTTTTTTTTTTCTTTTTTTTTTCGATTTTTTTTTTTTTTTTTTTTTTTTTCATACACTTTTACTCTACCATCCTCTACGATAACATCAAAATACTAGGGATTTATAGGCATATCCCTACACTTGAGTTTTATTACTCTAACACTAATTTGACCCGATTTGAAAAGATCAAAACACTTGGGGTACATTATTACGCAAACAAAGGAATTTGAATTTTAACGTTCCCTTCCGTCATTTCATAAACTTTAACTTTTCCCATGAATCCCAATCGTCCCAAAGCGTATACAAAGGATATGACTCGACTTAGCAACTTATGCAAGCAACTAGATAATTGAACTAAGGGTTTAGGGTGATAACAAACATTTGCACTAAAAGTGAGTGCATAAGGGGTAGGCTAAAGCGATTTGGGTGTATATTTGGGGTGGGGTGTAAACAATGCTCTTCATTGATATTCGGAAAAACCGAAACATCACGAGAACCGCGAAAAGGATAGGCTCGAGGGGTTAACTAGGGGTATCGTGTACTAAAGATGAGTACAACGCAAAGGGTGTGGGGAATTACTCAACCGATATGGAAGAAGTAATTATATTACGGTATCAAACAAGGGTTATCCTAATGCCTCTTATCATTTAGTTATTCCTAACTACACAAGTGTAGCCTCACTTGCGATCTCGGAATGCATCACAAAACAAGTTCTAGAATCTAATATACTACGGTTCACACTCTAAGCATTAAAGATGAATGCTTTAATTCCTACTAATCTAAGGCGATCCTCGCATTTTGGTGGAATTTGGGTGGTAAAGGGTTTTGTGCTAGTCATGCAACTTCCTATCCATGAGGCGCTTTTGTTAAGACTAATGGCCCACTCCTATATGTCATGAAAATTTTAAATTTGGTGCCAAAATTACCTAACCGACATTTTCTCATGGTTTATTACACAATCACAATTGGACAAAGCAAATAGTCAAGGATAAGCATAGTTTCAAAGTTCCGTTTATTTTCCTCCTACACTTAAAGCGAACATTGTCCCCAATGTTCCCGAAAATATCAAAGTTATGATAAAAGAAGGTAATTAAAAGCGAAAAAACTAATACTCCCGATTAGCTCGGTAGGATCCGTGTAAAGTGGTGGTTAAATCCTTTTCAAGAAGAATTATTGCGTGAAAAGCTCCTTCCAATCTTATGTAACTTCTTCTTGACAAACTAAACTGCACACTTGAAGAAAACAAAGCGAAACCTTCGCGTAAAATCGGCGGTAATAATATATATAAGACTCGATTTAAACTAGGATATAATGCTTGTGGAATGGATGTTTCTGAATTTCTAAGAAAATTAAGACACGGAAAATTCCAAAAATTTATAAGTAGCTCGAGAAAAGCGAGAAAAAGTAATCGATGTTTTACTCCTTCGGCGCCGTCGGTTGCAATCTGACGCCGTCGGTTATCTGACAAAAAGCGGTGCGATTTTACGGAAAAATTACGGAAAATTTACATCTTTAGAATCGGAAAAATTTACGCAAAACATCCATTATGACTCGATACAAGCATTTGACTCGAACAAACAAACATAAATATCTTTTAGTTAATTGTTATTCTCATGTTTACGTTTCTTTTGAAAGCGTGTGTAATCCTCCTACACTTATCCCTTATGTAAAATACCTTTATATGCAATTAAGGCGAGGTTAAAAACAAAATAAAGCATTTTACAAATTTAAACATGAGAATAAACAATTAATAAAAGATATCGACACACAAATGAAAATGAAAAACAAATACACATGGGTTGCCTCCCGAAGCGCTTGTTTTTGTTCGAGTCACGAGCGACTCTACCCTTATTTAACGAGATAAAGGGAAGTTTTCCTACACTTAAGTTTAAGTGCGGGTGATAGTAGCAATACACACCCTTAGGGTGGAAATTTGCTACGTGAGGAGAGGTGATGGGTGATTTATATGCTCAAAGGGTGTGCTCCATTCATTATAACCTTACCTAAGTCTATTGGTGTAGCGGGTGAATCAAATCTCTCTCCTAAAATGGATCATCTTTATCAACTTCAAAAGATTCTTAGTTAAGGATCCATCTTGACCTAATAAACCCGGTTTAAACCCATAGTGTTTCTTGTTATCAACCATGAATGGGTGATATAAGTGTGTAAGGTCATGGGTTACTCTATATTAGCTTCCACTCTACATGGCCTAGAATCTACCACCTTTATCAAGCAACTACCGGACTATCTATTTTGATGGGTGGATTGGGGCCTAATTCAATTCAAGATTCACATCTAAAGGCGGAAAATTGGGTAAGGTTTTTGGTTGAGGCTCGGTTCATCAAAATTAGGAACTTCCCTAGGACTAAGAGAGGTCATGACAACAAGCATCTAAACCTACATTCTCTAGTGGCGTTTGGTCCAAGGTTCTCTATCAATCGGGGTTCCTATAGTCTCTTCTACTTCTTAGGGTAAGTTATAGGTGATGTGTGTTCCTCAGTGATGGTAGGACTTGTGGGTTATCCGATGGGATTGGATTTTCTACTCATCCTCCATCTTATCAAGATCACCTATGTATTCATTTTGTCTTGTGGTAGCGCCTAACCATGACATGCACCTTGGTACCTCAACTCTAATCATCTCCTTCCTAAACAACCTTTCCGGCCGAAGTTTCCAAATTGAAAATAGGTCTAAAGATTCGTTTTTGGGTCCCATGTTCCACTTCTAAATTGGGCGTGAATCTCAAAGGTTTCCCATGCAATTCGAACACCACGTCCCCAAATATCCCCATCCGCTACATAGTCAAGTCTCCTTTGGGTTTCGTGGGCGTCTGAGTGTAAAAGAATTGTAGTGGAAGCGATAAATCAATACCATGATAAAGGACTTTTGTAATAAATATTTAATTCGAGTCCACGCCTCGGAAAGGATTCATCATGATGTTCTTTGGAACCTCAAGATCTCATTTTGGAGTGGAAGGGTAAATTATGTAGTAGATTTCGTTGATTGGGTGAAAGTTTTGGCGATTCGCGTTCTCCATAACGGCTAACGGAATAGTCAATGAAAATGGTTACGAACAAAGGTCACGAAGAAGGGGATAGACTACGAGGAAGCTAAAATGAGAAAAAGTTTACTTGATAGGAATCAAGCAAAGAAACCTAAGCGAGGTGGACTACTAACTAGCTATTCTATTCCCCCGTGGCGCAAAAACTTGATAACGCTACACGCGTCGTTCGGGGTCAAGGAAACTTCCTTTTCTTGAGCAAGTTTTATAACACCTAGGCGGTGAACCTAATCGTTGTAGTGTAGTAATTAGGGTAAGCCACGGGTATTGATATCGTTCTCTGGGGAATAGGAATGCTAGTAAGGAGTTACTACGCTAAGGTTAAGGTTGAGGAAGATTATTTTTATCTTTTATGTTTTATGAAAATGGAAAGGTACGAATCTCGGGTATTGGATTTGGGGGTTGGTATTTCTACCGATTACTCTACTATTATCTAATTATCTAAACTAAGGTTGTGGGAGTCTATGTCTAATTAATGTGTGCTCGTATGATAGTTTAAAGATGTGTTTACTTAGGTTGTATTACTCCTTAATTATCTCTATTGATGGTTGAGTTGTCACGTCTTATTCTTAGTTGCGTTGTGTGTCTAAAGTTGTAGGGTATCGTTTCTCCCAACTCTTTGAACTTACCAAAGGGTCTCGTCTACAAACCCACTAGGGATGATAAACTCCTACTCTAAGGCGCTCTTTGGATGGTTTAGCCTACAACTACTCGGTAATTATATTCTAAGGTTCACAAAGATGAATCAAGCATTAAGTACACAACGAATGACCTATCGCATTACTAGATCATTAATCAACTAAGATAAGAAACAACCAATCAATATTCAATAATTAAGTTTCATACTTCCTAAGCAAACACACAAATAAATTAGTGGGACATGGAGAACATGCAAGCATACACACAAATAATCAAAGACATAATTGAATTAATGAAGTAAAGACTTATCTTGATGTAAGATAGGGTTTAAAACCCTAAAATCTTGTACAAGACACCTTAGGTTCGGTTTTAGGTTTTACTCCAAAGACTCTCCACACAAAGCGAAAAATTCGGATTCTATATATAAGATTACAATTGCGACGGCGTCACCTTATGTTTAGTGGCCGTCGTGTCGCCGTCATTAGGGTTTCGTCTTGGCACGTTAACCTTGCGGCGGCGTCACCTTATGTCCGTGCGCCGTCCTCTTGACCGGCGTCGTCGGATTGCATCTAGGCCGTGCGAGTAGCGACGGCCTACTCTTTCACAACTAGGCGTCGTCGCTTGAAAATCTGAGTTTTGGGTTACGGACCGTCACAATAATTTTGGGACGGCGTCGCCATTAACTTTTGGCCGTCGCCTTCTACTTTCGACAGCTGTGAGTGTCTCGATTTTGACTTTGGCCATTTTCTTCATATATTCGCGCCTTTTCGTCCAAATAAGTGCCATTCCGACATTTTGCCTTCAAGAGACCTAAAAGTGAAAAGGAGCGATATTAAGCAATAACGGATACAAAAGTGATCAAATAAGGACTTAAACGACCCTCAAAATGGTACCTTTTAAAACCTTATCCTCTAACAGGCCCCTTAAGCCCAAACCGACCCAATCTTTATTTTCCCTCAACTTGGGCTCGTTATCCCAAACCCAACCCAACCCTTTCACTATATTTCTCTTGGGCCTAGCAGTTCAATCTCTGCCCAGCACCTTAATATTAGTTTTAGTCAAATTTTGTTGCAAGTTGAATTGGTGGAAATGTTTTCTCATTTACGTGACACCAACGAGACACAACACAAAACACAACCTTGGTCAATGTTACTTTTGCGTGTGTGTGTGATCAAGAGGAGACAAAGCAAAACCAAGCCACCCTAACACAATATTATAATTGCGTAAACCATCCTTTTGACCTTGTGGAAAACTAGAAGGGGGTTGAATAGTTTTACCGATTAAAACTTTGTTTTAAAGTATTTAGATCGACTTATGTCAATCTATTTAATGTGTGTGTTGGATAATGATAGATAAACATATAAGGAAGTAATGTAAAGATAAAGAGTAAAAGATCACAAAACCACAACACGAGTATTTATAGTGGTTCGGCTACAAGAACACCTTCCTTGCCCTACTCCACTCCCCGAGTAACCCACTCGAGAGTTTGTAAGCACTACAAAACACAAGCTCCTTGATGTGGCGGATAAGCCTTCACAACGTCGCCTACTCTTTATTTGGTACAAGGCTAGACACGGGTTCTTCCACGAGGTAGAACCAAACCTATCACAACGTCGCCTACACTTTATCCGGTACAAGGCTAGATACCGAGTTCCATTACAAAGGAAGAACTACTACCCAACACTACACCACAACACTACTACCCCAAAGGAGATACACTCCTTGTTACAACACTAGAAGGATATCAACATCCTTTAACCCAAACTATCTAACTTGTATATCAATGCACCATATCGAATGTACACCCTTAGCACCTTTCTTTAATTCATTCGACACGACCCTTCGGCACCTTTCACTAATGCCTTCAACACAACACTTCTATGGAGGGAGGAAAGAACTATCCACAAGATACACTTCAGTGGTCTTGATGATGACGAAGCTTAGCAACTCATGACCTTGAGCTTGCACGTCTTCAAGAGGTGGTGATCTCGCCTTTAAGAGGAACCTAGAGAATCACACAAACATAAAATTACATAGAATGATCCTTTGGATCAGATTGTTAGAGATGTTAGAATATTAGGAGAAAGTATATGTGAAGTGGTGTTGAGCAAGAGAGAAATGGCTCACTATTTATAGACAAAAACTTGTCTACTGTCTCACCGATCCTCCTAGAGGATCCGGCTAATGTAAACCTAGGGATCCGCTCTTGGGTGGGTTTATTTTGGGTTTATTGTTTTGATGAAACAAAACAAGAAGAATGAAACAAGAGGGACTTAAAGTGGCAAGAATGAAATCTATAAAAAGATGGAAGGATTTGCTTGAAAAAGAAAACTTATTGTTTAGTCCTTCGTAGTATTTTGTAAACCCAAATCCTCTAGTACATAAAGAGGACATGGGGTATAGGTTTTATGTCCAAGTCTTCCATAATGTAGTCTATTAAAGGTGTGTGTGTGTCTAGGGCGTATAGTATAAACACCTAGACTAGAGTTTGTTAGTTAGCCTCAAGATCAATTCACTGATCCTTGTTATAGTTTAGATAACACGTTATATTCTGATAAAATATAATTGAAGGCTTTATTGGAGAAAAACCTTGTTCATAATAATGTTAATCCATTGTTGAATATGCCACTTTAATTATTATGTGTCCTAGATAATATGAGTTCTACAAAACCTCGAGCTACAACGATCAAACAAGTGGTATGAGAGCAAGGTTTCTCACGATATCTAGGACCGTACAAGGTTTTATTAATTAGAAGAATGGCGAAAAGATGAAAAAAATTGAATCGAAAAATTTTGAAAATGTTTACGAAGGACGGTTTTCAAATGACGATAACTTTTCGTTAACCTTTGGATCATGATGAAAGTTTTGGTGGAAGTTCTCTATATATCAATCTAACTTTTCACGAAGGGATCTTAGATCGATCTTCCAATAAAAGTTATTAATTGTCGAAGTCTCTGCTTTGGGTAACAATTTGAATTTTATTTTATTTTTGGGTTTGATGCTTAATCATTTTTATTATGCTTGTTTTCTACTAATGTATGAAGGACACCTATAACCTTATTGTTATTCTAGTCATTATATGATGGTTCGTGTCTAATACAAACCCTAAAACCCTAAAGCGATCATTACATGCGAAGAAGGGTTTCTGCGTGATCAATATTTTAAGAGTTTTTATGTTGCTCTTTATCAGTAAGTTACAAAATCCTACATTCCTGTTGTTAGTTGGTTTTGTTAATTTTGCGAGAATTTATTCGAGCAGCTGTGTCATGAGTTAGTATTGTTAGTGGTATGTTTGCTACTTATGATTTTGAATATACTTTCATGAAATTAGAAGTCTACTGATTGGTATTTTCGTTAAATATGAGTGCTTAGCTTAACAAGTTTGACTCTAGTCTACGAGTTTTTGGTTTCACGTGAGTATGGAATAAGGATTTTTAAAGAGTGTTTCATCAAATAACTCGCCCAATGAAGGAAAGCGTGATTCTTCAAGTTCGTTCTATTCTGCTGCTACTCACTTATCGTTCTTTGCCATTTTATTACTGCGTTTGATGGATACGCATGAGCTAAGGTTTTCATGAAAGAAGCTGCTGATATGATGTCTTTAAGCTGCTACTGCTACTTTCGAGATACTACGGTTGCTCATATGTTCAAAAGCAGTTTGTACTGCTAGTTATGCAAGGTTACTACTGCTCGTTCTTTATGTGTTGCTCGTTTGTACTGCTTGTAGTTGCTCGTTTCTACTGCTCGCCCTTCAAATAATTTGTACTGCTCGTTTCCGTGTTTGTACTGTTTGCGTTATACAGAACTTAGTACTGTTTGTTGCACTCACTACTACTCAAGCAAAGGTACTGGTCGAAGGTTTATAGTGGTGATAGTAAGGTTATTACGTGATGAAAGGGTGACATTTAAATAATGGTTACGGATGCATGGGTATTTGAATATCATAGAAGGTAACATGGCTAATTATTCTTTGATTGGTTAATAATGATGTTAATGTGGAGATTTGGAATTTTATGAATGTTTTCAACAGTACATAATGGTACAAGTTTTGGTTCATTGGTTTGATATCAGATAACGCACACACGTGATTGGTTTTGGAATTGAGGGGAAGTCGTATACAGTTTTGGATTTGGTATTCGGCTTTGGACGACACACACAAGAAGATTATTTTTGGTTTTTCTCTTAAACATCAAAAAGGCTCGTTTTTGGTTTTATTGAAGAGAAGGAGATTGTTTATCACTTATTTGAAGGTGAAGTAGGGTTTCTTAGATGCGTGTTCTTATTGTTGTGCATTCTTATTGTGACGAAGAATTGAGAAACACTTGAATGAGTTACGTTATTGTGCTCGGTGTTATCGTCAAGGGATTACGGTCTCCCATACATTAGTGTTATCGTTTAGAGTCACGTGGTTAGTACAAGATATAAGACATAAGTTTGAGTTATTCTACTTCTTCATCAAATTTGTTATATTTGGTATTCTTCACAAGTAATCATTACAAGGAGCTTCTGATTTGAAGAATCATGATGATGGTTAACACATTGATTTTAGGGAAGCTTATTATTATGATGTGTTTAATCATTTGATATTCATGCACCACTCGAGGGAAGTTTTTGATTTTTACTCTTGTTAATCATTATTACTACGCTAGTTGGAGTTTCTCTTGTTTTGAATCCATTTTCTTATGGTGCGTAATGGTGGCGATTTTAGGTTTTGGATTAGGGTGTGGTATTGGTTCGTGGTGGTCAAGATCATATTTGCATATGTTCTCTGATTGTTGATAACATGAAAAGGGAAGACAAGGAAGACATACTTGTTTCATTTATGGCGAGGTTTTATTATCTCAATTTCTCTACTACGTTTAGAGAAATTCGTACAAGAATGTATTTGTTTTGTCATCATCAAATAGGGGAAGATTGTTGGGTTTATTGATTTGATGAAACAAAACAAGAAGAATGAAACAAGAGGGACTTAAAGTGACATGAATGAAACCTACAAAAAGATGGAAGGACTTTCTTGAAAAAATAGATTTATTTTTTAGTCATTCGTAGTATTTTGTAAACCCTAATCCTCTAGTTTATAAAGAGGACATGGGGTATATGTTTTATATACAAGTCTTCCATAATGTAGTCTATTAAAGTGTGTGTGTGTGTCTAGGGCGTAGAGTATAAACGGCTAGACTAGAGTTTGTTAGTTAGCCTCAAGATCAATTCATTGATCCTTGTTATAGTTTAGATAACACGTTATATTCTCATCAAATATAATTGAAGGCTTTGTTGGAGAAAAATGTTATTCATAATAATATTAATTCATTGTTGAATATTCCGCTTTCATTATTATGTGTCCCAGATAATATGAGGTCTAAAAAACCTCGTGCTACAACGATCTAACAGTTTAGTCTGGATTTCGGGTTGCAAATCGGGTTATGGGTTATGAACCATGGGTTATGGGTAATGGTTTATGGATACCCAACAAGATGCAATGTACCTAGTCATTGGGTTATGGATCTTGGGTCATGGACTTTAGGTTATGGACCATAGATAATACCAACATGACTTCATGCATGATGTCATGCAATGGGTCATGGGTTATGGATCATGCTCCATGGGTATGGGTTATGGACTTTGGTATTTAACCAAAACATTTATTGTACCTAGTCAATGGATCATGGGTCATGGACTTTGGTTTTACCCATCACTTTACCCATTACAATATATATATAAATATATATATATATATATATATATATATATATATATACACACACACACATTTCTATATTATGTAAACACTAGTTGTTATACATATGCATTTCTATAAGATGTAAACAATATTACTTGTTTAGTGTTTATATAAAAATGTCTTTGGTTTTATATAACTTATTTACTAAACATGTTTTGATATAGTTTTATTATGTTTAGTAAGAGTGTGTTAGTGAACTATTGGCTCAAACCATTTACGTATTTTATTTGTTTCGTTAAAATGATTTTATTTTTGTTATCGACAAAACATTAGAAGATCGTAAAATATAAATAAACGTTTTTATGCTTTATTTGTATTACCAATCTTCCTCTTTTGTTGATGACATAACATAAGATTATTTTAAGAAGAAAATAAAATTAGTAAAATTTACAATTGAGTTTTACTCTCTTCTCCCCTTTTTTCGAAAAAAAAAGCGTCGAAAAACACTAATTGTTTTGGGAAAAATTTTGAAAAAATAAAAATAGAGTAAGAGGAGAGAAATATTCTCGTCTTAGCCCCCCTCCTTGACGGATGCTTCCCTTTGTTGAGGGCGTCAAGTAGTTGGAAAGCTAAACAAGTGTATTGCAATAGTTCCCCCTTGACGGATGCTTCCCTTTGTTGAGGGCGTTAAGTAGTTGGAAAGCTAAACAAGTGTATTGCAATGGTTTCGTCTTTTGACGAAATGCTCCCCCTTGACGAGTGCTCCCTTTTTAGGAGGACGTCAAGTAGTATAGAAAACCTAAGTGAATGTATTGCAAGCGTTTTTGGAATGATTTGCTTTGACGAAAAGCTCCTCCTTGTTGAGGGTGTCAAAGTCTTCATGTGTATTTTGAAAATATACAAAACAAAGGTTAGAAAACAAGTATATGGTGCATAATTTCCTGCAAATGAGATTCATATTAGTGATAAAATATGCTTCTGTTGCACGGATCCCACGGATACTTCCTGTGAGGGATCCGTCTAGGCAAATTTGAGGAAACTGTGTACCTGCATTCTTTTGATAGCAATGTAGATGTAAAGAGTGATGTTAACATCCAAATGAGTTATGTATTATAGCATCAAAGATATTCTCATAACTATATAGCATACAACATGTAGTTTCATTCAATAAAACATGAGAAATGATGCACATATTTCTAAAACTAAGAGAATGATACAAACATGTAGTACATTTTCTATCGTTTTTAAGTTTTTCCTAAGACTAGAGAAGAGCACGATTGTGCTTGTATTCCTAAGTTCTAAGGACGAGTAGATTTTTTGACCTCATAAAAACGTTCGATAAGGTGATAGAACATGAAACGTAATTCGTCACGTACTTCATGGACTAGTCCTTCGACATGTTGACAATGAAAGCAATCATTGCCATGGCTAAGGAATGGTAGTGGTAGGAATGGAGTGGTTTGAGGAGGAAGATTTGATGAGGAAGGTGGATGTTCGCAAAAGATTGAGGATTTGTGGAGCACATTTGATGAGGTTGGAGGTGGTTAACTAAGGGTGAAGGTGGTGGAATATGTGTTGATGGTGGCGATAGAAGTATCTACTTCCATGTGATCCGGTTGTTGATTTTGATGATTCCTCATAATCAAAATGAACCATTTGAGGTGGTGAAAGATACGGGTGCTAGTGTTGTTTCAACACCAAACTTTTAGTGAGGATGTTGTTGTTGCACCATTTTCTCAATTGAAGAAAATGTTGGCAATGGTGGTGGATGAGTTGGCCTAGGTGGCAAGTCCTCTAAGTCGTAAGGTATGGTGATTGTTTAGTGGAAGTAAGGGTGTTTGGTTTAGGAGGTATAGTAGTGTTTGACAAGGGTTGTCTTGTGGGAACAATCCTTTTGGGAATTGGTTTGATTGGTAGAGTTGGTTGTGAGGGAGTTCTAGTGTTTGAGGCTTTCACGGGTGATGATTCGGTTGAAGAGATTTCATGAACAACCCGAGCAATTTTCTTGGGAGGTCCTTTAGTAGATGAGTTAACATTAGGAGATTTCCTCATGTTGAAATAGTAGTAAGGGAAGGTGTGAAAAGAGAGCTTTAGCTACTTAGAATGATTGTGTGAATGCTGACTTGGAAGTTCTAACACCAAAGTTTTATAAAGAGAAAGATTCGGTAAGTGAATTAAAGCTTAAGCCACTAAAATCCTTCAAATTGCAATGATTCGCATGCATAAGAGTTAACTACAGAGTTGCACTGATCTAGGAAGTCAATTAAGACAATGTGGAGTGTTCAAATTAACAGAGAGAGTTTGAAATGATTGTTGTAAGTAGGATTGGCTTAGTCTGTGCAGTCGGTTCCAACAGATCCCTCACATGAGGGATCCGTCTAGGCTAAACCTAGGGATCTGGCTCTCAGGAGCCAAGGAAAAGAAAGATGATGTTTTTGTAAGGTCTAGTTCCTACATATCTTGAGTGTTTCAGTCTCCTCAGGTGTCTTAAATGATATGAGACTTAAATGATCAAGTGTAATGAGTGAGGGTAGCTAATGATGTCTTTTATGGAAAGAAATGGGGTTTTTATGAACACCAATGGGTGATAAAGGATGATACTAAGAATTTTGAGGGTGTCAATTGGAGTTAAATGATCCTAGAGATCAGATGATGATCTAAGGAAAATTTAGAAAATTTCTTAAAAATTATAAGAAATGAAAAACTAGTTTTTAGCTAATTTTGAGATAAAGATGACTAAAATCAATTTGCTAAAATTGAGAGAAATATCAAACTAGGTGTTTTAAGATAAGAGGAACAATGTGTGAACATTGGAGCGGAACGATGGTGAGTTTTGAAGTGAAGATAAATTAAAAAGTACCTTGAATATGATCCTAAGTTAACTATGAGTGAATGTGAGATCAACTGAGCTTAAGGAAGACTTAAGTGATCCTAATGTATCATGTCTTACTGGTCTAATAAGGCCTGGAGGGTTAGATTGACGTGAAGATGCTTAAAAATCCATTTCTGTTTACCCGGATCCTTCATTTGAGGGATTCGGGTAGTTATACCCCAGGGATCCGGCTTTTGGGACTATTTACTTCACAAAACACGTGCAAAATTTAATTCTAGGTGTCAAATTCTGAAACTAATGATTTCTACTGGAAACATACATATATACAAGTAAAAGCACAACATAGCACATAAAGACAACCTATAGGTGAGTAAACACGATAAAGACCATATATTAGAATAAAAATAACTAAGTAAGTCTTGCACAAAGTTATGAGCATACATTGTTTTGACAATCACAAAACCTCTAAAATAACCATAAAGAAAAGCATAATGTCTCTTTCTTCAATCTCTTCACTTCTTCTTCTTTCCCGAATTCATGATGAAATTAGTTAGACACTTGAACATCCCTTTCGTTTGCTTAAATTCTTCAGATTCATTGGGAAGAGTGGGAAGTTGTTCATACTAAGTCATGGGGTCGATTAGATAATTAGAGACGAGATCTACTTCAACTTCTTCATCTTCATCCGAAGAGTATGAGAGAGCGCGAGGCCTTTTTCCATTGATCATGAACCGTTTGGGGGGTTGTTTGGGTAATGGTTTATGGATACCCAACAAGATGCAATGTACCTAGTCATTGGGTTATGGATCTTGGGTCATGGGTCATGGACTTTGGGTCATGAATCATGGATAATACCTAACATGACTTCATGCATGATGTCATGCAATGGGTCATGGATTATGGATCATGCTCCATGGGTATGGGTTATGGACTTTGGTTTTACCTAACAACATTCATTGTACCTAGTCAATGGATCATGGGTCATGGGTCATGGACTTTGGTTTTACCCGTCACTTTACCCATTACAATATATATACAAAGTATATATATATATATATATATATATATATATATATATATATATATATATATATATATATATATATATATATATATATATATATATATATATATATATATATATATATATATATATATATATATAACACTAGTTCTTATACATATGCATTTCTATAAGATGTAAAAATATTACTTGTTTCTTGTTTATATAAAAATGTCTTTGGTTTTATATAACTTATTTACTAAACATGTTTTGATATAATTTTATTATGTTTAGTAAAAGTGTGTTAGTGAACTATTGGCTCAAACCATTTACGTATTTTATTTGTTTGTTAAAACGATTTTATGTTTGTTATCGACAAAACATTAGAAAATCGTAAAATATAAATAAACATTTTTATGGTTTATTTGTATTAACAAACCTCTTTGACCTTAATATCCATTAGACTATGTGTTTCCATGCTCAAATGTGATGTGACTTATCCAAACCATGACCCTAGTTGAAGCTGGAAACTGAGCATGCTTATAAACATTTCACCAATCTTCTACTTTCATATTGGAAATGGGAGAGACACTAACAAAATATGGTAAGAACCATACCTCTTTTCTACTATAAAACACACCTCAAAACACTTAAGATGAACCACTAAACTTATCAACATACTCAAACACCTCTTATTCTCACAATCACAAATCATCTACTGTGGAACGAGGGCAAGGGAAAGGAAATCACTAAGGGTTCTAGTATTTATTTTCGGGTATAAGGAGAAAGAGAGGAAAACTTGGGTCACGTTCAATCTATTCGAATCTCATCACCACCTTAGGGTGTTGTAAGTTCATCTCAACTCATTTTCATATCTCATTTTCTCGTTAATATTATATTGTAACACCCCCGAAAATCTTAATGACAGCGGAAGACTAATTCGGGTGTTACTCGTATGGAGATCATAGTCGATAATTATAGAAAAGCGACTCGAAGAGGCGTTTTATTAAAAGTAGTGATCATTCATCGAAAACTCATAGTTGTTACAAAATATTGTAAATTGTTCAAGCGTTTTCCCAAAATAAAGATCATGAGTTTGAAAGAAATGACAACTTTATGATTACACCACTAGAAAAGCCTTGCCATGCCCAGCTCCGTGCCTTGGTCATAATCTTCACAGATTACACGAGATAACATGCTTAAAAGGTCAACAAAAGTGTTGAGTGAAATTCATAGGTTTAAATAACAGTTGAACACATGTATATGAGCATGATCATTGTAAACTAACAATATCATAAAGAAAATAATGATTATTATGCGCTAAGCTCATGCGACCAAGACTCATTGCATACACCGAATTCTTTGGTGTGCGTAAGTTTTGCCCCAAAGGAGGTAATAGCCAATTACCTAATGCAATTCAAATATGGTGCGTCGTGATTAATGGTTCATGATACAGGAGACTTATGGCTAACTACTTAGGCAGTACCAATAATCAAGAAGCTAACATTTATGAAAAACCTTGTGTTCTAGTTTAGACTTATGGCTAACTACTTAGGCAGTACCAATAATCAAGAAGCTAACATTTATGAAAAATCTTGTGTTCTAGTTTAGAGCATGTATTTCCCTCGCGGGGTTTGCAAAATAAAGTAAAAGCGAGGCTATGAACTCACCTTGATGATATGGACAAGCACAAACAGATCAAGCACAATGTAGCGGAGGTTCCAAACCGAAACCTAAAAATGATGAGATGACGAGTCTCAGTTATGATGAACATTTTGGTTCACGACCAAAATAATAGAGCATTGAATATTCTTATTCAATAGATCATTGGATTGTCCAATCCAATAGTGTGCCTGCGTGCTTAACGTTTTAAGCTAATTTTTCTTGCTACATTGCCTTAGTTAATGATCTTCACTTACGCATAAGTGAAATGTTTTCCCCGTTGTGATCTCGGTAGTGTTGTTAAGTATTTTAGTTTTTAGATCCCGTCGTTTTATCGGATATATATATATATATATATATATATATATATATATATATATATATATATATATATATATATATATATATATATATATATATATATATATATATATATATATAATATGTTCAACGATATCCGAAAAATAAGATACTCATATGATCAAAATACTCGTTTTTACGAAGTTACAATAAGTTTATAAGTTTTTCTAAACTTTTCCGGAATTTACACTTTTTACCCTCAAGTTACTAAAAGTACGAGTTTAGTCCTTTAAGTTTGAGAAAATGACAATTTCTACCCGTATACATTTTATATCAAAACTTTATGTTTTTGACAGTTTTACCCCTTGGGAAAACTACTTTTATGAAAACAGCCCTCCAAGGCTTGTTTTAACATGTTTAAACCTTAGGTTCTTCAAGTTTACACTTTTCACCCCAAAGTTTACTTATAACTAGTTTAAGCAAATGACAAGTTTGGTCCTCGTGGTTTTTATACGCGCACATGCACATGAATCATACCCCTATACTTTCGAAAATATGCATGCTAGTCCCTTGACTTCTCATGCTTGTTTATTATACGAAATATAGGACCCTTTAACTTCTTAAAAAGTTACAATTTTAACCCAAGGACTATAATATTTGCAATTTAGGTCCGAATATATTTTTAGAAAAACCAAAAACTTTGTAAAATGATTACAAACTTATTTCCAACTTATTTTCATAGCTTATTGGCTTATTTTCACCATATTGGGCCGGGTTGGGGTTTATTTGGACACAGTTTGGGATCATTGGGCTCGTTGGTTGGGCTTTAGGCCCGTTAGCCTTTGCATTTTGCATATGGAATTTAAGGTGTACGAGAGTTTCTCAAGAGTTTGTGTTGTGTTTTTGACGTTTTTAACAAGTGTTAACATGTAAACTATGTGTCGAAATTTCTATACCAAACTACATAATACGATCTAGTGTGAAATGGTGCGTGTAACATTTATAACGTGTGATATGAACGTGTATATGCGTGTGAAATAAATGAGTTGGAAATGAAATGAGTGTAGAGGTACTTACAACACTCGTTACGAGTGGAGATGAACAATGAAGAGGTGACTCGAACTCTAAACCCCGTGTTCTCCTTATAACGATATCCAACCTAAGATTTACCCAAGTTCCTTAGCTTTAAACCTTGTTTCTTTTCACGTTTCCCTTGCTCCCCTTTTGATACTCACGGTGGGCGATTTGTGTGTAAGGTGAGTATGTTTTGTGAGTTTGTTTTGTGATAGTGTTATGTGTGTTTGTCTAACTCTTGTGATGGTTTATAAAGAAGAAAGGTAGCATGGCTTCTATATTAGTTTAATCTCTTCCTACAAGTTCCTAGATTTTTATTCGACATGTGTGAAATTGGTTTCATGGGCGTGCAAGATGTGGCAGCCAAATTCTAGGGACCTTTCATGGTTGTTGAGTGTGTTTTTGGACTTGGAGCACATTACAAATTGGATCTTAAAGTCTCACTAGGTCAAGGATGGCTATACATTATTTTAATGGTGGTTAGGAGCTAATGAGACATGTCAGGATCACATAGTGATTGTGGATAGCATTTAATGCAAAGCGGTAAGGATGGCTCACTTGAAAGTGTCCAATGGAGGTGATCTTGTGCGGTGATGAAACGAGGAGCGATGGTAGTCGATGGTAGAATATAGTAGGTGGCGATGGTGGTGAAGTAGCGATGGGTGGAGCAGATGGGGTGGCGGTGATGGCCGAGTAGATGGTGGCCCGGTGGTGGTATCGCATGAGTCATAGTGATGGATTGCACACACTTCCTAGCTGTGTGTTTGAAGTTAGTACCCTTAGGATGTAGTCTGTAAGGCACTCCAAACGGCCCAGGCTCATAAGGCTTAAGGACACGAATCCTACGTTGTCGACGATGGATCGGTAGAGAAGATGATACTAAAGAGTCTGATGAAGCAAAATCAGTGCTCTTGGATGACTTGGAGTATCCATCATCCACAGTGACATCCGAAGCAGGTAGCCATTGCTGTGACTCATAATACTGATCTAAGGTCATAGTAGCAAAAGCATTATGCTCTTGAGAGCGAGCAATCATAGCTGGAACAGTGGGAGTTCGGCAACTTCGCCTTCCTCGAAAGGTTCAATCTCATCAAAACGATTCTTGGTATGACTAGGCGGGATGAGCGGCATATTGATAGTCGTAGAGGACATAGTATCTTCCATCTCGATTCCGAGAAACAGAACAACCGGGTGGGAAGCGGACATGGTCTTGTAACAACTCATAAAATAATCATGTAAGTAAAATGCCAAATAGTATGATTAACAAGATTTTAGTTAGTTGCGCACATCGCCAAGCAAATCTCCATGCCTAACTAAAATGAATGCAATTTACTTATGATCTAGTGATGCATCAATCCTAATGCATAGAAGCGATCGCGGAAGGGCATAAAGGCGTTGGTGTAGAATAGTCCGTTTTAAAAGTGCGGTTATAGTCCTAATGTTTTGAAAAACTCTTTGGTTCTCTATAACACAGGCTCGATGCCAATCTGTAATAGGAACCAACGGTGGAAAGATAATAGGAACCAACACCATAATCCGTAATTGCCTGATACATTACAAAGTCACTCGTTTCTCATAGATCTTTTACCAATCAAACTTGGTAGTTTCAATGTCGTAATTGGCATGGATTGGTTGTCTAAACACCGTGCTAGGATTGTTCTGACGAGAAAACCGTTCATATCCCAATCAACGGTAAAACTTTGGTTATCAAGGAGATCAAAGTAGAAAGTACTTAAGTATCATATCTGTATGAAATCGATAAAGTACATGGAGAAAGGATGTTATGCCTTCTTAGCTCAAGTAACGGAAAAGAAGTCGAAGAGAAAGCGACTAGAGGATGTACGTAGTCGGAGAATTTCCTAAGGTGTTTCCGAAGATTTTCACGGACTCCCACCTTTCGAAAAGTCGAATTTCAAATCGATCTTATCCGGTGCTACTCACGTAGCACGAGCACCATACCGTTTAGCACCACCGAAATGCAAGCATTGTCTAAACAACTAGAAGTGCTATCGATAAAGGATTCATTAGACCAAGTTCCTCACCTTAGGGAGCACCGGTTTTATTCGTTAAGCAAAAGATGGATCATTTCGGATGTGTATCGATTACGAGAGAATTGAACAAGCTCACAATCAAGAACCGCTATCCCTAACCAAGAACCGATGATCTGTTTGATCGATTACAAGGCTCAGTGTATACTCAAAGATTGATTTAAGATATGGATACCATCGGTTAAGGGTAAAGGAGGAAGATATACCCAAGACCGCATTCAAAACTCTATATGGCCATTATTAATTCCAAGTAATGCGGTCGGTTTAACTAATGCACCATTGTGTTTATGGACCTCATGAATAGAGTGCGTAAACCATACGGATAAATTCATCATTGTGTTCATTGGCGATATTCTTATCTACTCTCGTGATAAAGAAGAACATCGGAACATCGAGAAGCGTCACGAAGTTACTCGAGGATGAAGAATTGTGCATAAAGTTTTCCAAATGTGATTTTTGAATTGAGACAATCAATTTCTTGGTCATGTGATCGACGGTGAAGGAATCAGCGTGGATACCGCAAAGATCAAATCCAGTAAAGAATTAGTCGGTGCCACTAACCCCTGAAATTCGTCAATTCTTAGGACATCTTTGGTTATTATCGGAGATTCATCGAAGGTTTCTCAAAGATAGCCACACCATTGACCGAGTTAACCCGAAATCGAAGAAATTCGAATGGGGAGGCGATCAGAATAAGCTTTTCAACTCCTTAAGAACAAGGTTTGAAGCACCATCTTGGCACTACGAAGGAGTAGAAGATTTAAGTAGTATATTGCGATGCTTCACACATGGGTGTGGCGCTGTTCTCATGCAAAGGAACAAAGTGATTGCTTACGCATCACGTTAACTCAAAACTCATGAGAAGAATTATACTACTCGACCTAGAACTTGGCGTGGTATTTGCACTCGATTTATGGAACATTATTTTCTGGAACCAAGAGTATAATGTGCGATCACAAAAGTCTTCAACACATTTTAGATAAAAGGAGGCGAATATCGTCAATGCGGCGGCTAGAATTGCTCGATGATTATATTTGCGAGATTCGTTACCATCCGGAAAGGATAACGTTGTTGCCGGCGGCGAGCGAGAAAAAGATCGCCCTAAGCCACTTAGATTTAGATCATTGGGTATGGTAATCAATTCACCCCTACCATCGAAAATTATTGAAGCTCGGATCGGCGCACTTAAAGAGGAAAATAGGCGAGCGAGAAGATTTATGGCATCTGGGAGAATGAAAATGGATTTGTGAAAAGATCGGACGAAACTTTATGTTTCAAATGGAGGTATCAGAGAACTCATTATGCATGAATCACATAAATCAGTATTCCATACATCCTAGTCCCAACAAGATGTACCAAGATCTAAAGCTTTTGTACTAGTGGCCAAACATGAAGGCGATATCGCGAATATGCGATAAATGCTTGACATGTTTGAGAGTCAAAGCGAACATCAAAAGCCATCGGGATTGTTAACTTGACAGAACTTCCCATATGGAAATGGGAAAGAATCACAATGGATTTCATCACAAAGTTCTGAGAACTTCTAATGGTTTTGACACCATTTGGGTCATTGTGGAGACCGTCTCACGAAATCCGCTCATTTACGCCAATCAAGGAGAGCGACGAGATGATTACACTCGCTAGGCGTACATCAAAGAGATTGTTTCTCGTCATGGTGTACCAATCTCTATCATATCTGATCGTGATAGCCGATTCACCTCGAGATTTTGGCAAACACTTCAAAGCGCCATGGGTACCAATTTGGATATGAGTACCGCGTACCATCCTCAAACAGATAGACAAAGTGAAAGAATGATCCAAACTCTGGAATACATGCTAAGAGCAGGTGTGATCGATTTCGGAAAAGGATGGGATAAGCACTTACCTCTGGCTGAATTTTCTTACAATAACAATTACCACGCCAGCATTAAAGCTGTTCCTTTTGAAGTACTATATGGAAGAAAATGCCGATTGCCTGTTTGCTGGGCAGAAGTTGGAGAAGTACAACTCACAGGCCCCAAAATTGTCCAGAGACAAGCGAAAGATAATGCAAATTAGGCAGCGACTACAAGCGACTCGAGATAGACAAAGAGCTACTTGAGATGTCAAAAGAAAACCAATGGAATTCCAAGTTGGAGACCAAGTAATGCTCAAAGTATAACCACAGAAAGGAATGGTGGGGTTTGGAAGAGAGGAAAACTCGAACCTCGTCGTGGGACCGTTCAAAATTGCAAAAGGGTGGTCCAATGGAATATAAGCTCGAACTTTTCGAAGAGCTTAGTCGGTACATGACACATTCCATGCCTCGAATCTTAAGAAGTGTCTATCGGATGAAACTCTAGTCGTACCCTCAAGGACATACAACTCAATGACAAACTTAACTGTGAAGAACCTATGAGATCATGGACGGGGAAGTCGAGAGGTTTAAGCAAAGCCGCATTCCTATCGTTAAAGTTCGATGGAATCACAAGAAGCGAGTGCGAGTTCACCTAGGGCCTTGAGGATTTTATCGTTCAAGTATCCCTACCTATTCATCTAACCACCCATGACAACCTCTGCGAGTTAAACAGCGGGACCAGTTCTCTTAAATGTAGGTAGTGTAAGCTCGAAAATTACATTGTACTTAAGACCTTAATCGAGAAATTAAGCACGATTTATATCATCGTGAAATTTTCTAAACATCACATTTGCATATCATTTGGCATATGCATGATCAACGCACGACAAGCGTTCATAAATATATCGTTGTGATCGAGCGAAATTCCCCGATCTCGATAATCTTAAAATACGTAGCGGATACGTAAAAATTTGTAAAATATGAAATAAATTATACTAAAATATATTAAAATTCATATTAGGCTTAGGAACTATTTGGGCTTCATACCACCTCACGACCCAACCCAACATGTCATTGGGCCTCATATCGAACCAAGCCCACACCATTTTGTTTTGGGCCTCATTACCCATTCGAGCGAACTTGTTTAGTTATTTCCTTGGGCTTAACTCTTGTACACGATCCATAAACCAAGCCCACACACCCTTAGTATGTCTTGGTCCTGTTGCTAGCGCAACTCATCCCAAATGAAACACCAAAGTCCAACCAAGTTAACACTTACAAAATTTTGTTATGCCATTCTTATCTAGCAACGGTCGAAAACCAACTAAGTAACCAAACCAAGAAACAAGATTAGACTAAGTTCATCCCCCTCACGTCCTTAACGGCGATGCGTGTGTGTGTGTGATAAAGGGAGACAAAACATGTCTCATTTGCTCTAACCACCATTAAAATAATGTATAGCCATCCTTGACCTAGTGAGACTTTAAGATCGATGTGTAATGTGCTCCAGTCCAAAAACACACTCGACAACCATGAATGGTCCCTAGAATTTGGTGCCACATCTTGCACACCCATGAAACCAATTTCACACATGTTGAATAAAAATCTAGGAATTTGTAGGAAGAGATTAAACTAATATAGAAGCCATACTACCTTTCTTCTTTATAAGCGATCACAAGACTTAGACAAACACACATAACACTATCACAAAACAAACTACAAAACATACTCTCACCTTACACATAAATCGTCCATCGTGAGTATCAAAAGGGAGCAAGGAAGCGTGAAAACAAGGTTTAAAGCTAAGAAACTTGGGTAAATATTAGGTTGGATATAGTTATAAGGAGAACAGCGGGGTTTAGAGTCTGAGTCACCTCCTCATTGTTCATCTCCACTCGTAACGAGTGTTGTAAGTACTTCTACACTCATTTCATTTCCAACTCTATTATTTCACACGCATATACACGTTCATATCACACGTTATAAATGTTACACACACCATTTCACACTAGATCCTATTATGTAGCTTGGTATAGACAATTTCGACACATAGTTTACATGTTAACACTTGTTAAAACGTCAAAAACACAACACAAAATCTTAAGAAACTCTCGTACACCTTAAATTCCATCTTGAAGGCTAACGAGCCTAAAGCCCAACCAACGAGCCCAATGAGCAAAGCTGTGTCCAAATAAACTGACCCAACCCAATATGGTGAAAATAAGCCAATAAGCTATAAAAATAAGTTGAAAATAAGTTTGTAATCATTTTACAAAGTTTTGTTTTCTAAAAATATATTTGGACCTAAATTGCAAATATTATAGTCCTTGGGTTAAAATTGTAACTTTTAAGAAGTTAAAGGGTCCTATATTTAGTATAAGAAACAAGCATGAGAAGTCGAAGGACTAGCATGCACATTTTGAAAGTATAGGGGTATGATTCACGTCTTGGCGTGCGTATAAAACCACGAGGACAAACTTGTCATTTGCTTAAACTAGTTATAAGTAAACTTTGGGGTGAAAAGTGTAAACTTGAAGAACCTAAGGTTTAAACATGTAAACTTATCGTAACCGTAAAAACAAGTATTTTGATCATATGAGTATCTTATTTTCGGATATCGTTGAACATATTACATATGAAAATATATATATATATATTTATATATATATATATATATATATATATATATATATATATATATATATATATATATATATATATATATATTCGATAAAGCATACGGGGATTAAAACAAACTAGAATACTCAACAACACTATCGAGATCTAGCAGGAAAACATTTCACTTATGCGTAAGTGAGGATCATTAACTAAGGCGATGTAGCAAGAAAAATTAGCTTAAAGCGTTAAGCCTTTGTTGGAATTGGAAATTCCATAATGAAGTGTCGGTCACCCCAAATATAATCTAGCATAAGTTAGCTCGTAGACATATCATTATTTACGTTGTTTTGTAGTCAATTAGTTAGTTGTTAGCTTAGTTATTAGTTTAGTGCAACACCGTGGAGGAAGGGCGAGTCTTTACCAGCTGTATGCTTGATCATGACCCTCGGGAGGCGTTTAGCTTCTAACTATAAATACCCTTCCCACTAAGGAAGGGTGGTGCTTCTCATTAATATAACCTTAAATTTGTTTGTTTATCTCTCTAGAAAATACCCACTCTCTCTTCGTCTCTCTAAAATGGCTTACTTATTTAATTATCTACCTAGACCACCGAATCATCTAAACAACTTAATATATACGATCCTACAATTGGTATCGAGCTTGGTTTTGTTGTTTTAATGATTCGTATGGTTTAAAGTGGTTAAGTATGCGGGTTGTTGGGTTCTATGTTGCGGTTCGATGAACTTTTGATGCGTTTGGTGACGATTGATGTTGTTTGATGTTGCTTGGATAATACTTGGTTGAATCTGTTTTTATGATGATTTATCTTGATTATAAAGTTGTGTTAAGAAGGCGATCGAATCTGGTTTTATTAGCTTAATTTGGTTTTATGTTGGTTTGATAAGCTTGTTTTTTAAAGCTGTTCAAACAAGCGATTTGTCCTTTAATTTGTCGAGCGCTTTCTTGAAAGTGACTTGTCCTTAAAGTGTTCTAGATAGCGTTTGTCCCACTTTGTCTAGATGCAATGTACCAGCGACTTGTGCTTTTATGGGTGTTTGACTTTTGAGTCAGCGATTTGTCATTATTGGTCAATGAAAGAAGCATTTTGTCATGATTTGGGTTGAAGCAACTTGTGAGATTGAAATGACTTAAGCGATTTGTCAAGCGGTTCAAGCGACTTGTCTATAATTGTTTGTTTAAAGCAATTTGTGTTAGAAAAAAGCGATTTGACTATGAAAATTAAATGGTGCGTTTTGAAGATTAGCTTGGTGCGGTTTGAACATAAATGTGCATGTTGGGGGTGAAGATAGCGAATGCATAAACATCAAACTACAATGAACATCAAGATCTATGTACATTCAATCTACAACCACATCGACAATATCTAGCTACTTCACCGAGCAAACATCAAACCACAAGATTTATTTCATGAAACTCTTTCAATCATCTCAACCAATCATACAAGAATACATCGGTTTCTACATCGATTAGTCATCATTTCATTTACTACTCTTTAAAAGAGCACAACAAATGGAAAATTAATTTAGATCCCGTTTAGTCAAACCATATATCGGATCTAGATAGATCTTGTTGGTTAGAACCTCAACCTTCATTGACCTAAGATTATTCGGATGAAGACATATTCGAATATAAAGAAAGTAATTTAACAAGTATGTTAACTTCTTTCTTTGAATTCGTTTTATGAAGCAAAATCTTATCATGTCTTACTGGTCTAATAAGGCCTGGAGGGTTAAATTGACGTGAAGATGCTTAAAAATCCATTTCTGTTTACCCTGATCCCACGGATCCTTCATTTGAGGGATTCGGGTAGTTATAGCCCAGGGATCCGGCTTTTGGGACTATTTTCTTCACAAAACACGTGCAAAATTTAATTCTAGGTGTCAAATTCTGAAACTAATGATTTCTCTGAAACATACATATATACAAGTAAAAGCACAACATAGCACATAAAGACAACCTATAGGTGAGTAAACACGATAAAGACCATATATTAGAATAAAATAACTAAGTAAGTCTTGCACAAAGTTATGAGCATACATTGTTTTGACAATCACAAAACCTCTAAAATAACCATAAAGAAAAGCATAATGTCTCTTTCTTGATCTCTTCACTTCTTCTTCTTTCCGAATTCATGATGAAATTGGTTAGACACTTGAACATCACTTCGTTTGCTTAAATTCTTGATTCATTGGGAAGGTGGGAGATTGTTCATACTAAGTCATGGGGTCGATTTAATAATTAGAGGCGAGATCTACTTCAACTTCTTCATCTTCATCCGAAGAGTATGAGAGGCCTTGAGGCCTTTTCCATTGATCATGAGCTGTTTGGGGGTTGTTTGGGTAATGGTTTATGGATACCCAACAAGATGCAATGTACCTAGTCATTGGGTTATGGATCTTGGGTCATGGGTCATGGACTTTGGGTCATGAATCATGGATAATACCTAACATGACTTCATGCATGATGTCATGCAATGGGTCATGGATTATGGATCATGCTCCATGGGTATGGGTTATGGACTTTGGTTTTACCTAACAACATTCATTGTACCTAGTCAATGGATCATGGGTCATGGGTCATGGACTTTGGTTTTACCATCACTTTACCCATTACATATATATATATATATATATATATATATATATATATATATATATATATATATATATATATACATTTCTATATTATGTAAACACTAGTTCTTATACATATGCATTTCTATAAGATGTAAAAATATTACTTGTTCTTGTTTATATAAAAATGTCTTTGGTTTTATATAACTTATTTACTAAACATGTTTTGATATAATTTTATTATGTTTAGTAAAAGTGTGTTAGTGAACTATTGGCTCGAACCATTTACGTATTTTATTTGTTTGTTAAAACGATTTTATGTTTGTTATCGACAAAACATTAGAAAATCGTAAAATATAAATAAACATTTTATGGTTAATTTGTATTAACAAACCTCTTTGACCTTAATATCCATTAGACTATGTGTTTCCATGCTCAAATGTGATGTGACTTATCAAACCATGACCCTAGTTGAAGCTGGGCGGGCATGCTTATAAACATTTCACCAATCTTCTACTTTCATATTGAAATGGGAGACACTAACAAAATATGGTAAGAACCATACCTCTTTCTACTATAAAACACACCTCAAAACACTTAAGATGAACCACTAAACTTATCAACATACTCGACACCTCTTATTCTCACTTTCACAAATCATCTCTTTTGTGGAGCGAGGGCAAGGAAAGGAAATCGCTAAGGGTTCTAGTATTTATTTTGGGTATAAGGAGAAAGAGAGAAAACTTGGGTCGCGTTCAATCTATTGAATCTCATCACCACCTTAGGGTGTTGTAAGTTCATCTCGACTCATTTCATATCTCATTTTCTCGTTAATATTATATTGTAACACCCCAGAAAATCTTAATGACGGAAGACTAATTGGGTGTTACTCGAATAGAGATCATAGTCGATAATTATAGAAAAGCGACTCGAAAGGGCGTTTTATTAAAAATAGTGATCATTCATCGAAAACTCATAGTTGTTACAAAATATTGTAAATTGTTCAAGCGTTTTTCCCAAAATAAAGATCATGAGTTTGAAAGAAATGACAACTTTATGATTACACCACTAGAAAAGCCTTGCCATGCCCGCACTCCGTGCCTTGGTCATAATCTTCCTGGATTACACGAGATAACATGCTTAAAAGGTCGACAAAAGTGTTGAGTGAAATTCATAGGTTTAAATAACAGTTGAACACATGTATATGAGCATGATCATTGTAAACTAACAATATCATAAAGAAAATATGATTATTATGCGCTAAGCTCATACGACCAAGACTCATTGCATACAGAATTCTTGGTGTACGTAAGTTTTGCCCCAAAGGAGGTAATAGCCAATTACCTAATGCAATTCAAATATGGTGCGTCGTGATTAATGGTTCATGATACAGGAGACTTATGGCTAACTACTTAGGCGTACCAATAATCGAAGCTAACATTTATGAAAAACCTTGTGTTCTAGTTTAGACTTATGGCTAACTACTTAAGCGTTACCAATAATCAAAGCTAACATTTATGAAAAATCTTGTGTTCTAGTTTAGAGCATGTATTTCCCTCAGCGGGGTTTGCAAAATAAAGCAAAAGCGAGGCTATGAACTCACCTTGATGATATGGACAAGCACAAACGGATCAAGCACAATGTAGCGGAGGTTCCAAACCGAAACCTAAAAATGATGAGATGGCGAGTCTCGGTTATGATGAACATTTTGGTTCGTGACCAAAATAATAGAGCATTGAATATTCTTATTCAATAGATCATTGGATTGTCAATCGATAGTGTACTGCGTGCTTAACGTTTAAGCTAATTTTCTTGCTACATTGCCTTAGTTAATGATCTTACTTACGCATAAGTGAAATGTTTTCCCCGTTGTGATCTCGGTAGTGTTTTTAAGTATTTTAGTTTTTAGATCCCCGTGCGTTTTATCGGGTTTATATATATATATATATATATATATATATATATATATATATATATATATATATATATATATATATATATATATATATATATATATATATATATATATATATATATATATATATATCATATATAATATGTTCAATGATATCCGAAAAATAAGATACTCATATGATCAAAATACTCGTTTTACGAGTTACAATAAGTTTATAAGTTTTCTAAACTTTTCGAATTTACACTTTTACCCTCAAGTTACTAAAAGTACGAGTTTAGTCCTTTAAGTTTGAGAAAATGACAATTTCTACCGTATACATTTTATATCAAAACTTTATGTTTTGTGGTTTACCTTGGGAAAACTAATTTTATGAAAACAACCCTCGAGGCTTGTTTAACATGTTTAAACCTTAGGTTCTTCAAGTTTACACTTTTCACCCCAAAGTTTACTTATAACTAGTTTAAGCAAATGACAAGTTTGGTCCTCGTGGTTTTTATCGGCGCATGCACATGAATCATACCCTATACTTTCGAAAATATGCATACTGGTCCTTGACTTCTCATGCTTGTTTATTATCTGAAATATAGGACCCTTTAACTTCTTAAAAGTTACAATTTTAACCCAAGGACTATAACATTTGCAATTTAGGTCCGAATATAGTTTTAGAAAAACCAAAAACTTTGTAAAATGATTACAAACTTATTTCCAACTTATTTTTATAGCTTATTGGCTTATTTTCACCATATTGGGCCGGGTTGGGGTTTATTTGGACACGGTTTGGGATCGTTGGGCTCGTTGGTTGGGCTTTAGGCCCGTTAGCCTTTGCATTTTGCATATGGAATTTAAGGTGTACGAGAGTTTCTCAAGAGTTTGTGTTGTGTTTTTGACGTTTTTAACAAGTGTTAACATGTAAACTATGTGTCGAAATTTTCTATACCAAACTACATAATACGATCTAGTGTGAAATGGTGCGTGTAACATTTATAACGTGTGATATGAACGTGTATATGCGTGTGAAATAAACGAGTTGGAAATGAAATGAGTGTAGAGGTACTTACAACACTCGTTACGAGTGGAGATGAACAATGAAGAGGTGACTCGAACTCTAAACCCCGTGTTCTCCTTATAACGATATCCAACCTAAGATTTACCCAAGTTCCTTAGCTTTAAACCTTGTTTCTTTCACGTTTCACTTGCTCCCTTTTGATACTCACGGTGGGCGATTTATGTAAGGTGAGAGTATGTTTTAATGAGTTTGTTTTGTGATAGTGTTATGTGTGTTTGTCAACTCTTGTGATGGTTTATAAAGAAGAAAGGTAGCATGGCTTCTATATTAGTTTAATCTCTTCCACAAGTTCCTAGATTTTTATTCAACATGTGAAATTGGTTTCATGGGCGTGCAAGATGTGGCGGCCGAATTCTAAGGACCTTTCATGGTTGTCAGTGTGTTTTTGGACTTGGTGCACATTACAAATTGGATCTTAAAGTCTCACTAGGTCAAGGATGGCTATACATTATTTTAATGGTGGTTAGGAGCTAATGAGACATGTCAGGATCACATAGTGATTGTGGATAGCATTTAATGCAAAGCGGTAAGGATGGCTCACCGAAGTGTCCAATGGAGGTGATGTTGTATGCGGTGATGAAGCGAGGAGCAGTGGTAGTCGATGGTAGAATATAGTAGGTGGCGTGGTGGTGAAGTAGCGATGGGTGGAGCGATGGGTGGCCGGTGATGGTGAGTAGATGGTGACTAATGGTGTGTAAATACTCATCATTTTGTACCATTTAAGCGCAAAACATCGAAAACACTGAAATGCATCAAAATGATAAAAATATCACAAATAAGTGTTTTATGTGTTTAAATGCAAAAATATCAAAATCGGTGAAAAAGCGTATCAAGTTTGCATAATTGGCGGTTTAGTCTACCAAGTTTCAAAGTTGTCAAAAGCAGTCCCTGGTAAATCTAAATAAAGAAAAATATCATTTTAAGTCCTTAGGGATTCATGAGTTGTCAAAATTGGTCCTTGAGAATAAAAATTGCAAAATTACAATTTAGGTCCACTAAACTTTTAAAATTGTCACAAATGGTCCTTTGAAAATTTGAAAATGTCAAAATAGTCCTTGCACTATTGAAACTTGTCAAAAGTGACCCTTGTGAGAACTTTGAGAAATTAGCGGTGGTCCTCAAGAATAGAAATTGCACAAATGGTCCTTGCAATATTAAACTAATCCCATGACCACTGTCTATTTTTTGTCCCTGCCAAAACCAATTGACCCATGCCTTTAAACCTTTGACCCTTCCCTTTTGAACCCTGGTCAAAACAGGTCAAACACCCCTTTCTCTCCCACCATCCCATGCTTCTTCCCCACTTGGTGAGCCCCTCCCGTCACCTTATCTCCTTATCCTCCCCACCATCATCGCATCCACTGACCTTTCACACCACAATTAATGCCACCCCTAGTTGCAAAATCAGAGCCCAGCTGCTCAAGCGACTTTCATAAATTTTGATCAAATGGCCATTATCATTTCTAGACATCCAATGGCGAAGATTTCGAGATGGGAAGTCATCGGAGGACACGTGGAAGCCATTTGAAGTATAAAAGGAAGAGAAGCAAGAGATGACGGTGCTTAGTTTTATTTTTCATATGTATGTCGTTTTCAATTTAAATGTTTTAGTTTAATTTAAAAGCTTTAATTATCTGTTCCTATGTACTCAACTTAAGTTAATTTATCAATATAATCCATATTCAATGTCGATTCAAGGTAGAACAACATTTCAAGTTTAAAGTTCTTGTTGCAAATTTTAGTTTCAAACTCTTATGTCAGCTTTGGAAGCTTATGTTTAAGTTCAAATAAGCTCATTGAAGCTTCTTATAGCTTTAGTGAGCTTATCATTCGATTTCAAGCAACTTTGGTTTGTGGTCAACGAAAGTCAAGCAATTGAAGCATTTTGGTTCAAACAGGTTTGGAAATGGAATGGGGTTGATGCAAGTCTTTGTTTTGGATTGGTTTGGTTAGATTAGCATAGTTGGGGTTTGGTTTAAAGTTCGCTAATAAGATTGGACAAGTTGTGAGTTCAAATCCTTTTCACTTTATTTTGTTTTGAATGCATAAAGCTGTTTAAGTGATATTGGCTAGTTGTGGTTGCTTGAATTTGATTTTCTTGAGCATATAGGATAATATTTGATCTCTGTGAAGCCTTGGTAATGATCATAGATTGCAAGTCTAGTTAAAGTAGTGAAACAGATTAGCATAACTAGTGTTTAGTACAGTTGGTTTAATTGAGCTTGAGTTCTTGCTTGTGCCTAAACACATCTACTTAGTCTCTAATAGGACCACTTGAGTCATTTTGGTGGATTATTTGTCTCGTAGGCTAAAAGTCAAAATCAACTTTCATCATTCTAAGTTCTTATCTGTTAAAAATATTTGATATCAAAACTTGTTTTGTGTTTAGAATTCATAGAGGTAGCTTAATATAGCTTTATTTTATCTTAAAACATCATAATCATTCGGATAATTAAGATCAAATCTCAAATAAGTCAACTATCTCATAAGCGTGTCAAAAGTCAAAACTTGCAAAACCAGTTTTCATCAACCTAGGGTGATTTTAATTAAGTCATTTAAGGTCAAATCAAGTGAGACTTTTGGTTTTAAAACTTGGTTGGTCAAGTTACTTATTATGAATTTTATAGATTTTAGAAATTTTGTAAAGCTCAAAAGAGCTTGTCAAGCAGGCTTATTTGCCACATTCACAACTCGATGAATCTTGAGTTTTCTGACATTGTGAGGGGCTTGTCAAAAGCTCCTCGAGCTTCTCTTGGTCTAATCTTTGGTTTAAGGTTCCTAGCCAGGTCTAGTTTAGATTCCAACTTTTGGATTTGAGTCTTAGCTTATTGGTGGCTTATTTTTAAGCATGATGGCGCTTCCAAAACTGTTTTTGTTCTTAGCTCAAAACATCAAATCTATTTAAGCTTGTAATTCAGAGGTTAAAGCTAGTTGAAATTTGTTGTTTTAGAGTACTTTTAGCTTATTAGAGCTTCATGACAGTTTGGTACTCATTTGGTACCTTGTGCTTATTCAGTGCTTATTACATAAGCACTTGCATTCTGATTCAATTTCCTTCACATAAGCTCTTGTTTTTATAATTTTCCTAAATTAGAATATTATTTTAGAGTTTTCTGAATTTTCATATTTTCTAGCAGCATTTACTATTTTCCTTAATTAAAAGCAGTTTTTAAGTCATTTAATTAGCTTTTAATACAATTAATTCGAAAAGTTTCAAAAAATAAGTTTTCATTTTTCCTAGGTTAAGATAAATATAAAAGTCAAAAATATTTTTCAGTTTTTCATAGTTTAATTTGTAATTTTAGCAATTTAAGTAGTTAAAAATAGTTTTAATTCATAAAAATATAAAATAATCGGAAAAATATAAAATTAGTTTTGAAAATTCCCTTTGTTATTTTAGATTTTCCAAGTCAAAATTTCATTTTCTAGCTTTATTTCATATTTTCTTGTATTTTAGGCTATTATTAAATAAGTAAAATAGTTTTAATTAACAACAATTAGATAAATAGTCATAAAATAATTTTCTTTTCTAAAATTTTTCTCTTATCATTAGGTTTGTAAAATGTCATTTTCATATTTTTAGGATTAATATTGCTTGATTTCACATTTTCTTTTGTACGTCGCGTAGTTTTTAATTTAAGTTTATAAAGAAAAATCAAAAACATCATTTTACAAATAGTGATAGCATTTATTTAATATATTTTATCTTTTTAATTTTCTTTAATTTGCATTTAAGCCCTTGTAATTTATATACTTTTACGTAGTTATAATAAATCAAAACTCTTTTCAGATTCAAATTCTCGATCATTTCTGCGTTTGATTATTCTCTTTTGACTCGTTGGGACATAACGACAGGAAACACTATACTCTCACGATCTTCATTGCATTTGGTTCGGGCATTGTTTGAAGTTTGTTACGGTTGACCATTCGCGAGTGGTCATTTCGTGACAAAACTTGACCGTCTGGGGCGAATCGATGTTGGTGAGTGGTATCGCATGAGTCATAGTGATGGATTGCACACTTCCTAGCTGTGTGTTTGAAGTTAGTACCCTTAGGATGTAGTGTAAGGCACTCCAAGCGGCTCAGGGCTCATAAGGCTTAAGGACACGAA
The DNA here is from genome assembly GCA_022545495.1 of Chrysanthemum lavandulifolium. Classification (NCBI taxonomy): domain Eukaryota; kingdom Viridiplantae; phylum Streptophyta; class Magnoliopsida; order Asterales; family Asteraceae; genus Chrysanthemum; species Chrysanthemum lavandulifolium. The sequence goes on from CM040246.1 coordinate 163,331,242, forward strand.
TCCTACGTTGGCGACGACGGATCGGTAGAAGATGATACTAAAGAGTCGATGAAGCAAAATCGGTGCTCTTGGATGACTTGGGTATCCATCATCCAGTGACATCCGGCGGTAGCCATTCTTTGTGACTCATATCTTGATCTAAGGTCATAGTAGCAAAAGCATTATGCTCTTGAAGCGAGCAATCATAAATGGAGCAGTGGGAGTTGAGCAACCGCCTTCCTCGAAAGGTTCAATCTCATCCAAGCGATTCTTTGGTATGACTAGGCGGGTGAGCTGGTATATTGACGGTCGTAGAGGACATAGTGTCTTCCATCTTAGTGTGCGAGACGGAACAACCGGGTGGGAAGCGAGACATGAATGCTGTAACAACTCATAAATAATCATGTAAGTAAAATGCCAAATAGTATGATTAACAAGATTTTAGTTAGTTGCGCATTGTCATAAGCAAATCTCCATGCCTAACTAAAATGAATGCAATTTACTTATGATCTAGTGATCGTCAATCCTAATGCATAGAAGCGATCGCGGAAGGGCATAAAGCGATGGTGTAGAATAGTCCGGTTTTTAAAAGTGCGGTTATAGTCCTAATGTTTTGAAAAACTCTTTGGTTCTCTATAACACGGGCTCACGATGCCAATCTGTAATAGGAACCAACGATTGGAAAGATAATAGGAACCAACACCGTAATCCGTAATTGCCTGATACATTACAAGGTCACTCGTTCCTCATAGATCTTTTACCAATCAAACTTGGTAGTTTCAATGTCGTAATTGGCATGGATTGGTTGTCTAAACACCGTGCTAGGATTGTTCTGACGAGAAAACCGTTCATATCCCAATCAGCGGTAAAACTTTGGTTATCCAAGGAGATCAAAGTAGAAAGTACTTAAGTATCATATCCTATCGAAATCGATAAAGTACATGGAGAAAGGATGTTATGCTTCTTAGCTCAAGTAACGGAAAGAAGTCGAAGAAAGCGACTAGAGGATGTACACGTAGTCGGAGAATTTCTAAGGTGTTTCGGAAGATTTGCTGGACTCCCACCTGCTCGAAAAGTCGAATTTCAAATCGATCTTATCGAGTGCTACTCTGTAAGACGAGCACCATACCGATTTAGCACCTCGAAATGCAAGCATTGTCTAAACAACTAAGTGCTATCGATAAAGGATTCATTAGACCAAGTTCCTCACCTTAGGAGCACCGGTTTTATTCGTTAAGCAAAAGATGGATCATTTCGGATGTGTATCGATTAGAGAATTGAACAAACTCACAATCAAGAACCGTATCCCTAACCAAGAACCGATGATCTGTTTGATCGGTTACAAGGCTCAGTGTATACTCAAAGATTGATTTAAGATATGGATACCATCGAGTTAAGGGTAAAGGAGGAAGATATACCCAAGACCGCATTCAAAACTCTATATGGCCATTATTAATTCCATGTAATGCCGATCGGTTTAACTAATGCACCATTGTATTTATGGACCTCATGAATAGAGTGCGTAAACCATACGGATAAATTCATCATTGTGTTCATTGACGATATTCTTATCTACTCTCGTGATAAAGAAGAACATCAGGAACATCGAGAAGCATCACGAAGTTACTCGAGGATGAAGAATTATGCATAAAGTTTTCCAAATGTGATTTTGAATTGAGACAATCCAATTTCTTGGTCATGTGATCGACAGTGAAGGAATCCACGTGGATACCGCAAAGATAAAATCCGTAAAGAATTAGTCAGTACCCACTAACCCCACTGAAATTCGTTAATTCTTAGGACTTGCTGGTTATTATTGGAGATTCATCGAAGGTTTCTCAAAGATAGCCACACCATTGACCGAGTTAACCCCGAAATCGAAGAAATTCGAATGGGGAGACGATCAAGAATAAGCTTTTCAACTCCTTAAGAACAAGGTTTGCGAAGCACCCATCTTGGCACTACCTGAAGGAGTAGAATATTTCGTAGTATATTGCGATGCTTCACACATGGGTGTAGGCGCTGTTCTCATGCAAAGGAACAAAGTGATTGCTTACGCATCACGTTAACTCAAAACTCATGAGAAGAATTATACCACTCACGACCTAGAACTTGGCGCTGTGGTATTTGCACTCAATTTATGGAGACATTATTTTTACGGAACCAAGAGTATAATGTACACTGATCACAAAAGTCTTCAACACATTTTAGATAAAAGGCTGAATATCGTCAGCAACCGGCTAGAATTGCTCAGTGATTATGACTGCGAGATTCGTTACCATCCCAGAAAGGATAACGTTGTTGCCGACGGCTTGAGCAGAAAAGATCGCCCTAAGCCACTTAGATTTAGATCATTGGGTATGGTAATCAATTCACCCCTACCATCGAAAATTATTGAAGCTCAGATCGACGCACTTAAAGAGGAAAATAGGCCGAACGAGAAGATTTATGGCATACCGGAGAATGAAAATGGATTTGTGAAAAGATCGGACGAAACTTTATGTTTCAAATACGGAGGTCTCCGAGAACTCATTATGCATGAATCACATAAATCGAAGTATTCCATACATCCTAGTCCCAACAAGATGTACCAAGATCTAAAGCTTTTGTACTAGTGGCCAAACATGAAGGCTGATATCGCCGAATATGCCAGTAAATGCTTGACATGTTTGAGAGTCAAAGCAGAACATCAAAAGCCATCGGGATTGTTAACCAACGAACTTCCCATATGGAAATGGGAAAGAATCACAATGGATTTCATCACAAAGTTCTGAGAACTTCTAATGGTTTTGACACCATTTGGGTCATTGTAGACCGTCTCACGTAATCCGCTCATTTACGCCAATCAAGGAGAGCAGCGAGATGATTACACTCGCTAGGCGTACATCAAAGAGATTGTTTCTCGTCATGGTGTACCAATCTCATCATGTCGATCGTGATAGCCGATTCACCTCGAGATTTTGGCAAACACTTCAAAGCGCCATGGGTACCAATTTGGATATGAGTACCGCGTACCATCCTCAAACGGATGGACAAAGTGAAGAATGATCCAAACTACGGAATACATGCTAAGAGCGGTGTGATCGATTTCGGAAAGGATGGGATAACACTTACCTCGGTGAATTTTCTTACCATAACAATTACCACGCATGACATTAAAGTTCCTTTGAAGTACTCTATGGAAGAAAATGCCGATTGTTCGCTTCTTTGGGCGAAGTTGGAGAAGTACAACTCACAGCCCCAAAATTGTCCAGAGACAAGCGAAAGATAATGCAAATTAGGCAACGATCGCAGCGACTCGAGATAGACAAAAGAGCTACGCAGATGTCAAAAGAAAACCAATGGAATTCCAAGTTGGAGAGCAAGTAATGCTCAAAGTATAACCCTGGAAAGGAATGGTCAGGTTTGGAAAGAGAGGAAAACTCAAACCTCGATACGTAGGACCATTCAAAATTCTGCAAAGAATTGGTCCAATGGAATATAAGCTCGAACTTTTCAAAGAGCTTAGTCGGGTACATGACACATTCCATGCCTCGAATCTTAAGAAGTGTCTATCGGATGAAACTCTAGTCGTACCCCTCAAGGACATACAACTCAATGACAAACTTAACTTTGTCGAAGAACCCTATGAGATCATGGACAGGGAAGTCAAGAGGTTTAAGCAAAGCCGCATTCCTATCGTTAAAGTTCGATGGAATCACAAGAAACGAGGTGCAGAGTTCACCTAGGAGCGCGAGGATTTTATGCGTTCCAAGTATCCCCACCTATTCATCTAACCACCCATGACAACCTCTGCGAGTTAAACCGCGGGACGCGGTTCTCTTAAGGGGTAGGTAGTGTAAGCTCCCAGAAAATTACATTGTACTTAAGACCTTAATCAGAAATTAAGCACGATTTATATCATCGTGAAATTTTCTAAACATCACATTTGCATATCATTTGGCATATGCATGATCAACGCAGGTTAAGCGTTCATAAATATATCGTTGTGATAAGAACGAAATTCCCCACGATCTCGATAATCTTAAAATACGTAACGGATATGTAAAAATTTGTAAAAATATGAAATAAATTATAATAAAAATATATTAAAATTCATATTAGGCTTAGGAACTATTTGGGCTTCATACCACCTCACGACCCAACCCAACATGTCATTGGGCCTCATATCCGAACCAAGCCCACACCATTTTGTTTTTGGGCCTCGCTACCCATTCGAGCCGAACTCGTTTAGTTATTTCCTTGGGCTTAACTCTTGTACACGATCCATAAACCAAGCCCACACACCCTTAGTATGTCTTGGTCCTAGCTGCTAGCGCAACTCATCCCAAATGAAACACCAAAGTCCAACCAAGTTAACACTTACAAAATTTTGTTATGCCATTCTTATCTAGCAACCGGTCGAAAACCAACTAAGTAACCAAACCAAGCAACAAGATTAGACTAAGTTCATCCCCCCTCACGTCCTTAACGACGTGCGTGTGTGTGTGTGATAAAGGGAGACAAAACATGTCTCATTAGCTCCTAACCACCATTAAAATAATGTATAGCCATCCTTGACCTAGTGAGACTTTAAGATCCAATGTGTAATGTGCTCCAAGTCCAAAAACACACTCGACAACCATGAATGGTCCCTAGAATTCGGCTGCCACATCTTGCACACCCATGAAACCAATTTCACACATGTTGAATAAAAATCTAGGAATTTGTAGGAAGAGATTAAACTAATATAGAAGCCATGCTACCTTTCTTCTTTATAAACGATCACAAGACTTAGACAAACACACATAACACTATCACAAAACAAACTCACAAAAACATACTCTCACCTTACACATAAATCATCCACCGTGAGTATCAAAAGGGGAGCAAGGGAAACGTGAAAGGAAACAAGGTTTAAAGCTAAGAAACTTGGGTAAATATTAGGTTGGATATAGTTATAAGGAGAACACGGGGTTTAGAGTCTGAGTCACCTCCTCATTGTTCATCTCCACTCGTAACGAGTGTTGTAAGTACCTCTACACTCATTTCATTTCCAACTCTATTATTTCACACGCATATACACGTTCATATCACACGTTATAAATGTTACACACCATTTCACACTAGATCCTATTATGTAGCTTGGTATAGACAATTTAGACACATAGTTTACATGTTAACACTTGTTAAAAGCGTCAAAAACACAACACAAAATCTTAAGAAACTCTCAGACACCTTAAATTCCATACTGAAAGGCTAACGAGCCTAAAGCCCAACCGACGAGCCCAATGAGCCCAAACTATGTCCAAATAAACCCCAACCCAACCCAATATGGTGAAAATAAGCCAATAAGCTATAAAAATAAGTTGAAAATAAGTTTGTAATCATTTTACAAAGTTTTTGTTTTTCTAAAAATATATTCGGAGCTAAATTGCAAATATTATAGTCCTTGGGTTAAAATTGTAACTTTTTAAGAAGTTAAAGGGTCCTATATTTCGTATAAGAAACAAGCATGAAAGTCAAAGGACTAGCATGCACATTTTCGAAAGTATAGGGTATGATTCACGATGCATGTGCGTATAAAACCATGAGGACAAACTTGTCATTTGCTTAAACTAGTTATAAGTAAACTTTGGGGTGAAAAGTGTAAACTTGAAGAACCTAAGGTTTAAACATGTAAACTTATCGTAACCGTAAAACAAGTATTTTGATCATATGAGTATCTTATTTTCGGATATCGTTGAACATATTACATATATGAAAAATATATATATATATATATATATATATACTAGTGTCAAAACGTCCGATGGGCGGGTATGATTAATGGTTTTATTTTTATGATTTTGTGGATCAAATATATTCTAAAAAGTAATTAAAAGTTAAATGAAATGGTTAAGATATATAATTGATGTTACCATAATCCATTAAACCACTAAAAGCATGTAAGTATTTTGTCTGTTTACTTTTTTAAACAGTTTGATTGTACGATTGTTTACATATTTGGATAATATAAGGTTTTTATTTTTGTTGTACGTTATTTGTGTTAATTGAAAAACCATTTACAATGCGTTTAGTCGGGAGGCATGCTTGTTTTATGAATATCGTTTACAAAAAAATAAGTAAATATAAATTAATTATAAACATTCATTAAACTAATACAAGATCCATTCATAACTTTTATCTTTTACAGTAACTTATTAAAAGGGTTTTTGTTGCTGTCAGGGGCTGTTATGAGAGGGTGTTTGGTTGCTCACATTGTCGGCTGCAAGTTTGAGACCTCTTCCTTATTAATTTGCGAATCATGTTTTTGCACCTCTTCGAATACCATAACCACATGATAAAGTAGTTCCAAAATCCTTACATAGGAGCTGTGATTCTTACTCTCAGTCAATCTTACTTAATTTAACTGTGTAAATTGATATATAAAAAAGAAACATGATAATGTGTACATGTTAATAAACTGATAAATGAAAAGAGAAATGATAATGTGTACACCTTAATAACATACTTACATAAGGAGATGTGATTCTGGCTGTAGAATGTGCAAACTCCAAGATTTTCTTATGTTCTTGTATTACAAAATAACTGCCATCATCTAAACTATGTAAGAAAATTATATATAAAAGAAACATCATCTTAACTTAGTTGAGGTTCAGGAGCAGATGTGAACATTGATGTAGATTGTGCCCAATATAATAATCTCTTACATTCCTGTATTACAAAACAATGTCGTATAAATTTATTAAGTTGACTGTAAATTCATCATGTTTACTATGTATAATTATATATAAAATAAACATCGTCTTAACTTACTTCAGGATCACGAGCAAATGCGAACATTGTTGTAGATTGTGCCTAATATAACAATCTCTTATGTTCCTATATTACAAAACAGTGTCGTCATATTAATTGCTTGTGTAATTTATCTTTGAAAAAAAAACATGATCAAGTGTAAGTTAATTATGGGCTTACATCAGGATCCGCCATTTTTGCTGCAGACCGTGCCCACTTTAAGAAGCTTTTATGTTGCCCATTGATTGTTAGAAAGTATGAATTTCATGAAATAAAATTAGCTATATAACTGAATCATGTTTGAATGATTCCATTAATGAAGTTAAGCACTATTCATAAAAAGATGGGCCTCAACATCTACACAGATACAATGTATCAATTGGGGTAGTAATCTTCAAATAACAGGTTATATTAACATAGGACACTAAGTTGACCCTTAAAGGTTACTTTTCACACAACTCTATAAACTTATAAATGTGCAATATGTACAATGCAATTCATGGAAGCTAAAAGAACAAAGAATGCATGATGGTCGGGCATGACTTGTAATTTTAATTTTGATGGTGTCAGTTAACGAAAAATTATTTTAAGGACGTAGCAAAATATGTATGGAATAGCTATAAAATGTAAAGAATTTTGTTACAGTTATAGTATATAGTAATTTGGTGTAATCAGTAGCACACCTGCAACTGCTATACGTGGACCACCATTGTGTGAATCTAGCTCACTATATACACCCCCCTGTGCGCATGTTTACACCTATCAGATTATGGAAGCAACGTATGTCAAATAGGTAAAGACACCAAAATACATTTTAACAACATAAGAATATGTGAATTCTAAAATACTAACAGACACAACCTATGGTTAAATGATATTCAGGTATGTAACGATTATTAGTGATAGAAAAATTTGATCCAAAAGTGAAAATAAATTATAAGTGCATTACAATATAAATGTAACGCACCTGAAATGTATTCAGGTATGTAGCGATTATCAATGATAGCAGAATTTGATCCAGAAGTGAAAATCAATTACTTTGATCAAAGATAACGAATTCCTAGCACACACCCCTGATTCATACCACAATCTTGGTCACTATTGTGCAACCATCTAAGCCATTGCACTTGTACCAAAGTGAATCAAGGACACTCTTTCGATTAGCCCATTACGGTTAAGCTGCATTGTGATGACCTCGACCTTCCAACTCACTCCACGGTAAGAGAAGAACTCCGTTTCACTCATGGTTCGTGGATTTGATTCTCAGCGACTTACGCCCACATCGGTGATATGGCGGTGTTGAATGGCTTGGTGTCGGATTGTGATTGAGGATTCTCAAAAAGTCAAGCATCAGCTGACTTGAGTTATGTTTAGGATGTTCAGGTTGTGTAGTAACTTAAATGTGTTAATCACACTCTCAAGAACCACCACATCAGTAGTATAGTTTTGAATACTCATTTAAGTGACTAATGTTGAGGCACTGATTTTTAGGTATCATCAGGTGATGGTTACAATGTTTAGGCCTAGGTTCAACTTGGTTCAGGGACACAATTTCAGGGATTCAATTCTGCCATTTCACTTGTACCTGATTCAATCAAGGACACTCTTTCAGGCTCACGCCCATTCTGGTTAAGCTGCAACTATGATATCCTCAATGCGGTTCATCACTTCACTTGCTAAACTCTCCAACACCTGCGAATAGCTCTCCAAGATAAAATGTAGGTCATGAAATGAATAAAAAAATATAAATGCTTAACCGACCTGTGAAGCTTTATTAAAGATATGTCTTTTATCAAAGTAGAGTGAATTTCCAACATGTTTTGATCAGTGACCCAACCCGCCCGACCCGTCGTTTTGCCACCTCTAATGTGTATCAATCGTCTATGTAATATTGATCACATGGTATGAATTCTAGAAAGTATTATCCAGAATTTCCAAGTGGAGACTTCAAAAATATACACTGACCTGTAAAGTAAGTATTATGTTGATAGCATCATACAATTGCCTTGGTTTCATTTTCTCACCAACAAATTTTGGTAGCATGGTTCCAAATAAGAGGCAACACTATTGATGGATGTACAGCAGTAGATCATATGCTCGAATGTAGTCAAAACTATGCACCGACTAATAGGATATTGAAACATTCTGCCACCTTCACATTCGTCACTCTAGTCTATCACGTCAACTGGATTCGACACAACTGCAGCTACAAACACTGTTTCAAAACTCACAGTCACATGTGTCCCCATGTCATGTTTCATCACACCGTATGGTAATATTGTTTCGTTGATCTGATCATATGACGCAAGCTGGGAAGCTGTCACGATCATTAGCCGGTGTACGGTTAAAGATGAAACTCTTCATAGGCAGGTGATACCCCCTTCCTTCACCATCCTGGTGATACCATCTGCTACATATTTGTAGTTCCTTTGTTCATCCATACCTGTCATTTATTTTGTGTCTATAACTTATGAAGCAATCTGGTATGACTAAAATCAAATTTCTTGAACCATACAACTAATCAAGAGGTAAAATTATCTATACTCACCGCCTATACAGTTGTAATTAAATTAAATAAATTAACGTGAACCAAATTTCATACATTGTCTCAAATTCTAAACTGAATTAAAAAAAATTATTTTCATACCTTGTAGTCACCACTAACTTTGGCTAAGTTAACAGTGGTGCTATTCTTAATTAAAAAATAAAATCTATCAAATGTTCAAGCTCATTAATAATAAAGATTATCATGTACCCGGGAAATCCATTGACGTCTAACTGTATGATACTGTTAGCATAATACTTACTTTACAGGTCATTGTATATTTGTGAAGTCTCCACTTGGAAATTCTGGATAATACTTTCTAAAATTCATACCATGTAACCAATATTACATAGATGATTGATACACATTAGCCATAAATGCAAGTATCAGATTAGAAGCTTTAAAACATGTCCAAATGGTTTGGGTTTGTTTAGGAAAGCAAGCCAACGCTGAAAAATGTTTAATAATAGAGAACGTTCTAGTGAAGATGTCTTGGCACCCAACCACTGCAGCAAGAATTGAAATTCTAAGAACCGTACATCTTATTTCTTCAGGCACAAATGATATTTCGAAAATACAATAAGAAAGTATTTACATTATCGGGATGCGCAAAGCAGCGGTGTTTGTTTTGTATAAAAAGAAGGAGAGGCTGATATTGATGGTGTTGTAGCTGCAAAAGATCAGAAAAAGGCATCACTATCTGAACATACATGCATCAACACAATGGAAATGGGGAATAGTATTGAACATAAGAATACGAAAATGGTTACATTCATTGCTAATTTACCAAACCAGGTTCTACTGATGATTTGGTGATAATCTAGGTATAAAGTAGAGGCACACTTACTGTATCCTCGTCAATCTCATTTTCATCATCGGGTATTTGTGGATGGTTAAAAAGTTAAAGAAGGTTTCACAATTCTATGTTCTTGTAATTGGTGCCCTTTTTAGGTTTCTTTCTCAGAACCTTCTGAGTCAAATTTGTCCCTGGATAGCAGTTGATCTCCGTCCTATAATTTCCATAATAAATTGGATGTGAGACCGTGATTTTGAAACCGGATATCAGAAATGATAATCAAAGCTAGAGTTTCAAAAAAATAGAGGTTAGAGATAGTTCGAAATACCCAATTTCTTTTTCTAAGATACGTTCCTCCTTATCAATCATCTAATATGTTTTCGTCAGCACATATATCTTAAAGTAAGGATTCAGGTCAAAGAAGAATTCAAGCTTAAAACCCTTCGCACCAGCAACTCTAAACCACTTAACATCTTTGAGATAATGTAAAGCCCATTGATCATATTCGGAAATCTATAGAATAGAATGACCTTAATTAGTAAATATATGTGAGATTTTAATAAATAAGTTTGGAAATCACAAAAGTTATCTGTGTGTATCATCAGTAACTTCATGCTTGGATTTGTCAAATAAGAAACAAAAAGTCAATATTATAATGACAACAAACTCATAATAAAAATATTTATCCAAATGTTTTAGAAAGGTTTTTGGATCAACCCAATATTGACTTTGTAGGAATAAGTGAACTGTCAAAACAAACCTCTTAGATACTCAAAGTCTATCATTTTAAATGTTGATCAGATTGATTGGTTAATGGTTTCAGTTTCAATATGCCTTTTACACTACCCGCAACTCTTCACAACATCATACACGAAATTAAAAAAGATATCTTACCAGTAGGATTCCAAGTAAATGTATCCTTGTATCTCTGACCTTCGATATCAATGTCAAGACGAATGGGAACCAAATTCTCAGCAGTTGGACTGCATTTCAAATAGTTAACTCGTTACAGATAACAATTGGCCATCATAGAATCAAATATGTTTGGTATTAACGAAACATACTCTGATGGGGTTGTTGGGTCAAACCACAACATATTTGACTAACTTTTACATAGAAAGTTTATCTGTTAAATGATTATAAAATTTTTGAATTGAAACATTTATGAGATACTACGTAATAAGCAATGAAAATATAAGTTTATAGACTTTGACCCGTCTTTTAGCCAATATCCTAAATACATTCAACCCATTTGAAAGGACCAAGTGTTCATGGATTAAGGAACCTTGTTGGGCTTACCCCATTTTGTACACCGGGTTCACTGTCGAGAGGATGAAAAAAGGCTTAATGTGTTGGATGTTGAGGTGCATGTTTTTTTTGTCATAGACTCATGGCAGACTACTTGCTGGGCTTGTGGACACCAATGAAGTGAGCACATTTGATGTCATTCAATCAGCTGCAAACCAATTGAACCATCATGTCATTTGCATAGTTCGATCTTATGTGGACATACAATTGGAACCCGTAGCTAGCATGCAAATGAGACTAAAAAAGAAAAAAAATGATAGCAATATATTTATTTTCAGATAAGTATATTGGAAACAAAATTCATTAATAGGGTACTTACTTCAATCTTGTAGTACAATTTTGATCTTTTTTCCAGGTTTGCCATTGACAGTTGACAGATGCAAGTCATCACAATGAGTTACCAGTCCGATCACATCTGCAAGAAACCAATAGTTAACCATCAACCCAACATTATGGGAGTATGTTATTGATAAGTTACCAAAAGGGTCGTTATGATATACATATTGCAGAGTATATTACAATATGATAGCCAAGCTGTACCATATTGCAGAGTATATTGCTATTATATGAAAATGCCCCTAAATAAAACTACATGTATTTGTGAAACCACTCAATTAGGTTACATTTATAGCTATAAAATCAGCATTACCACCAAGAATAATAGTCATTACACGACCAGCCATATTAGTCATTGGGGCTCTACTATGTATTTGATACCCGTTCGTATTTGAGTTATGTCAGCCCCTGTACCATATTTTCATATGTATTCTTTGTTCTTAATCAATATCCGTATGTCTTAGTGTTCACTTTCTTTTACAGTTTCAAAATTGTGCACTTTATTTTTGAAGGTATAAGCTGTATGCAAAAGCACAAATTATATCTGGTGATACAAAAAAATAAGTAGGGCATGCATAACTACCTTGTTGAATACTCTATATCAAATGTAGCCCTGTCTACCTTATTGTCTAGACTCATTAAGTAAATATTACATAATAGTCCAAACCTGAATTTATCCTATTGACTCACGTAACATATTAATGTAGTTTTTTTTTCTGTCTTGTGCAACCATATTTAATCTGAAATCTTCTATATTTGGCAGCCAATAGCAAAGATGACCAGGAAAATGAAATTATTGAAATGAGAACAATGAGCGTTGTCGTATTTGTGATTACTGATGTAATGATGTAAGCCTTTTGGTCTTTGCATTATCCCTTTATGTCATCTTGGTTTATCTCGATCCTGATTGTATTCTTATGCATTTGTGTTGTTGAAGTGTTCAGATGTTTATTAATTTTACATATATAAGGCCTCTTGTACAAACATACATACTGAATACATATTCTGTTTATCATCAGGGGATACATAGTTGCATAGGGGGCACTAACTAAAGGTAATCTGCAACTGAGTCTTGTGGATGCTTAATGGTCAACATTAACTTCATAACGTTGAAGATCATGATTATTAGAGGAATATGAAAGGTTTACTTACCCAGTGTTATCTTTATCAAAGTATTGGAATGCAATGTAAAGATGCTCTTTTCTATCCATTCTGTTCATATGCATTGTTGCTGTGATGAACTTGTTGTAGTCTATGGTCCCATTTCCATTTGCAGCAGCCTGCCCCTACTTCATGCCCCAAGCGCACGCATTTCAGTCCCATTCCAGTATCCAAACGTACCCACCTCAGACCCCAATTCAGCACCCAAACGCCATGATTTTAGCTCAATAAAAAATCTATTATTAAACAACTTGATTAAAATTCATTTTCAAAGATGTATGTACAAAATGGCAAAAGTGTGAAGAGACCACTAATTAGTACCTTCATCTTGTAACCATTATAATATCGACATATAGGATCTGGGATGGTATATCAGCACCTGATGATGTATTCTTGATCAAATCTATCATATGGTTCTAAAGACCGCGGTAGTGATTATCACTTTGTGTTCTGACTTCCTTGTAATAAGATCGAGAACCGGACAACCAAAGGGCCAATGTAAGCTCGATTTCATCCTTCAACTTTTAATTACTCTTTTTGTTCCATATCCCCCCTTGCACCTTTGTCTGAGCATACTTTACCACTTGTTCAAGAACATCTTCGATACCGTGTATGCATTTGTTTATTGATTATCACACGGATAGACACCTCTTCAAGTACATCATTGGAGGCCGGAACATAATCAAGTTGGCAACCCCCATGATTCAAGACTAATTCCTTCAGCCCCTATTTCCACAGATCGAGTGTGTTTTTAGCACACCTTCATCAGCGGCATGCTTTTGTCAAGTACCAGAAACGCTACACTCAAACATTACCAAACCAATAAGATTAATAGCATTGTGATGGCCAAGATCATTTTTTAAGTTCCTTATAATCGTTTTTAGTTATTGTATTACATTTCAATAACATCGGCCATGCAAGATAAGTTTTGGATTATGTGGCAATCAAGAAATTCAGAGTAGAGTTCTATTTTTGGCTTACCTATTAAGTCAAGATGGACTTTTCCAATGTCTCATCTTCATTTTCTATTATCGTGTCGATATTTAACTACAAATGTAGTGTCTTCTTCCAAATCCTTTTTCCTTCTTCTCGAATCCTTTTGCTCGCATGCCAGTTTTGTTGTGTAGTCTGGTCATGTGCGATGTTTTCAAAAGTGATGTCTCCTTGTTTTAGTTGAGGCATTGTATCATTAACCTGTTTTTCTTCCATTGATTCAGATGTGGGCTTGAGCTATCCATGTAGTTCAACTACTCTCATTGATTCAGATATGGGCTTGAATCCTTCTTATATCATTGAACCGACTCACTGAATGACTTGTCTTGAACCAACATACTGACACATAATTATGCATGGATCATTTTTCAACTCATTTTAGCCACTTATTGAGGTGGTAATACGAACAATAAAATAAAACCTAATCCAAATAGTAACACACAGTGATCGACAGGTAGCCAAAAGTAAGTGATCGACACAACTGCTGCTAATATTGTAATTTTATATTACCGTAAAATGAGGAACTTGTAGACGCGATGTTTGATTGTCTGCGACTTGTTTCTCAAATCGCATATTTGAAGCACCTATTGGAAAAACAATTTCTAAATTAGCAATTTCAATTAATTGATGCAAGCATACAAATAAAATAAGAAATTGCAAGCGATCGATTGATGCATTTGTAATTCAAATACAACTGTACGTCACTTTACCTTGACTCGAACCTTGGGACGTTAAGTATTTTGTCAAAGTCGCAATCACCTAACTCTAAGCCGAGTACACAATCATAGATCTTTTTTGCAACCAAAGTATTGAGAATAAAACCTAAATCTGATAATGCAAGCTAATTAACAGTCACATCATTGCAATCACCTACAAAAACCTCAAAAAAAATCTCAAACTAATTACAATTCTCAAACCTTTTTCTTAGCAGCCGAATCATTGACTATATATAAAATTAAATAGTAATATCTTATATCATCAACAAATCAAGTGATCCTATTGCAATAAAACCTCAAATGAAAACTAAATCTACTGGTATAGAAAGAAAACAGTTTAACATTCGAATGCTATAAATTGCCTTGATTTCTACTGCTAAAGTTTGCCATTAAAACAATATTTCATGCATATTCATCTAGCCTTATTTAACATCAAATACAAAGAAAAATATTAATACCTTGAGAATGAACAATAGAGATTTCATAAAAATAAATCATATCAAGTCATTATGTAATTAACGCGCTAATGGAATCCTAAAAATAAAAAAATTATTGATATAAGTTACCTGATCATGATGGGATACGCTTTTAGGGTTTTTTCACTTTTTTGAATAGAGGGAGAAAAGTGATCAAATTCATTCGCTGGAATTTGATTTTGGATGTTAAGGTGGTGATTTTGAGGTATGATGAATTGACATTAGGGTTCAAGGGATATAGGGTTGTTGAAAATTGACGTTTCAAAAAAATAGAAGATTGACATTGCATAGCTTTATAATTTTTGATTTGAAAACTGTAAATCAAATGTTGTGTTGATCCGGTGGTTGAGATGTTGTGTTACTCTTTAAAACAGCGCTGGTTCGAACCTTATCAGCATCATTTTTTGAAAGTTTAATCCGATTTTCATAGCTTAAATACATGATTACGTGGTCAAAAATTGATGACATGGAAATATGACTTGGCATTATGGGATGCCAAGTGGCATTTTATGTCATGTCTCCTCTTATATATAATGTGTATATATATATATATATATATATATATATATATATATATATATATATATATATATATATATATATATATATTCGATAAAACGACGGGATTAAAACAAACTAGAATACTCAACAACACTATCGAGATCACAACGGGGGAAAACATTTCACTTATGCGTAAGTGAGGATCATTAACTAAGGCAATGTAGCAAGAAAAATTAGCTTAAAACGTTAAGCACTGTTAGGAATTGGAAATTCCATAATGAAGTGTCGGTCACCCCAAATATAATCTAGCATAAGTTAGCTCGTAGACATATCATTATTTACGTTGTTTTGTAGTCAATTAGTTCGTTGTTAGCTTAGTTATTAGTTTAGTGCAACACCGTGGAGGAAGGACGAGTCTTTACCCACTGTATGCTTGATCCACAGCCCCTCAGGAGGGCGTTTAGCTTGTAACTATAAATACCCTTCCCACTAAGGGAAAGGTGGTGCTTTCTCATTAATATAACCTTAAATTTGTTTGTTTATCTCTAGAAAATACCCACTCCTCTCTTCATCTCTAAAATGGCTTACTTATTTAATCATCTACCTAGACCACCCGAATCATCTAAACAACTTAATATATACGATCCTACAATTGGTATCAGAGCTTGGTTTTGTTGTTTTTAATGATTCGTATGGTTTTTGAAGTGGTTAAGTATGCGGGTTGTTGGGTTCTATGTTGCGGTTCGATGAACTTTTGATGCGTTTTGGTGACGATTGATGTTGTTTGATGTTGCTTGGATAATACTTGGTTGAATCTGTTTTTATGATGATTTATCTTGATTATAAGCTGTGTTAAGAAGCTGATCGAATATGGTTTTATTAGCTTAAGCTGGTTTTATGTTGGTTTGATAAACTGTTTTTTTAAAGCCTGTTCAAACAAGCGATTTGTCCTTTTAATTTGTCCAGAAGCGCTTTACTGAAAGCGACTTGTCCTTAAAGTGTTCTAGATAGCGTTTTGTCCACTTTGTCTAGATGCAATGTACCAAAAGCGACTTGTGCTTTTATGGAGCTGTTTGACTTTTGAGTCAAAAGCGATTTGTCATTTATTGGTCAATGAAAGAAGCATTTTGTCATGATTTGGGTTGAAGCAACTTGTGAGATTGAAATGACTTAAGCGATTTGTCAAACCGGTTCAAGCGACTTGTCTATAATTGTTTGTTTAAAGCAATTTGTGTTAGAAAGAAGTGATTTGACTATGAAAATTAAATGGTGCGTTTGAAGATTAGCTTGGTGCGGTTTGAACATAAATGTGCGAGGTTGGGAGTGAAGATAACGAATGCATAAACATCAAACTACAATGAACATCAAGATCTATGTACATTCAATCTACAACCACATCGACAATATCTAGCTACTTCACCGACAAACATCAAACCACAAGATTTATTCATCGCAAACTCTTTCAATCATCTCAACCAATCATACAAGAATACATCAGTTTCTACATCAGATTCGTCATCATTTCATTTACTACTCTTTAAAAAGACACAACAAATGGAAAATTAATTTAGATCCCAGTTTCGTCAAACCATATATCAGATCTAGATAGATCTTGTTGGTTAGAACCTCAACCTTCATTGACCTAAGATTATTCGGATGAAGACATATTCGAATATAAAGAAAGTAATTTAACAAGTATGTTAACTTCTTTCTTTGAATTCGTTTTATGAAGCAAAATCTTATCACAACATAGTCAAATCGATCTCAGATTTCTCTCTAGTCATAATCCATACTTCGTTCAAAGATAAAACACAATGAGAGTTACACATCATTGATCTATATAGAAGCTTGCACCTCTTTTTTTAATGTTTGAACCTTAAATATTTTACAAAACCATGAGGTTTCATCCAATCTTTCATTCGGTGTATTGCAAAAACGAAAATCAAAACAATATTATCAAAACAATTAAAACCTACCCGTGAGGAGAAACGTATATCAAAAGAATCTTGGAGAAAGAATCATACATGTTGAAGCCATCCCTGTGGCCTATTCATTGTCTCAAAGCCATCCCTGTGGCGAGACTTGTGTATCTTTAACGTCAAGGGTGTTTATGCAAGGTTGATTGACGTTTGATATTAAGAAGATTGAAGTGAAAAAGGGAGGCGAATGTATTTAAGATTAGGGGTTTATGAATCTGATTTGTTAAGATGGGGGGAGTGTTTTAATAGATGGGGGCGGATATCACATGTTATGTGTGATTAGGGTTACTGATTTTAGGGTAAATGTTTGAGATGTGTCACTATCTTATACCCGTGGGATTAGGGTTACCATTGTAATTGGATACGTAAGTTTAATGGGCGAGATACATCACATGAATCGTGTAGTTTGAAAGGATATGTTTGTTAATTTTCTTGGGCTTTATTTGGACCGTATATGGTTATGGACTTGATCTAAGTGGGCGTATATAGTTTAGGGTATGTTGGATTATGGGGTATATTGTTTAGCATGTATTGGAGTAATATATGCATTTTATTCGGACCATATGGTGCATTATGATACTTGTCATTGGCGGGCTTGATCGGTATATATGATAATTTGGATTTGGATGACGGAAAAGTGGACTTCTTAATATTGGATTATATCTATGAGACTTGATTATGAGATTTGTTGAACATATTTGATGATGAGATTGGTGGTAATGTGACTTGATTATGAGATTTATCGATGTGATTTGATGATGAGACTTATTGTGCTATGAGGTTTGATACTTTGGTGTATACATTTTTCTGTAATATATTCGCGCGGCTTGAATTGATTGTTGAACAAGGTTGACTATGAGTTTACTTATTTCGTCTTCTTTCTTTCTACCCTTCGCGAAGATGACTTGTTTGGGCATTTATAGAGTGTGATAAAGACTTGGCTATTTAGTTACGGTTGTGATTCTTTCTCGCTTAACCCACAACGTAATATCACTTGGTGTCTCACGCAATTGAGGTACACGTTTCTTCTTCAAGGATAAGTACAAGTTTAAGTAACAAATCCGAGGATTTTCACTTCATGATCAAGTTTGGCATATCGGGTTTACTTCTCCATGTAGTCACATCAATAACCGACAGAATATGTGAATGGTGTATTTACCAATGTATGTAATGGATGAGATGTGATCAGCAATTCCTATGAGATATTCGGTGCTACAGAATGTCAATGACACTTCACAATCTAAGCAAAATATTTCATGAATCTTCAGCGTCAGTCGTTTATTCTTCATGATGTTTGCTTATGACAAGAACTTTTCGTACAGATGGTCGTACACGTTAATGATTCTTCCGAAAGTTCGAAACCATCATGGGGGAGAAAACGTGTACTTTGTTTTACGGTCAACCTCAGGAGGAATTAGTGTATATTACTCGACTTAGTATGGTTTGTGAAGTTTTCTACATATGGGAGAAGAATTGTTGATGAAGGAGAATGAACCGTTGATGAACCGCTGTGTTAGGATTTAGAAAATCCAGTCATTAAAGTGACGGTCACCTCAAGTATATGTAATCGTTAGAAAGCTCGTAGTCGTAGTCATTGAATATTAGTTTGTATTTAGTTAAGTAACACCGTGGAGGACGGACGGGTCTTTACCCACTGTATGCCTGATCCACAGCCCGTAGGAGGCGAGTCTTGTAAGAAAACTATAAATACCCTCTACCTCCCAAGGTAGAGGGTTGGGCTCAATTCCATTTTCTTTGTTTCACATAGTTCCCAACTCTCTTCCCTTTCTCTCTCTAGAACTTTCTCTCTAAATACTTGTATACCCCCAATATGGATATGGTTTGATGTGTTTGTGAAATCCTATATCTTACAAATGGTATCAAGAGCCATGGTTTGATCACTCATCTTTCATGCTCTTTGTTTTGGTGGATTTCATAAGGTTTTTGGGGTTATAAGTGTTTAGGAGAGTTTGAATCATTTGGTCAATTTCTAGTGTTAAAGTTTGAATTTTGATTGTACTTTTGTGTTTAGGATCATCATATGTTTTAGGTTTTGAATTGGAAGGCTTGAATCATTGTAGTTTGGTTGTTTTGATTGATAAAGTGGGTGTTTTTAAATATTGTGCGAGCGAGTTGAGCCGCGGTGTTGAGTTTCTAATAAGCGAGTTGCTTTGTTATTGGGCGAGTTGGTTTATGCGACTTGGCTATTAAGCGAGTTGATTCTTTAAGCGACTTGAGTTCTAAAGCGACTTGGCTATTAAGCGAGTTGTATTGGCAGCGAGTTGGTTTATGCGACTTGGTTGTTAAGCGAGTTGTCTCTGTATGCGACTTGGCTATTTAGCGAGTTGACTCTTTATGCGACTTGGGTTTTAAGCGAGTTGTTTCTTTAAGCGACTTGAGTTTTAAGCGACTTGTCTCTGAAGCGAGTTGATTGTTTAGCGAGTTGATACCTAAGCGAGTTGACTGTTTAGCTACTTGTCTATTGAGACTTGTTACTTCTTCGTGCTACATTTTTACGGTTGTTCTTTTGGTTTAGTAAAATCCCGTGAAAGAATCTATTTCCCGGTTTAATCAAAGAATAGTAAAATCTCGTAGAATATGGAATCATGTCTAACAACATACCTACTATCGTTTCTCTCGTTGTTGAGGACGTTCAAGCGGTGGATCGATACTGGCCCACCTATGCTTGACATAACAGATTATGACTCATGGGCTCAACGAATTAGGTTGTCTTGTTTGGGAAAGGAAAATGGGGTCAACATTCTCAAATCAATTGATGAAGGACCTTATCGATTGAGACTACAAGAGACATACTTGAAAACCGCTGCGGATGGAGCAGTGATCTTAGGATTGGACGGACCAAAGGCGTATGATGAGCTCGGTGATAAGGAGAAAAGAGATATGATGTCGATATCGGGGCTTCAAACATTATACTTCAAGGTCTTCAAAAGACATCTACAAGTTGATCAATCACAACACTGAAGCCAAGGCGGTTTGGGATAATGTCAAGATGCTTCTCTCGGGTTCAATTAACTAAAGAAGATAGAGAATCACAAGCAGTATGATGACTTTGAGCACTTTAAGATGAAACCGAGGGAAAGTGTCTTTGAATATTACGTGAGGTTCCACAAGCTTGTGAATGACATGAGGAATATTAAGATGACTATGCCAAATATTGACTAAACTCAAAGTTTGTGAACAACATGAATCCCGAATGGCACAAATTTGTCACTTGATCAAGTTAACAAAGGGTTTGAGGAACACAAACTATGAGCAATTGTATGCTTTCCGCTCGAGAATGAGAGACATGCTATGTTTGAGCGAATGATTCTTGATCGGTTCAAGTCTAAGCAGGGAGAAGCAAGTTAATCAAATGATTCAATGACCTTTTACACCAATGTAGGAATTACCACCAAAGCTTCTCAAGTCATACCCATGGGTAATGGTAATTACAAGCTCATTCACGATCCGACATATAAGCCTCGGACTCTAACACACTCATGGAAAAATTCATTAATCAACTATCTCTCATGGTTAGTCAAAATCTTAATTCCACTCCACACCAATAATAACCTCGAGCGACATCGATCCACATAATCAAGCTATTGTCGAGATGGTAAGGTAGTGGTGCGAATGTGCAAGGAAGGCGGTATGAACAAGGGATGATTGGAGCGGGTTTTGGTATCTTGGAGCGGTGGAGGTTATGTGGCTAATCGAATCGTGGAAGGAATACCAATCAAGCACAAGGAAAGCCAATCAAGTGCTACAAGCTGTGGTGGTGATGGACACATTGCAAGGCGCACATCTCAAAACACCCTCAAAATGCAGAATACTTGAGGGACAAGATCTCTTTGGTGCAAGCTCGGGACAGTGGAGCGGTTTTGGATGAAAAAGAGTTGTTGTTTCTTGCGGATGGTAATGCCAAAACCTATGATCTTGATGTGGATGAGCGACCAATTAGGAAATAGGTCACAATCATCAAAATGCCTTTCAAGTAGTCGGCGTGATGCATTTGACTACGATGTCGATGATGAACCTCTTGCCTGACAATCTTCATGGCTAGCATTTCACCAATGGTCTCTCCAAAGGTATCATCACCACATCAGGCTAGTCCTTCCTAAGATTCAATCATCTCTGAGGTATTAAAACTATACGATGAAGTTGATGAGCAAGAGATGCATAACAAAGTACAATCACATGTAACTAATGAATCAGATATGGATAATGTGGGTAATAGTAATATTTTTCCATATGATCAATATGTGATACAAAGTGAAAGTGAGATTGCACCAAGTGATGCATCTTCTGTAGTCAATGATGACTATGTTTTTTATGAATACACTCCATGTACCCCTGATGATTCTCGTTATCTCGGGCGAATGCCTATAAAGAACAAGTTGCTATTTATGAACAACGTGCTAAGTTTGAGTTAACTACCCGTGAGCAGGAAATGGATGACCAAATCGCACAATTATTAGAAAAAGTAATTTTAGAGAAGTGTTAAAACAAGAGTTAAACTTCTTACAAGAAAATCTTTCTAAAGCATTAAGCAAAAACAAGAACTCCAAGATAATGTTAAAGTGCTTAAACAATTATTTAATGCTAAGGAATCAAAACTTTTGAATGACTTTTCCAATCTAAAAACTTTGAAAAGAAGCTTGAAAATAAGTTGTGCGTCTGAGGAATACCATTCGGACTACTCACATGATCACTAAGCATAGAGTTCTCGATAAGCATAGCATTCCCTCGTAAAGGAACCCGATCACGAATATGGTGAAGTGGCTAGAAAGCTCGGAAGGTAATATATGATGGTAATGAAATCCTTAAGCCTAGGCAAAACCTAGTTACTTGAGTAATCGAGGAAGATATGCAATTAGATGAAGTCACTAGGGAGAAAATGAATAAGAAGCTAAACGATCCCGAGTGTAAAAGCAAAACATAACGCATACAAACCCCATGATTACACTAAAAGAAATTGGATTTCCCTGAACAAGTTTAAGCCTCAAACTCTATTAACCCCATAACAAGTTTTTTGGAAAAAGGACATAGATATGCAAAAAGCTAATACACTTGTCAAAACTAACACTCCCCTTAGGAAAATGCCTCCAGCAACTGTGTATCCTCCGAATACACCAATGCATTTAGTTCCTAGATCTATTCCCACTAAGAGCAAGACCTTAATCATTTTGTATGTTGTGTATCAACTATTTGTTGATTTTGAGAAGACATGTAAGAAAAGAAGCACACCCTTGGGATAGCGAAGGGAGAAGGGTTTTGAGCAAACTAAAGAATGCTATTTAACGAAGTCATGCCTTTCTTTAAATAATTAAAGGTCAATTTAAGAGTCTTCAAAAGGGATAGACTCGGATATTAAAGAAATGGAAAAGGAATTTGATGCAATGATAGTTGAGGTCAATGATTATGAGCGGAACTCAAATATAAAGAAATTGAAAGGAAGAATCGCATATCTTAAATGAGAACTTAGTATTGAGTTGTGTGGCTCAAGATGTGTTTTATCTTGTTACTAAGCATTCTATTTCGCTTCTCAATTTGATGAATTAACTGTTGCTTTGAAAGTTTCCCATGATCGTGTCATTGAGCTTGAAAACAAAACTCATAACTAAATGAGAAAATTGATCGGGATGATCACGATAATTTGTAAAACATCTTTCTAAGCTAGAAGTTGAACATTTTAATGTGCAACTAAAATATCAACATCTCAAAGAAAATGTCAAAACCTCAAACATCAAGACATCCTCAAATGTTCGAGTTTGATGCACTTTTGAAATAAACAAACGTGACAAACAAATTCAAGCTCACGTAACACGATCGAGAAAGTTGAAAGCCCAAATTTCACAATTAAAGGGTGAAAAGAACAATGTATTTGGTTCCCAAATGCCTCCTCCTTTAGATTCTCGGTGTTCTCAAACTTTTCATCTTCAAAACTTGGTTAATGTTTTACAAAAGGAAAATGAGAGTTTTCTAGAAGAAAATGAAAAGTGAAACGACACTTTAAAGAGTTATGTGATTCAATGAAAGTCACTCGTGACAAGAACAACGAAAAATAGCGTCTTTACAAAAGGAAATTGAGAATCTGAGGAGTCAGGTAAAAGGGTAAATGCCACTTGTCTTCAATGAGAATGTTGCATCAAAGTCATCTGCAGACTCTAAATATACTGTGACTGTTAACTACATTCCTCCTCATCTTAGAAATAATGAAATTGTGTTTCATAACTATTTCGCTCACCTTAAGGATAGTCTAGAATGTCTCCGTGAGATTGTAGAAGAGGATTACATAAATAAGCCACTTGATAGAGAAATTAGGTTTGCTTGCATTCAGGCCAAACAATCTCAAGAGCTGTTAGAATGTTTAAGAGCAACATGTCCTAAATCCTTATGTGAGAAAGATAAAGTTGTGATATGCAACCCATTCTATGCCCAGTGTTAAGACAGTGTACTCTAAAGTTCCTTCAAGTAGTTCAGATCCCCGCACTTCTAGTTCAGAATGCAAAAGGTAGCCCAACCAACTAATGTTCCCATAATTCCCTCTGAGGAGTAATCATGACACAAAAGCCGGTGGTCAAAGCCTCCAGGCAATACAAAGCAATATAGGACCTCGCAAGCTAAGAATGTTCAATGGAAGAAAGTAGAAGATCACCCTAGGAACATTAAGTTTGAGTTGAATAAAGCGAATCGTGTTGATTCTAGTATTAGCTATAAGCGTCTCGTAATTAATTTGAATTACGCTACTTTTGGCAAAACATGTAATGATGATTGCTTGGTTTATGTTACTAATCATGAATGTGGTGTTAATGATTTGATTAATCTTGTTAAATTCCTGTTAAGATTGTTTATGCCAAAATCATGTTAAGAAGGCTAGAAAGCAATGGCGGAAGAAGGTTAGAAAACATTGGAAACCCAGGAAGGAAATTTAGTAACATAGGTTATCGATGGATACCATCGGCCGCAAATTCAATCTTAATGAGATGTGCCCTAAATTATCTAGATCAATGCCCATTAGGAAATGGATGCCTCTTGGTAGAACTATTCCTTAAGAAGTGAACATACTTTGAATAGGTCTACTAGCACCGCATCAATCCTCGGTGATTCCATTGTTTCTACTTCCGATGTGGGTCTTCCAATCATTGTTACTAACCAAATGGAACCCATTCTTGCATAGGGATCCCAATTATCCCATTATCCATTCTTGTCTCGTATTCAACCGCGGATCGTTCAAATCGATTCGTGGTACACGGACTCTGGTGTTCCAAGCATATATTTGGAGATCGGTCGCGGCTCATGAACTTCGTGAGTAAATTCATCAGACTGTTAGATTCGAGAATGATCATTTCGATTGCAATTATAGGTTATGGAGACTATGTTGTTGGTGATAGTGTAATCTTGGGGTATATTATGTTGAAGGTCTTGGTCATAACTTATTCTCTGTCGGTCAATTCGGGATTCTGATTTAGAAGTGGCCTTCAGAAAACATACTTGTTTCGTTAGAGAACTAGATGGTGCAGAACTTTTAAGAGGAACACGTGATTCAAACCTATACACCATCTCTATCGAAGATATGATGAAGTCTTCTCCAATTTGCTTGTTGTCAAAGGCCTCGAAAACAAAGTCATGGTTTTGGCATCGTCGTCTCAATCACTTAAACTTCGGCACCATAAATGATCTTTCCAGAAAGGACTTAGTAAGAGGCTTACCTAGACTAAAGTATGAAAAGGATCATCTTTGTTCAGCATGTCAATTGGGAAAAAGCAAGAAGTATGCCCACAAACCCAAACCCACAAACTCGGTTATGGAAGTTCTTCATACCATTCACATGGATTTATGTGGACCCATGAGAGTCGAGACTATTAACGGGAAGAAATATGTGTTAGTTGTGGTTGATGATTACTCTCGATTTACATGGGTTAAGTTCTTAAGGACAAAGGATGAAACTCACGATATCATCATTAAACTCATCAAGCAGTGCGAGTTCGACTTAACAAAGCTATCGGAATCATCCGAGCAGACAATGGAACCGAGTTTGTCAAAAAGAACTTAGTGATTTTTATGAAAGTGTTGGAATCGGTCATCAAAGAAGTGTTCCACGAACTCCTCAGCGAGCGGTGTAGTTGAAAGACGAAAGAACAATGTTGATTTACTCAAAGCTTCCAACGTTTCTCCGGGTGAAGCCATTGCCACCGCATGCTACACTCAAAATCGATCCCTAATTCACATCTCATGGAAAAACTCCATATGAACTTGTCCACAATCGAAAACACGATCTATCATTCCTTCGTGTGTTTGGTGCATTGTGTTATCCAACTAATGAGGGTCAAGATTTAGGTAAACCGAAAGCTAAAGCGGACATTGGAGTATTTGTAGGATATGCACCAAATGCAAAAGGATAAAGAATCTACAACAAAAGAATCCAAAATATCATGGAAACAATTCACGTTACGTTCGATGGTCGATGGTCAAATGGCTCGGGACAATCTAGTTCGGACCCGCATCACAACCCTCATCAAGTAGTCCCATCGGTTCTACTCTTGTACAAAATCCTCACCGACTACTCCATATGTACCACCTTCGGAAGATGATTTGAAGATATTGTTTGATCCAATGTTTGATGAACACTATGAGCCAATTGCTAATGATCTATCAAATCCATCACAGAGGCTGCTCTATCCTCGCCAGCGTAGATAACCCTTCGTTTCTATGTCATTGAGTCAAGAAGCCTCTCGCCGATCACTCAGTATCATCTTCAATTCATCAATCATCAAATGTACATCATGGAATTGTTTCGCACCTATGATGGAGATAACCCTTTGCTACTCCGAAGATGCTCCTTCGAGAACATATTTTCTCCGAACCATCATCGAACCATCTTCATCGGGAGAAAGCGACTGCTACTTGGTTCCTCAACAACAACCACACGAACACACGAGAAAATGGACACATGATCATCCATTGGACAACATCATTGGAAATCCTTCATTTAGTATCCACTCGTAAACAACTTGCAACCGATGCCTTATGGTGCTTCTTCAACTCCGTACTCTAAGATCGAACCAAAGACTTGAAAAGCGCCATGAATGAAGACAAATGGTTCAATGCCATGCAAGAAGAAATTCATAAGTTTGATCGACTAGATGTATGGGAATTAGTACCGCCCCGATCGTGCTATGATCATTGCTCTTAAGTGGATCTTCAAAGTAAAACTTGATGAGCATGGTGATGTATCAAAGAACAAGGCTCGATTGGTTGCAAAAGGATACCGTCAAGGAGGGTATTGACTTTGAAGAATCATTTCTCCGGTTACGTATCGAGGCAATCGAATCTTCACGGTTAATGTCGCTAGTAAGAATATGGTAGTCTATCGGAAGGATGTAAAGACGGCTTTTCTTAACGGAGATCTTAAAGAAGTCGTATCGTCGACCAACACGAAGGCTTTGTGAATCCGAGCATCCTACTCATGTCTATAGCTTGAAGAAGGCTCTTTACGGTTTGAAGCAAGCTCCAAGGGCATGGTATGATACACTATCAAAGTTTCTTCTATCTACCGGATTGACAAAGGAGCGATTGATCCAACATTGTTCACCGAAAGTCATGCAAACATTTAATTCACGTTCAAATCTATGTTGATGATATTATTTTTGCCTCGACTGACCCCAATAAATGTGACCGTTTTTCTAAGGAGATGGGCTCCAAATTTCAAATGTCAATGATGGGACAAATGTCATTTTTCTTGGGATTACAAATTTCACAAAGTCCCAGAGGCATTTTTATCAATCAATCTAAATATGATAATGAAATTTTAAAGAAATTTAGATTTGACACTTGTGACACCGTTGACACTCCCATGGTGGAGCGTACCAAACTGGATGAGGATCACTTAGGGATCATAGTAGATCAAACGAAATATTGAAGTATGATTGGATCCCTGATGTACCTCACAGCTAGTAGACCTGACATTTTGTTCGATGTATGTATGTGTGCTAGATATCAGGCTAAGCCTACTAAAAAGCACCTTGAAGCGGTTAAACGGGTCTTTCGGTATCTCCAAGGAACCATCAACATGGGACTTTGGTACCCGAAGGACACCGGTATGTCACTAAAATCCTATGCAAATGCCGACCATGGGTTCTAAAGATACACGTCGAAGCACGTGCGGAGGTGCTCGGTTTTGGGTGATAAGCTTGTGGTGGTCTTCAAAGAAACAAATGAGTACTTCTATATCCTCTACATAGGCTGAATACATAGCCATGTCATCTTGTTGTGCTCAAATCCTATGGATGAGATCCCAATTATCTGACTATGGCTTTGAATTCAACAAAATTCCTTTGTATTGTGATAACAAAAATGCCATTGCTCTCTCTTGCAACAAAGTTCAACATTCAAGAGCAAAGCACATCGACATTCGACATCATTTTATTCGGGAACAAGTGGAAAAAGGTGTGGTAGAACTCTATTTTGTGAGGACTGAATACCAGTTAGCAGACATCTTCACCAAAGTTGTTCCTAGAAAACGTTTTGAGTTTATCCTTCCACGACTTGGTCTAAAGAGTCTACAACCGGAAACACTCAAACATCTTCAAGAGGAAGACGAGGAGTAAATGGTTTTCTTCATCTATCTCTCGTATCTAGTTATTCAAAAAGCAAAATACAAAACTTCAAAACCCTCAAAAGAAAATAGAAAAATATAAAATTTTCAAAATCCATAAAAATTAGAAAATCTTGAAAAATCCCAAAAATATTGTCATTTTGTCATGTTTTTCTTGATTCGATAATATCTACGGTCTTTGTGTTGACATTCAAAGAATGTCACGGGTTTTTAGATGTTCTTCGAATGTACATATATTTAAAAAAAATGAGACGGAGAAAAATGGTGGTTTATTGTCATTTCAGGCAATAACCCGGTTTTAAAAGAAAGAACAGAGCCATGCTTAATCTTAAATTTTCAAATCTCATGCTCTGATTCTATAAACAAATGTTTTTGGCCAAAAAGATGAATGTTTCTTTCCAAATATTTTTCCTTCTAATGATTCTTCTGAAAAATATTTGTCATCTAATGAAAACAAAATTGCTTTGAAAATACCTCGGACTCTATTTTTGAAAATCATCCGGACTTATCGTTTGTCAAAATCTCTATCTCTCAATCAACAACTTATGTCATTGATTGAGGGAGAGAATGATACAAAATTGCTTTGAAAATACCTCGGACTCTATTTTTGAAAATCATCCGGACTTATCTTTTGTCAAAATCTCTATCTCTCAATCAACAACTTATGTCATTGATTGAGGGGGATAATGATTTCAATTAAATCAAAAAGGTTATTTTTCAAACAATTGGTACGTAAACGAGCAAGGTCTACTTTTGGATAATCAAAAAGAACAATGTTTTACAATGTTTTTATACAATTGGTTCAAGACCTTGGCTAATGTTATGTTTTCATAAGATACTTAAGCATGTTTGAACATTGGAGTTTTAAAGTCTCAAAATCTTAACCTTATCAGTTGAAATTTAAATCAATAGAGATAACAAATCTCAAAGGATTTGAAAATTGTGATCGGGAGAGAATTTGTGATTTAAATTGGATATAAACTGATAATTTGATAAGTGGTTTAGAAATATAACAACAAGCTCTCCTCCCTACATGTGCCAAACGATTTCAAATTTTCCACGCACATGTTAAGGGGGAGCATCTATTTTAAACCAAAAAATGATTGAATCATGATGAATTTGTATCAAATGTGCAGGTTCCTTCTAATATGTGCAAAACTCTTTCGATATATGATGCACATATTGAGGGGGAGCGAATCAAAGAAAACCTCATCCTTCCCAAAGTATTTCATCCAAAGTATTTAAATACTAATCTTGATCGGGAAGGTGATGAAGATATTTTTATAAAATATTAATCAAAAAATTGAATTATTCCTCTTGCCTCCATGTGCCAAAATGATTTCAAACATACGATGCATATGGTGAGGGGGAGCCTTTTTCTAAAATATAAAAAATAATTCAGGTAAAAAATGCTTTGATAATATATCACAAGTACTTGGTTTGATTATCAAATGGTTTTCAATTGGTTCCAATGGCAGATGAACAATACCAAAAAGACCGACCAACTTTACTTTATAAATGGTGATATAAGGATAGTTAGGTTAGGTATTCGTTCCCACGATCCCGCCAGAGCCGGAGGGATCTACCCAGGGACAATCCACTAGATAGTGTAGAGTCCTTAGGTATGATGATAAAAGGAGTAAAGTGAGATATGGGAAGAGTGCGGACTAAGATTAAGCTAGAACTGGAATAAACCCAACAAGGTTCTAGTAATGAAGTCTCGTTAAGCAATGAAGGGTTGAAGAATGAAAAAGAAATAAATGTGAAAGGGTGAAAATAAATAGCCCTCCATTATTTCAACCTTAGGCGTAAACCGGGTTCAATTCATATGCTCTTGGTCGTTACCTAGGTAACACCGGTATTGAAGACAAGGCGTAATGGACCCGGTGACGCACCGCACTAAATCTTCCCAAGCTACTCAAGTTCCTCTTAAAAGGACTTGTTTCATTCTCACAGGGGAACCTACATTATCTATCGACTTTCTCTTAGAGATGGTTGATATTGAAAAAGGAGACCCTCTCCCTAGTCTCTGGCATTGGAACCAAATGTGCACAATTGAGTCTAGAGCCACGAGATCATCAATAAATCTCATTAAGGACACAATGAATGAAGACTCTCTGTTTCACATAATGTGGAAAGAGAGAATATATTTTAAAAGTCCTACGCATTATCCTTGTGGTATTGGCAGAACATCTGAGTGATATGCAAACATATTCACAATGAAGATGGAAAGCCTTCTAGAGCCAACATCAAACAAGCTCTTGGTAGGTGGCATGTGAGATCTATCCAATAGATCAACCATGTGACAACTGAACAGAAACTATAGGGCGATTCAAAATTTTGAATCAATCCTGGTTCAGGTTATGGATTGACGGATACCTTTGAAAAAACCATCGTTGTGCATAAAACTCTTTTCTCTATCACATCGACTGTGTATTAATATTTCAAAATAAAAGGTGTTTATGATTGATAATTGATTTTCTTAAAACCTTCGTTGTATTACAAAATAATTTATATTGAAGCGACACGATTGGTTTTCAAACCTCTTTTCATCAATCAATGAATCTCAAATTTGTTGGTTCACTCACTCCGTGTTGTCTTCTTTGAGACATTACGGTTTGAGAACACTAGAGCATTGCGAAACCGTCAAGGAGGTTCTTGAATTATACCGATCACACGCAGATTTGTACCGATCAACGGGAACCGTGGGTCGTGTACCTCAATTCAACGAAGTGATCAAAGACACTTTCGCGCGCTTTATTGCTAATCTGTTGTATGCGTGTGCACCCAATGTTTGTAATGATCGTAATGGAGAGGTCAATCCATAGCCGCATGCTCACACAACACATTCATTTCCAAAGAAATCATGATTAGTGCATCAATGACTCTGATATTTTCACTCCATGCTTCTGCTACGCTGCTGCAAATATTAGGGGGAGATTGTTAGGATTTAGAAAATCCAGTCATTAAAGTGTCGGTCACCTCAAGTATATGTAATCGTTATAAAGCTCGTAGTCGTAGTCATTGAATATTAGTTTGTATTTAGTTAAGTAACACCGTGGAGGACGGACGGGTCTTTACCCACTGTATGCCTGATCCACAGCCCGTAGGAGGCGAGTCTTGTAAGAAAACTATAAATACCCTCTACCTCCCAAGGTAGAGGGTTGGAGCTTCAATACCATTTTTCTTTGTTTCACATAGTTCCCAACTATCTTCTTTTTCTCTCTCTAGAAATTTATCTCTCTAAATACTTGTATACGCCCCATATGGATATGGTTTGATGTGTTTGTGAAATCCTATATCTTACACGCTGTATGTTCCCCTAAAACAAATATTCACCAAAACCAAAGTTGTCATAACACAGTCAAGCTGACATTGTTTACGGTTTTGTCATGATTTAGTAAAATCCCGCGAAAGAATCCATTTCTCGGTTTAAATCATAGACTTGTAAAATCCCGTGACAATGGAAACATCCTGGTAATAGTAAAGTGCATTTCCAGAACTATCTTACGGTTTATTCTTGGTCTTGTAAAATCCAATGAAGAAACTATTTCTCGGTTTAAACCATAGAATTGTAAAATCCGTGATGATGGAACCATCACGGAGAAAGGAAAGTGTAATTGGATCTTATCGATCTTTGGTGCTACGATTTACGCTTGAAGAAGGATAAAAGGGTGTACTTCATGAATTGGGTGTTTGTTTGGATTGTCCTCATGATAGTTTGATAATTACTTGGTGTTACGGGGTAATATGTGTTTAACCATGATCGGGGTGAAACCATTATCATAGTTCACTTAAAACGTAAAAGAAGGCTAGATTTGTGCTTTAAACCAGAAGATGTGACAACGGGGTTAATTCAGTATTATTTATTTGAGGTTGAAGTGAAATATCACGGGCGAGTGTACTTAGTATCTGAAGGTATCGGGGATGGTTGGATGAAGATTCTTCAAGATCCTTGTTTGAGCTTATTATCAAAAACGAAGACTTGGAAATATAGTTATTGTTGGGTGACGATGGCGACATTCAATTGTGGTGCTCTTACCACCACAAAATAACTATCACTTTAAGGAGTTACATTGTAGTGCTCAGTGTCACATTCAGTTGTAGATTTTCAAGAGGTGGTGTACGTCTTATACTTGATGGTTGGTTGGATGAAGAGTATAGAGTACTTAGAGATTCAATGGAGGATGAAGTCTCGGCACCGCTCTTTGTTACATATGTGCAAGCTTAAGTCACGAGTTCGGGTTAGTTTACTTCAGGGTCAAATTCATCATATTGGGTTTTCTCCATCAGCTGTCATGACAAAGAGCCTACTCAATGATAATGGGGTTGATTACAAGTTTGCCAAGAGAGGTTGAAAAGAGATAGATTATGATGTTTGAACAGAACAGTTCAAGCCTCGTACCTCAAAGAAAAGAAAAGTGTACTCTTTAGTGCGCTTTATCTTCTGAAGAAGAGAAATCTTCTTATTTATGACCATTCTCGTCAACATGCTTCATGCCTTTTCCATGCGCTATCAGTCATCAAGTGAACCGAACTACTGTTGATTGTTTTCTTATTCCACTTGCTCAACTATAATGACGAGGGCGACATCATGTTCTAATTTTGTGAGGGAGAAGTGTGAATAAAATACATTTAGATGATAATCATTTGTTTAATCAAGAATGGCATCTCTGTATGCAATTCTTGAGGGGGAGAAGAAGTGTGAAACTACTGCATGTTGATTGATATTAGAGAATAAATGGTCAAACGACTCCAAACTCATGTAAGAACCGAGCTTCTTCTTATCGGGTCATTTCTACATGGAGTTTCTTCTAAGAGCCGTTGGTTGACATCTTCACACGGGCTGATTTGATTAATGACAAAGTGCTTCCAGTTGCGGAGCTGATTTCCTTAATGAACATCCTTCTGTTCTTTTTTGATTGGGAGGGATTTGAGTTAAGGGGATTTGCTATTTGTAAGTTAACGAGAATGCATTTGGTGAGTTGAAGATGTTGACTTTCTATTCCCCAATTGGACAATCTTGAAGAAGGTTGAGTCTACAGTCTGACCTACATTTTCTGTTGCACGTTAGAATACTAAAGACGAGTTGCATTTAACGATCTAAAGACTTCTTCTTAATCCGGGCATTTATCAAAAAGATTGTCGGTTTAGGGGAGAGCACTAATTGGGGGAGGCTGAAATGTCTGATTTAATCCCTAATTAGACTTGCTCACACTGTACTTCAGCAAGTTGATTCTCACAAAGACTTCAAGCGATCTTCTCAAAATATTTCTAGTATATGAGCTTACAATGTGTTTCTATTCTGAAGTGTCAAAACCAGCAAGGGGGAAGGAGACGCACATCTAAAAGCCCAACGAGTACACTTGACGAACTTAATTCTTCTAAGTGATTGAAGATATCCCGGGAAGAAAAATGTCATGACCGCAGAGAAACTCAGTGTTTGACTCGTGGCTTCTAGTGTTCTAATTCAAACTATGTGGGGAAGAGATGGAAGAGTTAGTTTACGGGTTAAAGAGGTACACAAGTATGACATATTCGGGGAGATAAATGTGTAACATGAGGAGGTGTTATCGATTATTCTCTTTGGGAATGTGTGTACTTGGTTCTTGAGCTTCATACACGATCATCGGGGAAGAAAAATGTGAACATTGGGGGTGTTTTCATTCCCTCATGATGTGTATTTGGGAGAGCTCTTGGGTATTGGTGTACTTGGGTTCTTGAGCTTCATACACGATCATCGGGGAAGAAAATGTGAACATTGGGAGGTGTTTCATTCCCTCATGATGTGTATTCGGAGAGTTCTTGAGCATTATACAAAGCGGTGCATCAATTCAACTACTTGGGGAATTGTTCTCTTGACACCTTTTGGAATGGATCACTTGGACTTGATTGAAAAGAAATATGAGAAGATTTTTAAATGTGGGATGATACGTTGTCGTTGTTCTATTGGATGATATAACCTCGAGCGAAGAATCACGGTGATTATTCTTAAAAGGAGCGACAAACTCGATGATAATGGTGTGCTTCTTGGTGCACACGGCTAAGGAAGCTTGAAGAAAGCTTTGAATCTTCTCAGCTAAAGGATTTTCGGTTTGGGGGGAAGCTACCAAAGTCTCACTTTCAGATGGTTCAATTTCTCTCAATTTCAAGAGCCTCGAAAGCTTTGGTGGTGGATGTTTAAGAGATGACGATTTCTATTTTCTACAACGGGGCTGTTCGATATCCTTATCTCGGTACTCGTATCATCATCTTCTTAAACTATATCATCTACTCTATTTGTAAATAGTTATCAAAAACCAAATACAAAAATATAAAACCAACAAAAAGAAAATAGAAAATTATAAAATCTTCAAAAACCCATAAAAATCAAAAAATTTGAAAAAGACCAAAAATATTGTTTTTCAAAGACATGTCTTTTGGTATCGATAACATCTGCGGTCTTAGAAATGTCATTCAATAATGGCACGGGACCATAGATGAAGTTCGAGCAGAGGTGTAAATATTGTTTTCAAAACATGTCTAAAACTATGGCTTCTGATTACTTGATTGTAACCGTGCTTAAAACCATGGTTTGCTATTATTTCAGATAGCAATCCGCTCTTTAAGAAAGGAAAGTGCTGCGCTAAACCAATTTTCTACAAAGTTCGTGCACTTATCCTAAAACAAATTGAGGAAAGTATGTCGAAGGACTGCTGTTCCTACTCAAATATTTTTCCTTCAAAAATTCTTTAGAAAAATATTTGTTTTAACTAAATTGGTGGAAAATGAGTTGCTTGAAAATCAATCAGAATCAAGTTTTCATAAAATTGCAAAAACTCAATCAATGACTTCAGCGCTTTTAAAACTTTTCAAGAAAAAGAGTTATTGATTGAGGGGGAGAATGTTTTTTAAATTTATATCATCTATCGGGCTTATCTAATTATCCTATATGCTTAACTAAAAATGATGTTAACCTACGTTGAAAGACTAGGTTCCTAGGATATGATTGTTAGGATTAGATGATTAGAGTTTGATGAACACATTATTCCCATGCCTTTACATGATCTGATTGATATGTTGAATTGATTTTTATAAGTCGATTGCTGTTTGGGTGTTGTAACCACCATATATCTGTTTGTGTTGACTAACGTATGCAGATAAGATGGTTATAAGAATTTTCCCGATCCGGATTCCACAATATAAGATGATTGGATGCCGAAAGGAAAGGGTAACTATATCTTGGGTTGACAAATGAAGAAACGGAGCTTAATTTGACCTCTATGGAGAGTTGGCATGAAAAATGCAACGAAGAGGTCTCCCCGCATCGAGATGATTTTCTTCATCATCAAATGAAGAAAGCGGAGCTTAATTTGACCTCTATGGAGAGTTGGCATGAAAAATGCAACGTAAGAGGTCTCACCGCATCGCAGATGATTTTCTTCATCATCAAATGAAGAAGCGGAGCTTAATTGACCTCTATGGAGAGTTGGCATGAAAAATGCAACGTAAGAGGTCTCATTGCATCGGACGGTATTCTTCAACCTTGGCAACAACAACAAAAGCAGCTCAGCCACCTAACGTATCTTTGTGCAGGATAATAGTGATGATACTATTTTTTAAACAATTTTTGAATAATATTGATTGAAAAATAGAAAAATATTGGTTTTGAAAATAAATTGGACTTAATCTTGTAAATCACCGGACTTCATTTTATCAAAACTTAAGTCACTCAATCATCGACTACGGTCATCGATTGAGGGGGAGAGTGATTTAAAATAAAGTATTTTCAAACGATATTTCTTCATAATAGTTCCGGTTTGTACGTAATAAAGTGGTGATCTAAAGATTTAATGTTATGTCATGGTATGATTTTATTTAAAAGGGTTTTGGCCGTACAATAGCAACGTACTTTGCCAAGTGTACCGATCTAGTACGCGTACTATTTTTTGTTCCACTTAATGTAACGAACTTTCGCTTTTGTACCAATCTACCCCATGAAACTTGTTTAACCGCACCAAAAAATATTTGCCCATTTTGCACGTTTTGTCCGCTTTGCACGTTTTTATCCGTTTTTACATTTTAAATCGGTTTTAAATGTTTTGCGTTATCACACGCCATCCGTTTTGCCGTTTTCATTCGTTTTACATGTTTTCACCGTGTTTGCACACTTTTCGGATTTTGCGTTTCGTGCGTTTTACTCATTTTGCGTTTTTGTCCGCTTCGCATGTTTTACACATTTTCGCCGTCTTTATGCGTTTTGGCTATTTTATTTTCATATATTCGTCCCTTTTCGTCTATTTTTCATAAAATGAAAAAAGCGTGTAAAAGCAGTAAAACGAGCAAAACGGCCGGCGTGCAAAATGGACGATAACGTCGCGGCGTTCAAACGTGCGAAACATCCGAAAATGCGAAACATGCAAAATAGACGAAACGGACGAAAACATGCAAAAAGCAGCAAAATGTTCAAAAGCGTGCGATAATGATTAAAACGGCGGCGTGCAAAACATGCAAAATGGACGAAAATGTGCAAAAAGGCGTAAGCATGTAAAAGCGAATGAAAATATGTAAAAGCGATCAAAAGCGTGTGAGCGGATGAAAACATGCTAAAGCGTGTGAAAATGTGCAAAAGCAGATTTAAAACGGGCAAAAGCGGACAAAAGCGTGTGAAAACGAAGTACGTTATATTAAGTGGGATAAAAATAGTACGCGTAATAGATCGGTACATTTTAAAAAGTACGTTGCTATTATCTGACCAAAACCTTTAATAAAAAATGTCGTATGATGCATAGCGGTTTCCAAACTTTTTCCGGTAGCGGTCATCTTTGGGTAGAATGGAACAAAACAAAAGTTCGTTACATTAAGTGGAACAAAAAAAAAATGCATACTAGATCGGTACACTTGAAAAAGTATGTTGCTATTGTACGGCCAAAACCCTATTTAAAACTCAAAGATCTTTTAAATAAATTTTTTCTTTTCTTGTTTGATTGTGAAATTGTTTTATTTTACTTAAAGATCTCTTAAAACTATCATACCTGACACTAACAATCTTTAATGTCTAAAATTGATCTTATCAGTCATTTTTCAAAATTAGATTTTGCCACGTCTTTCCCCAAAATTTTCTAAATGATTTAAATCAATCGGGATCCAAAATCTCAATTGGTTTGATATTTTTGATCGAGGAGAGATCGTGATTTAAATCTCAATTCGGTTTTAAAGGGTGGTTGTTTCAAAAGCACTCCTTCCTTCATGTGTCAAACGATTTTGAAATACATAATGCACATGTTTGTAGAGGAGCATTTAACCATAAAACAGAAGAGCTTTTAAATCGGGCACATTTTCTCCCATTTTTTATAAACCTTATTAAATCACTTGGGATCCAAAATCTCAAAGGGTTTGATATTTTTGATCGGAGGAGAATTTGTGTTTTAATAATGAAATTTGATAAAAGGTGATCGTTTTGATTCAAATGTGCATGCTGTTCTCCCATGTGTGCTAAAGGCTTTCGAATTTCGAAGCACATATTGAGGGGGAGCATTTCAAAAGAAAATAAACTTTCAAGGTACAAAGATTTCTATGTTTCAACATAAAGTACCTTGATTGATTATCAAATGGTTTCTTAATGGCTTCTGTGATCGTGGATGTGCTTCAAAAGAACTCTTTCCTCTATGTGATAAAATGATTTCAAATATCCTATGCACATATTGAGGGGGAAAATTTACCAAAGAAAATCAAATGGCTTTTTCCATGGAAATTGTGATCAAGAATATATTTCAAAGAACTCTTGCCATCATGTGAAAAACAATTTCAAAATCATATGCACATGTTGAGGGGGAGCATTTCTAGATGATCAAAATATTTAAGGTACAAAATGCTTTGATTTTATATCACAAGTACCTTGATTGATTTTCCAAATGATTTTTCAATTGGTTTCATAAAGGAAAGAAAAATACCAAAAGACCGACCAATTTACTTATAAGGATGGTTAGGTTAGGTATTCGTTCCCATGATCTCGCCATAGCCGGAGGGATCTACCCAGGGACCATCCACTAGATAGTGTAGAAGTCCTTAGGTATGATGAAAAAAAAGGAGAAAAGTGAGATATGGGAAGAGTGCGGATTGAGATAGAGCTAGAAATGGAATAAACCCAACAAGGTTCTAGTTATAAAGTCTCGGTAAGCACTGAAGGGGTTGAAGAATGAAAAAGAAATGAATGTGAAAAAGGGTGAAAAGAAATAGCCCTCCAATAATTCTACCTTAGGGTAGAAACCGGGTTCAATACATATGCTACTGGTGGTTACTAAGGTAACACCGGTATTGAAGACAAGACGTCATGGACCCAGTGACACACTGCACTAAACTTCCCAAGCTACTCAAGTTCCTCTTAAAAGGGCTTGTTTCATTCTCACGGAGAACCTACATAATCTATCGACTTTCTTTTAGAGATTGTTGATATTGAAGAAGGAGACCCTCTCCCAAGTCTCCGGCATAGGAAACCAAAAGTGCACAATTGAGTCTAGAGCCAAGAGATCATCCACAATATCTCATTAGGACACAAATATAATGAAGACTTGCTGTTTCACACAATGTGGAAAGTAAGTATATATTGAGAGTCCTACGCATTATCCTTGTGGTATTGCCAGAACATCCGAAAGATATGTAAAAGAATTCACGATAAAGATGGAAACCCTTCTAGAGACAACATCAAACAAGCTCTTGGTGGGTGACATGTGAGATCTTTCCAAAAGATCAAGCTTGTGACAACACAATATAAACGATAGGACGATTCATTCTTGATTCAACCTTGGTCCAGGAAATGAATTGACGAATACTTTTGGAAAAACCGTTCGATCTGCAAATATTCTTTTCTCTAGCACATCGAATGTGTATTCATATTTCAAACTCGAAAAGTATCTCTGATTGAAAAAAAATACTTTTGGGAAAACCGTTCGATGTGCAAAATTCTTCTTTTCTCTAGCACATCGAATGTGTATTCTCTTTCAAATACAAAAAGTATTTTTGATTGAAAATTGATCTTTCTCATAAAACCTTCGTCGTATTGAAAAACTCTTTCTTCTAAGCAATACACAATTGTTTTTCAAATCAATTTTTCATCGATCAGTGAATCTCAATTTGCTGGTTCACTCACTCCATGTTGTCTTCTTTGAGACGTTCCGGTTTGAGAACGGCTAGAACAGCTGCGAAACCCTGTCAAGGAGATTCTTCATAATTCTACCCGACCACATGCAATGCTTGTCTCGATCAACGGGAACCGTGGGCCGTGTACCCTAATTCAATGAAAGTAATCAAAGACACTTTCGTGTGTTTTATTGCTAACTGTTGTTTATAGGTACATTTGGACGGTTGCAGTTGATCGATATTGAGAAGTCAATTCACAGCCGCATGCTCACATCATCCACACTTAATTGAAGAACATCATGACAAGTGCATATCTACGTAACTCGGCTCGATATTTTATACTATGCTTCGCTACGCCGCAAATATCATGAACCAAGAAAGCTTCACTACTCGATGGAAAGATGTCATGATCCCTAAAGTGTGAGCATGTCGGTCCGAAAGTCACAACTTCACATGATGGCAACACAATAAAGGGTGATCCAAAGATTTACTGTGGCTAATGATCGCAAAGTAAGCTCAAAGATCATCAAGATGTGGATCAGATCAAATACCTCCACTTATAGTATAAAGTAATTGGACTTTGAAGAATCACTACTCAAGAACAAAGAAAGCGGAAATTGAAGAATTGAAGTCTACGAGCTCAAGACTGAAGATAAAATAGAATGCTAGGATGCAAAATGTAAATCATGGGGTGACCTCCCTTAGGGGAGATTGTTAGGAATTGGAAATTCCATAATGAAGTGTCGGTCACCCCAAATATAATCTAGCATAAGTTAGCTCATAGACATATCGTTATTTACGTTGTTTTGTAGTCAATTAGTTAGTTGTTAGCTTAGTTATTAGTTTAGTGCAACACCGTGGAGGAAGGACGGGTCTTTACCCACTGTATGCCTGATCCACAGCCCGTCAGGAGGGCGTTTAGCTTGTAACTATAAATACCCTTCCCACTAAGGGAAGGGTAGTGCTTTCTCATTAATCTAACCTTACATTTGTTTGTTTATCTCTCTAGAAAACACCCACTCCTCTCTTCATCTCTCTAAAATGGCTTACTTGTTTAATCATCTACCTAGACCACCCGGATCATCTAAACAACTTAATATATACGATCCTACAAGCACGCACGCACACTATTGGATGGGACAATCCAATGATCTATTGAATAAGAATATTCAATGCTCATCATTATTAGGTTTCGGTTTGGAACCTCCGCTACATTGTGCTTGATCTTTTTGTGGTTGTTCATATCATCAAGGTGAGTTCATAGCCTCGTTTTTACTTTATTTTGCAAAACCCCGCGAGGGAGATAAATGCTCTAAACTAGAACAAAAGGTTTTTCATAAATGTTCGCTTCTTGATTATTGGTACAGCCTAAGTATTTAGCCATAAGTCCCCTGTATCATGAACCATTAGTCACCTCGAGTGAACGCAGATATCGAGAATAGTACTATGGGAGAATGTGACCCGTCTTGGTTATAGAGAAATAACCGGGCACACCATATTTGAATTGCATTAGGTAATTGGCTATTACCTCCTTTGGGGCAAAACTTACGTACACCAGTAATTCGGTGTTTTCAGTTGAGTCTTGGTTGCATGAGCTTAGCGCATAATAGTCTGTGATTTTCTTTATGATATTGTTATTTTACAATGATCATCCTCACATACTTGTGTTCAACTGTTATTTAAACCTATGAATTTTACTCAACATTTTTGTTGACCTTTTAAGCATGTTATCTCAGGTAATCTGTGAAGATTATGACCAAGGCACGGAGTGGGGCATGGCAAGGCTTTTCTGGTGGTGTAATCATAAAGTTGTCATTTCTTTCAAACTCATGATCTTTATTTTGGGAAAAACGCTTGAACAATTTACAATATTTTGTAACAACTATGAGTTTTCGATGAATGATAACTACTTTAAATAAAACGTCTCTTTCGAGTCATTTTCTATAATTATTGACTATGATCTCCATTCGAGTAACACCCAAATTATTCTTCCGTTGTCATTAAGATTTTCGGAGGTGTTACATATATATCACTCGTAAAACTTGTTGTAGCACCATAAGTAATCTATCACACAAATGTTTTATAAAGTTAACGCGAATCTCTAAGACGTTGGAAAACCAAATAGACACGTTTCTATAGCAAACCTAATCATAAAACATGGTTCGTGAAATATGTAAAAGTCTCGTTACACTTTTTTCCTTGGAACCAAGTCACGTATAACTTTTACCAACGTCACCCAACTTTTGTTATTGCGATTGGAACCTTAAGTACACTTAACATCAAGTTAACGACACAAGTAACTATTTAAGCAAACTATTAAACACGTTTTTGCCTCTAACACCCAAACGAAACCATATGGGCCTTAAGGCCTAGTCACGTTAAAAACTATGACCCATTTATCTTTTACCCGCCCCATTAAACATGAAAGTGGGCCCATAAGCTAAAAATAAGCTAATCATAAGTTAATATGAAAGTTAAACATGAAAACTAAAGTCGAAACATATTTTTGGACCTAATTTACAAAAACTATAGTTATCGGGTAGAAATGTACATTTTGGAAAGTTAAGCTATATATATGTACGTTGTACGTATACATGGGAAGTCCAGGGTAGAATATGTAATTATGGAAAAAAAATTTAAAAGGGAACTAAAAGTTTTGTGGCAAAAGTGTCAACTTTGAAACTATAAGGACCAAAAGTGTAAATATAACTTTTAGGACTAATTTTGTAAAAAACGTTTTCTAAGGGACTAAAACTATAAATTCATGAATATTTTGATTAAGAAATGTATTTGGGTATAATTTGATATTTTTCCAAAGTATAAGGGCCTAAATCGTATATTTTATAACTTGAGGGTAAAAATTGTAAATTTGAGAAAATGTTTAGAAAACTTTAAAAACTTATAACGACTTAATAGAAACGAGTATTTTGATGACCTAATGTACATATACGAGAATTATTACGTCGATAACTAAATAAATATATATATATATATATATATATATATATATATATATATATATATATATATATAGCATATAAATATATGAATACGTTATTCGATAACGACACGTACTAGAAGTGAATAAAACAAACTCTTGGAAACATCTATATGAAT
Source organism: Chrysanthemum lavandulifolium (assembly GCA_022545495.1). Taxonomy (NCBI): domain Eukaryota; kingdom Viridiplantae; phylum Streptophyta; class Magnoliopsida; order Asterales; family Asteraceae; genus Chrysanthemum; species Chrysanthemum lavandulifolium. Next base: position 163,373,662 of record CM040246.1, read on the forward strand.
CGGCAACGGGGAACATTTCAATTATATGTAAGTGTGAATTTTTAAAGAATAACAAACTGATATAGCACGTCTTTTGAATTTGAACTTTAAGCATTATCCACACAAGTGAAAACAACACTATTATCGCACTATTGAATTATCTATTCAATGCTCAATCATTTTGGTCATGAACCAAACGTTTATCATAAATCTGAGACTTGCCATCGCGTACCTAGGTTCCGGTTTGGAGCCGTTGCTATATCACACTTGATCTCATTGTGCTTTACCACTATCACCAAGGTGAGTTGATAGCCTCGCTTTTACTTATCTTTACAAACCCCGCGAGGGAGATACATGCTATAAACTAGAACACAAGGTTTTTGCAACTTTTCGCTACTTGATTATTGGTATTGCCTAAATTATTAGCTGAAAGACCCCTGCATCATGAACCATTAGTCACTTGTGAGTGAACGCAGATATCATGAATAGTACTATGAGGAGTAACGACCCCGTCTCGGTTATCGGAAATAACCGGGGCGTACCATATTTGAGTTGCATTAGGTAATTGGCTATTACCTCCTTGGGGGAAAATTGTTACGTACACCAGTAATTAGGTGTATGTAGTTGAGTATTGGTGTCATGAGCTTAACGCATAATAATGTGTGATTTTCTATGATAAGTTGTTGGTTTAAAATTTTCATTTTTCTTGTGTCCAACTGATTAACTATAAACCTATGGATTCACTCAACATTGTTGCTGACCTTTTAAGCATGTTATCTCAGGTAATAATTGAAGAACATCTTTATGGCACGGAGTGGGCTTGCAAGACCTTTTTATTGTGTTGTAAACATAAAGTTATCATTTTCTACAAACTCATGATCTATCTTTTGTGTACCATCAAAAACTATTTGGAAGTGTTTTTTTTTAACAAACTATGAGTTTTTCTTGAAGGATAACAACTTTTATCAAAACGTCTCTTTTTGAGTCGTTATCTATGATTATTGACTGTGATCCACTACTATGTTGTTATTCCTGAAGTAACACCCAAATTAGTCTTCCGCTGCTATGTTGTTATTTTGGGGGTGTTACAGATTGGTATCAGAGCCAAGATTATAGAAAAGCAAAGTGTTTTTCTAAAAACATTTGGACTATAACTACGCTTTTGGAACGGGACTATTTTATACCACTACTCTATGCCCTCCGTGACCGCTCTATAACATCGAAGTGTATTAGGATTAATGCATCACTAGTAAATTATCAAGTGAAATAAGATCATGAGTAAATTGCATTCATTTTAGTTAGGCATGGAGATTTGCTTGGTAGATTGTGCACGACTAACTAAAATCTTGTTTATCACATCATTTTTGGCATTTTTACTTACATTACTATCTTTAGGGGTTGTTACAGTACCATTTCATCCGCCTCCTACCCAGTCATGCTATCATCTGATTCGATATGGAAGATGTGATGTCATCTACCACCGTACCTATGCCAGGGAGTCTGTCCCAACTTCACCGGCCATTGCTTCCGGTGAGACCGAACCCTTTGAGTAGGGAGAGCTCGCACAGACTCCAGTCATCCCAGCCACACCTATTCATTCTGGAGAGCATTCTGCATTATCTGTCACACCATCCTCATCACCGCCTGATTCATCATAGACAAAGAAGAGTTAGAGTTCTGAAGCCTTATGAGCCTGAGCCTTTTGGCATACCATACAGACTACACCCAAGAGGTTTGATCTTCAAGCACACCGGTCGGAAGCGTGTGCGAGCACCCACTATGCCTTTTGTACCTCCAACAGACATACCATCATCATCAGCTCATCCATCATCGGCCCTTTCACATCACGACCTATGACTACCTTACCACTATCACCACCCACTAATTTCTTTCATCAGACCACTATTGTGCCTGTATCATCACCACTACTAGCTTCATCGCCTTTGGATGTCCACAGTGAGCCCTAGCTACCAATTAGTGAGAGAAACTGTTTTCTCCCATCATCATCAGATACGTATATGCAGGCTGTGATGTTAGGTCACCATAAGTTAACACAAGTATGTAGATGATAGAAATGAGAAGAAGATAAAAGGTTGAACACAAATCACACGAGTAGATAGATAAAGGTTATGCGTAAATATTGATAAGTGAACAACACCTCTCAAATGAGAGGTAACAAGGTATTTATAGGGGAAAGGAGCCAGGGCAACACATCTAGTCCCTTCTTTGGCCTTTTGGGCCTTTGCATAGGCTCATGGGATTTCTACATAAAGCCTAGCCTTAATTACTAACATAAAAGCCATATTAAAGCAACCTATTACATATAAATGACTAACACTTGATAATAATATTTAGGAGCATTTCCAACAATCTCCCCCGAAGTGATAGTTAAAATGTAATAGCGGTTGCTTGACGTCTTCTAGCATTCTTTTTTCTTGTGAGTAGAAATGCTTTAGGTTCCAACAATCTCCCCTTAGATCGGGGTCTTGTTTCTTGTGAAATTATCAGCTTTGACGTCATTGTATTCTTTGTTCTTTGTTCTTTTGTGGATGTAGTGATAGTATGTTGTTGTCTGCCAATGGTCAGCTTCGTCGTTCAGGTGTCTCCACGTCTTTCTCCACTATGCTCACACGTCTTTTGACTTTGGATTTCAGATGTGAAGTTGTTCTCAAGTCTTTAAACTTTGAAGATTCTTTGGCTTTGATGAAGAATCATTTTGACTTTTGAGTTGCCTTTTGAGAGAACTTCATATGTGTTGTTGTTGGTATGAGCATGTAGAGAATCAGCACGATCGTTTCTCCCAAGAACTTTGGATCTCCAATCCTGCATGTAAACAGATAGAAATAAAGTTCCCGACGTAAGAGTTCAGATATTTTGTATAGGCATATCCCAATTCGCTGGCGCGGCTTTAGACGAATCTTAAACCAGATGGTCATTGGGATGTCCCCGTACTTATTATCGTTACTCTATCGTTGTGAGTCGCTGGAGTATACCAAAGTATCACTCCATGACTGTAGACTGTTTGATACACCCGCGAACAATAAGCGTAACCCACAAGGAGTTACCGAAGTGACCTGCTGTTAGGGCTTTTTGATGTTGACCCTGGCAGGAGTTTCGATTCAATCACTGAGGATCACAGTTGTGAATCCCCTCATAAATGTTCTTGGGAGATTTCTAGGATCTGCGAAGGACTCTAGAATGTTTCACTTGCGTTCTTATTTGTTGAACGACAAGTGATGAAAAGTCAAGTGTTCCTAGGAGATCTTTTGATGAATCTCGTGGCTCTGGACTCAATAGTGCGCTTTGGTTTTCCTAATCGGAGACTAGGGAGAGGGTCTCCTTCTTCAATACCAACAATCTCTATGAGAGAGCCGATAGATTACGTAGGGTTCCTAGTGAGAATAAAACAAGCTCTATTAAGAGAACTTGAGTGGTTAAGAAGGTTTAGTGCATTGCGTCACTGGGTCCATGACGACTTTGTCTTCAATACCGGTGTCATCTTGTGACAGCGAGTAGCATATGAATTGAACCCGGTGTCTGCCCTAATTTGAATAATATGGAGGGCTATTTCTTTTCACCCTTTTCTTTACTTTTCTTTTTAATTCTTCAACTCCTTCTTTCTCTGATTCTCATTTTCACCTTTTTTTTTCAATCATACCTAAGGACTTCTAAATACTAACTATTGGTGATGTCCTTGGGTACATCCCTCCGACTCTGGCGGATCATAGGAAGTTTATTCCTAAACTTAGTCACCTTATAACTCCATGACTATCCTATGTTGCCATAAAACCATTTTCATGAAAAATCTTTCAAAGTGTTTATGAATGAAAACATGTTTGTAACACTTCAAGACTTTTGTATTTTCATAAATACTCCCACTCCACATGTGCTTATGAGTTTTGATTGAAATCTGCACAATGAGGGTAGAGCGCGCACTTTTGAATTGATCGACTCGAGATAGACAATTCCCCGCGAGACACGATTACATCACTGACTAGGTCAACTTGAAGTTGTAAACACTCCTTGGTGAGGAATTTAGACTCGTCAAGGTTCATGTCTACCAAGAGTTCTCGGATGGTACATTCTACTAAGACAAGTCCTTTGCGAGACACGTTTACATCACTAGCGAACTAGTTTGAAATTATTACCCGTCCCGAACAAGTCTTTTCGTTTTACAACATTTTTAGAACTCGTCAATTCAATGGTTAAGTCTATGCACACTTAGATTCAATCACAATCCAACATATTTGTATCACACAATTTTTCTCCCCTTCAAAAATGGCATATTAATGTTATTTCTGGTGAAATTTTGATATCGATTATGACCATTTCAAGTTTTGCGGGAAGATTTCTATAAATAACGTTGTTTGAACAAAGATATTTTGCAAATACTCCCCCTCAACAAATGATATTAAATTTTGAGGATTTATAAAACACGTGAGATAGTACTTGTTCTTTTGAGCAAAATTTTGAAAATGTTGAAAGTTTGATAAATTTTACTCAAAAGTAAGAAGCTTTCACTCCTTTTATAAGGATTGTGGCACTGAAGCGTAGCACAGGGTCCTTTTATTACAAGATCGGGCTGTACACTGCTATTTATATACAAACCATAATGAATGAATATATCAAATATCAAAATACAATCAAGAGTGTTTGAAGGGTACCCAACGATTACATACGACCTGGAACCTTATCTTCACATTGGAATGTCAAGATAGGGAAACTTTGTCATCCTCCCACATAGCTTTCTAACCTTCTCATCTGATCCCGGTGAAACAACCTTTCATCCAGCCGCATGATGAACATGCGAAATTCCTTGCGTTCTTCTGAATTCCATCGCTTCTTCTTACCAATACCCTCTTCAATATCCTTTAACCGATAAGCTAACCCGTCTCGAACCATCTTCAACGTCGCGTCACAGAACTTTTGGATCTCGTCAAATGCCATGAAACATGTATGATGATGTTCACTGCGGTAGACGATTCCAAACTTCGGTTTATACATGATGGTGTATTGAGCTTGTTGATTAAGGTTGGGAAAGTGTAGCAACGGTTTTGTGAGATTAATCTCCTTCTGGTATGATTCAATCGCAAGTTGTAGATCTTCAACACGTTCATGAATAACTTTGCTGTTAATGAAGATAAGGAGTGCAGTGATGAACTGGAGTTGGATTTCTGTGGAAAACTGTCGCATTCTTCCTTGTACTTTTGTTAGATACAAGTCTTCGATGTCATTGAGAGACAGCTCTGAGAAGTCAGCTTCAGTGAAATCATACTCTACTTCATCTTGTCGCTTGACCATGATCTCGGACAAGAATGAATAACCCCACTTTGTATCCAGTGTAACCTTCATTACAACAACGATTTTCTTGTCATTCATCAAATCTTTGTTAGACTTACGAACTTGACAGCTTCTGTAGTATAATCTCCTCCTTTCAGGCCAATGATGAATACCATATTTGGCATCAATGTCGTAGTCCACAAAATTTGTTGACAAACAACTTTGCAGCGTCTTCTTCAATGGCTACGTTGTCGGAGAATACTGCAGCTGGGATGTTGAAGGTGAGTGAAGTAGCATATTTCTTGCTAATGCTACTTCCGTGTTAAAGAAATTCAAGGTCGTTGTTAAAGAAGAAACGGTAAGGAATCTTAGGTTGTTCGGGTCGGCCAATTATAGGTAGAGGTTTTGTCTAATCAGGGTAGTAGGGAGTGTTATCCTTTCTTGTAAGGTCGATGTTTGATTAGGGATTTAGCCAGTCGATGTTGTTGGACATTGCACGGGCAATTTTGTCCAAATGATATTCGACCTCAACTGCGCTGCATGCTCTGTCTTTCAAGAAGTTTAATGCGTCATTTTTTATCCTGCGCAGCTCCTGTTTTGTCTTTTTTTTCACTTTGAACTCATCTTGGATAATCTTCAGCTGCTCCATTGTTTGACCGTCTACCGGTTCTTGACCTTCAGGCAATATAGGTGTAGCATCAACCAACTTGCTAAACCAATCATACTCCTTGGTGTCGTCTTCATCCAACCATGAGACGACAGAACCTTGCATCTTCTTCTTTGTTATGGAGGATAATTCTGGTTGCGGTGATGGTCGAGGTGATGGTTGTTTCTGGGGCTCAGGAATGTCTTGATCCTCACCACCGGTGTAAATGAAGTGGTCACCAGTTTTCTGCAGTGGTGGTGGAGAATTTGCATCCCGAGGTTTTCTAGATGAGGGAGGTCATTGTGTAGCTTGTCTTGTGGGTGTGGTGGTGGTCTTAGGAGGTGGTGGTGGCATGGATGATGATGACCTGCAATTTTTGTTTGACGTTTAGCATTCGGGTCTTGATCCTTGTCATCATCATGTCTTGGTCTTTTATCCAGACCAGCAGCTTCCTTGCACGATGTCTTTAGTTGATGTGCAAGAAGTACCTCATACAACCGATTCATCGGTGTGAAGGTAGGAGCGAGGAGACATCCAAGCACCAACCGTGAGATCGATCGACCGGTGACAACTGGAGGCTGTACTGGTTGGGTTTGCATGACCACCGGTGTTGTAGTAATCATTTGCGTGACCAGTGTTTTCAGTGTTGGGTAGAACTGATTTGTGAACATTTCTTTGGTTACAGAAGGTACAGATTTGAGGAGAAAGTGATGAGTGTAGTTCCTGATCTGCTCATTCATCTCTCCTTGGACGTCCCTAGTGAGAAATGCCTTGATCTGTTCTCTTTCTCCCTCGAACTGGTCCATCTGCTAAGAAAGCTCGATGACCTTGTCAACCAGCATGTTCAATCTTTGTTCCTGAAGACTTTGTTTTCGTTTTCTTGATTGAAGCAATGCTTTCTGGATCTTGGCTTTGATGCGAGATGCCCAAGTATCGGCCTTCTTTTTGATTGATTTTGAAGATGATTTTGTTGTTGTTTCTTTGGATGATGGTGGTGATGAGTGAGATGATGATTCGGTTTTGGAGGAATCACGGGGTGGTTCTGAAGATTGTTCAGGGTTGTGCTCAGGATTGTCGAGAATATAGTGATCTGTTTCCATTCTTATGCATTCCTCTGCAGCCTTCTTAGCAACTTCGTCTTCAGCCCTCTCCTTTTCCGCTTCCAAAACATCTTTCACCATGATTCTCTCATCAGTATCTTCTTTATCTCCATGATCAAACATATCCTCATCCTCTTGCTGCTTTTCTTCTGTAGGCTCCTTGGTGGTGGTATAGGTTCCTTTACCGGGTTGATTAACCGGATCAGGAACGGATGTAGCAAGAACACCACCGCTGGAAACTCCAGGCCCTTTGATTTGTTGAAGGGCAAACTCTTCAACAACGTTTTCCATCATTTGTTGCTTCAGAGTTTTCTGGAGTTGTTTCTCTCCAGCATTCGGATCATACACCCAATCAGACTCTTCTTCTTCTTCTTCTTCATCGAGAGGTTTCTTCCCTTTGTGAGATGAAGGACTAACAGGTTTGTCCTTTGTATTATTATCTGTATATACTTCGGAGTAGACAGTAACGTCATCCGACTCAGTTTCAGAATCGTCATCTTGTTAAACTGGTTCTGGGTCTGCTTTAGGATGAACGATTTTGCCTGGGACTTTTCTCTTTCGGCTTGGATTTCTTTTCTTATACTTTGTTGTTCTTCCAGTGCTTCCAGCTCTCATAGCCCTTGTAGTAGCCACTGAAGTTGTCTTCTCATCCTGGAAGGCAACTTTTCCCGCACGCACTGCTTCCTTGTAACGTTGGTAGGACAGGAGAACCTTGATTTCATCGGTAATCAAGCAAGCAAGGAGTTTCGCACCTTTTTTTCATGTTGATGAGTCTTTGAACCTAACAGAGTTTAGGCTAGGCTCAGTCAGCATAGAGTGCGTGTCGGGGTCATTTAGTCTCGAGTGGGATATCCTGGTGCTTCCCGAAAAGATTCTGGATCAACAAATTGGTGTATCTGATGAAGGGAATCTTGGTACCATGCTTCCTGTAATGTTGTATAATGTCTTCCCAGATTAAGCTAGCATAATCAATATGGTTCATATGAACCATTCTCCAGAAAATTTTGAAGATGCATAAGCTTCGGGTGTTCATGACCACTATCTCTGCTTGAGACTGATTTGGCGATCATGATATAGATGGTCCTCCAGGGTTGTGGGATATTTTTGAGATCAACTCTGGAATGCTTGGAGATGATGCCAGAAGCTTCGTCATATACAATGTTAATCAAGAAATCGAATACTTCCTCTTCATTTGGAATCGGGACGTATTGAGTAGAACGAATGAGCGGAAGAAGAAGAATGACACGAAGATCCGTCACAGTGACCGTGACTTCCTTAGTGCCAAGGGTCACTTTAACCGCATCTTGACCGTCAATTTTGTCCATAGTATGCCAAAACTGATGAATGTAGATATCGGGTACGGTGGCAGAGTTGGTAAGCATGAGATGGAAAGGGTGATTCTTGAGAATGTCAACAGCAACTCTGCATGAGGATTCAGAACACGTGAAGGTTATTGAAGTCGACACGAAGATTGTTCTTTCCAATGATTTTGTCATAGCCGGAGGAAGATATCAGCCATAGTGAGCTCATTTGGGGCATTGAGGTTCTCTTGATTGACAGCCATTTCGTGATTTGAAAGATATTTAGACAAAAGAACCAACATATTGAAACATATTGTGTTAGTCTTAGTTTAATTTATTGTCCAATTACTTGTTTGAAGTTATCATGTTTATGAATGTTACAAGTCCAAAGTCGCTTTTAGTCCAATTGTTTGAAGTTGATGTGATAAGTTAGGTGAATATGTTAATTTTGAAGTTTTAATGTCCAAATTTTACTTAAACACACAACATTTTAACTTTTGAGAGCTTATTGGTAACTTTTGGTTTTGTGACTTAAGTGTAACAAGTTACAAGTTAGGCTACGCGTAGCATATCAAAACAAGGTGAGAAGTTGGCTTAAGCGTAAACATGTGAATTTATGCATAAAAAAAGGAGCTTTAGGCGTACGCGTAAGCTTAAGTGTAAGGCCAAGTCTTAGGCGTAAAAAACTCTTACGCGTAAAACTAGACCAAAGGCGTTAATGCTTATGCGTAAGCTTTTAGCAACATGTTACGCGTAAGTTTTACTCATAAGAGTAAACCTTAGGCGTAAACATTCTTGTTTACGCATATCCTTCCAGGATACGCGTAGTCCCACTGTAGACCCTTTATGCGTAAGAGTTACACGTAAGATTACTCTTATGCGTAACCTTTACGCATAAAGATATTCCATATGCGTAATCATGATGAACACCTTTAGTCTGATTTTTACGTGTAAGAAACCTGAAACACATAAACATGAACACTTGATTACAAAGTAATCTTAACACAATCTGAAACACAAAACAGGCACAAGACTAAAACAGATACGCGAAGAACAACTTAGACATAAGAGTGGCTTAAACCCTAGATTCTACGCATAACAAATTCAACCTTGGAATTCAATCAAGAACATTTTCTGCATTATCCTAGATGTCTAAGGAGTGGTTATGAACAAATTTTAACACAAATAGCCCATAAAATCAAAGGATTCAAATTATGCGAACCTAAGAACCCTAAAACCTTGATTTTTACATTATTTTTGTTTCTGGGTTAGATTAAGTGCTCAATTCATGTAATTAAACATATTCTAACACACTTCTAGGCATCAAATCACAGCAAAACATTCAAACAAAGAAATCCCCAAATTCGAGCATAAACTCTAATTTTCAAATATGTCCAATTGATGTTGATGGGTTCAAATTCATGATAGAAATGGCTTTATAACAAGTTTAGAAAGGTTATAACACCAACCATTTCATAAAAAACACACTTAGGCGTAATCCCTAATCCTACGTGTATGCGTAAACTCAAAAATCAAAATATTGGAAGATTTAGCCGTTGGATTTCAAAGATTTTCAAAACCTTAGCTTAAAATCATGATTAAAAACTTTTAGCACTTACAAATTTTGATTTTGAAGAACAGATTTGAAGAATGAATAGGAGCCGTAGATCTTGGTAGGTTTGTTTGAAATAAATGCTTAGTGTAAGCATTGAATGAGGTTGGTTGGACATTTTGTTTAAAATCATTTTGAAAATTTGACAAGTTTAGTCCCTCAACCTCAAACTTTTCCAACCAAGACCCATTAACTTCCATTTTGGTTAGACAAAAACCATTTCAGGCAAGAAACTTAACGATACTCCCCCTCGACTTTTAAAATAGTGAAATTTGTAAACATTTGAGTCCGAGGAGAGTATATAACAAGATACATATCCACCAATTAGAAGAAACAACGTACTTTTGGTAACATGCAAGTACAAGGATTTATGAAACTAAAAAATATATACTTTCTCCCCCTCAACAGTTGTTCGAGAAAAATGGTGAAATGTTTGATGGAAGTTTTGTACTTGCGATGTTTGTTTTTCAGAAAAGAAGAATATTTTTGTATTTATTAAGATTTTATATTTTTGTATTTTGTTTTTGAAAAATATTTACAAAAGAGGTTTTGGTGTTTGACTTTTCAAGAATGTTTTAAAAGTTCGTCCAGTTCTTCTGGAGTCAAACACCTCATACCAATACGGTGAATCAAATCAGTAAATCTTGCGGGTGGCAAGGCTTTAGTGAGAAGATCCGCCGATTGGTTTTCTGTACCTACAAAGTATAATTCAACTGTACCTTTTTCCACATGCTCTTTGATGAAGTGATATCGAAGATCGATGTGCTTTGACTTTGAATGTTGAACGGTGTTGCACGAGATCACAATAGCACTTCGTTGTCGCAGACACCACGATTTCATCAAATACATAACCATAATCTTTGAGTTGTGTTCTCATCCAAATGACTTGAGCACAACACGTAGACATGGCTACATATTCAGCTTCAGTTGATGACAACGATGTACAATCCTGTTTCTTTGATTGCCATGACACCAATTTATCACCAAGGAATTGTAAACCTCCTGAAGTACTTTTCCGTTAATCTAAGCATCCTGCGTGGTCAGTGTCTGAAAAAGCTATTAGTTCAAAACCAGAATTCTTCGGATACCAGATCCCCAAGTTGGTTCCCTTTACGTATCGGAGGATTCTTTTAGCCTCAGAGAGGTGTCTTTTAGTTGGCCTTGACTGATAATGGGAGCAAAGATATACAGAAAATACAATGTCGGGTCATCGGTTGTTAGATACATGAGAGACCCAATAATACTGCGGTATTTGGTAGGGTCAACCAATTTTCCAAGTAAATCAGCATCCAGTTTGTTGGTATGTGCCATTGGTGTTGCATAGGTGTCAAAACTTTGCATTCCATGTTTATTCAATATTTCAAGAGCATATTTGGACTGACTTAAGAAAGTACCAAGGGGTGATTGATGAACATGTAGTCCTAAGAAGAACGTAAGTTCACCCATCATTGACATTTCAAGATTTTTTTTCATTATTTGTGAGAAAGCGTTTGAGTACTTTTTGTGGGTAGAACCAAAAATGATATCATCCACATAAATCTAAACAATTAAAATGTGTGCACCCATGATATTGAATAAACAGTGTTGGGTCGACAGATCCTTTGATAAAATGATTAGCAAGGAAAAGGATAACAACTTATCAAACCATGCCCGAGGGGCTTGTTTGAAATCGTAGAGAGCCTTGTTTAGTTTGTAGACGTGATTCGGGAACTTTGGATCAAAAAATCCTTCTGGCTGACTAACATGTATTGTTTCCTTCAAAAAAGTTGTTTTGACATCCATCTGATAGACAGTGATGTTCATGTGAGCCGCAAATGCCATAAAAATCCGTACAACCTCAAATCTAGCTACTGGTGCGAATGATTCTTTGAAGTCAATCCCCTCTTCCTATCTACAACCCTTAGCCACTAGACATGACTTGTTTTGGATAACCGTACCTTCAGCATCTAACTTATTCTTCCAAATCCATTTGAGACCAATGACGTAGATCCATGTTGGTCTTTCAACCAATTCCCATACTTCTAAATGTTTAAATTGGTTCAGCTCTTCTTGCATGGATTCGATCCAGTTGTCGTGAGTCATTGCATCTTTAATGTTTTTGGGTTCGGTTTGACAAATGGTGAGTGCATAAATACAATGTTCTTCGTCAGTCTGAAGGCGTCTAGTTACGATTGGTTGGTTTGGGTTGCCAATGATGTTAACAAGAGAATGGTCTTTAGTCTATCGGTATGTGGAGGGTTGATGTTGGTATACATTGTGCATATTTGGTTGATTCAGATGGCTTGTAGAAGATTCAGCAACATCTGAATTTGCAGTTTCAGTAGTGAAAGGATTAAAGAATGCATTTCCATTATAATCCGCTGGTTCAGGTTCATTTTGATTAAGAAGATCATCAGCTGGATCAGCGTCATTAGAATCCGTTTATTCGGCTGTTGTTGGAGATTCAATCGGAGGTGCATCAACAACAGTTGTTGTTGTTTCAGGTGTATCAGGTAATGGATTCGTATCAGGTTGAGCAGCGGAAACATTTGATACATCTGGAGCACGTTGATAAAGATCATCACTAAACAATGGAGAAAACAACGTTTCCATCTGACGACGAGTGAGTTGAAATTATTGATCAGCTGATGATTGGGGGAAGTTGAGATGGTTATGTCCGGGTTCCAAGCTGTTTTGCTCAAAAGCCATTTCTGTGAGCTCATCAAAATTAGCATGAATGGTTTCCATAATTTCCTTCGTACGACGATTCTAGATCCGGTATCCTTTTGAGTTTTCACAGTATCCAACGAAGACTCCAATGTCAGCTTTGGCCTTGAGCTTTCCAAAGTCATCACGATCATTATTCGGGTAACAAAGAGCACCAAATACGTGAAAGTGTTTGAGGTTCGGTTTTCTGTTATGGATAAGCTCATAAGGTGTTTTGTTGTGGCGTTTGGTTATCTTAGAATGGTTCTGAGTGTAGCATGCAGTTGACACGACTTCTGCCCATAAGTAATCTGGAAGTTTTGCATTTATCAACATTGTTCTTGCAGCTTCCACTAACGTATTGTTTCCTCTTTCGACAACTCCATTTTGTTCTGGTGTTCGTGCAATGGATGTCTGATGCTCAAATTCAGTGAAGATTTTGGTTCACAAATTCAGTTCCTCTGTCTATTCTTACTTGTCTAACCGTGTTACGGTGCTGAACTTGAATTTTCGTGAGAAAGGTGATGATCATTTGTGGAGCTTGATCTTTACTGCGAAGAAAATAAACCCAAGTCCATCTGAGTAGTCATCAACGATTAGAATTTGCCATTGATCGTCTGCACATGCATCGGGCCTCACAAATCCATGTGAAGAAGATAAAGAACATGCTGAGAGCTGTTTTCCACTTTTGAAGGAAAATGAGCACGAGTGCTTTTCCCTTGTTCACAAGCTGAGCATAACTGATCTTTTGAATACCTAAACCTTGGAAGACCTTCACCTAGTTTGTGTCGTGCAAGATTAGTTATGCTTTGAAAGTTTAAGTGTGAAAGTCTTCTATGGCACAACCATGATTTTGTAGATGTTGCTTTAGAAAGTAGACAGATAGGAGATGAAGCGATCATGTCTTGCATTGAAACAGTGTAAAGGCTTGAAGTGCGGTTTCCAGACATAAGATCATTTCCTTGTAGATCACGAATGAAGCAAGTTTTCTCCCTGAAAGCAACTTCCAAATCACCATCACAAAACTGGTTGATTGAGAAAAGATTGTGTCCAAGACCTTCAACATAATAAACCCTGCTAATTTTGATGTTCCCATTGATGTAGTCTCCGTAGCCCATGATAGCTTCGAAGTGATCATTCCCAAACCTGAAAGTGCCAATGAACTTTGAAATAAAGTTTGTAAGAAGTTTCCAGGTATATTTTGTAACCATCTCTGCCAAGTCCAACTAGTTTGTGCTTTGGTCTTAGTGAATACACTAGGTGATATTTTCTTCCTAGGAGGTGAAGTGGGTTCTATGGGTACATCAATGATATCTGCAGAAACACTAGAAGGTGGTTTACCTAGCACTGACTTAGAAGCATTAGTGGGCCTAGAGGTAATTCCATTTCTATGTTTCCGCTTACGAGATAAGATAGATTTAGCAACACATTTATCATGACAACCAGAAAACATGCTTTTACGACAACCAATACAAGATGCTTCAAATAAAACATGCAAAGTACTTAAAGATTCAACATTCGTTACATCACTTTGTCTATTACATTTGTCTAATGCAATTCCTAAAGTAGGTGCAACATGTGTTTTATTCAAAGTCCTAGTGTGTTGTTCTACTTCAGGGGTCTTTACTAATATTCTCTTACGTTGCAAGTTCCTATTCTTCCTGTTTGTGCTCTTAAGCTGTGAAGTGCTAACGCTAGGATTAGAGGCAACTACTCCTTTAGAAGTGGAAGGAAGCACATTAGTATCTTGTGGTTTGTCATTAGGCATCCTAGTGTCAATTTTAAACATTCCAGGTTCAAGGACATTTGTGTTACTAGATTTATCTTTCCTAAGTTTCACCAACTTCTCTTTCAACTCTATGATAGTGTGTAACAAATCTTGGTTTTCAGAGCGAATGTTTCCACTAACGTTTAAGACCTCTTTAGTGTATGCAAGATGATTATCAAGTTTTTGTGATGCTTTAGAACAAGTCTTTTTTAGAAAATTAAATATGACACCATATTCAGTTTTGACTTTGGCAATTTCTTATTCATATTTGAAAATTTGACACTTTAAAGACACGTTTTCCTCATCCAGTCATTCAAGTTTTGGTTCAAAAGTTTGAGCACTCTCGATCATTACAATCTTTTTGACACCAAAGAAGACGACGTTATACAATTGAAAGTTCATTTAACAAACGCTCGTTTTCAGCTTTCAAAGATTCGATTTGAGACACATTATCAACAATCTCAACATTATCAACAATATTAATAGATATAACATCAATATAATCAGAAGTGCAGAAGCAGTAGAATGATACAAAACAAGTGATATAGTATCAGCACAGATAATATCTTCCAAGATTCGATCGACATGGTTTCGAAAAATTTTGTTTTTCTTTTTAGTTTTCAAAGTCCATGCCTTTGTTGCATTGAAAATTGTTTTCAAGTTTCCAATCTCCTTTTGAAGATCCCGTTCCCAATAGTTTGCACACATACGAAGATTTCGAACATTGGGTAAAAGTTTTTTTTGAAAAATATCTCTTTGTTTTCGCGCATAAGGCGATTGAAAAGTTTCAACTTTTATTTCTGAATTAAGTTCAATTTCGTGTTCCAAAAGATTAATGTCAGGCATGAATGTATCAAAATATTTAAGAATTTGACATCTTTCGGGTGATGGTGTGATTTTACTCAAAGAATGTAAAGGAGCATTTATTTGTACAACTTGTTAGACGGGATCAACATTAGAAGACGACTCAGGGACAGGTGTGATAACCCAAGGTGTATTTGTATTATCCTGTTGTTTTACAAAAGTTATAAGAGGGCCTTTTGAATAATCAAATGGTTTGTTACATTCAACATTTTCCATTTTCAATCGACTCTCTTCTTTTGCATCCAATTCCTCTTCACGATTAATATTCAACAACACTCATAATGGAATCATCAATTCTATGTTCTGCACTATAGACTTGAGGATTTGGTTTGAATGCTCTATGTGAAAAACATGGTTTGTAATCAGCAAGAATTGGCTCATATCCATCTGGATTTGGCTTAAAAGTGAACTTTTGAATTGTTGTGACTGACTCACCATGTTTATAGACAACATTTCGAAACTCTTTGATTTTGTTTTGTAACTCGACAATTCATCAAGATACTGATCTATTCGTCTCCTTGAATGTTTTTTATTCTCAAAAAAACTCTTTTTGACACGATAACAACTCAGACTTGGCTTTATGAGTTTCCGAAGTGAGAATGTTAACTTGTTGTTGATGATCAAATTTTTGTTGTTCTATTTGAGAAAGCAATTCAATGTTGGAAACAACGAGATCACCAATCTGTATTTCTAAAGATTTTTCGTTTTGGTATGACTTTGCAAAAGCGACTTCAAAACTGTATTCACGTTTTTCTTTAGTTTCAAAATTGTTGAGTTGTAACTTATAGCATTCAATGTCCTTAGTCAATAGTGCAACTCTTTCTCGAAGAGAATTATTGATCTCATTGCACTTCTCCAATTAAGATTGGGTGGTCTGAAATAAGGTCATGAGCTCTGGATCTGGATTAGAAAAACGCTCACTTTGTTCAACTTGAGTCTCAACATATTGATCATTTTGATCCTCAAATGTAATCACGGGGTCAACTTGATTATCAATGGTAACCGTAAGGTCATTTTGATCATCAAATGTAACTACGGGATCCATTTGATTTTCTTCGTGATGAGATGTAGAAGGCTCATGCTGAACACTTTGTGCCTCGTCGGATGCAGATGCAATCGGAGATATCAGATCATGTATAAGACATATGTTAGGATCTGGTACCTGAGACAAGCCATCAGTGTCATACACTGGGCCTATGTCACTCATATGAAGCTCTTGCATGTTTGCCATTAACATTACAACTGCGTTAGCTTGCAAGTCCTCCATGTCATCATCAGAATCTGCATTAGCTATGAAGCTCTGTTCCTTGTTGGTAAGTGTTCCACCAGCTTCATCCTTGAGAGCCAAGAGTAAAGCCTCCTTGTGATAAGTGATGCGTCTTGTTCTCGGCTTTGGGAAAGCATTCGCCAAATGACCTTTTTCATTGCAATTATAGCATCGAAGACCATTATTCCCGTTCTGAGCATTTCCCTGATCAACCATTTGAACCCGTTGTTGTGGAGTACCCATGTTATTCCTTCCATTAGCATTAAATCCTTGACCACTACCCATCTGACGACCATTGCCTTGGTTATGAACCTCAACCCTTCCATTGTTAACAACTGCTTAATTTCTTGTGTTAGATGAGGTACGAATACGGTTGTTGGATTTGTTAGCAAATCTCCCAAAGGCTCTAGCAATTAACGAAAATCCCTGATTCAACGTATCGAAAGCTTATGCATCCTCATTTGGTGTCTCACTGTAGAGTGTTGAATCATTGTTGTTGTTGTAAGGGACCAGTTGAGTTTCTTGTAATTGCTGTGAAGGATCATATGGTGTAATCTAGGCTGGTTGTGGTGGATTTATGAAAACAGTTGGCAGATTTGGAAATTAAGGATAACAAGCTTGAGTAAACAGAGCAAGAGTTTGATTATCCATAAAGTTGTTGTAACTCCATGGAGAGCTCTATAGTTTTCTACTTCTTTTTTATGGTGCTTCAAGTAGTCATACAATAACCTATACTTTTCTTGATGAAGGTTTTTAGCTTGACGTATGAATGTAACATATTTTTCCCAATCAGGACCAAGACAGCTTAGGAACTTTGTGTTGATTGCAATCCTTGGCATAATGATGTTGTGTCTATCCAAGTCATTGATGATGTCTGTAAACCGATGATAGTATGACTCTAATGATTCCCTTGGTTCAATCATTAAATTCTCATATGATAAGTAAAGTTTTGATTCCATGTCTTCTTGATTGAGTTTTGTGCCTTCCATTAGAAGATGGATGTGATCCCACATTGTTTTAGCAGTTTTCTGAGCATCAACACTGCGAAGAATCGGATTTGATGTGCCGGTTGGTGCAAGTTTTAAATTTATAAAGGTGAATTACCAATATTACCAATAACACATACGAGCAAGTATACTCGTCCGTTATAGCAAGATTATGAAGGTAAGTCGGGATGGTTCGCGAGGATTTGAGTGAATCTAAGCACAAGTTTGAATTAACTGAGTCTATCCAAAACATATAATAAAGCAAATAGGTATAATGAAATTCAGATGATTAAAAACTACACTTGCTTAAACTAGTTTCATATCATAGATTAATGTGATTGTGTTAACCTCTTAACATGTTGGTTATGATAATTAGTTGGTGTACTAATCTATTGTTCTTACAAGTTAAACCTTCGTCAAGATTTTGGTTTATAAAAACAAGCATTAAGTTTAACCAATCAATTCAAGATCAATTCAAGTTTCATAAGTCTACATACATAAACTTAAACACAAAAACATCCACTTGTTCATCAAATTGCTTAAGAAATGGTCAATACAAAAGGTAACCGATCATAGACAAAAGGCTACAATTGATTCTCAACAACTAATCTTACGACCATTTAGATGTTTCCAACCAATCCAATTTGATAATCAAAAGCGTTTCTATTACAACCACACCTTAGTTCCTTTGTGTAATCAAGAATAATGGGTAAAACAATCATCCATAGACAAAATGATTATGACTAGTTGAATAACACGAAGTTCTTTCGACCCCAACGATTATTGTCAATTAGCCAAACTTGATTAACAAATGTCACTATGAAACTTTAGCACAATTGGATCTTAGAATCAACTTGAAATTGAATTAAAACATGTTAACACAATCACTAACTAATCATATGATAATTAACATCATTTAAGCAAGTGCATAAAGAAACTAGCCACTCATAGCAAACATAAACATAAACTCAGAACTTTGAACATTAGAAAACATGATTGAAAGTCTTACAATGCTTGGAATAAGATTACAAATGGTGTAGTAATGATTCCCAAAGTATTGAGGTGGACTTCTTGGTGATTTGGCCTCCAAATGGTAAACTTCTGGATCTCCAAACTTCTATGGACTTCTAAGGACGAATTTTGAGAGCTTAAGGCTTTGTTTGATGAGTAGAGAGATTTGTATTATAAGTTGTTGTCTCTAATGCTCACAATTAGCCTCTATTTATACTAATTCCAAGGCCTAGGGTATTAAATGCTGAACTTGGCCATCAAGGAGTGAGGAAGGACTAGAATACACCAAGAGAAGGACCTAGAATCGTTTGGATGCAAAGGGAAGCTTAGTGATGAAGATTTGGCTGCTGCAGCTTCTCCAACCGGATCGGTCATCGACCAACCGATCCGGTGGTCTTCAATAACAACTAGCCGACCGATCCGGTTGCGGGTTGCGACCGATCGGTTGGCGATGGTAAAACACTTATTCGACCGAATTCCAACCGATCCGGTTGCGGGTGTAACCGGATCGGTTGGATCTTCGAGATACAAAACTTGATCTTCTTTGATTCTTCAATCACCGAGGTCTTGAGATCTTGATTTAGTCTTGTTGAAATGGGAATCTTCGCTTAGTGAATATTTCTTCTTTTCCTCCATTTCCGCACTTGGTTATGAACACTAGACAAACATCTCTAGATACGATTAAGTACTAAAATCACGCAAATATAACCAAATAACGAGATATAAAAGTACACATAACGCTACTAAAACATGCACAATCGGCGTTATCAAATTCCCCACACTTAAACTTTGCTTGCCCTCAAGCAAATCTAGGAAAAACATCCTTTGGTACAAGATCGTGATTATGAAAATGTGATGCAAATCAACCAAGTATAAATCGAGAGAGGTTTCATCAATTACGCTTTATAAAGGTGAAATATCAAGATGTTTGACAATATCCAATGATTTTCTTGCATGATTAACATTTGAGAACACCTCACGAAAAATAACGGAATATAATTCACTCAATCACTCATTTTAGTGGAGTAACAAGATAAATCACACTCATTGCTCGGTCATGATTTGATTATTACCATAAGCTTGTACAAGAAACAAAACTCCACCGACGTGGCATGAGCACCAAGTAAAAACATCTAAAGAGGGCTTTTATTCGGGTTATAATGATATGGTTAAGGGTTAAGGGTATGGATAAGGCATGGGAATGTTATGAAATTGGTGTTAAAATAAAAATGAAATCAAGTCTAATACCCATGTTGCTAGCTATCAAACATTCCACGAACCAAGTAAATGATTATAGCTTTGCTTTCTTCTTTTCCACTTTCCACAGCTTTTCACTTTGCCATGACAATTATTCTACGATCATAGCTCATTGGCTATTATTTTCTCATACTTTTTTTTTTTTTTTTTTTTTTTTTTTTAAACTCATATATGGCTCAATCAATCACATAGGATGTGGTACTCATAATCATTTGAACAATCTTCACTTTCCGGTAACTAGCAACCAACCGTTTAGACATTGATATGGGGTAGGCTAAGGTTTAAAGTGTAAAATCTTTTGTATTTTACGGGTGAAGCAAAATGAAAGGGATGGCTCGGAAGGTGTAACTAGGGGTATCTAGTGCTAAAAATGAGCACTACAAATGGGTCCATGTGGGTGGTTAACTAACCAATGTGGCTAGCTAATATATCATTAGATGTAAAATGGAAGGCCATTTGGGTTAAATCTAAGGTGCCTCTTTATCACACGAATTCACTTATATCGCACAAATGCAATCTCACTGCTGATGCGGTAATGATTTACAAGCACAAGTTCTAGAATAAATAAAATCACCGCACACTCATGGCAAAAGATCCAAGCATAAAAGATGTATGCTAATAAGAAATAGGCTCAAATCCTCACAATTTAGTGGAAAGGGTATAATATGTGTTAGCAAATGTTTATCGATCCCGAATGGATTGCAATAGTAATCGGAACACATCTCGAAGTTTCAAATATTACCAATTTTACCGATGGAATGATCCGATTATTCTAATAGATAATCCTAAAAGTGTGAAAACAACTAGATCACAAAGGCAAACAAAATTTTAAATTTAAGCATGAAAACTCTAATTTTCCTATTCACCCCCACACTTAAGTTAGACATTGTCCTCAATGAAAAGCGAACTTCAAAGTATAGAAATAGGGAAAATAGAGATGAAATTAGATATGTCAACGAGTTTATCGACTTAAAATTCTTTCTTCATTCTGGCGTCCACTAGAGAAATCATCACTGCACACAATCTTATAAACAAACAAAAGGTTTTATTAAAGGATGGCACCCCCACTTAAGTTC
Organism: Chrysanthemum lavandulifolium; assembly: GCA_022545495.1. Taxonomy (NCBI): domain Eukaryota; kingdom Viridiplantae; phylum Streptophyta; class Magnoliopsida; order Asterales; family Asteraceae; genus Chrysanthemum; species Chrysanthemum lavandulifolium. The sequence goes on from CM040246.1 coordinate 163,394,494, forward strand.
AACCAAAGGTTAAAACTTTGGGAGTGACCACGAAAATCAAATCTGAACACACGGGTTGCCTCCCGAGAAGCGCTTGATTTATTACCGAGTCCTCGGCTGACTCGAATCTTCCAATTTATTTAGCTGCAAGGCACTTTGAACATTGTAAAGTTCGGGATGTACATGAATTCTTCACCGGTAGCTTCAATATCGTCCCAGACGAACTCGTGAGATGGTTTCCATGGAGCAGTTTGTGGGATTCTTCACGGAAATGGTGCTACAAAGGTGATAGTTTGAATTCATTCTCATGGTGTCTCAGGACACCATCATAATCTGAAACTTCTTTCATTTGCTCCTTGTCGTAATATAATTTGATTCGGTGTCCATTAACAATGAAACTTCCACCTTGTTTGTCATAGAGTTCGACATACCGGATGGATATCCATGTTTAACGACATATGGTCCAAACCATTTTGGTTGTAACTTAGGAGCTTTGAATTTAAATTTCATGTTAAAAGCGAACTTTATCTCGGCTTTGAATTCTTTTGAATTCGTAGCTTTTATCATGATAAGCTTTTGTTACGGCTTTATATAGTTTGGAGTTTTCATAAGCTTGGAGTCTTAATTCATCGAGTTCGTGCAATTGCATAAATCTTTTCTCTCCGACTATTTTGAGATCGGTGTTACAATGTCGGCGTGATAAGCACGATGTTCAACTTGAGCGGCAAATGACAAGTCTTCCCATACAAGAGTCGTAAGGAGTTGTGCCAATTGGTGTTTTATAAGCCGTCTGAAATGCCCACGAGCATCGTCAAGTTTTCTTGCCCATAATGAAGGATTGTCTTTTCTTGTTTTTCGGTATTCTTTTGAGAGCTCTGTTGGTATTTTCGACTTGACCCTTTGGTTTGTGGATGATAGCGATCGCAAATCGATGATGAACTCCATATCTTTTCATGGTTTTCTCCATTTGTTGATTGCGAAATGAGTTCCTCGATCGCTTATGAGTGCTTTGGGAATTCCATAACGAGCGAAAAGCTTTTGAGAAAATTAACGACGACACGAGCATCGTTTGTTGGTAAAGCTTGACACGCCCATTTGGACACGTAATCTATATAGCGAGAATGTATTGAATTTGTGGGATTTAGGGAAGGGTCCCATGAAATCTATTCCCCAAATGTCGAATATTTCACACACTTGAATGCTTGTTAATGGCATTTCATCTCTCAGAGAGATTGGTTGTTCTTTGACAAGCGTCACAATTTTGAACAAGTGTGTGTGCTTCTTTGAATATTGTTGGCCAATAGAATCCGACATCAAAAACTTTCTTAGCTGTGGTGGAAGGACCATAATGTCCCCAGTTGGGCCATGATGACATTCGTCAAGAATTTTTCGGGTTTGGAACCAAAATACATCTTGGATCATCCCATCGGGACACATTTTGAAAAGATATGGTTCTTCCCAAAAGTAGTATTTGAGTTCGAAAAGAATTTGCTTCTTTGAGCATGAGTTAGACCTTTTACGAGAATTCCTCCGTGAGGTAATTCGCAAAGTCGACAAACCAAGGATCGTCGGTTTCATCGATGGTCATGAGAGTTTCATCGGAAAATAATCATCGATTTCTTCTTCTTTAATTCCTCAAGATTGGGATTTTCGAGGCGAGATAAGTGATCGTGACAAGATTCTCTGCTCCTTTCTTATCTTTGATTTCGATGTCAAATTCTTGAAGTAGTAAAATCCATCGAATAAGGCGAGGTTTAGCATCTTGCTTGGTAAGCAGATATTTGTATTGAATGATCGGTAAAAGCATTTGTTTTGAGAGCACAAGATATGATCTGAATTTGTCGAATGCAAAAGCGACGACGATAATTCTTTTCGGTGACGGTATAATTTTCTTTGGGCACTATTCGGTGTCTTGCTAGCAAAATATATAGGCGAAAATGTTTTCCTTCAGCGTTGACCTAGGGCGGCTCCAACGACAAAATCGCTTGCGTCGCACATAAGTTCGAAGGGTAGTGACCAATTAGGTGAGACCATGATCGGAGCACTAGTAAGTTGAGATTTCGGTGTTTGAAAGCTTTTATGCAATCGACATTGAAGTCAAAGATAGATTCTTTCTCAAGAAGTTTCGTCATTGGACGAGATATTTTGGAAAAATCTTTGATGAATCGGCGGTAAAACCGGCATGTCCTAAAAACTTCTAACGGCTTTGGCGTTAGTTGGTGGTGGAAGTTTTGAGATTACATCGACCTTTGCTTTGTCTACTTCCATTCCAAGCCTTTGGAGATTTTGTGGCCAAGCACAATTCCTTCGGTTACCATAAAGTGGCATTTCTCCCGATTGAGAACAAGATGTGCGACTTAGCATCTTTCGAGCATTTTATCGAGATTAGAAAGACAAGCTTCAAATGAATCTCCAAAGAATGAAAAATCATCCATGAAAACTTCCATGGAGGTTTCTAGCATGTCTTGGAATATGGCGATCATACACCTCGAAAAGTCGCGGGTGCATTGCAAAGACCAAAAGGCATCGCCGATATCGTAGGTTCCAAAAGGACAAGTAAAGGTGGTCTTTTCTTGATCGTTAGGATCGATGGGAATTTGGAAATATCACGAAAATCCGTCGAGGAAACAAAAGAATTTATTTCTGCTAGTCTTTCAAGCATTTGATCCATGAATGGGAGCGGAAAGTGATCCTTTCGGTGGCTTTGTTTAACTTACGATAGTCAATACAAAGCGCCAACCGGTGGCAGTTCTAGTTGGAACTAGTTCATTTCGCTCATTAGTTACAACCGTCATTCCTCCTTTCTTGGGAACACGATTATGCGGGACTTATCCAAGGGCTATCCTCAATTGGGTAAATGATTCCGGCATCAAGAAGTTTTATGATTTCCTTTTAACAACTTCTTTCATGTTGGGATTGAGTCGACGTTGACGTTCTACCACAGGTTTAATCCCTTCTTCAAAATTGATTTTGTGTTTGCAAAATTAGGGCTAATTCACGGGATATCGGATGTTTTCCAAGCAAAAGCTTGTTTGTGATTTTGAGGACGAAACTAAACTTTCTTTCTCATTATCCTCGAACAACGAAGATATGACTCTTTGGAAGAAGAGTTTTCTTCCAAATAAGCATATTCAAGATGATGCGGGAGAGGTTTGAGTTCGAGATCGTGGGTGGTTCTTCGATAGAGGATTTAATTCGCATCTTGTCATTGAAAGTTATTTCTTGAAATTTTCTTCCTCTTCCTCTGTTTCTTCTTCTTACGAGTTCTCTCCTTGAATTCTACTTTCATGAAATCATCAAATTCTTTATCAAAATTTGTTTCATTGATTTTTTGAAGTAGTCATGAATGGATCGGATTCGATTCGATAATGCATCTAACTCCTCATCGGTGACTTCATCAATAACATCGACGTTAAAACAAGTGTCATCCTTTGGAATGTGGGTAGCGCATTGCTTTATCGATAAGAAAAGTGATTCGATCTTCCCCAACTCCAAGGTTGAGTTCTTTTCCTTTCACTTTGATAATTGCATCGGCGGTATTTAGGAAAGGTCTTCCTAGAATGAGTGGGACTTTACTATCTTCTTCCATTTCCAAGATTACAAAGTCCACGGGAAAAATGAATTTACCGACTTGAACAAGCATATTCTCGGTGATTCCCACAGGATATTGATAGGAATGATTTGCCAATCGGATACTCATTTTGGTTGGTTTTAGGCTGTTGTTGCACAACTTGGAATAGAGTGAATAAGGCATCAAATTGATACTTGCGCCAAGATCGGCCAAAGCATTGCATTTAACATTATTCCCGAAAGTACATGGAATAAGAAAGCTCCCAGGATCTCCGAGCTTTGGTGGGATTTTGTTTTGAACTATAGCTGAGCATTCTTCGTTAAGAAAAGTTGCTGATATTTGCTCAAGCTTGCTTTTGTTATTAAGTTCTTTCAAAATTTCCGTAATTGGGCATTCGGCTATAACATCAACGAGAGGAACATTGAGTCTAACCTCTTTGATTATTTCGATAAACTTCTTATAACGCTCTTCCATCTTCTCCTTCTTTAGGCGTTGAGGATAAGGAATTTTTGGTGTATCGCCTTAGCGTTTGGAATGTTTTTCTTTTGGTGGTTTGAGTTGTGTTTGGTTCTTCGTTTTCATCCTCACTATCAATGGTGGCGGGAGCATTAGGATTAGGTGGTGGATCGTACGAGACCACTTCTTGTAAAACAACATTGATATGTTCATTTCTTGTTTGGGGTGGACGATCGTCTTATCATTTGATGGTTTTGGATTGGATTGAGTGTTACTTGGCAATGAACCGGATGGTCTAGAGGAATGTTGGTCGAAAGTGCATAAGCTTGTTTTCAAGATCTTGGATAGATGCTTGATGATTTTTACGTCCTTGCTCAACTTTGGCTTTGAGATTGAAAAATTGATTTTGATAAAATCATTTGCGGATTTTGACCGACCACGAATTCTCTCATGGTTTTTGAATTCGGTTTCTTACATCTTTTGTCGGGATTTTGGGGTGGTGGATCGTCGGTTCGTGGTTGAGAATCACGGTTGTCATCCCTTGGTCGGCGATCTTGCCAATTTCGAATTTCGACCGTAATAATTACTACGATATCCTCCTCCACGGTATCCTCCTTGAGCATAACTTGCTTCTCCTTCCTTGGTCCACCCATAGGTTTATCGTCGCTTTTCGGACGATGGATGATTTCCTCCACAATTGTTGCATCCGTCTCGCATTTCTTTCATTTCATCTTTGATATCTTTGTATTGCGAGTCGATTTTTGAGGTTAACGCTTCCATCTTCTCCATGAGTTTTGAGGTATCGGTGTTTTCGACAAAAGCAACGGTTTTCGAAGAGGTTTGGTTTTGGAATCTTTGGACCAATCAAGTTTGAGAAGTACTCGATCTTGAGCAATTGATGTGCATCGTTGGGAGTCTTATAGAGAAAAATTCCTCCGACATCAAGGATGCCTTGAGAGATTTCATCTAGTCCATGGTAAAAGATTTGGATAATGGTTCCTTTTGATAATCCATGTCCATGACAACTCTGAAACAAATCTTTCATTCGAAGCCAAGCTTCGACAAGTGATCGTTTGGGTTTTGGTTGAAAGCACGAATTTCTCCCATTAATCGATCAAACATGGCGGTGGAAAGAATCGGCTCACAAAAGCTTGCCTCATCTCCTCCCAGTATTGATGATTCTGGGGTTAATTCATTGTACCATACTTTAGCATCTCCGGCGAGTGATGATGGGAAAAGTTTGAGTTTGATGGCATTGACATCGGTGTCGCCATAACGAAACATGCCGCAAATTTCGATGAATTCGGCAATGTGCTTATGCGGATCGGCCCGCGCACGGCCATCGAATTGTCGGTCTTTGATCATAGAAAGGTGATGTCCCTTCACGGTGAAGTTGTCACCAAGATTAATAGCAACAATAGCACTTTCGAGTGTTGGTGCTACGGCTCGGTTGGTTCCCCACATGGGTTGATCATCCGCCATGGGAAAAGGTAAATTGGTGAAAGGGTTGAAAACAACTTTGGCTTCTACGAGGTTATCAATTGGTGGGTTTGGTACTCTTGGTACACGATTTTCTAATGGTATGAAACGTGTTCTCCTTCTTCTTGAATCAAGCGTTCGGGGTTGGTAAGAGGTGTAATTGGTTCTATTCATTGCTCGAGTGTTCATACAATGACCTAGAGAATCCGGGCAATATCTAAACACACGGACAAACAACGAAAGCAGTTTTATGGGTCGAGTAGGTAACGGATCGGTTGCGGGGACGCGACCGATCGGTTAGACTAAATGATTGATGGACAAACTCGTAACCGATTCGGTTGAGGGCAACGGATCCGGTTAAGGTTTCGAGAAATTTTTTTTTTTTTTTGAATTGACTTTGGGAATTCAAAACTTGTTGAAACACAATCAAATCCCGGCGTGGCGCCAAAAACTTGATGTGCCGGTTGGTGCAAGTTTTAAATTTATAAAGGTGAATTACCAATATTACCAATAACACATACGAGCAAGTATACTCGTCCGTTATAGCAAGATTATGAAGGTAAGTCGGGATGGATTCGCGAGGATTTGAGTGAATCTAAGCACAAGTTTGAATTAACGGAGCCTATCCAAAACATATAATAGAGCAAAATAGATATAATGAAATTCAGATGATTAAAAACTACACTTGCTTAAACTAGTCTCATATCATAGATTAATGTGATTGTGTTAACCTCTTAACATGTTGGTTATGATAATTAGTTGGTGTACTAATCTATTGTTCTTACAAGTTAAACCTTCGTCAAGATTTTGGTTTATAAAAACAAGCATTAAGTTTAACCAATCAATTCAAGATCAATTCAAGTTTCATAAGTCTACATACATAAACTTAAACACAAAAACATCCACTTGTTCATCAAATTGCTTAAGAAATGGTCAATACAAAAGGTAACCGATCATAGACAAAAGGCTACAATTGATTCTCAACAACTAATCTTACGACCATTTAGATGTTTCCAACCAATCCAATTTGATAATCAAAAAGCGTTTCTATTACAACCACACCTTAGTTCCTTTGTGTAATCAAGAATAATGGGTAAAAACAATCATCCATAGACAAAATGATTATGACTAGTTGAATAACACGAAGTTCTTTCGACCCCAACGATTATTGTCAATTAGCCAAACTTGATTAACAAATGTCACTATGAAACTTTAACACAATTGGATCTTAGAATCAACTTGAAATTGAATTAAAACATGTTAACACAATCACTAACTAATCATATGATAATTAACATCATTTAAGCAAGTGCATAAAGAAACTAGCCACTCATAGCAAACATAAACATAAACTCAGAACTTTGAACATTAGAAAACATGATTGAAAGTCTTACAATGCTTGGAATAAGATTACAAATGGTGTAGTAATGATTCCCAAAGTATTGAGGTGGACTTCTTGGTGATTTGGCCTCCAAATGGTAAACTTCTGGATCTCCAAACTTCTCTGGACTTCTAAGGATGAATTTTGAGAGCTTAAGGCTTTGTTTGATGAGTAGAGAGATTTGTATTATAAGTTGTTGTCTCTAATGCTCACAATTAGCCTCTATTTATACTAATTCCAAGGCCTAGGGTATTAAATCTTGAACTTGGCCATCAAGGAGTGAGGAAGGGACTAGAATACACCAAGAGAAGGACCTAGAATCGTTTGGATGCAAAGGGAAGCTTAGTGATGAAGATTTGGCAAGCTGCTGCTTCTCCAACCGGATCGGTCATCGACCAACCGATCCGGTGGTCTTCAATAACAACTAGCGACCGACCGATCCGGTTGCGGGTTGCGACCGATCGGTTGGCGATGGTAAAACGGACTTGGATTCGATACAAAACGAATTCCAACGAGGTCGATCCGGTTGTCTTGGTGTAACGGATCGGTTGGATCTTCTTGAGATACATCTCTAAACTTGATCTTCTTTGATTCTAAAACATTCAATCACGAGGTCTTGAGATCTTGATTTAGTCTTGTTGAAATGGGAATCTTAGGCGTAAGATTTAAATTAGGCGTGAATATTTCTTCTAGGGTTTTCCTCCATTTCCAAGTGTAAAAGATATCCACAAGTCAGTGTTTTTGGTTATAAGCAAGAAAACACTAGACAAACATCTCTAGATACTTGATGATTAAGTACTACTAATAACTTTGACATAATTCACCAAATATAACCAAATGAATGATGGAATATAAAAGTCACCAAAATAACATAACGCTACTAAAAACATGTAAACACAATTTAACCAAAACAAGGCGTTATCACTACGATACGACCAAAACTTCCAAAACAAAAGTGTTTCACCCAACTAAATGGCGTATGATACCACTATTAGGTCACCATAAGTTAACATAAGTATGTAAATGATAGAAATGAGATGAAGATAGAAGGTTGAACACAAATCACACGAGTAGATATATAAAGGTTATGCGTAAATATTGATAAGTGAACAACACCTCTTAAATGAGAGGTAACAAGGTATTTATAGGGGAAGGGAGCTAGGGCAACACATCTAGTCCTTCATTGGCCTTTTGGGCCTTTGCATAGGCTCATGGGCTTTCTACATAAGCCTAGCATTAATTACTAACATGAAAGCCATATTAAAGCAACCTATTACATATAAATGACTAACACTTGATAATAATGTTTAGGAGCATTTCCAACATGTGACTATTGATATCCATCCCGGACCTCGAAAGAAGGTCGATACTAGACACTGGTCTTTTCTGCTACCGGTCATGCGCAGATGGAGATCCGAAGAAGGTACTCCTAGCATTGTTGAGCTCGGTGAAAGCTCGATGACTACTCCAACAAGAATCCTTCTAGTGATGGGAGAACCTGTGCATCGCTCTATTCCTTTATTGGCAGCTTGACTTGTGAGACATGAGGACCAGTTGAGTGAAATTATGGCACATGTTGATGAGATTCCCTAGTCAGGATTGAGAGCATCGACGAGGAGGTTGAAAACCTCATAGTTGGCCGCTACTCCATGGATATTGTATTTGATATGATGAGTAATCAGATCATGAAAGCTAGAGAGGCTGTTGCAGACCTGACCTAGAGACTCGAGACTGCTAGGCAGGAGACAAGTGTCATGAGAGAGACTGCTGCAGGTAGAGAAGAGGATATGATTCATGAGATTAAATCTGTCCGTACCTATGCATCCACCTTAGAGCAGAGACTCGACGATATCCAGGCTAGCGAGAGAGTTAGGGATCAACAGCGAACTACGACGTCGTCTGGAGGACACACCGGGTGACTCATAGATCAGAGTCATCTTCTATATAGTTTAGTAACATAAAGCCCGCCATCTGTGGCGTTAATATGAGGGCCTTGTATCTTTTGGTTTGTGACAACTATTGAACAAGATATTATTGATGTATCAATTGGTTATGACTTATGCTATGTACTGATGTTAGTCTAAGATATCGTGGTTGTATTCTTATATTCTTGTGTGTTGTGATTTCATCATTCATCGGTTACATAAATCGAGCCGATCATTATATTCTCATATACATTATGATATTGTTTTGACATGTCATGATTGACTTATTCTTGCTTATAACGATACTATTCCATTGATTTAATGTGATGATCTTGACTATTATGACATTTATAAAATGTAATCACTTGTGTTATTAACAATGATTCTAAATTCTGGTTTTATCTCTTGGTAATTTTAGAAAATGGTCAAGAAGAAAGCTACCTCATCCGCTAATGCTACCATAACTCCAACCGCTGTTCGCATGATAGTCGCTGACAGTGTTAGTGCTGCCATCACAAAACATGCTGTTGAGGCTTCTCAAGCTAAAGCCGCACGTGTTGCTGAAGTTGAACTTGTTACTCAAGCCGCACGTGAAGCCAAAGCTGCTGCACGAGAAGCCAAAGTTGCTCGAGAAGCTAAAGATGCACGAAGCCGAGGCTGCCCGCATTGCTAAAGCTGCATGCATTGCTAAAGTAGCACGCGTCATTGAGGTTGCAAACTCTAATGAAACCGATAATCAGACCAACCAAAGTGAGTCCCCTGTAGCACGAAAATGTAGCTACAAAGGATTCATGAACTGCAAGCCTACCTTCTTTAAGGGAACTCGATGTGTTATTGGTCTTCTTCACTGGTTTGAGAGATCAGAAACTATATTCCTCATAAGTTACAACACAGATGATTGCAAAGTCAAGTTTGCAACTAAAACTTTGCTAGAAGATGCATTGTTATGGTGGAAAGTTTATGCTCAATCGATTGGTATGGAAGAAGCTTGTAAGATTTCCTGGTCCGATCCAAGCAAATGTTGATGAAACAGTATTGTCCAAGAACTTAATCAAAAAACTAGAGGATGAATTCTATCATTTGACTATGAAGGGTAATGATCTTAAGACTTACTTCAAAAGATACCACAAGCTGAGAGCCATGTGTCCTAACATGTTTCCTACGAATGACAAGCTTTTGGAAAGTCTCATCAAGGGTTTACCCCGAAGTATTGAAGGAGATGTCATCTCTTCTAACCCTAAGACTGTAAAAGAAGTTGTCACTGTTTCACACTGTCTCATGCAACCAATTCTGAAGCTTGGAACCGCACAGAACTCAAATGACAACAAAAGAAAGTTTGATGATCGAAGAAACATGAACCCCAATCCTCATCAGCCCAACAACTCCTCTCAATTCAACAATAACCACCGAAACAACAACAACCGTAACAAGAACAACAACAACAACAACAACAATCAGTACCATCAGAACAGGAACCACCACCATAATCAATAAAACCGAAGGCAAGAAGCCGCAAGGGTTTATGCCGCTACACCAACTGTAGGTAGGGGATATTGATGCAGGTTTTACTGACCAGGTCTTAATATTTATAGTGTCTCGCTATACCTATGGTCTACCCTAATGCACTAATGGGCAGTGTACCTGGTCGTGTGTAGTGTAGTAAATGGTAAAGCAGAGGTCGTCCCAAGAGCTATGTGTGTTGGATTATTACTAAGTCTAATTGTCACATAATAATAATGGTTTTGATAGGGATTAAACTACTAATGTAGAATAAAATAAAAGTAGATAAATGGTAAAGGGAAATCAATAGAGGAATAGTGGTGCTCACCTAGTCAATCCTCCTAGCTAGTTATGTCTACGTCTACCTACTTCTAATTACTTCAGGTGGGGTCAAATTCGAGAGGACAACATTTGGTCAATTCGCCCTAACCTATCAGCAAAGTTGCCACCACAGGAGAAATCAGGCGCACCATCATAAGTCCTGTTGTTCCTGGTCCCCTAAGCCAAGTCATCAAGAACCGCTACATGCTAGATTCTAAATATTGATTGCCCGAGTTAGGAACTTAGACACTACACCCCCAATTCTTAAGTTCATCCAAACGATAGGTGATCGACTGGTCAAATCGCACAAGTAGAAAGGGTCGTCATTGGTCATATCTTACCCTTCCCGTCTCATCCGCTCACCTAGGGTCAGTTGGTCATATCTCCTAGGCAATTGGCCTCACCGCCATTCAAAACTACCGAACCAAGGGTGACTACCAAAGAACTATGCATGCATACACTTAGAAATAATTGTACGGAAGTAAAGATAAACGCAAACAAAATAATTAAGGAATCATAACTAGACTAGCACCAAAGGGTGCTTAGCATCATATTAATCATGCAAATCAATTCAATATTCAAAGGTACGAAATACATGAATTGAAAGTAAAGAAATATAAACGCTAAAGCTTATCGTAATGGTGTGACTTCTCCTTGGAAACAACTCCGTATGCTCCCCTAGACCGCCTTGAGCTTTTCCCACATTCTCAGTGTTGTGTGTGTAATGGGATGCTTTGAAATGGTGGAATTCGTGGGGTATTTATAGGCGGTCGGGTTACTGGCGTAACCAATAGAGGAGTTACGCCAGAACCTTCTATTTCTTCGTAAATGCACTAGATCTCGCTAGTTACGGCGTAACCTTATAAGTGGTTACGATGTAGTCTTCAATAAACTCGGTTACGTCGTAAGTGATGTAGTAGTTACAGCGTAAGTATCAGCGGCGTGGATCCACATTTGACCTAATGTAGCTACGTCGTAACCTTTGGGAAGAGTTACGCCGTAACCTCTTGATAAATTGGTATTCTGGGTCACGCAATAGTTACGGCGTAATCGCGAGAGAGGAGTTACGCGTAACTTCTTCAAAATAGGCATCTTGTGATAAATCTTTAGTAATGTTTCCATTTCCGCATCTCTTTAGCTCCAATGCTCGTAATTTACCTAAAAGTGGAAAACAATGGAAAACAAGCGTAAATCCATATAAATCATATAAATAACGAGCATTATCGGGAAATTGACACTTAATATTCGAGGACTATTTGATGTTATCAAATATCCCCCACTGAACTCTACTTTCCTTAAGTAGACCTTATTAGATAGATTCCTAAAAGATATCTCCCAAAACCCGGAAAATATGAGTTTACAAATCCCTTATGCTAGAATAAAACAAAGCCGAACACCTCACGAAAGGGAACAAACACTCAAATCTCTCAACTATTCTAAGTGTCAATTTCGGGTGATCACCAATCGCATATCATAGCATGTATTATATCATAAGCTTGGCGGTTACACAAATCTCCACCACTAGAGTTAAGGGCTAAACAATTCTCGAAGGCAATATGAGTAGACAAGACAAAGGTTAAGGGTGACTCGTCATTACTAACATGTCACGGCGAAGTGGACAAAATCAATGATACATGACCAAATCCATGGCCAAGACACCAAAGATTGCTTCATTGAATCACCTAGACACGCTCATGACTAAAGGGTAGGATAAGACATGGGATATATAATTGGTGTAAAATGAAAAACAAGCAGGTAGTCTAAATCTATAACCAAGTCATCACCACTTACCGTCCGCCCAAAGTTCAAGCTTAGAAGTCTAGAGACCGGATCATGAAATGCAAGGTAGATGCGTCATTAGAGGACGTTGTGATGGGTATACTACCTTTTCTTCTTCTGTTGGCAAAACTACCAACTCCAATCTTCAAATGTGACCTACGTGGCCTCCTCGATACTAATCAATAAAGCTCATACGACAGTGCTTATAACATCGCACTTTACAATATCATAACTCAATCAACTTTTTATTTATTTTATTTTTATTTTTTTATTTTTTTTTAATCTAACAAAATAACATAATATCCCCCCACTTGAGATGGGAATTCGGGTGGTCTTCAATGATCTTCATAAATGTTGTCGATGAAAGCGTGATTTCCAAACCTTTCCACTCGAACCTTGAACTTAGGCAAATGATGACTTCCCAATCACAAATAAAGACTACAGGGTAGGCTAAGGTGTATAGGTGTAACGAAATAATATATTGGGTTGTCAAAATGAAAGGAATGGATCAGAAGGGTGTATCTAGGGGAATCTTGCACTAAAGGGGAGTGCAACAAAATGGTTTCACATGGGGGTCGAAAATTCGAGGTCACTAATCGATAAACTCACAATGGTAGGCTGTTTGGGTGATAATCCTATAATATTGCTTTCTAAAACTGAAAAGTCCAAATACATCGAGCTAACTCAACATACCTCGCCTATGGTCTCGAAATGATGCAAAGGCCAAGTTCTAAAGTTTACAAGCTACCCAAGACACTCATAATTTGGTGGATTTGGGGTAAAATATTGGAAATGGATAAGGCTAATCTCGCCATGTAATGTCAAGGGTTGTATGTGCTCTGCTAAGGTCTAATCTAGTTAGGTTCGAAAACATGTCAAAATTTTAAAATGGCATAATATTTCAAAATAAACTAGAAAATGAGGTCGAAATAAATTTCAAGAGATAATTTACTCCCGTCCCCCACTTGAATTGTACAAACTCCCTTTGTACTAGGCATTAAAATATAGGTGAAGAGAAAGGTAGAATTAGAGCGAGAACTTCCCGAAATTTGCTCCAAAAGAAGAAGGCCCACGAGAAAGAACCGTGCCTTCGTTTAAGCGCCATGAACAAACTTCAATCCTCGAAATCACAATACCGAAAAGCATAATTCTAAAAAGAAATAAATAAAATGAAAAACAAACCTAACTCACTTTCAGGAATCACGGTTGCATTTAGCGAATGCAACAAGCCTTTAAACCTCTTGGTGTCCCAAGTGGACGAGTGAAGTCTCGTGAGGGTTCTGAGGAACACACCCACAAAGTTCATTTAAAACTAATACAAGGTTCGTGTTTTAAAATGAAAGAATTAAAGCAGAGGATAGTTACGTCGTAACTCCCATGAGGGAGTTACGCCAGAATCGGAAAAACTTGGTATGAGTCAGAAGCGAGTAGTTACTGGCGTAACCACGAGAGATGGCATTACGCCATAATTGGTAATGCGTCAAGAAGTCTGCTTTGCTAAAATGTTGGTTACTGGCGTAATCACCAAGATGAGTTACGCCGTATCTTTATTCGGATCAAGAATGCGCAGAAGAATTGGTTCCTCGTTTCCTGCAGAAATGGTTAGAAAACACAAAACCCAACAGAAAGGAAATAAAAACAAAAGAAAGGGATAATTCGGGTTGTCTCCCGAAAGAGCACTTTTCTTTATTAACGAGTCTTTAAGTTAGACTCAGAGCCGTGGGGCTCCTATGGGGGCCTTTGACCATGCCCCACTTCCATCATTCGTTGGTATTCATTCATCCAATTATCAAGCCCTTTTTTCCATGTAGAATTATTGAGTCTAATTGTTCCTAACTTATGTGAAAGCCATTTATCACATGATTTTCCTTGGTCATCATCTTTAGTAATAATACTATCAGTAATGCTGATGCTGGATCTTGTTCCGCCTATGGTGTCAGTGAGATGATTGCACCCATACTGCTTGACCAGTTCCTTAATAAATTTCGAGGTTCCAAGTTTTAATTTGTACCAATCTTCCAATGCTAATTCAACATTATGTTTCTCTCCCTTATGAGGGTAAATTCATTCATTAGCTCTTCTTTCGCATTTTTGAGGACGAGTAAACGGTGGCCATACTGATTCGCATTCTTTGGTTGACATCGAGTTGCAAAAATGTTTGTTTGGACTCAGAGTTTCCTCAATGCTTTGGACAATTTCATCCTGTTTCTGCTTAGAATGATCAATACTTTCTTTACGATTACCAGTAATAGGTTTAGAGTGTAGAGTGGGATTCAGCGATTGAACATTAACAACATTATTAGAAATTTTAGTTTTTGGTTCTAAATGCTCATTCATACTAAAAGTTATTCGTTCATTTTCAGTCCCCAAGGAAATTTGTTTTTCAAAAACCATAATTTGAGCCCTACAAGTGGCGTAAAAGGTCTTCCAACAATCAAGTTGTAAGCCTCCGACTTTCCCATGTCAATAACTACAAAATCGGTGGGAAGAAAAAATTTCCAATTTTAAAAGCACATTGTTTACAATTCCTCTTGGTACAGCCTTAGAGGAATCAGCCATGTCAATCATGATAGTTGTTTCTTTTAAATTGGTAAGTTTGATTTTTTTCAAATAAAGTGGTAGAGATAAGGTTAACCCCAGCCCCTAAATCAGCAAATGCGGGAATCTTAATGTTACCAATAGTGCAAGGGAGAAGAAAACTTTCCTGGTATTGCAGCTTTTCAGGAAGTTGGCTTGGTAGGAACTCGTCATCTTCCACTTTATCATCCTCTATTAGGTAGTTAATCCCGGAGAGATCATTAGTGATAGAGGATGTGCATTGCTCCTTTTTGCTTTATCTTGCAAATATGGCCTTTCGAAGTGGCTTTAGCATTACTTGTTTCAAGGTACTTAGCCAATTGCCCAATTTGTGTTTCGAGGTTCTTAATTGCAACATCTTGGTTACGTAGGTTCATATTGGTGTGATGAGTGTGCTTAAATACTCATCATTTTTATATTGTTTAGAATGCCAAAACATCCGAAAACACTCGAAATGCTTCAAAATGATAAAAATATCACAAACAAGTGTTTTATATGTTTTAAATGCAAAATATCAAAATCGATGAAAAACGTATCAAGTTTGCATAATTGGCGCTTTAGTCCCCAAGTTACAAAAGTTGTCAAAATTAGTCCCTGTAATTCAAAAACTTGTAAAATGTCATTTAAGGTCCATGAGATTCAAAAGTTGTCAAAACAAACCCTTTAAAGTTCAAAATCACAATTTACAACTTTAGTCCCTCAACTTTACAAAATGTCAAAATAGTCCCCTGGTGTTCAAAAATAGAAATTATTCAAACATCACCCTTGTATTATTAATAAATGACAAAATTGGTCCTTTATGATAAGTTTAGAGAAAAATTACAAGTTTGGTCCCCTGAGTTTGAAAATTGTCAAAATGGTCCTGGACATTTTAAAATGGAAAACTAATCAACCTTGGTCCTTGTACTATTCATTTATGGCAGGTTTGGTCCTTGTATAAACTTTGGAGAATTGGCGTGTTGGTCCCTCAAGTTTGGCGAATTACAAGTTTGGTCCTTGTAATTTATAAAGCTATTAAGACCCTTTTGTATTTAGAACCCCGCCAAGTCTAAAAGACCCCGCCATGGCCTCGTGACCCCCATTTTGGACCCCTATTATAATATCCCACTTGGTCAAATAAGGTCAAACACCCAAGAACCCGCCTTTACTGCTCCTCCTTCTCCCATCTCCGCAAACCCAAAACCGAGGTGGTTTTCACCACCACCACCACAACCTTTCCACCTCACCATCTTTCCACCTCATCCCCTCCTATCATTAGCCCACAACCATTTAATGCATCTCCACCATCAAACACTTCATCCTTACCTCACAAACCCTGCTTTTGCTTTCCAAATCATCCCAAGCCCCATACTACTATCACATATTGTCCCTCCACCTCCATAACACCCCAAGCTTCTTTAATTAGATAAACTGCTCTAATCCACTAGTTGCAATTTTGGCGCCAAAAGTGCAGTTTAAAGGCGAGATGAGTTTGACTCATCCAATGGCCAAGATTAAAGTGGGATATGTTCGTAATCAAGTGGGAGTCTAAAAGATCAATATATATCAAGAGAGAAGCAGCAGAGAAAGATATCTAGTGTAATTTTAGCTTAGCTTATGTCGTTTTACTTAAATTTTAATTTCGATGTAATTTTAAGCTTTCCAATTAGATTTAAGCAATCTTAGTGTATAATAAATCTTTTGAAAACATCAATTTCAATTTTCAAGTTCAAGTTTCATGTTATGCAAATTTTCCTAATTCAAAAAATCTCATGAATGTTTGAATGTTGTTAAGTAGCTGTAATTATGGACTAATAAGCCACATAAGCTCCTAGAAAGCTTATCCAAGCTTTTAGAAACTTTAAAAGTCGTTCTAGTAACAAAAAGTAAAAATCACCAAAAATACAAAAAATTAGATAAAAAAAAAAAATTCCATGGAGATGAAGCTTGAAGGTGGAGCAGGTATATCATGGATGGCCTTGGTTTAGAGCTTATTGGGAAGCTATAGGAGGTGTTTACATACCTTAGTTCTTAGTTCTTGTCACTTGGATCCAACTTGTAAGCCTTTTAATCCATTTTGGCAATTCTTGTGTTGGTTGTTCATTAGCTTAAATTCTTTTATTTATGTTTATTAGTCATAGTTAATTACAATTAAACAATAAAATAGATAGTTTGTTCTTTTAAATTTGTAGTTTATCAAAATCTCATTTTAGACAGTTAAATTAGTATAACTTGTAATTTCTTAGTTTTATGTTGTTATTGTTGTTGATTAATGTTTCTTTAGTCTTTGTAATGATAATATAAGGTTCGAATAAATTTCATGGTTTTAATCTTTGAAATGCTTTGAAAATCATCAAAACAGCTCAATAAAGTGGTGTTTGGATTTATGGTGTTAGTTGAGCTAGAGGTCATCGTGTTATTGTTTGATATTGTTTCATGTCTCTTTAGGTCTAATAACTCAGTTAAACAAGAAAAACCAGTGGTCACTTGGTAAAAAGTCAAAATTCATTTTAATTTCATCTTATGTCTTATCTGTTGGATTTTTGAGTTTTATGATCATGGTTTCATGCTTAAAAGTTGTTACCATTAATCAAGATAATCTCATTTACACCTTAAATATCATAATCAGTCCATAAGATTGATCACAAGCTCATAAAAGTCAACTTTGTTTCATTTTCTTAAAAGTCAAAAGTCCTCGTGCATGTGTTTGATAACCTATTTCACAAGCTCTCGAGAGCTTATTAGTTAGCTTAAGATTGTGTATTTTAGCTTTTGAGAAGCTCACCTAGTTGCCTCAAGGTTCCAAGCTTAATTTTTCAATTTCTAGCTTATTTAATAAGCTCGCTAGTAGCTTTTACTCGTCCATTTCTTGTAGTTCATACCACTCTGGTTTTCAATATTTTCAAAAGCTCATATAAAGCTCATTAGTGATAACCCAATCGTGAGAATCTTAGCTTTTTGGAAAGCTTAATTGGTCAACTTGTTAGTTCAATTGTTTGTTTTCATTTTTAGCTTATTATAGTGCTTAAAAAGTAGCTAGAAAGTGCCTAGTAAATCAAATAAGTGTCCTGTGTAACCGCTTAAGTCGAGTGCTTATTTGAAATTGTGTAGTGCTTATTTCAAGTCATTGTGCTTATTCGGATGTCAATATAGCTTGTTAAATAAATTGTTTGGCTTATTTCATTACCTCTTTTGCTTATTTTTAGCTTAAAAGCCATTTTGCTTAAACCTTGTGCTTATTTCTTTCTTTCATTATCTGTTGAGATACTTTAGCTTATTCGTGCTTATTAATCATTTTCATAAAAAGTTGTAGTTTTAGAAAAGTGCTTATTTCATGTGGTCTTAATAAGTTTGTAAAAGAAAATTCAAAAAAAATGTTTTGCAAAAGGGGGAGGCGGTGCTCGAACCCGAGACCTCCCCCTTTGAGCGTGTTAAGGGTACCGGATACCAATTGCGCCTTGGGACTTGTCTTGGTCATGGTTTGCACAATCTAATATATAACTACCTTTGTCGGTTTTTAGCTTATACAACTTAGTTAGCTTATTTGTAGCTTATTAAAGTAGCTTTTTCATCCTTTTGTATTTTTCTTAGATTTGTATTAGTAATAAGTATTTTATAAAAAGTTTCGATTTTTCTAAATAGTTTTAGTATTTTTAAACATTTAATTAGTGTAAAATCTTATTTAATTCATAATAAAAATATAAAAGTCTAAAAATATAAATCTTTTTCTAAAATTTTCTTTTGTCATATAGTACGTAAAAAATTGTTTTTACACTTGTAGGACTTTTATTTCATAAATTTTACGCTTTTGCTTATGCACTGCTGTAATTTTTATACATAACTTACGCTTTCATTTTAAATCTAGTTTTTAGATAATTTGAGTTTACGCTTTAGTTAAAATAGTTTATTTAAGATATTTTGTTTTATAAAATCACAAAAACATCATTGTAAAAATAGTGATAGCGTTTATTTAATATATTTTAACTTTTAATTTTATTTAATTTGCATTTAAGTCGCTTTAATTTACAAATCTTTTCTTTAGGTAATTATTCATCAAAATCCTTATCGATCACTATCCTTAGTGATTATTCTATCATCCGATCAAGTGTTTATACACCAATTCATCCTCCGTGGGACTTAACGACCCAGAATCCACTATATTCCTCTGATCTTAATTGCATTAGTGTTTGAGCTGTTTTAAGTTTGTTACGGTTGACCATTCACAAGTGGTTAGCTTGTGTAATTAAACTTGACGGTTTAGCACCAATCAAATTTTGGCGCCACGGGGGAGGTCAGAAGCGTGTTCTAAGCATTTTTCGCACCTGCATTGCACATATACCATCGCTTGTAAACAGTCAGAAGTTAATATAAATCAAAAGTTCATTAACACTTTTCCTAAAGTGTTAAAACACCAAAACAATATAAAACAACAAAACAATCGTAACGCTTTTCTAGCTTGTGTTTCTTTTAAGGTGATTCTTAAAGAGATACGATTTGGTTAAACGAGACGATACCAAAAATATTTTCCAAAAGTTTTAAACCCTTTGCACAAATCATACCTACGCCTTTTCAAAGTGGTACTTAATATATACATAAAATCAACCACCGCAAATCAAGGCAAGACACCTACTAACCGGGGTGTGACCATAATAAGTTCCCGAACATCGATTTAAAACTTGCCTTTGTGTCCTTGTGATTTGGTGTACCTTTTTCAAAGAAGCCATTTCATTTGTGATTATTGGTTAAGTTCACTTGTCGCTTTGCCTCGCATTTGTTTTGAAAATTGATTTTATACTTAGTGCATGCGCACTGCTCTTCCAGATTCTACAAGTCCACTTTCGTAACTTGGAAAGATTCCTCGAGACGAGAGGACGCTCGCTCCTTCACCGTGATCGAGGAACGTCTACCACCACCACCACCGTCGAAATGGCGTAAGACAAACCCATGAATGAGCTTCTCCAAGCACCCATCGAGGGTTACGGAGATGCCATTGTTGTCCCAACCATTGTGGTCGATACTTTGAGCTCAAAACCGGTTGCTTAACTGTAACCCAAAGCCAATTCTATGGTTTTGAGCGGATGATCCTCATGCACACATTCGATGGTTTAACAAGATTGCATCTACCATCAAGTACAAGAATGTCCCACATGAAGCTATCAAGCTTCTTCTCGCTCCCATTTTTCTAGAGGACAAGCCCGGAATTGGCTTCGAGAAACAACCCCTCGCTCCATTGAGACATGGGAGGATCTAGTTACCAAGTTTGTTAACGAATTCTATCCTCCATCCCGAACTACAAGTCTTAAGAATGAGATAATGAAATTTTCTCGTAGATTTGATGAATCATTCGGGAGGCATGGGATCGTTATAAAGAATTGCTCCGCAAGTGTCCACATCATGGTTTTACCGAGTTAATGCAAATGGATACTTTCTACAATGGTCCGAGACAAGTCGACCAAGACTCTTTGAATGCCTCCGCGGAGGTAATTTTCTTAGCAAAACCACAAAAGAAGCCTTACAAATCATTGAAAACAAGTCCTGTGTCCGTTCTTTCCGCACAAAGACATATCGACTCGCCTAATGTCGGACCTTCTACTTCATCTCCGTGAGTACATCTAGCACCGATGCTAAGATTGATAAACTCACGATATTGTTCGAGCTTTGGTTCTTGCTAACCAAAAGAAAGTCACCTTCACTCAAACACCATCACATGGTGAAGTGAAGAAAGTTGAAGTTTGTGTTACTTGTGGTGGTCCTCATGCATACTACAATCTGATCGCCACCGATGGTAGTCCGTTTGAAGCCAATGCTATAGCCGGTACTTCACATCAAGGAGGTAATCAATACCGTCCTCAAATGATCCAAATTACCGTGCTAACACTTATCGTGCACCACCGGTTTTAACCGTAATCCTAACCGAATCGAATCAACCTAGAATGAACCAAGGTTATCAAAACCAAGGTAATTTCTATCCCGACCCAATCAAGGTTTCCAACAACAAGGGAACCTTCATCAAAACAATTTCAATCGAGGAATCAATTTCGTGGGAATGTGAATCCTAATCAAGGGAATTTTCAACAACAAGGTCATAATCAAAACATCCGACCAAAATTTCGAATTTCCTCCACATCCTCCAAGACCATCATCCGATGAGTTATTGAAGCAATTCATGAAATCCCAAGATGAAATGAACAGTTGTTGGTCACCGATCACGATCTCAAGAAGTCTTTAAATGATCAACCTCGGCTCAGAAAACTTCCGAGCAACACGATCGCTAACCCGAGGGGCGATGCTAAGGCGATCACAACCGTAAGTGGTGTTTCATACAATGGACCCGCTATTCCTACTACTTCTTCTTCTCTCCCGAAGGTAGTGGAAAGTGAACCTAAGACACACAATGGACCCACGACTCCAATGCCTCCTCCACTAGGAGAAATGAGTCAAGTTACCAAGGACAAAGGACAAGGAACTTCAAGTTAATAACGGAGGAACCAATGATGTCCAACCTCAAGTTGTCCGAAACCCAAGTCTAATCCAGAGTTGTTTTGAACCACCGTAGCTCCCGCTGAAAATACCAAATCCAAATCTTCTATTCCTTACCCATCACGTTTGAATGAGCAAAAGCTCCGTGAAAAAGCTAGTCATCAAATGGACAAATTTTTTCAAATTTTCCAAGAATTACATTTTGACATAAGCTTTATGGATGCTATCATGCCGATGCCCAAGTTTGCATCAACTCTCAAACACATGTTAAGCAACAAGGAAAAGTCGTTTGAAATGGCTAAACTCCTCTTAACGAGAACTCGCTCTCGCAGTTATCCCGAAGAAGCTTCCGAGAAAAGCTTGGAGATCCCGGAAAATTTCTCTTACCTTGTGTATTTCCGTGAATGGTTGAATGCTTTGCCTTAGCCGATCTTGGTGCAAGCATCAACCGATGCCTTATTCAAGATGGAAGAAACTTTCTTCCGAACTTACTCCTACATGCATGACTCTCGAGCTTGCAGATCGTACAATATCCCGTCCTCTTGGCATTGCCGAGGACGATTTGTGAAAGTAGGAAAGTTCCATTTTCCACCGACTTCGTGGTTGTTGATTTTGATGTCGATCATCGGGTTCCTCTCATTGTTGGTCGAGGATTCCCGAGAACGGGCCGTGCTCTCATTGATGTATTTGAGCAAGAAATCACATTACGTGTTGGTAATGAAGCTGTCACCTTTAACCTTGATCAAACTTCGAGGTACTCCGCAAATTATGATTCTGAGTCGGTTAACCGAATAGATATCATTGATGTTGCTTCTGAAGAGTACTCTCAAGAAGTTCTTGGTTATGATCATAATTCTTCGAGTGATAATCTCACTCATTCATCTCAACCTATCATCGCCAATTCTACTCCTTCTCTCACCCCATTTGAGGAAAGTGACTTCATCTTGGAAGAGATTGAAGCCTACTTGTCTAGTGATTCTGTTCCATGGGAAATTGATCACGCTCCCATCGACATTGAGGGGGACATACTTCTCATTGAGAAATTGCTTAATGATGATCCATCATCATCATCACTCCCTCCCGTCGAACTTCATAACAAGGAAGTCAAGTCAGTTGAGAAAACTGAAGAATTTCCTGAGGTTGAGCTTAAGGACTTACCGCCTCATCTCGAGTATGCATTTCTTGAAGGTGATGATAAATTACCCGTCATTATTGCTCGAGATTTGAGTAAAGATGAAAAAGTCGCTCTCATAAAAATCTTGAAGTCACACAAGCAAGCAATTGCTTGAAACTCTCCGACATTAATGGTATCAACCCCGAATTTTGTACTCACAAAATCTTGATGGAGGATGACTTCAAACCAATAGCTCAACATCGAGAAGAGTAAATCCAAAATCCATGATGTTATCAAACAAGAGGTTATCAAACTTCTTGATGCAGATTGATTTACCCAATCTCGATAGTCCTTGGGTTAGCCCAATTCATTGTGTTCCTAAAAGGGTGGCATAACTGTTGTCACAAATGAAGATAACGAGTTAATTCCAACTCGATTGGTTACGGATGGCGTGTTTGCATTGACTATCGTAAGTTGAATGACGCCACCGTAAAGACCATTTTCCTCTACCCTTTATGGACCAAATGCTTGAGAGATTAGCAGGAATGAATACTATTGTTTCCTTGATGGTTTCTCGGTACTTTCAGATCCCCATTGATCCAAAGGATCAAGATAAAACTACATTCACCGCCCATACGGAACTTTTGCCTACGACGATGCCTTTTGGCTTATGTAATGCTCCCGCACGCTCCAACGATGTATGATGGCCATTTTCCACGACATGATCGGGAAACAATGGAGGTGTTTATGGATGACTTCTCGGTCATTGGGGATTCATTTCAAACATGTCTCTCCCATTTAGATAAAATGCTCAAACGGTGTGAAGACACCAATCTTTGTCTAAACGGGAGAAAAGCCACTTTATGGTCAAAGAAGGCATAGTCCTTGGCCATAAGATTTCAAAAATGGGATTGAGGTAGATAGAGCAAAAGTCGATGTTATTGCTAAACCGCCTCATCCTACTACCGTCAAAGGTATTAGGAGTTTTTAGGTCATGCCGGTTTCTATCGAGATTTATACAAGATTTTCCAAAATCGCCTACCTATGACTCATCTTCTTGAAAAGGATGCTCCTTTTATCTTCTCACCCGAGTGCATCAAAGCTTTTGAAACATTAAAGAAAAAGCTTCATCAAGCACCCATTCTCGCTGTTCCCGATCGACTTGCCTTTTGAGCTCATGTGCGATGCAAGTGATTTTGCTATCGGTGCAGTCTTAGGGCAACGTAGAGCTAAGCATTTTCACCTATTCACTACGCAAGTAAGACTATGATCAAGCTCAAACTCATTACACCACCACGTAAAAAGAGCTATTAGCCGTGGTGTATGCATTTGAGAAGTTTCGCCATACTTAATCTTGACCAAATGTGTAGTGTATACGGATCACTCGCTCTCAAATATCTCTTTGCAAAACAAGATGCAAAGCCGAGATTGCTCGCTGGGTTCTCCTCCTCCGTGAATTTGATATCATCATACGTGATAAAAAGGAGCCGAGAACCCGTCACGATCATCTGTCCCGATTAGAGAACCCTCACCAAGATGTTTTCGAGAAAAGGAAATAAATGAAACATTTCCTCTCGAGACACTCAATGCGGTTTCTTTTCGTGGAAACTCTTCTACCCCATGGTTTGTCGACTTCGCAAATTACCATGCGGGTAACTTCATAGTGAAAGGATGTCGACCCAACAGAAGAACAAATTCTTCAAAGATGTTAAACATTACTCGGGACGACCCTACTTATTCAAAATCTGTGCGGATCAAGTCATCCGACGGTGTGTTTATGGACAAGAAGCTCTTGACATTCTCAAAGCTTGCCATGCCTGGACCCACCGGGGCCATCATAGTCCAAACTACACCGCCAAAAGGTGTTTGATTCCGGTTTTATTGGCCCACAATTTATAAGGATGCCCACGATTTTGTCAAAACCGTGACGCTTGTCAACGTCATGGAAATATCTCTCAAAGAAATGAAATGCCACAAAATGCCATTCAAGTTTGTGAGATATTTGACATCCGGGTATTGACTTTATGGGGCCATTTCCATCTTCTCGAGGTAACAAATATATACTCGTGGTCGTTGACTATTTGTCAAAATGGGTTGAAGCAAAAGCTTTACCTACAAATGATGCCCGAGTTGTTGTGAAATTTTGAAATCTCTTTTGCCGTGTTTGGAACTCCTCGAGCTATAATCGTGATCGTGGTACACATTTTGTAATGACCAATTTGATCGTGTCATGCAAAAGTATGGTGTTACCCACCGCTATCTATCGCATACCACCCCAAACAAGTGGGCGGTGGAAGTTTCAAACCGTGGTATTAAAAGAATCCTTGAAAGGACAAGAGGCGAAAATCGTGCATCCCGGTCGGATAAACCGGATGACGACTGGGCCTTCCGTATGACTTACAAAACACCAATGGGTGTACTCCATACAAGCTAGTGTACGGAAAGGCATGTCATCTTCCGATTGAGCTAGAGCACAAGGCTTATCGGGCCTTAAAACATGCAAACTTCGATATACGAGATACCGGTGATCATAGAAAAGTTCAAATGAATGAACTAAATGAACTTCGTGATCAAGCATACGAGAACTCTTTGATCTATAAACAAAAGACAAAGAAGATTCATGACTCTAAAATCAAGAACCGCGTTTTCAACGTTGGTGATCGAGTCCTTCTTTTCAATTCAAGATTGAAGATTTTCTCGGGAAAGCTTAAGTCCCGTTGGTCTGGTCCATTTACTATCACTAAGGTTTATCCTTATGGCACCATTGAGTTATCTCACCGATGGTCCAAATTTTAAAGTGAATGGTCATCGATTAAAGCATTACTTTGGAGAGGACATTCCATCCGTGATTGTCCCGGATCTACAAACATTCCCCATGAACCAATGAATGCGGGATCGAGTCAAGCTAGTGACTCGGGAATCAAAAACAAGAGACACACCATATGGGTTTTCACCCATGTTTCGCCTTCTTACCCCTTTCTACCACCCTAGTGTGGGGAGTTTTCCCACTGTTGTATATAAAATCTCTAAAAAAAAAATAAAAAAAAAAAAAAAAAAAAAAAAGTGTATATATCAAAAACAAAATAATGGCCGTAATATTTCCCTTTTATGTTCTATGTTTCGCATAACCGGTGACTTTGAATATTGAGGGCAATATTCATTTCTAAGTGTGGGGAATTCTCACGAATTTTATCATGTAATTATTCCACCCAATTCCCGTTTTGGCCAAAATTTTTTTGGAGTAAGTGTTTTCACTTACTCAAGAAATGGTAATCATCCGCCATGTCTAACCCACATAAGGATTGGCTAATCCAGAGCAAACGGCTCTTGGTAAAGATATCTCAAACCGCTTATGGCTTGCAATTTGCCCAAAATTGTATGGTGTTCAACTCACCATATCTTTAAACTAGTGAAAAGTTGGCTAGCCCGCAAGTTTATGGCTTGTGGTAAAGGCGCTTGAAAATCCATAATTGGTAATCGGCTCACCAAAGATAATATTGATAATTTATCTAAGAGTTGGCTAGTCCGTAGCAAACGGCTTCGTAAAGACAAATCAAACCGTTCACGACTTATGATTTGCTCAAAATCATTTGGTTATCAT
The DNA here is from genome assembly GCA_022545495.1 of Chrysanthemum lavandulifolium. Taxonomy (NCBI): domain Eukaryota; kingdom Viridiplantae; phylum Streptophyta; class Magnoliopsida; order Asterales; family Asteraceae; genus Chrysanthemum; species Chrysanthemum lavandulifolium. The sequence goes on from CM040246.1 coordinate 163,420,636, forward strand.
TGTACCAAGGTTCTTACTTGAACTAAAACAATTGGCTACTCCGTAAGTAATGGCTTTTGGTAAAGAGATGAAATCCATTAATTTTTCTCAAATCATTGCTAGGGACTAGCAATATCTTAGTGTGGGGATTGATGAGTGTCTAAATACTCATCATTTTTATATCGTTTAGAATGCCAAAACATCCGAAAACACTCGTAAATGCATCAAAATGATGAAAATATCACAAACAAGTGTTTTATATGTTTTAAATGCAAAATATCAAAATCGATGAAAACGTATCAAGTTTGCATAATTGGCGCTTTAGTCCCCAAGTTACAAAAGTTGTCAAAATTAGTCCTCGTAATTCAAAAACTTGTAAAATGTCATTTAAGGTCCATGAGATTCAAAATTTGTCAAAACAAACCCTTTAAAGTTCAAAAATCACAATTTACAACTTTAGTCCCTCAACTTTACAAAATGTCAAAATAGTCCTCTGGTGTTCAAAAATAGAAATTATTCAAACAACACCCTTGTATTATTAATAAATGACATAATTGGTCCTTTATGATAAGTTTAGAGAAAATTACAAGTTTGGTCCCTGGAGTTTGAAAATTGTCAAAAATGGTCCTTGGACATTTTAAAAATGGAAAATAATCAACCTTGGTCCTTGTACTATTCATTTATGGCAGGTTTGGTCCTTGTATAAACTTTGGAGAATTGCAGATTGGTCCCTCAAGTTTGGCGAGATTACAACTTTGGTCCTTGTAATATTAACTAAAACCATTAAGACCCTTTTTGTATTTAGAACCCCGCCAAAATCCAAAAGACCCGCCATACCCCGTGACCCCCATTTTGGACCCCACTTTAATATCCCACTTGGTCAAATAAAGTCAAACGCCCAAGAACAGTGTTATCTGCTCACTCCTTCTCCCATCTCGCAAACCCAAAACCGAGGTGGTTTTCACCACCACCGCCACACCTTTCCACCTCACCATCTTTTAACCCCTCCTATCATTAGCCCACAACCATTTAATGCATCTCCACCATCAAACACTTCATCCACCTCACAAACCCTGCTTTTGCTTTCCAAATCATCCCAACCCCATACCTACTATATAAATTGTCCCTCCACCTCACATAACATCCCAAGCTTCTTTAATTACTCAAACTGTCTCAATCAACCATTTGCACTTTTGGCGCCAAAAGCAGTTTAAAGGTGAGATGAGTTTGACTCAATCAATGGCCAAGATTGTTGATGGATATGTTCGTAAAAAGAGTCTAAAAATGCTATATATCAAGAGGGAAGCAAGAAGAAAAATATCTAGTGTAATTTTCATTAGCTTATGTCGTTTTAGCTTAAATTTCAAATTCCCGTGTTTGTTTAAGCTTTAAACTCAGATTTCAAGCAATCTTATGTATAATAAATCTTTGAAAACATCAATTTCAAGTTTCAAGTTCGGTTTTCAAGTTATGCAAATTTTCCAAATTTAAAAAATCTCATGAATGTTTGAATGTTGTTAAGTAGCTTGTTGTTATGGACTAATAAGCACATAAGCTCCTAGAAAGCTTATTCAAGCTTTTAGAAACTTTAAAATCTTTTCTAGTATCAAAAAGTAAAAATCACTAAAAAATACAAGAAAAATAGATAAAAATAAAAATCAATGGAAACATGAAGAAAGTCGGAGCAGGTTGCTCATGGATGGCCTTGGTTTAGAGCTTATTGGGAAGCTATAGGAGGTGTTTACAATACCTTAGTTCTCGTCTTGTGCTTGAATCCAACTTGTAAGCCCTTTAATCCATTTTGGCATTTCATTGTGTTTGTTGTTCATTAGCTTAAAATCTTAGTGTTTTGTGTTTATTAGTCATAGTTAAGTACAATTAAACAATAAAATAGATAGCTTGTTCTTTTAAATTTGTAGTTGCTAAAAATCTCATTTTCACAGTTAAATTAGTATAAGTGTAATTTCTTAGTTTTATGTTGTTATTGTTGTTAATTTATGTTTCTTTAGTCTTATGTATATGATAATATAAGGTTCAGAATCAATTTCATGGTTTTAATCTTTGTTTAGCTTTGAAAATCATCAAAACAGTTCAATAAAGTGGTGTTTGGATTTACCTTGTTAGTTGAGTTAGAGGTTATCCGTGTTATTGTTTGTATTGTTTCATGTCTCATTAGGTCTAATAACTCAAAGAAACAAGAAAAATCGGTGGTCATGTGGTAAAAAGTCAAAATTCTTTTGATCTCCTCTTATTTCTTATCTGTTAGATTTTTGAGTTTTAAGATCTTGTTTTCATGCTCATAAGTTGTTACCATTGATCAAGATACTCTTATTTCACCTTAATATATCATAATCATGCATAAGATTGATCACAAGCTCATAAAAGTCAACTTTGTTTCATTTTCTTTAAAAGTCAAAAGTGCCCTATGCACGTGTTTGATAACCTATTTCACAAGCTCAGAGAGCTTATTAGTTAGCTTAAGATTGTGTATTTTAGCTTTTGAGAAGCTCACCTAGTCGTCTCAAGGTTCCAAGCTTAATTTTTCAATTTGTAGCTTATTTAATAAGTCTCGCTAGTAGCTTTTATTTTGTCCATTTTTGTCTAAGTTCATGACTTACTCGGTTTTCAATTTTTCAAAAGCTTCTCACAAGCTCATTGGTAACAGCCAATCTTGAATCTTAGCTTTTTGGAAAGCTTAATTGGTTAACTTGCTAGTTTAATTGTTTGTTTTCATTTCCTAGCTTATTATAGTGCTTAAAAATAAGCTAGAAAGTGCCTAGTGAATCAAACAAGTGTCCTGTGTAAATCGCTTAATTAAGTGCTTATTTTGAATTTGTTAGTGCTTATTTCAAGTAATTGTGCTTATTCAATTGTCAAACTAGCTTGTTAAATAAGTTGTTTAGCTTATTTCAGTTTACCTTTTGCTTATTTTTAGCTTAAAAGCCATTTGGCTTAATCTTGTGCTTATTTCTTTTAAAGCATAACTGTTGAGAAACAATAAGCTTATTCGAGCTTATTAGTCATTTTCATAAAAGTTGTAGTTTTAAAAGTGCTTATTTCATTGGTCTTAATAAGTTTGCAAAAGAAAAAAAAAAAAAATGTTTAGCAAAAGGGGGAGGCGTGCTCGAACCCGAGACCTCCCACTTTGAGAGTGTTAGAGTGTGTACCGGATACCAATTGCCTTGGGTCTTGTCTCGTCAAATCTTGCACAATTTAATATATAACCACCTTTTTGCCTTATTAGCTTATACAACTTAGTTAGCTTATTTGTAGCTTATTTGAAGTAGCTTTTTCATCCTTTGTATTTTTCTTAGATTTGTATTAGTATAAAGTATTTTACAAAAAGTTTGATTTTTCTAAATAGTTTTAGTATTTTTAAACATTTAATTAGTGTAAAATCTTATTTAATTCATAATAAAAATATAAAAGTCTAAAAATATAAATCTTTTTCTAAAATTTTCTTTTGTCATATAGCACGTAAAAAATTGTTTTTACACTTGTAGGACTTTTATTTCATAAATTTTACGCTTTTGCTTATGCACTCGCGTAATTTTTATACATAACTTACGTTTTCATTTTAAATCTAGTTTTAGATAATTTGAGTTTACGTTTTAGTTAAAATAGTTTATTTAAGATATTTTGTTTTATAAAATCACAAAACATCATTGTAAAAATAGTGATAGCGTTTATTTAATATATTTTAACTTTTAATTTCTTTTAATTTGCATTTAAGTCGCTTTAATTTACAAATCTTTTCTTTAGGTAATTATCCATCAAAATCCTTAATGATCACTATCCTTAGTGATTATTCTATCATCGATCAAGTGTTTATACACCAATTCATCCTCCGTGGGACTTAACGACCCGTGAATCCACTATATTCCTCCGATCTTAATTGCATTAGTGTTCGAAGTTTGCTTTAAGTTTAGCTTGTGGTTGACCATTCACAAGTGGTTAGCTTGTGTAATATAACTTGACGGTTTAGCACCAATCGGTTCTTGGTCCCTAAGCCAAGTCATTAAGTACCGCTACATGCTATATTCTAAATAGTGAGTGCCCGGCCGCTAGGAACTTAGACACTACACCCCCAATTCTTAAGTTCATCCAAACGATAGGTGATCGGTTGGTCAAATCGCACAAGTAGAAAGGGCGTCGGTTGGTCATATCTTACCCTTCCCGTCTCGGTCCGCTCACCTAGGGTCAGGTTGGTCATATCTCCTAGGCAATTGGCCTCACCGCCATTCAAAACTACCGAACCAAGGGTGACTACCTAAGAACTATGCATGCATACACTTAGAAATAATTGTACGGAAGTAAAGATAAACGCAAACAAAACAATTAAGGAATCATAACTAGGCTAGCACCAAGGGTGCTTAGCAGCTCATATTAATCATGCAAATCAATTCAATATTCAAAGGTACGAAATACATGAATTGAAAGTAAAGAAATATAAAACGCTAAAGCTTATCGTAATGGTGTGACTTCTCCTTGGAAACATGAAAGACATGCCTTGAGCTTTTTCCCACATTCTCAGTGTTGTGTGTGGGTGGAATTCGTGGGGTATTTATAGGCCAAGTCGGGTTAGGGCGTAACCAATAGAGGAGTTACGCCAGTAAACTTCAATTTCTTTGTAAATGCACTAGATCGCTAGTTACGGCGTAACCTTATAAGTGGTTAAGTCGTAGTCTTCAATAAACTCATTACGTCATAAGTGATGCAAGAGTTACGGCATAAGTATCGGCGTGGATCCACATTTGACCTAATGTAGTTACGTCAGAACCTTTGGGAAGAGTTACGCCGTAACCTCTTGATAAATTGGTATTCTGGGTCACGCAATAGTTACGGCGTAATGTGAGAGAGGAGTTACGCCGTAACTTCTTCAAAATAGGCATACTGTGATAAATCTTTAGTAATGCTTCCATTTCCGCGTCTCTTTAGCTCCAATGCTCGTAATTTACCTGAAAGTGGAAAACAATAGAAAACAAGCGTAAATCCATATAAATGATATAAATAACGAGCATTATCGGGGGAAATTGACACTAAATATTTAGGACTGTTTGATTTGATCAGATATGCTGGACCTCATCCCCTGTGCAATAAATGTTACACCCCGTGAACAATTTGACACAAAATTTTAAACTTTTGCGCGGAAGCGACATGAACAAAATTGACCTGCTGTTACTCTTTTGACCATTGATAAAAATCCAAAAAGATTCACACATTGAGACAATCTTTAAATGAAACTAGACTCAATTACCTTCGAAACAATGGGTGGCACGACTCGTGGCGCTTTACGGATCAAAAGATATGATTTTTCGAAAACCGAAAAAATCTGCCCATAGATTCACTCCCAAATCGAAATTTCGGAGTTTTGGTTCCATACCGAAATTTAGTGTACCCCATACCGAAATTTCACCCATTTTCACAATAAACAACCCATACTACTTTAATTCCACACCAAAATCACTCAAAGCCATTAACATTTCATACTAAATCGTTTACATAATCAATCAACCCGTTTGCTACCGAAAATGGGTAAGAACACACTTCACCCAAACGCCCCTTTTTCTACATAACCCTTTTATGCATCTTTTTTACCCATTTTCAGGAAAAACAACTTCTATTACCCGAAAATTAACGAAACTTTCAATATTTACTTATTCTATCCTTGGGCTCATTTTCATATAAAAACATTTACTGTTTGACCCTTGGAATAATACTTTACCAAATAACGGGTTTTGAGCCAAAAACCGTTTCGACCCATTTTCACCATAAACCATTTTTGTCACTTCATTTTCCCACCGAACTTAACCAACATCATTAACTTAACATATTAAACTCGTTCCATAGACACATGACTCGTTTACATCCCGAAATCGGTATTTTCACACTTATGTCAAACACCCTTAAACTTTGACTATAAACACATCAAACATGCTTTGACACACCTTTTGACCACCAAATTGTTATGACACCATTAACATACATTTTGACCCTTGACTCCATTTTACAAACCATTAAAAGACTTCTAGGGGTAAAACCTTGACTTGAGCTCGGTATTCTACCTAGCTCTACTTTCTTACCAATTCCTTTTACATTACGCATATCTAACCTTAATCCTTATCCAAGCCATCACATTAATACCATATCCTTAACTACATAAAGCCTTAACCTTCCTTATTCCTCATTCCATTCTTGACTAACACCTAACTAACCTTATACTCACTTTTATATAAACACATTTACACAAGCTATACAACAACCTTAACACATTAACCCACATAACACATAATGCATAGAAATCATTATAACTTTACGTTATAACCGGTTTACTTAACTTTGCCCCAAGCTAAGATATCATTATTAATTTCACCATTATCATCATCATCTTCATCGCCATCATCATCCGTACCATCCTAGCTTAAGATCATCAAACACATAAACACTTAATTTGACTATCGGGTTGACTAACCAATCCCGTAATTCCTTTAAACTTATGAAAGTCGTAGTCAACTATTCAAATGGAATTCTCGCAATAAATACATAAGGCCCGGTTTCATGGTGTTACAATTCTAACCCCCTTATTTAGATTTCGTCCCAAATCTCTCACTTTAACTAACCATGACTTGGTCATTTCTTAACCCCATTCTTAGTACTAAGCACACTTTCATTCAAACATTTCGTTGCAATGATCTGTGATCTTGCAACACAGGGTAACACATTCCAAAATCCTTGATCCACTATACTTCTCACTTAATTTTCTATAACCAAACGGTTCTTATTAAGGTTATTAGGCCAATCAAGACACATATACTATGACCAACGTGTCATTTGACCAACTCCATTATATTACATTGCATTGTTACTTGCTTATTTACAACTCTTTAATCAAGGACTATATGTCACTTGAGAAAATTTGCACCATTTTGACTTTATATAAGTCAAATAGTGACCAATATGACTTATCTTCCTCATCTTTACCATAGTTATCTTATTACCCTTTTAACATTTTTGCTTTAATACCTTACCTTCTCCACTTTTATTTAAAGATTTTCTCTAAGTATTATGAGTCACTTAGGGAATCTTAAGTTCTTTTGACTTTCACAGGTCAAAATTAACTAATACTTTCACATTTTACTCTGGTTATTCCATCATTTCATTAACTTTTTACTATAATGCCTTGTTTCCTCTATTTTTTCTTTAATTTCCTCGTCAAAGACTACAAGTCTTGTATGAAATTTCAATATTTTAACTTCATAAGGTCAAACTTTAACTTACATCATCGCATTTACACATAAAGGTGGCAATAAAGGTTAGCATCCATTACTATCATTACTCGCATTTTGTACCACTTCTCAAGGTACATTATAACATCATTACAAATTTTTAATTTTTTCAAGTTCTACTACAAACATCCGAATAGGAAGTTTTACGTAACATCTCAATAAAAGTCTCATTCTAATTTTATTTCCACTTATCTTTGTTCTTGCGACTTCTAACTACTACTAGGCCCCCATTTTCTAGTCTTCTTATTTATTCATGCCATGTCGAGAATACATAAACCCACTAATTTATACTTCCTCATTTACATTGAAAGGCGTCCCAATCAATATAAATCAAGAAACATAAACTCATGGTTTGGCGATCCACAATTTGTTTAATTAAATGAAAACGCGTCCCAATCCATTTAACTCAAGAAATCATAAATCGTCCTACTTATACACTTTCGACATAACATTCACACCTATTCATTACACATTTCACATTCATTCTTTGTAAATTAAATATTTCACTTTTAACATTTTCTCTTCTAGCTTGGATCCATCTTACCTTATCATTTCAAGCTTGGTCATCCCGGATGATACCATCATTAACATCATTAATTTGGTAATCCTGAAGGATACCATCATTAACATCATTAGCTTGGTCATCCCGAAAGATACCATCATTACCATCATTAACATGGTCATCCCGAAGGATACCATCATTAACATCATTAACATGGTTATCCCGAAGGATACCATCATTAACATCATTAACATGGTTATCCCGAAGGATACCATCATTAACATCATTAGCTTAGCCATCCTGAAGGATACCATCATTAACATCATTAGCTCAGCCATACCGAAGGATGCCATGATTAGCCATCATTAACTTATTGGTTACATGATAGCCATCTATAACCTTTCACATTTAACATTGGATCCAAGCCATTAATATCTTAACGCATACATTATTTCATTCATGCTATTTAGCTAAAGCAAGCATCATAGAATATATGAAACATGCTTATGATGTTTACACATGTACAATGTATTTACATTTCTCATTACAACTTACATTCTTTAACGTGCGTTAACCATTTCCACATCTTTACTCTTACCTCTTCTAGGTTATTCAATTCTTTTCTACATCTAACCTTACATAGAGTAGTTTGATAACACCTTCATTAACTTACATTTATCCTTTATATACACTCTATACGTTAAAAAGATCTCTTCGTGTTTTGTTAGGCAACATATCCTTACATTCTTAACTCATCTCTTTTAGTTTTTAGCACATTAGCTATACCACTTTCATCTCATCATTACTTGTCGTCGTTTCTTTAACCCCATTCTTTACTTTTCGTATTAATAGATGCTTAATAATTAGTGTGGCAATTCTCATTTTACCTTCACACATTATAATTTTGCACACTTATCATTACTACATTTCACACTTTAAGCGTCAAATACTTTAATTCACTTTTATCCCATCTCTAATACCACTTACCATTTTAATCACATTCCATTACCACCACTCTTAAAACACATTCTTATAATCACAAAGCGATTACCGGCACTAACCAAGTTGCACGGTGATTCAAACATTTAAACATTTTAAGTCCTCCACGGACTTATATCACATACATGCTAACATTATAAATCACATTCATCATTATCTACTTAGGTACATATAACCTATCTCATAATTTGCTCCAATACTTAAACATTTACTTCTACACATTACTACTCTTATGTTTAACGCATCTAATAGTGGTTTAAGTTTAGGCACCTAAAGTGGAATCCTAATTCACTAAAACCAAAGCTCTGATACCAATTTGTTACACCTCGTGAACGATTTGACTCAAAATTTAAAACTTTTGCGTGGAAGCGACATGATCAAAACTGACATGTTATTACTCTTTTGGCCATTGACAAAAATCGATAGAAATTCACACATTAAGACTATTTTTAAATGAAACTAACCTCAATACCTTCGAAACGCCGGGTGCCACGACTCGTGGCGTTTTACGGATCAAAAGATATGATTTTTTGAAAACCGAAAAAAATTGCCCACAGATTCACTCCCAAACCGAAATTTGGGAGTTTTGGTTCCATACCGAAATTTAGTGTACCCCATACCGAAATTTCACCCATTTTCACTATAAACAACCCATACTACCATAATTCCACACCAAACTCACTCAAAGCCATTAACATTTCATACTAAATCGTTTACATAATCAATAAACCCGTTTGCTACCCAAAATGGGTAACAACACACTTCACCTAAACGCCCCTTTTCTGCATAACCCTTTTATGCATCTTTTTGACCCATTTTCAGGAAAAACAACTTCTATGACCCGACAATTAATGAAACTTTACAGATTTACTTATTCTATCCTTGGGCTCATTTTCATATAAAAACATTTACCGTTTGACTCTCAGAATAGTACTTTACAAAATAACGGGTTTTGAACCAAAAACGTTTCGACCCATTTTCACCATAAACCATTTTTATCACTTCATTTTCCCACCGAACTTAACCAACATCATTAACTTAACATATTAAACTCGTTCTATCGACACATGACCCGTTTACATCCCGAAATGGGTATTTTCACACTTATGTCAAACACCTCTTAAACTTTGACTATAAACACATCAAACATGCTTTGACACACCTTTTGTCCACCAAATCGTTATGACACCATTAACATACATTTTGACTGTTAGCCTTAATAGTTTTTATTAGAAGTGATGGTCATTCACATTTAGGAACTTTGTAACGTGTGTTAGATATCGTATTAGAATAGTCAACGGGCTCGTGGATTGTGCTAAGCTAAATGGGTATTAGTTTAGTTAAGCTAGCCTTATATCATTCCATGTCCAATCCAATCCATACGAAGCCCATACAAGGCCCATGGCCAAGCCTTAGGGCATTATGTTACTTGTACTATAAATACCCCTCAAAGTCTCATTTGAGGGGTGTACTTGAGTGTGTGTGTGTGTGTGTTTTCTTTGGAATATACAACATCTTGTGTTCATCTTTCTCTCTACACATACACGGTTTTATAACATATCAAGTCACCATCTTTCTCTTAATCTTTCCTTCTTTATTTCTACGCATAGTTTTTGTTTGTGTTTCGTGGTCTACGCTTAAAGTGGTAACGTGGTATTTGTGATATAAGGTTGATATATTTGAGGTCCTACAATTGGTATCAATCGCCAAACAATGGTTTAGGAGTTTGTGTGTTCATTTTTTGTTCAAGCTTTACAAGAAAAGTTGCGTTTTTTCCTATAAAACGTGGGATTTTTGCATAAAGTTTTGATTTTTACGTGGTTTTAAGCTTAAAGTTGTAGACTTTATTGATCATTAAGTGTTTTGGAAGAAGTTTGTGCAAAAGAAATAGATTGGAAACGTGTTTTGGTGAAAAATTAGTGTTTTTGCTAAACGGGCGCTTTTACGCGAAGCAACATTTGGTCAAAACCCTCATTTTACACGTAAGAAAAGTCAAAACCCTAATCCTACGCCAAGAAGGTTTTACGCGTAATATTTGAATTTTACGATAAGATTTTGGTGCGATTCTTCGAGCTTCAACGGTTACTCGAGCTTCCTCACTTGGATAAGTGTGAGGAACACTTGACTTGTGGATATCTTTTACATCGTGAGAGTGTAAAGGATTTTTGGTTTTAAACCTAAGTTTACTCATAAGCATAAACGCTTACGAGTAACACTCTACGCATAAGCTAACACTTACGCGTAAGGTTTTTACGACTAAGCATTTTTTGTTTACGCATAAGCTTACGCTTAAGCCTAACGGTTACGCGTAAGATACTGTCTACGCATAAGCAATCCTACGCATAAGCACCAATTTCTACGCTTAATAACAGGTTTACGAGTAAGATTTTGAACAAAACATCAACCGGCTATAACTTTTGAACCGTAACTCCGTTTTCAGCGTTCTACCCATCAAAACGACCGTGAGAACGAGGAGAATAGACCGCCGAATAAACGGTGAACCTTCAAGTCCTAAAAACACTCTGAAAAGAAGTTATTAAGGTTTTTAAGTTTTTAGACCCAATTTTTACTACAACAACCATGCTTAATCTTCATCAAACACAACTCATTTATCGTTGAATCGATCCTACATCAACTTTATCATAACATACCTTCATCAATGGCAACTCAACAAGACATTCATGCAGCCGGTGCCGAAAACCGTCCTCCTATGCTGGAAAAAGGTGGATATCTTCAATGGACAAATCGAATGCTCCGCTACTTCAAGACCAAACCTAATGGAAAACTCATGATTCAATCCATTACGAATGGACCCTTCAAGCCTCGACAAGTCCAAGACCCCGGACGCCCCGATGCAACACCTCCTGCTCCACCATACTTTCGTGCTCAACATGAACCGAATACAATGAAGAGGATAAGAAGCGTGTCGAAGCGGATGACATGGCAATACACATCATCCAACTAGGACTACCAAGAGACATCTTTGTCTGTGAGATAGTCGTGAAACCGCTACGATATGTGGGAACGTGTTAGAAGACTATGTTATGGAACAGAAATTGGTCAACAAGACATGGAGAACAAGCTGTTAACAGAATGGGAGAAGTTTACATCTACTCTAGGAGAATCCATTGAATCCTACTATGGAAGGTTTTGGACGTTGATGAATGAGCTTATCAAAAACAAGTTGGCACCCAGAACTATCGTGAGTAACATCAATTTTCTCAACAATCTTCCAGAAAAATGGGGACGATATGTCACTATTGTCAACCAAACAAAGGACTTACATGAAGTTAACTTTGACCAACTCAACGATTTTCTGAAACAAAACCAAGCTGAAGTCAATGAAGTTAGGAAAGAAAGATTGGCAAAGAATCATGATCCCTTGGCACTAATTGCAAAGACTCCAACTCCAGTGAAATCACAACAACAAGCCTCATCATCTTCCACTAACAACAACTTGCATCAATACATTCCACAACCACAAGCTGTTATCCCTCAACAACAATTCTACTCTCAAGAACCATAAGTCAATCAACAACAACAATATCCACAATACCAGGAACTAGGAATCAATGATCTTGAAACTGAACAAGAACAAGCTTTGTCAAATGCATTTTCTTTCTTGACTAAAGCATTCAGAGGTCGCTATTCCACACCAACTAACAACAACCAAAGGATTTCATCAAACACTCAGAACCGCAAATTGCAGTAGGGTGTGAATATGGGTCATCAAGGACAAATGGTTGGAGTTATTGGGAATCAACAGGATATGCTAATGGATTTCACATGGGTAATCAGCGGTTCCGCATCGTGGTAATCAGTTGGGTCGAATGTTGGAAATCGAGATAGGCGTAATGTTGGGAATATAGCAATGGGTAATCGAATGGGAATGTTGTAGCTCCAATCGCTAGGAATTATGGAAATGCGAATCAGGGTAATCAGGTTACTTGTTACAACTGTCAAGGAGTGGGTCACATGGCAAGGAATTGTCCTACCAAGCCGAAAAAGAAGGATCTTGCGTATCTTCATAAAGCTATCATGTTGGTACAAAAGGAAAACGCAGGACTTTAATTGAGTGCTGAGGAAAATGACTTTATGGCTATTATGGATGATTTGGAAGACCGAGAGGACATCAATGCAAACTACATCTTCATGGCAAATCTTCAGGAAGCTTCGTACGACACTGATTCTGACGCACCTCCTATTTATGATGCCAACGTAGTATCTGAGGTACCAATCATCGATCCATGCTATAACAATGTCATATTTGATGTATTTACTCATGACGAACAAAGATTCTCGGACGCCAAAGACCTACTTATGATACATACCGGACACTTCGAGTTGTAGCAATACTAACTCGAAACCCGGATGTGGATCCTAATGGAGGGTGTGGCACAAAATATCGAGACCGATGAGGAAACACGTGCCTTATTTGAAACATTAATCAATAATTGTGGCATTGAAATCGAGAAAGTGAAAAAGGTCAATCGCGATGTTAAGGTCGCGAATGAAACATTGACCGCTGAGCTTGATAGGTACAAGGAGAATGCAAAAGCTTTTGAATTTCACAAAAACAAAGTGTCCGAATTAGAAATTGGTTATCGAAATTCCATTTTAAAAGAACAACAATTGCAAATCAAGTATAACACACTTGATGTGAATTTGAACTTGAAAATTAAATCTTTAAACAAGGAAATTTCTGATCTAAACGACCAACTTTCTAAACAATTGGCAACAAATTCTGATCTTGAAAAAGAGAAGAAACAGTTGATTACTGATATTTCAAAATGAGAAGATTCTCTCCTTGATGAAATTCTTAATAAAGATGAAAAAATCAAAAAATTGGAAAATTTGTTTGTTACAACGGGTCATTCAGCTAAATCAACTAATATGTCGATTAATCAAACGAATCCGTATTTTCATACAACACAAAAATGGCTCTTGGTAACACACCTCCTTGTTTCCTCAAGAAAGCTCGTAAAGAATGTAATGTTTTGAACAATGGAAAAGTTTTGCATGAACCCATAATTGTTCATGATTCTCATGACACGTTAGAACTATCTGTTGAGAGTAGATCAAAAATGAAACAAAAGAATCCAGATCTAAAACCAATTGATTATAACAAATGGCACAAATTAAATGGAATTACTTTTGTGTCACAAAAAGAAAAGTCAAAGTTTTCCATCACACCAAGTGTTTCAAACAAAGTGTCTACACCAGTTTCAAAACCAGTTCCAACACCTGTTGTTGTCTCACAATCTTTTTCGAAAATCGAACAAATGTCTTCAAACAATCCTTTTAACACAAATGATGCTAGAAGCATTTTAGATGTAATTAAAACTAGAATGGGGTAACTTCAGGAGCTTGTTAAATCAAAAATAAACATCAGCACCAACAACTGGTTTTCTAGTTTTCACGATGAAATGAAAAAGGTTTTTGAAAATGAAATTGCCAATCCGCTAAACCACGCCAAGCGAGGGTGATTCACTTTGAACAAGCATTTTGAAAGAAACATGTGACTTTGTCAAGGACCAAAATCCTCAGTAAAGCAAGCTAATGAATGTTTTGAACATATCAAAGTTTTGGAAAATTTAAATGACTCTCTCGTTGAAGATGTTTCGACCATCGATATTATGTACATTGTTTTACAAACATATTACATTGAAGATCATGAAAGACTCCATCTGAGACCTCCAAATTGTTTCAAAATATGAAAAAGCTCTTGAAAACTTGAAAAGAAAATGTCTCATATTTTAAACAACTTGATCGAAAAAGCGAGGAATGCAAGTATGACAAAGCATCATATGAGCGTGCTATAATGACATGAAAGCGAAAAATGATCTTTTGAGGGCTCGGTGGAATGTCAAAAAGGAAAGGCAGTGGATACTAAGGCTAGAAAACCATTGATCGAGGAGAAAGCAAATGTTCCCAAACCGGTTGTCAAACCAAAATGTCTGCTCTATGCCTCCTCCGAAAGTCAATGAGAAAATGATTTATCAAAACCGTCCACCCACCGCCTTGCCTAAACAACATGTTGAAAAGGAAAAGCGGTTATCGAGAAACCAAAAGTTTTAGCACCTGGCCTTTTTAGGATGAGTACCACTAATGCGTCTGCCTCCACATCTAAAACATATGGAGCAAATGACATAAGTTTAGAAAAGCACTTTAAAGAGACTAGGAAAGCTGAAACCACTTCTTTAGATAAAATTGTGAATCCTAATGAGTGTGTCTTACCTTCTACAGGACTAGGAAGCACCTCTAGGAGCAGCAGACTAAAGCCTAAGAGCAATACAAGTAACAATAGAGTCTCGCTTGCCTCTAAGAGTAGTCGCTTGAATAAAGAGAAGAAAGTAGAAGAACACCCTAGGAATTTACCGCTTTGTAATAAGAAAGACATTTCATCTGAATGTAATGAACGTATGAACTCGCTAAGTTTAATGAATCATGAATCTGCTTGTTTAAGTTGCAAGAAATCTTTAACTAATGTTCATGATGATTGTGTTTCTAAGAATGAGATTGTTAAGCTGTTAAGAAGAATGTTCCCAAAAGAACTTATGCTAAACGATAGGAAGACTAGTTGCGAGACTTAGGCTTTACACTACTTATAAGAAGCATAGTGTTTACTTTAGGGATGACATTTGAAACCCACGGTAGAACTTTCACACCCGAATGGTAGAATGAGTGATGAACCTGTCTTACCATTAGATAACTTCTATGAGTGTGATCGATTTTACCTATAACCCAAAGGAACCAAAATCAAAACGGTTTCCAAAATCTTCTACTTACATTATTGGCGGTTATCGAAATATGTCTTTGGATCGTCGAATCGGTTGCTCCAAGCACATAACCGAATCAAGTCACGATCAATTTCATCCGAAATTCATGTGAACCGTACATTTCGAAATGATCATGTAGCGACTATCATGGGTTATGGAGATCTACCTTTTGGAAATTATTTAATCACTCGGGTTTACTATGTCAAAGGGTTGGGAGACAATTTGTTTCGATCAGGCGATTCGTGATGCGATTTAGAGGTTGCTTTTAGGAAAAATGCTTGCTTCGTTAGAAACTTGAATGGCAATCGATCTCTTAACTGGAATCGTGATACAAACTTGTATGCTATCGACATTAACCAAATGGCCTCTTCATCACCAATATGTCTTATGACACGAGCATCTGGAACAAAGTCCTGGTTGTGGCATAGACGATTATCCCATCTCAATTTTGACACCATCAACAAACTGGCCAAAGACAACATCGTCAACGGACTTCCAAAGTTCAAATACACCAAGGATCACTTATGTCAATCATGCAAACAAGGAAAAAGCAAAAGAGCATCATATAAACCCAAACTCGTACCTAGTTCGGAAGCAAGGTTACATATGTTGCACATGGACTTATGTGGCCCAATGAGAGTTGAAAGCATTAATGGGAAAAAGTATATTCTTGTTATCGCCGATGACTATTCAAGATATACATGGGTTAGATTTCGAGATCAAAAGACGAAGCACTGTGCATCATCATCACCTTCCCGAAACGTATTCAAGTACTTCTTCAAGCTCCAGTAAGGGTTGTAAGAATGCATAATGGCACAGAATTTACTAATCAGCAGTTAAGAGCTTATTTTGATGATGTTGGAATCACACATCAGACATCAGTTGTTAGAACTCCACAGCAGAATGGGGTAGTTGAAAGAAGAAATCGTACTCTTATGGAAGCTGCTCACACAATGCTTATCTATTCTTGTGCACCGTTATTTCTATGGGTTGATGTTGTTGCCACTGCTTGTTTCACTCAGAACCGATCCCTAATTCACCCAAGATTCAATAAAACCCCATATGAGCTAGTGAACAACAGAAAACCTGATATCTCTTACCTTCACGTGTTTGGCGCTTTATGCTATCCGACGAATGACAGAGAAGATCTAGGAAAACTGAAAGCTAAAGGTGATATTGGAATCTTCATTAGATACTCAGATAACTCGAGGGCATTCAGGGTGTATAACAGAAGAACTAGGAGGATCATGGAGACGATGAATGTGAATTTTGATGAAATTTCACAAATGGCTTCGAGAGACTCGCTCTAGAACCCGCACCAAACTCGCAGACTTCGGACACATCGATTCAGACTCGTACATCAAAGAGCTCCATCAAATTTTGTCGACACACCTCATGAACAAGAATGGGAGAAATTCTTTGAGTTAATGTTCGATGAATACTATGGTGGAACCTCGACAAATGCATCAAACCATCATTCCGCTGCACCCGCTCAAAATCATCATCCACCACCACCAACAGAAGAAGCATCTACAACAGTTGAAACCAATGCACCAACTTCAGCAACATTATCTACATCTACTCCTGCAACTCCAATTCTTCAAACAGTTTTACCAGCAGTTGATGAGCAAAACCAAAACATATCATTTCAAGAAGAACCTACACAAAACAAGAATGATGCAACGTTAGATGAAGTCTTATTTGAAAACCCGTTTGCTACGGAATCAGCTGAATCATCTTCAAGATTACGAGAACCATCTAACTCGCATACGTCTAAAATACGGTATCCTTCTACTATGAAGTGGACAAAAGACCACCCAATTGAACAAGTTATTGGTGAACCTTCAAGGCCAATTCAGACGAGACACCAACTTGCCACCGATTGCGACTTATGCATTTACCTGTGCTCAATTAGCAATATTGAACCAAAGAACATTCGCGAGGCAATGGAAGAACCCGCATGGATAAAAGCGATGCAGGAGGAACTTCTCCAATACCGTCTACATGACTCTTGGGATATGGTTCCAAGACCAATTGACATTCGAGTCATTGATCTCAAATGGTTATGGAAGAACAAAAGGGATGAATAGATGACCGTAATTGCAATAAAGCTCGCCTTGTGGCCAAAGGATACGAGACGGGAAGAAGGATATACTTTGAAGAGCCATTCGCGGTAGCTAGACTTGAGGCGATCAGATTTTCTTAGCCTATGCACTCACAAAACATCACGGTTTATCGATGGACATTAAGACCGCGTTCTTGAATGGAACTCGAAAGAAGAAGTGTACGTGAGTCAGCCGTAAGACTTCATAGACATGGAACATCTAGACTACGTCTACAAACTCAAAAAGGCAATCTATGGTTTAAAACAAGCTCGAGAGCGTGGTATGATGAACTGTCCTCTTCCTTATCCTAAACAATTTCACCAAAGGAACAGTTGATCCTACCTTGTTTACTCAAAATGCAAAACGACATTTTGATTGTTCATATTTACGTGGACGACATCATTTTGGGTCCACTAATCCGAATCTTTCAAAACATTTTGAAAATATCATGAAAAGCAAATTTGAAATGTCCATGATGGGGAACTAAAGTTTTTCTTGGTTTACAAATACATCGATCCCCACGTGGAATTTTTATCAATCAAACTAAATATACAACCGAGATTGTGAAAATCATGGTATGGATAATTGTGACTCGGTCGAACACCAATGGTAACTTCACCAAAAATTGAGCCGATTTATTTGGGAAACCCATCGATCCAAAGAAATATCAAGCATGATTGGTTCTCTCATGTACCTCAACGCTAGTCGACCCGATATTCATTTTGTCGTTTGCTTATTAGCACGGTTTCGAGCAAAGCTCATCGACTCGCACCTCAAAGAGGTTAAAAGGATCTTCGGCACCAAGACATCCATTCACATGGGACTTTGGTATCCGAAGGAACCGGATTTTATCTAATTGCCTTTTCGGATGCGGACCACGCAGTGACAACAAAAGTACATCGAGGAGCACAATTTTGGGTGAAAAGTTAGTAAGTCGGTCTTCAAAGAAACAAGATTGCATTGCACTTTCAACCGAAGCCGAATATGTGTCTCTATCTCGTGTTGTGCTCAAGTTCTATGGATGAGAACACAACTCACGATTATGGCTTTACTTTCGATAAAATACCTATGTATTGTGACTCGAAAAGTGCCATAGCCATATCATGCAATCCTGCTCATCACTCAAAGACTAAGCATATCGAGTCCGCTATCACTTCATAAAATAACATGTGGAAGAAGTCTTGTTGAATTATTTTTCGTGAAGACAGATTACCAACTCACGACCTATTTACTAAAGCCCTTCCAAAAGAAAGGTTTAACGATTTAGTTCGACGAATTGATTGCGATGCCTAACCCCGAGGAGTTAGAACGTCTTCTCGAATCTTCTTGAAAATGATTTTCCAAAAGTCTTATTGTAAATATTTTTGAAAACAAAATACAAAATTTGAAAACCAACAAAAGCAAAATATAAAAATATAAAACTTTCAAAAATACAAAACAATAGAAAATCAAAATACAAAATATTCTTCTCACGACATGTCTCTCGTATAATCGATATTTCAGACGTTTCTAGAAATATCATTCAACAATGATACGGGCATGTACAGATGCTTGAGCGAGAGTTCTTTAAATGTTTTCCAAAACATGTCGTTTTAAAACTTCTTCAAAATGGCTTTCAGATACTTGAAGACGAAACCCGGACAAAAATGATGACTTTTGATTATTTTCAAATCAAAACTCGTGTATTTTAAAGAAAAATCCAAGTGTACGCTTGAGGCACTACATTTAAAATCGGTGAGAAATCATCATCATCTTGAGCACCTCTTTCAAGATTGTTCAAAAGATCTTCAAAATCTTTCAAAATATTTTGTGCTCAAGATAACTCCATCTAAAACCCTTTAATTGATTATGCTTTATTAAAGGGGAGTATAAAACAAAATGTTCCAAATTCATGCTTAAATCAAATCCGCTTGTCTCCCCAAAAGATTCTAAAATGTTGTTTAATCCGATGATATCAAAATATCACAAATATGCTATTTTTGAGGGGAGGAGACGTGATTAAAATGTGATCAAAAGTTTAATGTTCGTTGTTTGAATCTAAAAGAGCTCGACTCATTGAAACCAATGAATTGACGAGAAATCTAGTTAGAAATGTACCATCTCAAGAAACTTTCTATAGACTTGACCAGACGGGTAATAATTTCAAGCTAGTTCTCTAGTGATGTAAACGTGTCTCGAATCGGTCTAGTTCATTTAAAGTCGATCAATTCAAAAGTGCGAACTCTACCCTCTATGTGCGATTTGCCGAAACTTATAAGCACATGTGAAGGGGAGTGTTTCGAAAATATAAAACTCTCGAAGTGTTCCAAACATGTTTTCTATCAAAAACACTTTGAGAGATTTTCAAGAAAATGGTTTTATGGCAACAATAGGACAATCATGGAGTTATAAGGTGACTAAGGATAGGAAATTGTCCTATGATCCGCCAGAGTCGAGGGATCTACCCAAGGACATCACCAATTGTTTAGAACTAGAAGTCCTTAGGTATGATTAAAAAGGTGTAATGTGAGAAAGGAGAAAGAAGGGTTGAAGAATTAAAAGAAAAGTAATAAAAAGGGTGAAAAGAAATAGCCTCCATATTCAACCTTAGGCGTAAACCGGGTTCAATTCATCTGCCATGGTTGTCACTAGATGACACCGGTATTGAAGACAAAGACGTCATGGACCCAAAGGACGACCGCACCTAACCTTCTAGCCACTCAATTCCTCTTAAAAGGATTTGTTTCATTCTCACCGGGAACCCTACATAATCTATTGACCTTATCTTAGAGTTGGTTGGTATTGAAGAAGGAGACCTCTCCCTAGTCTCCGCCAGAAAACCAAAATGCACTATTGAGTCTATAGCCACGAGATTCATCAAAAGATCTCATAGGAACACTTGACATGACATCGCTTGTTGTTCATCAATAAGGACACAAGTGATATATTCTAGAGTCCCACGCAGATCTTAGCAATCGCCGTAACATTTATGAGAAGTTTCACATCCGTGATCTTCAATGATTGAATGGAAACTCCCCGACAAGCAGTCACTTCGTAACTCCCGTGGATACGCTTAGTGTGTCTCAAACGGTCTACGATCGTGGAGTGATGCTTCGTGTACTTCAATGACTCATCCGAATTGTAGATGTACTTCGGTATATCGTGTTATCTCACTTGTGGGACTCCAGTTCAGGAACGGCCTTTGTGAGAATTAGAGACGTGTTTTCACACTATGCTGTTAACACACTCGAAGTTCAAACTTGTAAGCGCTGGATTACTTCTAACCCATGTTTTTATGTTTTCTTCTTATGGATGCTTGCGAGAGGAAGAGATCGTGCAGATTCTCCACATGCTCATACCAACAACACATGAAAGTTCTCATCAAAATCAAAGGCAACAAAAGTTTAAGATGATTCTTCATCAAATGTCAAAGAATCTACAAAGTTTAAAGACTCGAGAACTACATCGTTGGTAACCAAAAGACAAATAGAAGTGTGAGCATGGTGGAGAAAGGCGTGGAGACACCTAACAAAAGAAGTTGACATATGGATCTATACCACATTAAATGATCACAAAGCATGAAGGAACAAAGAATCAAGACTATTCTATAACTACACACAAATTTCAAGCTCGAGAAAAGTAAAGACCTAATCAAGTGGAGCATCTTTTGAATGACCACCCTTAAGGGAGATTGTTAGCCTTAATAGTTTTTATTAGAAGTGATGGTCATTCATGTTAATACAAATAAGCCATAAAAACGTTTATTTATATTTTACGATCTTCTAATGTTTTATCGATAACAAAAGTAAGATCATTTTAAGGAAACAAATAAAATACGTAAATGGTTTGAACTAATAGTCTTCTAACACACTTACGCTTTCACATAAAACACTAAAACAAGTATAAGTGATTTTATGATTTAGATACATATGAACAAACAACTAGTGTTTACATATTGGGTTAAACATATACTTAAACTAAGTATACTAAAATGGGTAAAACAAAGTGTATGCTAAATTGGGTAAATACAAGTATATACTAAATGGGTAAATACTAGCAAATGGTTTTGACCCATGGTTTTATATATACCACTTAACCAAGTTCATTGTATCCTTAAGATACATTGTATCTAGAAAGAAAACCATGGATCAACCCATAAACCATGACCCATGACCCATAACCAAAAATACCCATGGGCAAAGAGAGCGGACCACGGATCCCTAGCTTTGTGCTAGCGGATCCCTTGTGGTAGGGATCCGTGGGATCCGGGAAATGTAAGAGAATTTCTCTATAAATAGAGAGCCATTTCTTCCTCTATGTGGACTTTCATATATAGTTCCCAAAGTATTCTAACCTCTAACCTCGGATCTAAGTGATCTATGTAGTTTGTCGTTTGTTTTGTGTGATCTACTAGGTTCCTCTCAAAGGAAAGATCACCACCTCTTGAAGACGTGCAAGCTCAAAGTTCATGAGTTGCCATGCTTCGTCATCATCAAGACTACTAAGGTTATCTTGTTGATAGTTCTTCCTTTCTCCATAGATGTTGGGTTGAAGGCATTAGTGAAGAATGCCGAAAGTGTCAAGATGAAAGCATTAGTGAAAGGTGCTCATCATTCGTGTCAAAGCATTAGTGAAGGATGCTAAAGGTGTCAAGACGAAGGCATTAGTGAAGTGTGCCAAGCGTTGTGTCAAAGGCATTAGTGAAGGATGCCAAAGAATCAAATCAAGTAGCATTTGGGAAGAATGCCTAGGTCGTATAATCGATGAGGTGCATCGTTATACATATATGTATTTGTTTATATACAAGGATGGTGATATCCTTGATGGTGTTGTAACTAGGAGTAGATCTCCTTGAGAGTAGGTGTTGTGTCGTGAAGGTGTAGTTCACCTAAGGTATGAAAGAACTAGGTACTTAGCCTAGTACCTAATAAAGGGTAGGCGACGTTGTGAAGGATTAGTTCTCCTAAGGTGTGAAAGAACTCGGTGGTTAGCCTAGCACCGTATAAAGGGTAGGCGACGTTGTGTTAGGTGTGGTTCGCCTTGGTGTGAAAGAACTCGTATTTAGCTTTGTACCGAAAAAGGTTGCGACGTTGTGAAGGCTTCTCCGCCATAAGGAGTTGGTGTAGTGTTTACGAACTCTCGAGTAGGTGACTCGGGAGTGGAGTAGGCAAGGAAGGTGTCCTTGTAGCCGAACCACTATAAATACTTGTGTCGTAGTGATGTGCTTCTTACTCTTTATCTTTCATTACACGCTTATATATCTATCTATCAACGTCCAACATAAACAATCAAATAGATTGACATAAGTCGATCTAAATATTTAAAAGGAAGTTTTAAATTGGTAAAACTATTCAACCCCCCCTTCAAGTTTTCCACAATTAGCATCAGAGCTTCGTTACCAAGTTTCTTAAAGTATGTTGTACTTTAAAGACTTGATGTTTGAAAACTACAAAGAAGGATTTTTTTTAAAAGGTCATATTTTCTTTGAAATCATTTTGTTGGACATTGATAGATCATTCTAACAACTTTTGTTTTCAAGAAATCTTCATGCTAGAATCTCTCCAAAATCTTCATTCAAAGAATGATGAAGAAAACATTCAAGAAAGGATCTATAAAGTAATCACTTCTTATGTACACCAAGTACAAAAGATTACTTTAAAAGCTCATGAAGTATTTTTGGTATTAAGCCAAACCAAGAAGCATAGAGGTATGTTTTACCTTTCATTAGATAGGTTACATAAGTTCAATTTATTTTATAGTTCTCTTTGTTTAATAATCACTAGCATCTTTAGAAGTCTCTTTCGTCACTTTTCCATCTCTTTCATCATCGGGAATAGTATTCCTTTTGATTCGTCAAACTAACGCCGTCGTCACATATGAACCCTCGATATGTGATTCATCAAAAGCCGTCATCCAAAAACAATCTTCATCTAAATATCTCCAAACTATTTTTTGTAAGCTTATTTATAAGCCTACTACATTAATAATGCCAAACAATTGTTTTTGTTCACGAGAGCGGATCCTCTAGTTGTACTAGCCGGATCCCAAATACAAAGGATTCGGGGAACCAGAGAATGTAACTCGCCTATACGCTTTCAAAATTTCACCACCGATTACTTTCCTCTATTCACACAACACAAAACGACCAAGCTACCGAATTAATCCTCATTGGCTTCCATAATTTCAAGTATTCCTTGCTAGAACATCATTGTAAGTAATTACATTAACTTGATCTATTTTTCATCATCTTAATTCAAGGGTTTATGGTTTCTTAATTTCTAATCAATTAATTAGGGTTTTCAAAATTAATCATGAAAAGGGTTTTAAATCACATTGTGTTCACAACATCGTTAATACAAATCAAAACCATAAACCCATATCAACCAATTTAACCTAATCGAAAATTTTGTATTTTTAGGACCAACCATGCCCAAAGCCACTCAACAAGATCATCATGACACCGTCCATTACCTTACTCATTACTATCGTAAAAGGGTCTCACCAAAACTAACCGTAAAATTTTCAAAAGCCTCACAAACGACTTATTCACTTAAGGTCGTGTAGTCAAGGAATGTTTCCTTGAAGATACCGACATTCTTCAAGTTTTCTCGACAATCAACTTTGATTGCCTTCTTGACATTGATGAACAAATTTGTCCGATTTTTATTTTTGAGTTTTACAAAAGCTTTAGGATCATTAGGAACACCGATAATAGCATCTCAATCGCCTTTATCATCAACACACAAAACTTTACTCTTCCCCTCAACACTTTTTCTCAATTTCTTCGCATTCCTTGTGAAGGAATTTGTATGTACTCTCAAGATTGGGCAATTAACTCTCAAAACCGTGCACTTGATCCCAAGCCTCTCTATAACACTCCTCTCGACGATCCCGAAACCATTCGTGATACTATCTTTAAAATTAGGACCGACCAATCCTCGTATTGATCGTAACAAAAAGCTCATTCACCGTGATCCTTTTAAAATGGAACTTTTCAAATACATCCCATGTTTAGAAAATGGGAAGAAATCCTTAGGAAAACATCATTAGCCTAGTTGGAAACAAAGATCATCCAAACGCATGTCTTGTGCAAATGATCTATTGTCTTACTCACCAAAGGCCATTTAATCTTGCCTACTACGTGGTAAGGAGAATGGCTGGGTATTCAAAGCTTCCAACATGGTACTTCCATATGGTATGCTCCTAACACGACTTTGTAAGTATGTTAGTGCATTGCAACCATCCCCTATCAACAATGATCATTACCTCTCCGATCACGTCATGGTACCTCTTACCAAACAACCCTCTAAACGGTTCATGGTCAATGGAGAGAAACCCGAAGTTTCTCGGACTCCTCGGCCGGAGAAGAAGAAGAAGAAGATGAGGAAGACATCGACCCGTATCCAACATCAAATTGGAAATCCTTGAATACCACTTAACAACTTCCAACCATTCCAAACGAGACCATGAATTTAAACAAATAAGAGGCATGATTCAAAACCTCGCTTACAACCTCACTAAGCCGTCAAAAAGGAAAAGGAAGAATTGACGAAAGAGACAATAGGAATGTGCTTAGTTTCATTTATTTTATGTCTGAATGACTTCTCTTTAGTATTTTTAGTTTATGGTATTTTGGATATTGTTACTTTACCTTGTAAGTGATGTTTTATGATAACTTGCTTGTTCCTATTTTGCTTGTTTTATAGATTTAATAGTGTACAAAATCTGCACATCATTTTCTGTGTAGGTTCTGTGTTGGTTCTGATCTGCAGATGCCGGATCCCTAGGATTAGCCTAGCTTGATCCTTCCCTTGAAGGAACCGGATCCGTGACATCGATCAACAATGCAAGATTCAAAGACATCAAAACGCGCTCTAGATAACATAACATTAGCTTGGCATATGTTTTTAGAGCCCAACTAAGTCCACTTCAAGGATGAGAAAGGCTTAGACTCACTAAAGACTTACTTAAGATCTTACATCTAAAACTCACCATATTTCTGCTTCAACCACTCACTAACTATTTCTCACCTCTCAAAACACTTTAAGAAAGCAAGCTAAACAATTTTAGGAAATTGCTTCTAGTCTTTTATATCTCAAGGTAAGACAAAAATTAGTTTTTCAATTCTTGAAATTTTTAAGAATTTTTCTTAATATCACCTCAAGCTAAAACCTGATCACTAGGATCATTTATTATGACTTGACACTCTCATAACTCTTAGTGTTATCCTTGGACATCCATTGGTAGTCTTCTTGTCCCATCCCTCTTCCATAAAAAGCAATCATTTGCTATAACACTTATTACCTCTAATCATTCAAGTACCCCTTCATCCTAAACCCTTAGGAGAACTGAAACATTCAAAATGAGATAAGCCTTAGCTCCCGAAACCTCATTACAAACCCGTCATAATCACGAGAGCCGGATCCCTAGGATTAGCCTAGCGGATCCCTTCAAAGAGGGAACCGTGGGATCCGGGTGATGCTTAATGTCAAACATAGCTAAAACAATCATTTCAACTCATCTCCTTACTCAAACACTTCATCTCATCTTAAATGAGTTCCTAGATCGCTGAAACTCAATCTCAACCTTGTGCATGTCAATCATCACATTTCCAAGAACATTAGTGGATTAAGTCTTAAATGCAATTGCAAAGTTCTTCCCTTTATAACCCACATTGCCAAGAACACTTTAGTCATCAAACACAAACATAATTATCAGCAATTACAACCATCCTCCTCAGTTATTTCATCATGAGAAAAGCTCCTGGTGCTTACTCATCCACTCAAAAACCACCTAAGAAACTTGCTAGAATCATACACGAAGTTTCCTCAACCGAATCATCTACGGTTAAGTCCACCTATGCTAGGATTTCTCCTACACTAAGGAAACCAATCAAACTAATTCCCAAGAAGAGTGTTCTCACTAAGATTTCATCACCAAATTCTATTATACCAAACATATCCTCCACAACTCAATCTATTTCATTAATACCTAGAGCCACCTCCCAATCATCTCCACACTCTCACAATGTAGAAGATTTACCTTCTTGGCCATCTCATCTTTCACCATTACCAACTAATTCACTTGAAAAGATTGAGCAACAAAATCAAAGTGTTGAATCAACACTTGATCCAAAAGCAAACTCTACTATTCCTCCCAATAGTCCATTTTGGATTATGAGAAGACATCAAAGGCAACCACCCGATCAAATGGAAGTTGATGCTTCTTTACCTCTACCCTCAAACATTGTAGAGCCACCACTTAATGAGCCTCCACCTAATCCTCCTTCATTTGAAGATCCTCAACCCACTTCACTTGAACTTTCCCCTTAAGAAACCCAAAACCATGACAAGGATTTCTATCATTGTAAACATGTTGAAAAGTTGATACATGAACTACGTGAAGAGCAACGTTTCATGTTTTATCACCTCCTCGAACGTTTCGAAGAGATTAACAAGCCTAAACTACAATGAGCATCATATTCAAAAGGTCAAACTTAGAACATTTAGGAAACCTTTCTCATCCTTGATCATCATTAAGCTTTTAGTCGAATCTTAAGTTTGGGCTAACTTATTAGTATTAATGGCACCTATTTGGCTAGTTTATTCTCTTAGTTTTTAGAGATTTGGTTGTGTATCTCTTATTTTATTGAATGAATACTTATATGCTATGATTATTATGTGTGTTGTGCTTGTTATATTGTACATATATCTCATTCCTCAAATAGCACTCCTTGACATTTCTTCATCATCAAGAAACTGTAACAGATAGCCGGATCCCTTCCAGATAACTAGACGGATCCTCCTTGAAGGGAACCGTGGGATCCGTGGTACGTAGCACAAATTTCTACTAACTTGAGTCTCTTTTGCGTGAAATTATGCACTATAATCTTGTTTTTCTAACCTTTGTTTTGTAGTTATTCAAAATACACATGAAGATATTGACACCATAAAGCTAGGGGGAGCTTTGTGTCAAATGACATTGCAAAATCATTTGCAAACTTAATCCTATTTTGGGTTACACTTCATGACATCCCATTGCAACATTGCAATATTTAAGGGGGAGCACGTTCTCGTCACTTAGACGAACATTTGCAAACTTAATTGCAAACACAATTAGTTTACTTTACGTTATGACCTTGACGCCCTTTCAAAGGGATGGACTCGTCAAGGGGGAGTTAAGACGAGAACCATTCCCGTCACTTGCTCTCTTCACATTTTTACATTTTTTCTCTTTCTCTTATAAAAAATTGTGTTAGTTTCTTTTAACACTTTTTGTTTCGACAAAAGGGGAGAAGAAAGTAAAACTACAAATTCAAACTTTACTAATTTTAGATTTTTCCTTCAAATAATTTTATGTTTTGTCATCAACAAAAAGGGGGAGATTGTTAATACAAATAAGCCGTAAAAACGTTTATTTATATTTTACGATCTTCTAATGTTTTGTCGATAACAAAAGTAAGATCATTTTAAGGAAACAAATAAAATACGTAAATGGTTTGAACTAATAGTCTTCTAACACACTTACGCTTTCACATAAAACACTAAAACAAGTATAAGTGATTTTATGATTTAGATACATATGTACAAACAACTAGTGTTTACATATTGGGTTAAACATATACTTAAACTAAGTATACTAAAATGGGTAAAAACTAAGTGTATGCTAAATTGGGTAAATACAAGTATATACTAAATGGGTAAATACTAGCAAATGGTTTTTGACCCATGGTTTTATATATACCACTTAACCAAGTTCATTGTATCCTTAAGATACATTGTATCTAGAAAGAAAACCATGGATCAACCCATAACCCATGACCCATGACCCATAACCAAAAATACCCATGGGCAAAGAGAGCGGACCACGGATCCCTAGCGTTGTGCTAGCCGGATCCTTGTGGTAGGGATCCGTGGGATCCGGGAAACAAGAGAATTTTCTATAAATAGAGAGCCATTTCTTCCTCTCTATGTGGACTTTTCATATATACTTCCCAAAGTATTCTAACCTCTAACCTCGGATCTAAGTGATCTATGTAGTTTGTCGTTTGTTTTGTGTGATCTACTAGGTTCCTCTCAAAGGAAAGATCACCACCTCTTGAAGACGCAAGCTCAAAGTCCATGAGTTGCCATGTTTCGTCATCATCAAGACTACTAAGGTTATCTTGTTGATAGTTCTTCCTTTCTCCATAGATGTTGGGTTGAAGGCATTAGTGAAGAATGCCGAAAGTGTCAAGATGAAAGCATTAGTGAAAGGTGCTCATCATTCGTGTCAAAGCATTAGTGAAGGATGCTAAAGGTGTCAAGACGAAGGCATTAGTGAAGTATGCCAAGCGTTGTGTCAAAGGCATTAGTGAAGGATGCCAAAGAATCAAATCAAGTAGCATTTGGGAAGAATGCCTAGGTCGTATAATCGATGAGGTGCATCGTTATACATATATGTATTTGTTTATATACAAGGATGGTGATATCCTTGATGGTGTTGTAACAAGGAGTAGATCTCCTCGAGATTAGGTGTTGTGTCATGAAGGTGTAGTTCACCTAAGGTGTGAAAGAACTAGGTACTTAGCCTAGTACCTAATAAAGGGTAGGCGACGTTGTGAAGGATTAGTTCTCCTAAGGTGTGAAAGAACTCGTGGTTAGCCTAGCACCGTATAAAGGGTAGGCGACGTTGTGTTAGGTGTGGTTCGCCTTGGTGTGAAAGAACTCGGTATTTAGCTTTGTACCGGAAAAGGTTGCTTACGTTAGAAGGCTTCTCCGCCATAAGAAGTTGGTGTAGTTTTACGAACTCTCGAGTAGGTGACTCGGGAGTGGAGTAGGGCAAGGAAGGTGTCCTTGTAGCCGAACCACTATAAATACTTGTGTCGTGGTGATGTGCTTCTTACTCTTTATCTTTCATTACACGTTTATATATCTATCTATCAACGTCCAACATAAACAATCAAATAGATTGACATAAGTCGATCTAAATATTTAAAAGGAAGTTTTAAATTGGTAAAACTATTCAACCCCCTTCTAGTTTTCCACAATTCACATTTAGGAGCTTTGTAACGTGTGTTAGATATCGTATTAGAATAGTCAACGGGCTCGTGGATTGGGCTAAGCTAAATGGGTATTAGTTTAGTTAAGCTATCCTTATATCATTCCATGTCCAATCCAATCCATACGAAGCCCATACAAGGCACATGGCCAAGCCTTATGGCATTATGTTACTTGTACTATAAATACCCCTCAAAGTCTCATTTGAGGGGTGTGCTTGAGTGTGTGTGTGTGTGTGTGTTTTCTTTGGAATATACAACATCTTGTGTTCATCTTTCTCTCTACACATACACGGTTTTATAACATATCAAGTCATCATCTTTCTCTTAATCTTTCCTTCTTTATTTCTACGCATAGTTTGTGTTTGTGTTTCATGGTCTACGCGTAAAGTGGTATCGTGGTATTTGTGATATAAGGTTGATATATTTGAGGTCCTACATTGACCCTTGACTCCACTTTACAAACCATTAAAAGACTTCCGGGGGTACAACCTTTACTTGAGCTCGGTATTCTACCTAGCTCTACTTTCTTACCAATTCCTTTTACATTACCCATATCTAACCTTAATCGTTATCCAAGCCATCACATTAATACCATAGCCTTAACTTCATAAAGCCTTAACCTTCCTTATTCCTCATTCCATTCTTGACTAACTCCTAACTAACCTTATACTCACATCCATATAAGCACATTTACACAAGTTATACATTAACCTTAACACATTAACCCACATAACACATAATGCATAAAAATCATTATAACTTTACGTTATAACCGGTTTACTTACCTTAGCCCCAAGCTAAGATATAATTCTTAATTCCACCATTATCATCATCATCTTCATCGCCATCATCATCCTTACCATCCTAGGTTAAGATCATCAAACACATAAACACTTAACACATAATCAACTAACTAGAATAATGGTTTATATAACCATTAAGTCACCTCTTTAACATCTCTAATCATAATATAGACATATAAGGATTATATGATAATTAACCCATAAATTACTAACTTTAATCAATATAACTTATCTCATAATTTACTATAACATCTTAATTAGCCTTTAAGCATCTTTTACCCAATTTCCCAATTTAGGTTTCATAAACCTTAACTTTTTAATTCTTCAATTAACTCAACAATTAGGATTACTTACTTGATAAGAATCATAGTTATGGCTTAACTCTTGGATTAGAACACTTAAACATCATCAATTTAGCACTTGGGAAATCCTTGTTCTTCCCTCTCTTTTTCTCTGACAAAACCGATATCACACATACACTCTTGGATAATTATGAAATGAGATATCCTGGAGATTTCTAGTTATAACTTTCTTCACAACAAAGGTATTTCACTATTTGACACTTTTGGTCCCTCAAGTCCTTTTGCTTCTATTTTGACCGCATTAAACTTTCTGTAACATTTACTCCCTCCGTCTCAAAATTATTGTCATGAGAGAGAAATCACTAAGTTTAAAAAAAATAGGGTCACTATAAATCTCAACCACTCAAAGAGAATATTCCCCTAATATATTCTCTAGTTTTTACTAAATATGGAAAGTGGGAAATCTTTTTGAGACATCCCAAAATAGAAATATATACAATTATATTAAGACGAAGGGAGTATAACTTAACAACTAAGGCTTTTGAGTCCATGTACCTTATAAATTTGACACGTCATACTTTTTATTACCATTTACATACATTTAATACTTATAATTTGACTATCGGGTTGACTAACCAATCCCGTAAGTCCTTTAAACTTATGAAAGTCGTAGTCAACTATTCAAATGGCATTCTCGCAATAAATACATAAGGCCCGGTTTCAGGGTGTTACAATTCTAACCCCCTTATTTAGATTTCATCCCCGAAATTTCTCACTTAAAGTAACCATGACTTGGTCATTTCTTACCCCCATTCTTAGTACTAAGCACACTTTCATTCAAACATTTCGTTACAATGATCTAAGTGATCTTGCAACACAAGGTAACACATTCTAAAATGCTTGATCCACTATACTTCTCACTTAATTTTCTATAACCTAACGGTTCTTATTAAGGTCATGATGCCAATCAAGACACATATACTATGAACAACCTGTCATTTGACCAACTCCATTATATTACATTGCATTGTTACTTGCTTATTTCCAACTCTTTAATCAAGGACTATATGTCACTTGAGAAAATTTGCACCATTTTGACTTTATATAAGTCAAATAGTGACCAATACGACTTATCATTCCCATCTTTACCATAGTTATCTTTTTACCCTTTTAACATTTTTGCTTTAACACCTTACCTTCTCCACTTTATTTTAAGTATTTTCGCTAAGTATTATGAGTCACTTAGGGAATCTTAAGTTATTTTGACTTTCACAGGTCAAAATTAACTAATACTTTCACATTTTACTCTGGTTATTCCATCATTCCATTAACATTTTTACTATAATGCCCTATTTCCTCTAATTGTTTCTTTAATTTCCCGTCAAAGACTACAAGTCTCGTAGGAAATTTCAATATTTTAACATGATAAGGTCAAACTTTAACTTACATCAGCGCATTTACACATAAGGGTGCCAATAAAGGTTAGCATCCATTACTATCATTACTCGCATTTTGTACCACTTCTCAAGGTACATTATAACATCATTACAAATTCTTAATCTTTTCAAGTTCTACTACAAACATACCAATAGGAAGTTTTACATAACATCTCAATAAAAGTCTCATTCTAATTTTATTTTCACTTATCTTAGTTCTTACGACTTCTAACTACTACTAGGCCCCCACTTTCTAGTCTTCTTATTCATTCATGCCATGTCGAGAATACATCCACTAATTTATACTTCCTCATTTACATTGAAAGGCATCCTAATCGATGTAAATCAAGAAACATAAACTCATGGTTCGGCGATTCACAATTTCTTTAATTAAATAAAAAGGCGTCCCAATCCATTTAACTAAGGAAATCATAAATCGTCCTACTTATACACTTTCGACATAACATTCACACCTATTCGTTACACATTTTAACTTCTG
Source organism: Chrysanthemum lavandulifolium (assembly GCA_022545495.1). NCBI lineage: Eukaryota > Viridiplantae > Streptophyta > Magnoliopsida > Asterales > Asteraceae > Chrysanthemum > Chrysanthemum lavandulifolium. Next base: position 163,453,345 of record CM040246.1, read on the forward strand.
TTTCTCTTTCTCATTTCACATTCATTGTTTGTAAATTAAATATTTCACTTTTAACATTTCTCTCTTCTAGCTTGGATCCATCTTACCTTATCATTTCAAGCTTGGTCATCCCGGATGATACCATCATTAACATCATTAATTTGGTCATCCCGAAGGATACCATCATTAACATCATTAGCTTGGTCATCCCGAAGGATACCATCATTAACATCATTAGCTCGGCCATCTCGAAGGATGCCATCATTAGCCATAATTAACTCATTGGTTACATGATAGACATCTTTAACCTTTCACATTTAACATTGGATCCAAGCCATTAATATTTTAATGCATACATTATTCCATTCATGCTATTTACCTAAAGCAAGCATCATAGAGTATATGAAACCTGCTTATGATACTTACACATGTACAATGTGTTTACATTTCTCATTACAACTTACATTCTTTAACATGCGTTAACCATTTCTACATTTTTACTCTTACCTCTTTTAGGTTATTCAATTCTTTTCTACATCTAACCTTACATAGATTAGTTCGATAACACCTTCATTAACTTACATTTATCCTTTATATACACTTTATACATTAACACGATCTCTTCATGTTTAGTTATGCAACATATCCTTACATTCTTAACTCATCTCTTTTAGTTTTTAGCACATTAGCTATACCAGTTTCATCTCATCATTACTTGTCATCGTTTCTTTAATCCCATTCTTTACTTTTCATATTAATAGATGCTTAATAGTTAGTGTCGCAATTCTCATTTTACCTTCACACATTATAATTTAGCACACTTATCATTACTACATTTCACACTTTAAGCGTCAAATATTTTAATTCACTTTTATCCCATATCTAATACCACTTACCATTTTAATCACATTCCATTACCACCACTCTTAAAACACGTTCTTATAATCACAAAGCGATTACCGACACTAACCAAGTTGCACGGCGATTCAATCATTTAAACATTTTAAGTCCTCCACGGACTTATATCACATACATGCTAACATTATAAATCACATTCACCATTATCTACTTAGGTACATATAACCTATCTCATAATTTCCTTCAATACTTAAACATTTGCTTCTACACATTACTAATCTTATGTTTAACGCATCTAATAGTGGATTAAGTTTAGGCAACCTAAAGTGGAAACCTAATTCACTTAAACCGAAGCTCCAATACCAATTTGTTATACCCCGTGAACGCTTAGACTAAAAATTTAAAGCTTTTGCGCCGAAGCGACATGATCAAAATTGACCTGCTGTTACTCTTTTGACCATTGACAATAATCCATAAACATTCACACATTGAGACTATTTTTAAAAGAAACTAGACTCAATTACCTTCGAAACGCCGGGTGGCACGACTCGTGGCGCCTTACGGATCAAACGATATGATTTTTCGAAAACCGACAAAATCTGCCCACAGATTCACTCCCAAACCGAAATTTGAGAGTTTTGGTTCCATACCGAAATTTAGTGTACCCCATACCGAAATTTCACCCATTTTCACAATAAACAACCCATACTACCTTAATTCCATACCAAACTCACTCAAAGCCATTAACATTTCATACTAACTCATTTACATAATCAATCAACCTGTTCGTTACCCAAAATGGGTAAGAACACACTTAACCCAAATGCCCCTTTTTCTGTATAACCCTTTTATGCATCTTTTTGACCCATTTTCGGAAAAACAACTTCTATGACCCGACAATTAACGAAACTTTCCAGATTTACTTATTCTATCCTTGGGCTCATTTTCATATAAAAACATTTACCGTTTGACCCTCGAAATAGTACTTTACAAAATAACGGGTTTTGAGCCCAAAACCGTTTCGACCCATTTTCGCCATAAACCATTTTTATCACTTGATTTTCCAACCGAACTTAACCAACATCATTAACTTAACATATTAAACTCGTTCCATAGACACATGACCCGTTTACATCCCGAAATGTGTATTTTAACACTTATGTCAAACACCCCTTAAACTTTGACTATAAACACATCAAACATGCTTTGACACACCTTTTGATCACCAAATCGTTATGACACCATTAACATACTGTTAGGAATTAGAAAATTCAGTCGTTAAAGAGTCGGTCACCTCAAGTATATGTATTCGTTAGAAAGCTCGTAGTCGTAGTTAAGTTACGTTAATAAGTAGTTAGTTAAGTAACACTGTGGAGGACAGACGGGTCTTTACCCACTGTATGCCTGATCCACAGCCCGCAGGTGGCGTTTATTGTAAGACACTATAAATACCCTCTACCTCCCAAGGTAGAGGGTTGGAGCTTCAATACCATTTTTCTTTGTTTCACATAGTTCCCAACTCTCTTCCCTTTCTATCTCTAAAACTTGTAAACGCCCCATATGTTATTGGTTTGATGTGTTTGTGAAATCCTATATCTTACAATTGGTATCAAGAGCCATGGTTTGATCACTCATCTTTCATGCTCTTTGGTTTGGTGGATTTCATAAGGTTTTTGAGGTTATAAGTGTTTAGAAGTGTTTGAATCATTTGGTCAATTTCTAGTGTTAAAGTTTGAATTTTGATTGTACTTTTGTGTTTAGGATCATCATAGGTGTTTAGGTTTTGAATTGGAAGGCTTGAATCATCGTGGTTAGGTTGTTTTTGATTGATAAAGTGGTTGTTTTTGAATATTGTACGAAGCGAGTTGAGCCTCGATAAAACAGTTCTAGGAAGCGAGTTGCTTTATTATTAGAAGCAAGTTGGTTTATGTGACTTGGCTATTAAGCGAGTTGTCTTTTTCTGCGAGTTGACACTAAAGCGAGTTGTCTTGGAAGCGAGTTGGTTTATGCAACTTGGCTATTAAGCGACTTGGGTTTTCAAGCGACTTGGCTATTAAGCGAGTTGTCTCTTTATGCGACTTGTGTTTCATGCGACTTGTCTATTAAGCGAGTTGTCATCAAAGCGAGTTGACTGGGGTGCGAGTTGTCTTGTGTGCGAGTTGTCTTGGGTGCGTTTTGTTGACTTTTCCGGACAAAACTTCAAACGGCCATAACTTTTGAACCGTAACTCCGTTTTCAGCGTTCTACCCATCAAAACGACCGTGAGAACGAGGAGAATGGCATGCCGAATGTATTTGGGTCAACCTTCGAAGCCTAAATCCGCTCCGAACAGAAGTTATTGAGGTTTTTAAGTTTTTAGACCTAAATTTCTCCGTAAAATCGTGCAACAACCAACCCAAATCTCAACCAAACAACATCTCAGCTAATCCTACAAACAATCATAAGTCCTAACACACAATTGTCTATCATTGTTTCGATCCATCAGTCATCTTAACACGTTCTATTGGTCATTTTTTAACGGTTCCTTATTGATTTTGTAAAATCCCGCGAAAGATTCTATTTCTCGGTTTAAATCATAGATTTGTAAAATACCGTGCACGCCAACATCATGCATAACGATTGATTCGCTTGTATCTAAGATACTCGGTTTATACTGACGTGATCAATGAGCGAAGATACCCAACAATGTACAATGAGACTATCGTGTTTGAGTCGATAATGCTAAAATGGATTCTTGGTGCTCAAATTCGAAGAGAGAGGTGCACCAGCCACAACTGTGCAAGTTAATGCAAAGAAACGCCCATGGAAGCTTCGGATGTACCTAAGAGAGATGCACCAACCACAACCTGCACGTTAATGCAGAGGAAAGTTGCATGGAAGTTTCTGTTTTACCTAGTTGTGCATCTTCTACTCAAAATGATGATTATGAGTTGCATGAGTACTCGCATTTATCCCCGATGACTCCACCACTAAGCTTAACATATACAAGGATCAAGATGCCATCTATGAACAACGTGCTAAATTTGAGTCGACCACACGCGAAAGCGGAAATGGATTGCCAAAAGCATACATTAATCGAAAAAGTAACTTAAGGAAGAAACATTAAAACAAGAGTTAAATTCCTTACAAGAGAAACTTAATAAAACTACTAAGCAAAAACAAGAACTTCAAGAAAATGTAAAAGTGCTTAAGGGAGTTCAAACAAAAGGAATCAAAACTTTTAAATGATTTTCCAACCTTAAAACTTTAAAGAACAAACTTGAAAACAAGTTGTATGTACAAGGCAACACCATTCGATCGCTCACATGATCAATAAGCATAGAGTATTAGCGATAAGCATAGTCTTGGCCTTGTAGAAGAACCCAATCCCGAGTATGGTAAGAAAGCAAAAGTCGCTCAAAAGTGATCTATAATGGTAATGAAATCCTTAAACCTAGACAAATGCCTACTTGTTTAGAATGCACTGAAGAAGATAGAGAGTTAGAAGATGCCTCTAGAGAGAAAATGGAAAAGAAACTAAAAGATCCTTGGTGTATAAATCATAATATAACGTTCAAAACTCCAAATTACACTAAGGATAATTGGATTGCCTTAAACAAGTTTAGACCTCAAAATCAATTAACCCCTGAACAAGTGTTTTTGAAGTTAGATATGGAAAAGAAAAAATCTGATGAGTTTGTTGAAAAGAATCCTCCCCTTAGGAAATTGCCTCCAGCTACTGTGTATCCTCCTAATACACCAATACATTTAGTGCCTAGAACACTTCCCACTAAGAGCAAGACCTTAATCAGCCTTTATGTAGTTTACCAACTATTTGTTGATTTTGAGAAAATGTGTAAAAAGAGAATCACACCTCTTGGGATAGCGAAGGGAGAGGGTTTGAGCAAACTAAAGAATGCTATTTAAGCGAGGTCATGCCTTTCTTTAAACAATTAAAAGGTCAATTTGAGAGTCTTAAAAAGGGGATAGACATAGAGATTAAATAAATGGAAAAGGAATTTGATGCAATGATAGTTGAGGTCAATAATTATGAACGGGAACTTAAATATATTGAAAATGAAAGGAAGAATCTGCATATCTTAAATGAGAACTTGATTTCTCAATGTGTTGCTCAAGATGTGTTTTACATTGCTACGGATTCTTCTATTTCGCATCTCAACTTCATGAATTATCTCATTGCTTTGAAAGTTTCCCGGATCGTGTCATTGAGCTTGAAACAACAAATTCAAAACTGTATGAGAAAATAGAACAGGATGATCATGATAACCTGGTCAAACATTTTTCTAAATTAGAAGTTGAACATCTTGCTTTGCAATTAAAATATCAACATCTCAAGAAAATGTTAAAACCTCAAATATCAAGACATCCTCGGATGCTCCTGAGTTTGATGCAATTTTGAAATTAGCAAACGTGATGAACAAATTCGAGCTCATTGCAACACGATCAAAAGATTGAAAAGCAAAATCTCACAACGAAAGGGATAAAAGAATGATTTTACTGGTTCCCGAATGCTTCCACCTTTGGATTCTCAGAATTTCCAACTTCAAAACATTATTGATAACTTGCAAATGGAAAATGATTGTTTTAAAGCTGAAATTTCAAAGGTTAATGATCAAAAAAAAGAGTTATATGATTCATTCAAAGTTAATCATGATAAACACATTGAAAAGATAACTTCTTTACTTAACGATATTGAGAATCTGAAGCGTGAGGTGAAAGGAAAATTGCCAATCGCTAATTTCAAATATTCTGTTCCTAAGGTTTCTGCTTGTGATAAGTATGCTATCGATATGTTATATATTCCCCCACCTATTAGGAATAATGAACTTGCACATAAAGCATATCTCTCATACCTTAAGGATAGTTTGAAGGGTCTCCGTGAGATGGTTGAAGATGAAAGAATAGAAAAACCATTTGATAGTACCATAGCCTATGCCCGCATGGATGCCAAAGATCTCGTGAAATCTTAGAGTACGTAATTGTCACAAGTCCGAAAGCGGTAATAGGCGAGATAGAATAGTTCGAAAGCCTCGTAACCCAAAGACTTCTAGACCGAGAAAATCAAATGGCGATAAAACAAACTAAGGCTCCGCCATCACTTCTATTGATGTTAAGATTGACACTAAAGTTAGCGGGTCAAAAACTAGAAGCAATGCAAAGAAGGGTAGGATTACGCAAACTAAAAGTGATCATGAAAAGGAAGTGAAAGAACACAATAGGGACAATAAGTTTGACTTGAACAAAAAGAATCGTGTTGGTTCTAGTATTAGCTCTAAGCTTACTGAAATTAATTTGAAGTCTTATGCTGTCTGCAAAACATGTAAAGAATGTCTATTTTCTGGTAATCATGATAAATGTGGTGTTTTATTTATGAGGTTTAAGAATCAAAACCCTGTAAAGAAAGTTTGGAAAGCGAAACAGATTAAGCAATCCTGGAAACCTACAAGGAAGGTTTTTACCAATGTAGGATTTCAGTGGAAGTCCACAGGTCGAATATTCACGCATGGTAATCGTTGCCCCTTAGCTAGATCCACTATGCCTAGAGTAGTGCCTGTTAAGGTTTGGAAGCCAACTGGTAGACTAATCCTATTAAGCACAAAATGTCCTTTGACTAAGTCTGATGCTTCTACTAGTTCAGCTCCTAGTGATAATGCCATTGCGTCTAGGGTCAATGATTGTTTGCGGTAACCAAAAGGAACCCATTTTCACATGGAGATCCAATTTTTTCAAATTTCCACCTTTGTCTGTGTTCCAATGCAGGTCGTACAAATCATCTGTTGGTACTTGGATTAAGGCTGCTCTAAACAGATGAGGGGAAATGACTATGATGTCTGTTCACATCAGTTCAAGACTCGTACTTCATCATTATGGCGTCTGCAGATAACACTTCAGGCCCCGTTCCTCAAAGAAAAGAAAGGTGTACGCTTCAGTGCGTTTTATCTTCAAAAGAAGAAGAAATCTTCATGTTTATGACCATTCTCATCGACATTCTTCATCAATAAGCTTCATGTTTTTCCACGCTCTTTCAACCCTTAAGTGGATCTACGTTCATTGGTGTATATTCTTATTCACTTGTTCAGATCAAAAATGGCAACTTTGGATGCAATTTTTGAGGGGGAGAAGAGTGCATATACTACATGTTGATGGATGCTTGATTTATGGTCATATGATTCTCCTTCAACGCCTAATGCTTCACTTACTAAGGATAACTGGGATTCACTGTTTGGGATTCATTGTTTCAAGAAATGTATGATGAGTACTTCCAACCTCCAACTATTGTTACTAACCAAATGGAACCCATTCTTGCATGGGGATCCCAATTATCCAGTTATCCATTCTTGTCTGTGTTCAACTGCAGATCGCTCAAATCGTTCGTGGTACCGGACTCACTGCTCCAAGCATATGATGGGAGACCGGTCACGGCTCATGAACTTTGTGAGTAAATTCATTGGGATTGTTAGATTCGGGAATGATCATTTCGTGCAATTATGGGTTATGGAGACTATGTTGTTGGTGATAGTGTAATCTCCGTGGTGTATTACGTTGAAGGTCTTGGTCATAACTTATTCTCGTCGGTCAATTTCGTGATTACGATCTAGAAGTGGCCTAAAACATACTTGTTTTGTTAAAGAACTTGATGGTAGAGAACTTTAAGAGGAACGCATGGTTCAAACCTATACACCATCTCTATCGAAGATATGATGAAGTCTTCTCCAATTTTCTTGTTGTCAAAGGCTTCAAAACAAAGTCGTGGTTATGGCATCGTCGTCTAAATCACCGAACTTGGCACCATAAATGATCTTTCCGAAAGGACTTAGTAATAGGCTTACCTAGACTAAAGTATGAAAAGGATCGTCTTTGTTCAACATGCCAATTGGGAAAAAGCAAGAAGTATACCCACAAACCCAAACCCACAAACTCAGTTATGGAAGTTCTTCATACCATTCACATGGATTTATGTGGACCCATGAGAGTGCAGAATATTTACGGGAAGAAATATGTGTTAGTTGTGGTTGATGATTACTCTCGATTTACTTGGGTTAAGTTCTTAAGGACAAATGATGAAACTCCAAATATCATCATTAAACTTATCAAACAATTGCAGTTCGACTTAACAAAACTATCGTAATCATCCAAGCAGACAATGGAACCGAGTTTGTTAATAAAGAACTTAGTGAGTTTTATGAAAGTGTTGGAATCAATCATCGAGAAGTGTTCCACGAACTCCTCAATGTAACGGTGTAGTTGAAAGACTAAATCAAACTCTTGTGGAAGCCGCAAGAATAATGTTGATTTACTCAAAGGTTCCAATGTTTCTACGGGTGAAGCCATTGTCACCGCATGCTACACTCAAAATCGATCCCTAATTCACACTTCTCATGGAAAAACTCCATATGAACTTGTCCACAATCGAAAACCTAATCTTTCATTCCTTCGTGTGTTTGGTGCATTGTGTTATCCAACTAATGAGGGTCAAGACTTAGGCAAACTTAAAGCTTAAGCGGACATTGGAGTATTTGTAGGATATGCACCAAGCAGAAAAGGATACCGAATCTACAATAAAAGAACCAGAAATATCATGGAAACAATTCACGTTACGTTCGATGAGCTGACCGGTCAAATGGCTCCAGGACAACCCAGTTCGGGACCCGCATCACAACCTTCATCAAGTAGTCCCATCAGTTCTACTCTTGCACAAAATCTCTCACCAGCAACTCCTTATGTACCTCCTTCAGAAGATGATTTTAAGAAATTGTTTGATCCAATGTTTAATGAACACTATGTTGGGTTTTAGGTTCCTTGGATCATGAATTACTCTAAGTGTTGGAACCACGGACAGGTTGGATATAACCACGGATAGAAGGATGTAATCACGGATGAAGATAAACCGCGGCTAGTAGAAGAATGTAACCACTGATAGTGATATGTAACCACTGCTAGTATTGTAATAGTCGGTTTAGTTAATTGTATTAGATAAATATGGAAAAGATATTTATCTTGTAGGTTATGTATTGTATAATGTATAGGACTCCTTAGCCTATAAAAGGAGATCCTAGGTTAGATTAGATAGACGAATGTTTTATATCTAAGGTCGATACACTTCAAGGTTGCAAAACCCTAATACTGTAAGAGTATTCGTATTATCAATAATATTGAGGTGTTGAATGTTTATTGTTCTTCTTCTTAAGATTAAGTGTTAAATTCCGCGTAATACTTAATAAGTTTTTGTTACAAGTCAGTTTCTATATTAGATCGTTTGCTCAACTGGGATCAACACACTATGAGCCAATTGCTAATGATCTGTCAAATCCATCAACAGAGGTTGCTCCTATCCCTGTCAATGAAGTTAACCCTTCAGTTTCTATGTCATTAAGTCAAGAAGCACCTGCTGATGATCACTTTGTCTCAAAATCAAATCCTCAATCATCGAGTGTACATCATGGAATTGTGTCTGGCACCTATGATGAAGATAATCCCTTTGCTACTCCCGAAGATGCTCCCTTTGAGAACATATTTGCTCCGGATCCATCATCAGAACCATCTTCATTAGGAGAAAACGACTCTGCTACTTCAGTTCTTCAACAACAACTACACGAACACCTTAGAAAATGGACACATGATCATCCATTGGACAACATCATTGGAAATCCCTCTCGTCCAGTATCCACACGTAAACAACTTGCAACTGATGCCTTATGGTGCTTCTTCAACTCTGTACTATCCAAGATCGAACCAAAAGACGTTAAAACTGTCATGAATGAAGACAGCTGGTTCAATGCCATGAAAGAAGAAATTCATGAGTTTGATCTACTAGATGTATGGGAATTAGTACCTGCTCCTGACTGTGCTATGATCATTGCTCTAAAGTGGATCTTCAAAGTAAAACTTGATGAGCATGGTGTTGTATTAAAGAACAGGCTCGATTGGTTGCAAAGGATACCGTCAAGAGGAGGTATTGACTTTGAAGAATCATTTGCTCCATTGCTCGTGTCGAGGCAATCGAATCTTCTTGGCTAATCCGCAAGTAAGAACATGGTAGTCTATCGGATGGATGTAAAGACGGCTTTTCTTAACGGAGATCTTAAAGAAGTCGTATACGTCAGCCAACCTGAACGTTTTGTGAATCCAGAATCCGCTCCGACAGAAGTTATTGAGGTTTTTAAGTTTTTAGACCTAAATTTCTCCGTAAAATCGTGCAACAACCAACCCAAATCTCAACCAAACAACATCTCAGCTAATCCTACAAACAATCATAAGTCCTAACACACAATTGTCTATCATTGTTTCGATCCATCAGTCATCTTAACACGTTCTATTGGTCATTTTTTAACGGTTCCTTATTGATTTTGTAAAATCCCGCGAAAGATTCTATTTCTCGGTTTAAATCATAGATTTGTAAAATACCGTGCACGTCAACATCATGCATAACGATTCAGATTCAGTTGTATCTAAGATACTCGGTTTATACGACGTGATCAATGAATAGAAGATACCCAACAATGTACAACAGACTATCGTGTTTGAGTCAGATAATGCTAAAATGGATTCTTGGTGCTCAAATTCGGAGAGAGAGAGGTGCACCACCACAACTGTGCAAGTTAATGCAAAGAAATGCTCCATGGAAGCTTCGGATGTACCAAAAAGAGAGATGCACCAGCCACAACTGTGCACGTTAATGCAGAGGAAAGTCGCATGGAAGTTTCATTATACCTAGTTGTGCATCTTCTACTCAAAATGATGATTATGAGTTGCATGAGTACTGCATTTATCCCGATGACTCCTTACCACTAAGCTTAACATATATAAGGATCAATTTGCCATCTATGAACAGCGTGCTAAATTTGAGTGACCACACGTGAGCGAGGAAATGGATTGCCAAATGCATACATTAATCGAAAAAGTAACTTAAGGAAGAAACATTAAAACAAGAGTTAAATTCCTTACAATGAAACTTAATAAAGCGCTAAGCAAAACAAGAACTTCAAGAAAATGTAAAAGTGCTTAGCAGGAGTTCAAACAAAAGGAATCAAAACTTTTAAATGATTTTCCAACCTTAAAACTTTAAAGAACAAACTTGAAAACAAGTTGTATGTACAAGGCAACACCATTGATCGCTCACATGATCACTAAGCATAGAGTATTAGCGATAAGCATAGTAATCGGCCTTATAGAAGAACCCAATCCCGAGTATGGTAAGAAAGCAAAAGCGCTCAAAAGTGATCTATGATGGTAATGAAATCCTTAAGCCTAGATAAATGCCTACTTGTTTAGAATGCATGAAGAAGATAGAGAGTTAGAAGATGCCTCTAGAAAATGGAAAAGAAACTAAAAGATCCAGGTGTATAGATCATAATATAACGTTCAAAACTCCAAATTACACTAAGGATAATTGGATTGCCTTAAACAAGTTTAGACCTCAAACTCAATTAACCCCTGAACAAGTGTTTTGGAAGTTAGATATGGAAAAGAAAAAATCTGATGAGCTTGTTGAAAAGAATCCTCCCCTTAGGAAATTACCTCCAGCTACTATGTATCCTCCTAATACACCAATACATTTAGTGCCTAGAACACTTCCCACTAAGAGCAAGACCTTAATCAGCCTTTATGTAGTTTACCAACTATTTGTTGATTTTGAGAAAACGTGTAAAAAGAGAATCACACCCATTGAGATAATCAAGGGGAGGGTTTTGAGCAAACTAAAGAATGTTATTTAAGCGAGGTCATGCCTTTCTTTAAATAATTAAAAGGTCAATTTGAGAGTCTTAAAAGGGATAGACATAGAGATTAAAGAAATGGAAAAGGAATTTGATGCAATGATAGTTGAGGTCAATAATTATGAGCGGAACTTAAATATAATGAAATTGAAATGAAGAATCTGATATCTTAAATGAGAACTTGATTTCTCAATGTGTTGCTCAAGATGTGTTTTACATTGCTACGAATTCTTCTATTCGCATCTCAACTTCATGAATTATCTCATTGCTTTGAAAGTTTCCCGGATCGTGTCATTGAGCTTGAAACAACAAATTCAAAACTGTATGAGAAAATAGAACACGATGATCATGATAACCTGGTCAAACATTTTTCTAAATTAGAAGTTGAACATCTTGCTTTGCAATTAAAATATCAACATCTCAAGAAAATGTTAAAACCTCAATCTGATGCTCCTGAGTTTGATGCAGTTTTTGAAATTAGCAAACGTGATGAACAAATTCGAGCTCATTGCAACACGATCAAAAGATTGAAAACCCAAATCTCACAACTAAAGGGAGAAAATCATGATTTTACTTGTTCCCGAATGCTTCCACCTTTAGATTCTCAGAATTTCCAACTTCAAAACATTATTGATAACTTGCAAACGGAAAATGATTGTTTTAAAGCTAAAATTTCAAAGGTTAATGATCAAAACAAAGAGTTATGTGATTCATTCAAAGTTAATCATGATAAACACATTGAAAAGATAACTTCTTTACTTAACGATATTGAGAATCTGAAGCGTGAGGTGAAAGGAAAATTGCGAATCCCTAATTGCAAATATTTTGTTCCTAAGGTTTCTGCTTGTGATAAGTATGCTATCGATATGGTATATATTCCCCCGCCTATTAGGAATAATGAACTTGCACATAAAGCATATCTCTCATACCTTAAGGATAGTTTGAAGGGTCTCCGTGAGATGGTTGAAGATGAAAGAATTGAAAAACCATTTGATAGTACCATAGCCTATGCCTGCATGGATGCCAAAAGATCTCAGGAACTCTTAGAGTACGTAATTGTCACAAGTTCGAAAGTGAGTAATAGGCGAGATAGAATAGTTTCACCCATTTCTATGCCTAAGGATAAGAATGTGATTCTTAATGTGCCTCTGAAAGCCTCGAGAACCCAAAGACTTCTAGACCGAGAAAATCAAATGGCGAAGAAACAAACTAAGGCTCCGTCATCACTTCTATTGATGTTAAGATTGACACTAAAGTTAGCGGTCAAAACCTAGAAGCAATGCAAAGAAGGGTAGGATTACGCAAACTAAAAGTGATCATGAAAAGGAAGTGAAAGAACACAATAGGGAGAATAAGTTTGATTTGAACAAAAAGAATCGTGTTGGTTCTAGTATTAGCTCTAAGCTTACTGAAATTAATTCGAAGTCTTATGTTGTCTGCAAAACATGTAAAGAATGTCTATTTTCTGGTAATCATGATAAATGTGGTGTGTTATTTCTGAGGTCTAAGAATCAAAACCCTGTTAAGAAAGTTTGGAAAGCGAAACAGATTAAGCTATCCTGGAAACCTACATGGAAGGTTTTTACCAATGTAGGATTTCAGTGGAAGTCCACAGGTCGAATATTCATGCATGGCAATCGTTGCCCCATAGCTAGATCCACTATGCCTAGAGTAGTGCTTGTTAAGGTTTGGAAGCCAACCGGTACAATAATCCCATTAAGCACAAAATGTCCTTTGACTAAGTCTGATGCTTCTACTAGTTCAGCTCCTAGTGATAATGCCATTGTGTCTAGGGTCTCTGCTGATTCAATGATTGTTTACGCTAACCAAAAGGAACCCATTTTCACATGAAGATCCAATGTTTTCAAATTTCCACCTTTGTCTGTGTTCCAATGCAGGTCGTACAAATCATCCGTTGGTCCTTGGATTAAGGCTGCTCTAAACAGATGAGGGGAAATGACTATGCCGTCTATTCACATCAGTTCAGGCCTCGTACTTCATCATTATGGCGTTTGCAGATAACACTTCAGGCCCCGTTCCTCAAAGAAAAGAAAGGTGTACGCTTCAGTGTGCTTTATCTTCAAAAGAAGAAGAAATCTTCATGTTTATGACCATTCTAATCGATATTCTTCATCAATAAGCTTCATGTTTTTCCACGCTCTTTCAACCCTCAAGTGGATCTACGTTCATTGGTGTATATTCTTATTCACTTGTTCAAATCAAAAATGGCAACTTTGGATGCAATTTTTGAGGGGGAGAAGAGTGCATATACTACATGTTGATGGATTCTTGATTTATGGTCATATGACTCTCCTTCAACGCCTAATGCTTCACTTACTAAGGATAACTGGGATTCATTGTTTCAAGATATGTATGATGAGTACTTCCAACCTCCAACTATTGTTACTAACCAAATGGAATCCATTCTTGCATGGGGATCCCAATTATCCGATTATCCATTCTTATCTCATGTTCAACCGCACCGCTCAAATCGCTCATGGTACCGGACTCACTGTTCCAAGCATATGACGGAGACCGTCACGGCTCATGAACTTTATGAGTAAATTCATCGGGATGTTAGATTCGTGGAATGATCATTTCGGTGCAATTATCGGTTATGAAGACTATGTTGTTGGTGATAGTGTAATCTCCGTGGTGTATTACGTTGAAGGTCTTGGTCATAAATTATTATCCGTCGGTCAATTACGTGATTACGATCTAGAAGTGGCCTTGAAAACATACTTGTTTCGTTAGAGAACTTGATGGTAGAGAACTTTTAAGAGGAACACGTGGTTCAAACCTATACACCATCTCTATCGAAGATATGATGAAGTCTTCTCCAATTTGCTTGTTGTCAAAGGCTTGAAAACAAAGTCATGGTTATGGCATAGTCGTCTAAATCACCCGAACTTGGCACCATAAATGATCTTTCCGAAAGGACTTAGTAATAGGCTTACCTAGACTAAAGTATGAAAAGGATCGTCTTTGTTCAAGATGCCAATTGGGAAAAAGCAAAGTATGCCCACAAACCCAAACCCACAAACTCGCTTATGGAAGTTCTTCATACCATTCACAATATTTACGGAAGAAATATGTGTTAGTTGTGGTTGATGATTACTCTTGATTTACTTGGGTTAAGTTCTTAAGGACAAATGATGAAACTCGGATATCATCATTGAACTTATCAAACATTGCAGTTTGACTTAACAAAGCTGTCGTAATCGTCCGAACAGACAATGGAACCGAGTTTGTTAATAAAGAACTTAGTGAGTTTTATGAAAGTGTTAGAATCACCATCGAGAAGTGTTCAACGAACTCCTCAACATAACGGTGTAGTTGATAGACTAAATCGAACTCTTGTGGAAGCCGCAAGAATAATCTTGATTTACTCAAAGGTTCCAATGTTTCTCCGGGTGAAGCCATTGCCACCGCATGCTACACTCAAAATCGATCCCTAATTCACACTTCTTATGGAAAACTCCATATGAACTTGTACACAATCGAAAACCTAATCTTTCATTCCTTCGTGTGTTTGGTGCATTGTGTTATCCAACTAATGAGGGTCAAGACTTAGGCAAACTTAAAGCTAAAGCGGACATTGGAGTATTTGTAGGATATGCACCAAGCAGGAAAGGATACCGAATCTACAACAAAAGAACCAGAAATATCATGGAAACAATTCACGTTATGTTCGATGAGCTGACCGGTCAAATGGCTCCAAGACAACGCAGTTCTGGACCCGCATCACAACCTTCATCAAGTAGTCCCATCAGTTCTACTCTTGCACAAAATCTCTCACCAAAGAACTCCTTATGTACCTCCTTCAAGATGATTTTAAGAAATTGTTTGATCCAATGTTTGATGAACACTATGAGCCAATTGCTAATGATCCATCAAATCCATCAACGAGGCTGCTCCTATCCTCGCCAATGAAGTTAACCCTTCGTTTCTATGTCATTAAGTTAGAAGCGCTGCTGATGATCACTCTGTCTCAACATCAAATCCTCAATCATCGAGTTTACATCATGGAATTGTGTCTGGCACCTATGATGAAGATAATCCCTTTTCTACTCCCGAAGATGCTCCCTTTGAGAACATATTTGCTCCGGATCCATCATCAGAACCATCTTCATCAGGAGAAAACGACTCTGCTACTTCAGTTCTTCAACAACAACTACACGAACACCTTAGAAAATGGACACATGATCAACCATTGGACAACATCATTGGAAATCCCTCTCATCCAGTATCCACACGTAAATAACTTGCAACTGATGCCTGATGGTGCTTCTTCAACTCCGTACTATCCAAGATCGAACCAAAAGACGTTAAAACTGCCATGAATGAAGACAGCTGGTTCAATGTCATGCAAGAAGAAATTCATGAGTTTGATCGACTAGATGTATGGGAATTAGTACCTGCTCCTGACTATGCTATGATCATTGCTCTAAAGTGGATCTTCAAAGTAAAACTTGATGAGCATGGTGATGTATTAAATAACAAGGCTCGATTGGTTGCAAAGGATACCGTCAAGAGGAGGGTATTGACTTTGAAGAATCATTTGCTCCAGTTGCTCGTGTCGAGGCAATCGTAATCTTCTTGGTTAATGCCGCAAGTAAGAACATGGTAGTCTATCGATGGATGTAAAGACGGCTTTTCTTAACGGAGATCTTAAAGAAGTCGTATACATCGACCAACCTCAAGGTTTTGTGAATCCGAGCATCCTACTCATGTCTATCGCTTGAAGAAGGCCCTTTACGTTTTGAAGCAAGCTCCAAGGGCATGGTACGATACGCTATCAAAGTTTCTTCTATCTACTGGATTCAAGAAAGGAGCAGTTGATCCGACATTGTTCACCGTAAAGTCGCAAACATTAAATTCACGTTCAAATCTATGTTGATGATATTATTTTTGCCTCGATCGATCCCAATGAATGTGACCGTTTTCTAAGGAGATGGGCTCCAAATTTCAAATGTCAATGATGGGACAAATGTCATTTTCTTGGGATTACAAATTTCACAAAGTCCCGGACGCATTTTATTAATCAATCTAAATATGAAAATAAAATTTTAAAGAAATTTAGATTTGACACTTGTGACACCGCTGACACTCCCATGGTGGAACGTACCAAAGCGGATGAGGACCACTCGGGGATCATGGTAGATCAAACGAAATATCAAAGTATGATTGGATCACGATGTACCTCACACCGAAGAGACTGATATTCTGTCATCAGATGCATGTGTGCTAGATACCGCTAAGCCTACCAAAAAGCACCTTGAAGCGGTTAAACGGGTCTTTCGGTATCTCTAAGGAACCATCAACATGTTACTTTGGTACCCAAGGACATCGGTATGTCACTAACGACCTATGCGGTTTGACCATGCGGGATGTCAAGATACACGTCAAGCACGCCCGAGGTGCTCGGTTTTGGGTGATAAGCTTGTGAGCTTGTCTTCAAGGAAACAAATGAGTACTTCTATATCCTCTGAGAGGTTGAATACATAGCCATGTCATCTTGTTGTGCTCAAATCCTATGGATGAGATCCCAATTATCGACTATGGCTTTGAATTCAACAAAATCCTCTCAGATTGTGATAACAAAAGTGCCATTGCTCTCTCTTGCAACAACGTTCAACATTCAAGAGCAAAGCACATCGACATTCGACATCATTTCATTCGGGAACAAGTGGAAAAAGGTGTCGAGAACTCTATTTTGTGAGGACCGAATACCGTTAGCGAGACATCTTCACCAAAGCTCTTCCTAGAGAACGTTTTGAGTTTATCCTTCCACGACTTGGTCTAAAGAGCCTACAACCGGAAACACTCAAACGTCTTCAAGAGGAAGACGAGGAGTAAATGGTTTTCTTCATCTATCTCTTGTATATATTTTTTTCAAAAAAGCAAAATACAAAATTTCAAAACCCACAAAAGAAAATATAAAATTTTCTAAATCCATAAAAATGAGAAAATCTTGAAAAATCCAAAAAATATTGTTATTTTGTCATATTTTTCTTTATTCGATATCATCTACGGACTTTGTGTTGACATTCAAAGAATGTCACGGGTTTTAGATGTTCTTGAATGTACATAAATTGTTAAAAAAAAAAAAAAAATGAGACGGAGAAAATGGTTGTTTATTGTCATTTCAGCAAGAACTGCTTTTAAAAGGAAAGAATAAGTCATGCTTAATCTCATTTTTCAAATCTCATGCTCTGATTCTTAAAACAAATGTTTGTCACCAAAAGGACAAATGTTTTCTTTCAAAATATTTTTCCGTCTAATGAATTTCTGAAAAATATTTGTCAACTAATGAAAACAAAATTGCTTTGAAAATACCTCGGACTCTATTTTTGAAAATCATCCGGGCTTATCTTTGTCAAACTCTCTAACACTCAATCAACAACTCATGTAATTGATTGAGGGGGAGAATGATTTCAATTTAAAAGGGTTATTTTTCAAACAATTAGCACTTAAAAGAGCAATGTCTATTTTTGGAAAATCAAAAAGAACGATGTTTTATACAATTGATTCAAGTCCTTGGCTAATGTTATGTTTTCAAAAGATATTTATGCATGATTGGTCAATGGAGTTTAAAGTTTCAAAATCTAATCCTTATCAGTTAAAATGTCTTTCAAAAGTAAGTCACTATTCTCCTCAAAAGCTCTCAAAATTTAATTTAAATCAATAGAGATCACAACTCTCAAAGGATTTGAAAATTGTGATAGGGGGAGAATTTGTGATTTAAATTGGATTTAAACTGATAATTCGATAAATGGTGTTATACGTGATTAACAAGCTCTCCTCCCTGCCTGTGCCAAACGATTTCAAATTTTCCATGCACATGTTAAGGGGGAGCATTTATGTCAAACCAAAATGGATTGAAACGTGATTGATCTGTCTTTATGTACAGGTTTTCCCTAATATGTGCTAAACTATTTCAAAATCAGATGCACATATTGATAGGGAGCAAATTTTTGAAAACCACATCCTTTCCGAAAATATTCTTAACAAAGTATGAAAATTACTAATTTTGATCGGGAAAGTGATGTTGATATCTTTGAGAAATTGGTGATCGAAGAATCAAATATATCTTTCGGTAAATCTGAGATTTTCAAGTCCTCTTGCCTCCATGTGCCAAAACGATTTCAAACATACGTTGCACATGTTGAGGGGGAGCCGTTTTCTAAAATATCAAAAACGATTCAGGTACAAAATGCTTTGATTATATATCACAAGTACCTGGATTGATTTTCAAATGGTTTTCAATTGGTTCCAATGGCTGATGAAGAATACCAAAAAGACCGACCAAATTTACTTTATGTATGGTGATATAAAGATGGTTAGGTTAGGTATTCGTTCCCATGATCCCGCCAGAGCCGGAGGGATCTACCCAGGGACAATCCACTAGGTAGTGTAGAGTCCTTAGGTATAATGAAAAAAGTAGAAAAGTGAGATATGGGAAGAGTGCGGATGAGATAGAGCTAGGCCGAATAAACCCAACAAGGCTTTAGTAATGAAGTCTCGGTAAGCAGAAGGGTTGAAGAATGAAAAGAAATAAATGTAAAGGGTGAAAACAAATATCCCTCCATTATTTCAACCTTAGGGCGAAACCGGGTTCAATTCATATCTTTCTTGGTCGTTACCTAGGTAACACGGTATTGAAGACAAGACGTCATGGACCCGGTGACGATCGCACTACATCTTCCCAAGCTACTCAAGTTCCTCTTAAAAGGAATTGTTTCATTCTCACGGGGAACCTACATAATCTATCGACTTTCTCTTAGATTTTGTTGATATTAAAGAATGAGACCCTCTCCCTAGTCTCTAGCATTGCACAATTTAGTCTAGAGCCACGAGATCATTAATAAATCTCATTAAGGACACAATCAATGAAGACTCTATGTTTCACACAATGTGGAAAGAGAGAATATATTTTTAGAGTCCTACGCATTATCCTTGTTGTGACAACCCGTACTTTCAGGTCATTTCTCGAAACAATTTATGCTTCACAATTTCAACATTTATCGTAAACTTGGTTTACTTGTTCCAAATTCGCGTAACCTTAAAGGTTTAGCGGCGAATTCATGATTATAACATCACGTACATTTCATATGGACTAAGATTAGTCTACATTTCATTAACATCACTTGCATCACGTTAGTTCATTCACGACATTGCATTTCACATTTAACGCGTAATTTTTATATTAACTAAACGTTATCGCGTGAGTTACTATTTTTAACATTTAATCCGTGACTTTCAAAAATGATCCCGATGTATTTTTATACTTACATTTAGTTTATAAAAACTATATTTTGAGTTTTCCTAGTGTTTTGAATTTATTTCGTATATAAATCGTTAAAGTTAAATTATTACGACGTTTTTCTTAAAAATTTCTCGATAATTATTTTATCACTCAAATTTCACAAGGAATGTATTTTTACAATTTTTATTATCTCATTACATTCTATTTTGATCTATTAAAAATTTACTTGCACCAAAAATTACCATTTACTCTACAAGTTAATAATATATACACATTACCTTACATATCCATTTTTTTAACAAATCATACTTATACATTTTGTAAAAAGGAAAAAAATAAAATATCTACAAGTACCTCCCCCCTTGGCCGACCAAGGGGGAGGGGTGACATTAATGATGGAATGGCCTTTGATTGTTAATGTTTATACACTTATATATATGACTTACACTATTATTTACCTCATTCATGTATCTAAATTCACATAGTTAGCAAAAGTCTTTTCTCTTTGTTTTCTTCCTTATAACCGGTCATCATCAAGAGCTCAAGGGATCATCATTTTTTCTCAAGTCCAAGTGTTTATACAATCTAGTTAATACTCTTTATAAGGTTTTGAAATAAAAACCAAGAGTGTTTAGGTTTAACCTTGTTCTTTGCACCTCATCATATTAACTAGTAAGCATGTTTCTTTCATTTTCATGTTTCCTTTTCATTTCATATGTATCTTTTCATTTTGGTACAAACATGCAAGACATATGTGATTTATACCATTTTACATGATTTTAGAAATATATATATATGGTCATCCTATAATTATCCCCTTGGTATACTTTGGTCTTGATGATGTCTAGGAACCCATGACACCCTAAGAAGGTGTATGGTAGGATTAGATTAGCTTTGGAGTTGATTTGAAGGGATTAGAATAGGTTTTGTCCGAGAAAAACTATTTTCGATAAGTATAATATATGTTCTGTCCTTGTTTTGATTTTCTGGAAAATCCGACTATAGGCACGACTTTTTGGCCTTGATATTTAGAAAATATACTTTAAAACGAATCCGTGGCCGCTTGAACGGATAAAAGCGGAGTTATAACGAAGAAGTTATGAATTTTAAAGTTTGGCGTGAAATATATTATTTTCTGAAATTTCAGCATACTATTTTTACTCTATTCGGTCAAAAACGAGCCTTAAGCTTCACAAATTATTTCGACTTATCAAAAATATATTAGTATACTTTGATACGAAGCTAAGGACATATTATACGTGAAAAGCGGATTTGAAGCGACAAAGATATGCGTTTTCATAAAATTTCCGTAACTATTATTTTCGAAAAACTATATTATTTTACGAGATAAGTGTTACGTTAATTTAAACGACCATGTTAGCATTGTTTTTATCAATGATGTGGAACTTTTGAAGCGAAATGTCTTCTAATAAAATTAAGATCACGGGCATATTTTTCAAAGCGACAAGCCGTTTGTATAATGGAGTTGTAATAAATTAATTACGGATGTTTAAACTTGGCGAAACTCACTTTTTACATAACAATTAGCCAAAATCACCATCTTTAACCCTTATTATCTTTATGTTCGAGACCTTTTGACGAAAACTCTGAACTGAAACTTCTAGATTTCGATACAAACTTTCCAAAACCGTCGAGTTCGTTTTCTAACGATCGGCGTACACCATTTTACGACTAGTTTTCCAAAGCCATTTTGTTAATTTCATGAAAATTCCGGCGACATTGTTTTGCGACGTAAAGTGATAATTTCACTATAAATCATTATAAAACCATTGTAGGATGACATTTTGACGTAAATACTTGTAAAGTCAGTTTTGAAGGTCAAGACGTCAAAGAGTATTTTTCGACGATAAGTAATATTTTCAAAACTCGCAAATGGTATAAATAACATCTGAAATGCATGCATAACATTACATTGCAACTCATTACATATCATATCATTCGTAATAGGTCCAGTTAAAGTTTCACATTATACCTCGGTGTACTCACTCTTGTCATCATACAGTTTATCAAGTGAGTTTTCATAGCCCCGTTTACAAGTTTTACATTATTTCAAACCTACGGGAGAATACATTGCACAACATTTTTATTACGTTACCAAGTATGTTAAATTCATTTACATTGCTTGAGTTACAAAGTTGCCGATTAAAGTCCCCACTTTAATGCATGAGCCGTTAATTTTCTAGAAGCGTGTGTGGTGGATAGATCTATCGAGGTGACACCTCCATCCGAGTTGGTGAATCCAACTTGTCATACGGATGCATTTCATTCATAAACATTATTAGAGTTGTTTGGCAAGACACTCTGTTGGGCGTACATCGATCGAGCTTGGTATCATGCGCTTAAGCAATTGTAACATTTTTACGTGACATAATTGTCATGCTGTAACATTTTACGTGACATAATTGTCAAGCCTGATCTATACTTGTGTAGCCGTATAAAACATTTACATAAACCTATGGTTTCTCACCAACATTATTGTTGACCGTTTTAGCAATGTATTTTCGGTAACTAAGGCATTATCATCATGGCATGGTTAAGGAACCACCTTTTGAGTCGCAAGGCCGACTTACATCATTGTACATCATGGCACTTTCTTTCAAAAACATCGTTTGGACTTGTAATATATTTATGTTTCCATAAACTTTGTAAACATTTGGGACCTTGATAAGGTTTTAAAGGTACCATTTTGAGGGTCGTTTAAGTCCTTATTTGATCACTTTTGTATCCGTTATTGCTTAATATCGTTCCTTTTCACTTTTAGGTCTCGTGAAGGCAAAATCTGGAATGGCACTTATTTGGACGAAAAGCGCGAATATATGAAGAAAATGGCCAAAGTCGAAATCGACACTCACGATCATTGAATGTAGAAGCGCGGCGTCGAGTTCTATTTGCGCCGTCGGAGAATTATTGTGACGGTCGAACGCATAAAACTCGTGTTTTCAAGAGACGGCGTCTAGTTGTGAAAGAGTAGGCCGTCGCTACTCGACGGCCTAGATGCGATCCGACGACGTCCGAAGTCGAAGAGGACGGCGTCACGGACATAAGGTGACGCCGTCGCAAGGTTAACGTGGCCAAGACGAAACCCTAATGGCGGCGACACGGCGGCGTCACTAAACATAAGGTGACGCCGTCGCAATTGTAATCTTATATATAGAATCCAAATTTTTCGGTCTTTGTGTGGAGAGTCTTTGGAGTAAAACCTAAAACCGAACCTAAGGTGTCTTGTACAGTATTTTAGGGTTTTAACCTATCTTACATCAAGATAAGTCTTTGCTTCATTAATTCAATTATGTCTTTGATTATTTGTGTGTATGCTTGCATGTTCTCCATGTCCGGCTAATTTATTTGTGTGTTTGCTTAGGAAGTATGAAACTTAATTATTGAATATTGATTGGTTGTTTCTTATCTTAGTTGATTAATGATCTAGTAATGCGATAGGTCATTCGTTGTGTACTTAATGCTTGATTCATCTTTGTGAACCTTAGAGTATGATTACCGAGTGATTGTAGGCTAAAACATCCGAAGAGTGCCTTAGAGTAGAGTCTATAATCTCGTGGATTTGTAGACAAGACCCTTTGGTAAGTTCAAAGAGTTGGGAGAAACGCATACCCTACAACTTTAGAAACACAACGCAACTAGGAACAAGGCGTGACACTCAACCATCAATAGGAGATAATTAAGGAGTAATACAAACTAAGTAAACACATCTTTAAACTATCATACGAGCACACATTAATTAGACATAGACTCCCACAACCTTAGTTAGATAATTAGATAATAGTAGAGTAATCGGTGAAATACCAACCCCAAATCCAATACCGAGATTCGTACCTTTCCATTTTATAAAATATAAAAGATAAAAAATAATCTTCCTCAACCTTAACCTTAGCGTAGTAACTCCCTACTAGCATTCCTATTCCCTAGAGAACGATATCAATACCCGTGGCTTACCCTAATTACTACACTACAACGATTAGGTTCAACGCCTAGGGTGTTATAAAACTTGCTCGAAGAAAAGGAAGTTTCCTTGACCCCGAACGGCGTGTAGCTTTCATTTCGAACCCGATTGTCACATGGATGCCTTCAAATACCCATTCCATTATACTCACATCACTTTGACATGGAGAATGCCTTGTCATTCCCTATCACAATTTTAACATCGAGTTGACTCAACACCGATAACATTAGATGATGACACCGAGACCTTTTAGGAGGACGGTTGCACCGACACCATCACGATCACTATTGATTCACTATAGGATCGTGGACAATTTTTATCACTCGGTTGGGACGGATCATACCATTGGGTAGAACTTATAGGCTTAGTCCTAATGAACCTATTTTCTTAACTCACCACAAGGATTCCATTATCATCATTGTCATTATTTTCATCATCATTATCATTTCGAGCACCATCCGTACCATCACATCTCATACACGATACTCATACACCGACTTGCGACTTGGGAAGCGTGCATGATTTGACACACCATTACCATCTACCACTAAGACTATAGACACTACATCATCTCATAGGTTTGAGGACTGTGAGAGTTCTAGGCTATTGTTGCTAGACCGCCTACTACTCCTACACTTGAAACACGATTAGACCACCAACAGAATGGATAATAAGTACCTTCCTAGCTAATGTGATCTTTATCATTTATCATCTCTATGATAATCACCACCTTGTTTATTTCATTCCTTACTCCAATTGCCTAATTTTCCATCATTTCACGATTTATACATCACTATCTTACTAGGGGTTAGGCCAACTTTATTCTCGACCAATTAGTAGATCATATTACTCGATAAGGTTCTCTTATGTATCCTACAAACCATCCAACAAATTTTATTCCAAATTATCCCGCTAATATTTCATGAAAGTATTTCACTTGATTTTATTTCGAACTATTTTATCACCATCTTAAACGTTGTTTCATAAAGTTTTAACACAAGTTGTTTTATTACCAACTTATCAATTGGTTTCAGTCATTTTATCAACTATTTAATATCCTCATGCGAAACGATTTTCATGTTACTCTGAAAAATCATCGAGCTATTATCTTACAAAACAAAACGTTGAATACCAACTATTTGTCCTACATTCCCTCTTATGAGATAATAAACTTCATCGTTATCTAACGCAAACTGCTTTCAACTATTTTACCGACCATTTCATCTTACTCCTGTACCATTAAACCTAAAATTTACGACTTTAATAATACTTTATAAACAATGACCTTACTGATACTTTGCAAACTATTTTCTCATAGTATGATAAACCGATTAATTTGCTATTATTTTATAAAACAACAAACAATTGCAATAGCAAGTTATAAACTATATTACAAATTTTTCCTGCAAGTAATATTACGGTCTTATAAACTATTTTACCCTTTTGGTGAGCTATTTTAGCCACCGTCGATTTAAAATCATAAAACTTGTACGCTTACCTCACGGACTATTCGCCTTTATTTTCTCGACTATTATATTACCAACCTCTAAACCATCTTGATATTAATTGAACTACGAAATCTTCTATTATTTGACAAACGATAAATTGTTTTCTTGTAAGCTATTTTACAAATCATTTCACGAGTTATGTTATAATCGAATTGTGTCTTACCAAAATATTTCACTACCATTGTTAAGCCGTTTTCTATCATTATATAAGTCTGTTTTAAAATCACCTTAACAAGTTGTTGCTTTAACACCAAGCCACAACTAAGATTTATTATTAAACTATAAATGATAAAATGTTTCTTTCTTACTCAATAAAGTGGTTTTACAAACCTTTTCATAAACTTTCTTTGTAACTTTCTTACAAACTATTTATTCTCGTTTGAAAGCAAAGTTTTATAATCGATATATCGTGCATAAACATTTCTTTCTGTTAACACTCTATAGATGCTTACGCCATTTATCTCTCACTCAACCGATAAGTTAGATTTGGTGAGTGACTTTTTTAGAAAGACTTCCTATACCATCTGTGAGGAGGATTCCTCGATACAAGAAAACAATGAAAGGATTTTGGAATTACCAACAAGGACTAGAACTAGGTGGTAGGATGATTCAAAACTCAACAAAAATCTT
This sequence comes from Chrysanthemum lavandulifolium, assembly GCA_022545495.1. Taxonomy (NCBI): domain Eukaryota; kingdom Viridiplantae; phylum Streptophyta; class Magnoliopsida; order Asterales; family Asteraceae; genus Chrysanthemum; species Chrysanthemum lavandulifolium. The sequence goes on from CM040246.1 coordinate 163,479,283, forward strand.
AAGACATCACGAGACATTCCGAACCACTATTTTGAATTAGAATCCAAACTCTATCATTCCAAAAGTACTAGCTAGACCGAGTTACGAGATTTAATACGAAGCGAATACCCATGAAGCAACACTATAGGGATATACCAAGTCTTCTAACTCGAGGTCAAAACATTACTTAAACATGGCCTCAACAATATGTGAACTTCCCTACAATGAGTTTCCCTTAAAGGAAAAATGTAGTTAAATGAAGGTTATCGATATAAACTTCCCCTAAGGCATTGTGTTCTCTAGATATTCCAAGTAACCTCAAACTTACCACCCTCTATCACTTCTCTTTAGAGCGCTTATTCTTAACATAGGATTTGACCACGTCTCATTTTCCTTTTATTTTGAAGAAGTTATGGCGCCGAAGAGAGCTCCACCAGCTATGACACAAGCCGATATCCAAAAGTATATAGAGGATAGTATAGCTAGGGCACTAGAGAAAGAACGAGCAACGATAGCTGCTGCTTCATTGTCGAGACCATGGTATATCAAGCTACTAGACTTATTACTACTAGGAGTTGCAGGAGGTTCGAGAGTTCAAGTGGTACATACATGGACTTTAAGAGCGGTGACCCCTAAGTTCGGAGGCACGTAAGGAGCCATTGCTATGATCCGTTGGTTGGAAAGGATCAGTCGTTATTTACGCTGTCACGATTGCCCGGATGACTGCAAGGTGAAATTTGCTACTAGTACACTCTTGGATGAGGCAATGTTATGGTGGAATCATTATGCGACTGTTGGTATGGAAAATGCTTATAAGCTCTCATGGGATCAATTCAAGAGGTTGATGACTAAGTATTGTCCGCCCAAGGAGGTGAAGAAATTGAAAATGGAATTTCTTGGGCTAATGACCGTTGGTTATGACATTGAGACCTACATCGGAAGGTTTCAAGAGTTGGTGCGCTTATGTCCATATATGGTTCTCGACAATGAGAAACTCTGGAAAGTTTCATTGGAGGACTTCAAAATGCATTCAAGGAGAGGTAACCTCTTTCGATTCGCAAACAATTGAAGAAACCATCAAGGTAACTCAAATACTCATGGCTCAAGTTGTGAGGAGGAGAACTTTATCGACAACAACAACCACGACAACCAAACTAACAACAACAAAAGGAAATGGAAAATGACCGGGGAGGTTATAACAACAACAACCAAAGCCGTAACACTAACCATCACCAACAACAAAATAGAAGACAAAAGCCAGGTTCATGCTGCGCACCAACAAAGGAAAGAACTTATATCGAAACTTACCACGATACCATCAATGCACGCTACATCATAATGGTCCATGTGGTATATGCTTTATCTGTCAAACAATGGACACCTTGCTAAGGACCGCAAGGGAAAAGGATATGTTGGGACTAAACCACTATGTAATCGATGTAAGAATCATCACACGGGTCCTTGCCCGCCAAATGCCGCGAATGCCAAAACCGGACATCTAGCCGAGGATTGTAAATGCAAAACTATAATTACATGTTTCGGATGTGGGAAGCAAGGACACTATCGGAATCAATGTCCTCAAAACCAAGGTCAACAAGTTGAAGGTGCTCATGGAAGGCATACATGTTAGGAGGAGGAGGCTCGTCAAGGTACCAACACGCGGAAGATCAAGAAGTTCGAAACTAACGGTCTTATTTCTCCTTATGTACTATGTCATACTAAGTTTATGTTTTCCATCATTATCCGAATCTTTATAACCTAAGATGTACTACTTTTGATAAACCACTCGTTGTAAAATATTCTCATCTATCGTACTTTATTTCCTTTCGATTCGATATCACTTACGAGAATTTTACTTCTTTTACCTTATCGACCATTTTAACGACACGGTTTAAATCCTTGTAAGCATCGAGAGTTATAACAACTAAACCGAACGTCACATCATCGCTCCTTAATTATACATAGCCTAGCTAACTATGTCTAATTCGAGGATCATGTTATGTTGGGAGCGGTTATTTATAAATCTTAGTGCAAGCAAAATGTTCACATATTCCACAGTCAAAGTATTACTCATGCGAGATTTATCAAATACGATGTTTTGTACGTCCTCGATCATCGACAACCGTAACGACACTTCTCCATGTTTTCTTTCCTCGATATTCATCACAAACTCAAAAATTTCATTAGACCAACACGAATTGAATTCAGGGACTGAATTTCTTTTTTGGATGGGCGAATGTGACAACCCGTACTTTCAGGTCATTTCTCGAAACAATTTATGCTTCACAATTTCAACATTTATCGTAAACTTGGTTTACTTGTTCCAAATTCGCGTAACCTTAAAGGTTTAGCGGCGAATTCATGATTATAACATCACGTACATTTCATATGGACTAAGATTAGTCTACATTTCATTAACATCACTTGCATCACGTTAGTTCATTCACGACATTGCATTTCACATTTAACGCGTAATTTTTATATTAACTAAACGTTATCGCGTGAGTTACTATTTTTAACATTTAATCCGTCACTTTCAAAAATGATCCCGATGTATTTTTATACTTACATTTAGTTTATAAAAACTATATTTTGAGTTTTCCTAGTGTTTTGAATTTATTTCGTATATAAATCGTTAAAGTTAAATTATTACGACGTTTTTCTTAAAAATTTCTCGATAATTATTTTATCACTCAAATTTCACAAGGAATGTATTTTACAATTTTATTATCTCATTACATTCTATTTTGATCTATTAAAATTTACTTGCACCAAAATTACCATTTACTCTACAAGTTAATAATATTTACATTACCTTACATATCCATTTTTTTAACAAATCATACTTATACATTTTGTAAAAGGAAAAAATAAAATATCTACAGTACCTCCCCTTGGCGACCAAGGGGTGGGTGACATTAATGATGGAATGGCCTTTGATTGTTAATGTTTATACACTTATATATATGACTTACACTATTATTTACCTCATTCATGTATCTAAAATTCACATAGTTAGCAAAAGTCTTTTCTCTTTGTTTTCTTCCTTATAACGGTCATCATCAAGAGCTCAAGGGATCATCATTTTTTTCTCAAGTCCAAGTGTTTATACAATCTAGTTAATACTCTTTATAAGGTTTTGAAATAAAAACCAAGAGTGTTTAGGTTTAACCTTGTTCTTTGCACCTCATCATATTAACTAGTAAGCATGTTTCTTTCATTTTTCATGTTTCCTTTTCATTTCATATGTATCTTTTCATTTTTGGTACAAACATGCAAGACATATGTGATTTATACCATTTTTACATGATTTTAGAAATATATATATATATGGTCATCCTATAATTATCCCCTTGGTATACTTTGGTCTTGATGATGTCTAGGAACCCATGACACCCTAAGAAGGTGTATGGTAGGATTAGATTAGCTTTGGAGTTGATTTGAAGGGACTAGAATAGGTTTTGTCCGAGAAAAACTATTTTCAATAAGTATAATATATGTTCTGTCCTTGTTTTGATTTTCTGGAAAATCCGACTATAGGCACGACTTTTTGGCCTTGATATTTAGAAAATATACTTTAAAAGCGAATCCGTGGCGCTTGAGCGGATAAAACGGAGTTATAACGAAGAAGTTATGAATTTTTAAAGTTTGGCGTAAATATATTATTTTCTAAATTTCAGCATACTATTTTACTCTATTCGGTCAAAACGAGCCTTAAGCTTCACAAATTATTTCGACTTATCAAAATGTATTAGTATACTTTGATACGAAGCTAAGGACATATTATCGTGAGAAAACGGATTTGAAACGACAAAGATATGCACGTTTTCATAAAATTTCCGTAACTATTATTTTCGAAAAACTATATTATTTTACGAGATAAGTGTTACGTTATTTGAAACGACCATGTTAGCAAATTGTTTTTATCAATGATGTGGAACTTTTGAAACGAAATGTCTTCTAATAAAATTAAGATCACCGGGCATATTTTTCAAAGCGACAAGCCGTTTGTATAGCGGAGTTGTAATAAATTAATTACGGATGTTTAAACTTGGCGAAACTCACTTTTTACATAACAATTAGCCAAAATCACCATCTTTAACCCTTATTATCTTTATGTTCGAGACCTTTTGTGAAAACTCCTGAACTGAAACTTCTAGATTTCGATACAAACTTTCCAAAACCGTCGAGTTCGTTTCTAACGATCGACGTACACCATTTACGACTAGTTTTCCAAAGCCATTTTTGTTAATTTCATGAAAATTCCGGCGACATTGTTTTGCGACGTAGTGATAATTTCACTATAAATCATTATAAAACCATTGTAGGATGACATTTTGACGTAAATACTTGTAAAGTCGCTTTGAAGGGTCAAGGCGTCAAAAGAGTATTTTTCGACGATAAGTAATATTTTCAAAACTCGCAAATGGTATAAATAACATACGAAATGCATGCATAATATTACATTGCAACTCATTACATATCATATCATTCGTAATAGGTCCGATTAAAGTTTCACATTATACCTCGGTGTACTCACTCTTGTCATCATACCGTTTATCAAGTGAGTTTTCATAGCCCCGCTTTTACAAGTTTTACATTATTTCAAACCTACGGGGAGAATACATTGCACAACATTTTTATTACGTTACCAAGTATGTTAAATTCATTTACATTGCTTGAGTTACAAAGTTGCCGATTAAAAGTCCCCACTTTAATGCATGAGCCGTTAATTTTCTAGAAGCGTGTGTGAGTGGATAGATCTATCGAGGTGACACCTCCATCCGAGTTGGTGAATCCCAACTTGTCATACGGATGCATTTCATTCATAAACATTATTAGAGTTGTTTGGCAAGACACTGCTGGGGCGCATATCGATCCGAGCTTCGTATCATGCGCTTAAGCAATTGTAACATTTTACGTGACATAATTGTCATGCACGTAACATTTTACGTGACATAATTGTCATGCTCGATCTATACTTGTGTAGTCAGTATAAAACATTTACATAAACCTATGGTTTCTCACCAACATTATTGTTGACCGCTTTAGCAATGTATTTTCGTGTAACTAAGGCATTATCATCATGGCATGGTTAGGAACCACCTTTTGAGTCGCGTCGACTTACATCATTGTACATCATGGCACTTTCTTTCAAAAACATCGTTTGGACTTGTAATATATTTATGTTTCCGCAAACTTTGTAAACATTTGGGACCTATACTTTGTAAACTCGATTGTTTTAATAAATCAAACGATGTTCTTTTCAAAGCGACACTTTAGGTCGTTCAATATAACTGTGAATGTGGTGCTATGATCTATCCCTGTGAATTCCATTCATTGCAAAGCAGTAAATTGGGGTGTGACACTTGTGGTATTGCTAGAACATCTGAGTGATATGCCAACATATTCACAATGAAGATGGAAAGTCTTCTAGAGCCAACATCATACAAGCTCTTGGTAGGTGGCATGTGAGATCTATCCAATAGATCAACCATGTGAAAACTGAACAGAAACAATGGAGCGATTCAAATTTATGAATCAATCCTGGTTCAGGACATGGATTGACGGATACCTTTGAAAACAAGTCGTTGTGCTTAAAACTCTTTTCTCTAGCACATCGGCTGTGTATTAATATTTCAAGATAAAAACGTGTTTATGATTGATAATTGATTTTCATTAAAACCTTCGTTGTATTGCAAAAACAATTTATATTCAGCGGTACATGATTGTTTTCAAATCTCTTTCATCAATCGGTGATTCTCAATTATTTGGTTCACTCACTGTGTTGTCTTCTTTGAGACGTTCCGTTTGAGAACAACTAGAGCAATTGCGAAACCCCGTCAAGGATATTCTTCGAAGTATACCGATCACAGCAAGATTTGTATCGATCAACGGGAACCGTGGGCGTGTACCTCAATTCAACGAAGTGATCAAAGACACTTTCGTGCGCTTTTTCTAACTTTTGTATGCAGGTACACCCGACGCTTGTAGCCGATCGTAATGAAGATGTCAATCCATAGCCGCATGCTCACACAACACATTCATTTCAAAAGAAATCATGATTAGTGCATCAATGACTCGATATTATCACTCCATGCTTCGCTACGTCCGCAAATATCATGTATCAACTAAAGCTTCGCTACTCGATGAGAAGAAATCATGATCCATAATGTGAGCATGTCGGTCCACTGTCACAACGTCACATAATGTCATCGTCACGTGGATCTGTTAAAGACCTCCACTCAAATTATACAAACATGCAAAACATGAAGAATCAAAGACTACAAGCTAAAGAGCAATGAACTTAATGTAATATCTGTTTGTATTATGTGTAATTTGAGGTAACCTCCCTTATGGGGAGATTGTTAGGAATTAGAAAATCCAGTCGTTAAAGAGTCAGTCACCTCAAGTATATGTATTCGTTAGAAAACTCGTAGTCATAGTTAAGTTACGTTAATAAGTAGTTAGTTAAGTAACACCGTGGAGGACGGACGGGTCTTTACCCACTGTATGCCTGATCCACAGCCCGCATGTGGCGTTTATTGTAAGACACTATAAATACCCTCTACCTCCCAAGGTAGAGGGTTGGAGCTTCAATACTATTTTTCTTTGATTCACATAGTTCCCAACTCTCTTCCCTTTCTCTCTCTAAAACTTGTAAATGCCCCATATGTTATTGGTTTGATGTGTTTGTGAAATCCTATATCATACACATACATTTTGACCCTTGACTCCACTTTACAAACCATTAAAAGTCTTCCGGGGGTACAACCTTGACTTGAGCTCGATATTCTACCTAGCTTTACTTTCTTACCAATTCCTGTTACATTACGCATATCTAACCTTAATCCTTATCCAAGCCATCACATTAATACCATAGCCTTAACTACATAAAGCCTTAACTTTCCTTATTCCTCATTCCATTCTTTACTAACACCTAACTAACCTTATACTCACTTCCATATAAACACACTTACACAAGCTATACATTAACCTTAACACATTAACCCACATAACATATAATGCATAGAAATCATTATAACTTTATGTTATAACCGGTTTACTTACCTTAGCCGCAACCCAAGATATCATTCTTAATTTCACCATTATCATCATCATCTTCATCGCCATCATCATCCTTACCATCCTAGGTTAAGATCATCAAACACATAATCAACTAACTATAATAATAGTTTATATAACCATTAAGTCACCTCTTTAACATCTCTAATCGTAATATAGACATATAAGGATTATATGATAATTAACCCATAAATTACTAACTTTAAGCAATATAACTTATCTCATAATTTACTATAACATCTTAATTAGCCTTTAAGCATCTTTTTCCCAATTTCGGTTTCATAAACCTTAACTTTTCAATTCTTCAACTAACTCAACAATTAGGATTACTTACTTGATAAGAATCATAGTTATGGCTTAACTCTTGGATTAGAACACTTAAACATCATCAATTTAGCACTTGGAAAATACTTGTTCTTCCCTCTTTTTTTCTCTGACAAAACCGATATTGTGGAAAACTAGAAGGGGGGTTGAATAGTTTTGCCAATTTTACGTTAGTTTCAAAAACTTTTAGATACGTTAATATGTGAGATCTTATGGATGTAGAGAAAGTATAGATCTAATGATAAAGCAAGTAAATAAAGTAAAGCGAAGGGAAAGAAAAGACACAACCGATGTATAGTGGTTCGGCTAAAAGGACACCTTCCTTGCCCTACTCCACTCCCCGAGTCACCAACTCGAGAGTTCAAGCACTATGTCAACAAACTCCTTCACTTAGCGAAGAAGGGAAAGAAAAGACACAACCGATGTATAGTGGTTTGGCTAAAAGGACACCTTCCTTGCCCTACTCCACTCCCCGAGTCACCTACTCGAGAGTTCAAGCACTATGTCAACAAACTCCTTCACTTGGCGAAGAAGCCTAAACAACGTTGCTTACACTTTTTCCGGTACAAAGCTAAATACTGAGTCCGTAGCACGGTGGACCAAACCAACATGACTATTACACAAAAAATATGTGAAATATCAAATATAAGATCTTCGCTACAGAAATCTTGTGGAGTGACAAATCAATCAAGGACCCCTTACTTGGATGACTTGTAGAATGCTCGTGATCTCGCCTTAGAGAAGGACCTATATGAGGATTACAAATAGAAAGAAAGAAGAACAACTCTCTAGATCAAGTGATCTATATGTTAGAAGAGAATGAGAGTGTATGAGAGATTTAGTAAGAAGAGGGGTGAGTTAGAATGAAGAAATGGCTCTCATTTATAGGCAAAATCTTCACTTCCTCGGATCCCACGGATCCCTTCCACTGGGATCCGTCTAGTGCAGTCCTAGAGATCCGTGGAACGCTCCTCTTTGCCCATGGGTTTTTTGGTTATGGGTCATACGTTATGGGTTGGTCCATGGGTTTTCTTTAGATTCATTGTATCTAAATATACATTGTATCTAGTCTACTTGGGTATGGGTTAAGATCCATGGGTTATGGTCCATGGGTTATGGTTTTTACCCATCCTAATAAACTATTACAACAAATGCTTAATTACTACGTTTTTGTATTTAAATGGCTATATGTAAATGCTTTACAAAAATAACATGTATCCTTATAATTATACTTAAGATAACATTATATTTGTTATCAACAAAACACAAAGAGATCTCAAAATATTAATAAACGTTTTTATGGTTTATTTGTATTAACAATCTCCCCCTTTTTGTTGATGACAAAACAAAATGTTATGATGAGTAAAACTTAAGAATAGATGTAAGTTTTGAAAGCCCCTAAGTTTTACTTCTTCTCCCCTTTTGTCGAAACAAAAGTTAACCCTTGGAAGAAATAAACATAAAAGTGTGGAAAAAGTAGTCCACGATTTTTACTCCCCTTGACGGTATCTCCCTACCTTGGGCGCCAAGTGAAGAAAATAAAATCCTACAAAAGAAAGGTTAGTAACATGCTTAAATAATCTTGTGATTTCCGAGAATCAAGATTGGGAGCCAAGGTATGTAAAGAAGGCCTTGTAATAAAACAACAAATTGTAGCGGTATTTATGCCACCTACAAGCATGTAAAAATAAGAACAAGACTTGTTCTTGAAAATGACTTCAAAAGAAAAAATACTAAAAATAGAAAATAGTAGTAGTGATTCCTTCCATGTTTGCATAAGATTACGGATGGAGGTTTTGATGAGTGATGGTATTGATGCGATGAAGGATGAGGTTGAGTATGAAGCGCATTTCTTCCCTAACTTCTATTGCGATTTCCCTAGTGGATTGGCAATGTTCACAATGTAAATGATGTGGGTAATGAGTGCGGAAGTTTTCCGGGTTGTTTTGATTTGAGTTATGCGGAAGATGTGGTTGAAAAAATAGGAAAATATGGATCAACATCCGGAATGTTTGTAAATAGTGGTGGAAAAGAACCTAGATGTTCTTGTAATGTGATGGGAGCTAATGGTGGTGATGTTTCAAGATCTTGAAAAATAGTATTTGGAGATGTAGGGGTGTTGAAAAGACTATTTCTTTTTGTTTAGATTGTTTAGATCTTGTTGGAGTCTTAAGGAGTTCCAAAAGAGTGACTTTAGGTGGTGATGAAGTTGGTGTACTTTTTGGTGATGAGGGAGGTGCTATAATGGAAGCATCTTGTTGTGAGTTATTTGTTGAGGATGAACCATTTGAGGTTGGTTTTGCTAAACAACAAGATCGGATACTAATCCGTGCAAATATCCTAGAGTTTGATTGTGGTATTTTGGATGGTGGTAGCACAAAGGTTTGGGTATCATGAAGATGATTGTTTGTACTAGGTGATTCATCTAAAGGATTTTTGGATGACATGGTGTATTGTGTTTATGAGGATGAGATGGATTATGCAAGCATTTTGGGAGTTCTATATATAGAAAAACAAAGCATTGTAATGAATGCTTGACCCAAAACGTGGATTAAAATCTAATGATTAGATATGAATTCAAGGCATGTGATCATGAGAACACAAGCATTAAAGAGCATACTCCAAAAAATGAAACAAATGTGGATTTTTCATCCAAAGTGAAAAAATAGAAGGTAAAAATTCCATTTCACGGATCCCACGGATCCTTCCTTGAGGGATCATCCAGCATGAAGGCCGGGATCCGTGGGTCAGTGATTCAAGTAGCACAAAATTTTCCTTTGGAAACATTTTTGCCTAGTGTGCCTATATGCAAACTATTTGGAGTTGCGGTTATCTCGACCCCTAAAAAGAAATAGAAAATAAACTAGAAGTAGAAAAAGTATCCTATTGAGATAACCCGAAAACACATATTTAGTACATAAGTACGTAATTTAGTGTTATCAATGCTCCTAATTCATTGTTGCTTAAATGAATGTACCCGAAAACACATATTAGTTATGTATCCCCTTTAGCATTCAAAAGACATGAGATGCAATAAAAACGGGTTTTTACTTTGTATTAATAATGAAAAAGCGATTTGTCCTAGACGTGAGAAAGCTATAAGTGGAAAACTTATCTTGGGTTTTGAAAATTCTCGTATTGTTGGTGAGTTGTGCGTGAAATAGAGATCCTAGACTCAGAAAGAAGAAGGCTAGTGTTTACATACCTTGTAGAGTCAAATAAGTTACGACGTTTGTTCCATTAGACCAAGACCAAGACGAAGTAGGTTGAATTGTTCCCGCTTCAACGGTTTGGTGAGGACGTCCGCTATGTTGTCTTCGGATGCTACCTTCTCAATAGAGATGTTCCCCTTTTGAACATTGTCTCTTAAGAAGTGATGACGAATCTCTATATGCTTTGTGCGAGAATGCAATACCGGATTCTTGCTTAAGTCGATGGCCCGTTTGTTGTCACATAGGATGGCTATGTCGCTTAGATGAATGTCGTAGTCGACTAACGCTTGTTTCATCAATAGTTCTTGTTGGCATTCTTTTGCCGTGAGACGCACTCGCGGCGGTTGTTGATATTGCTAGTGCCGTTTGTTTCTTAGAAAACCAAGATGTTAAACAACATCCCATGACAAGACATACCCACTTGTACTTTTTCTATCAATGTAGTCACCGCATGGTCGAATCGCATATACAATTGTTTCTACTCCGTGGCCTTAGGATACCATAATCCTAATTGAGTTGTACCCTTAATGTATCTAAATATCCTTTTCACGGCTTCTAGATGTGATGTTTTAGGGTCTTCTTGAAACCTAGCACATAAGCAAACACTAAACCTGATATCCGGCCTACTTGCCGTGAGGTAGAGAAGACTACCTATCATGCCACGATATTTAGTATTATCTACGGATTCGCCGTCTTCATCTTTTGTGAGTTTGGTGTCGGATGACATTGGTTTCCTAATTGGTTTCGACTCTTCTAGACCGAATTTATTTAACATCTCCTTTATGTATTTAGATTGATTAAAGAAGATACCATCTTCTACTTGTTTAATTTGTAGACCAAGAAAGAAACTAAGTTCTCCCATCATACTCATATCGAACTCGTCATGCATGATTTTAGAGAAATCATCACACATGTCTTGAAAAGTTGATCCGAATATAATATCATCTACATATATTGCACTATGATTATATGTGACTCTTTTTTCTTAGTAAAAAGTGTGTTGTCAACTAACCCCATGGTATAGTTGTGTTTAATTAAAAATGACTTGAGTCTATCATACCAAGCTTTTGGAGCTTGTTTAAGACCGTAGAGGGCTTTCTTTAATTTATATACATGTTTGGGTTTTTCAAAATCGATGAAGCCCGGAGGTTGAGCTACATATACTTCTTCATTAATGAAACCATTTAGAAAAGCGCTTTTGACATCCATTTGATAAAGCTTTAGATCATTAGCACAAGCATACGCAAGAAGTATTCTTATAGAATCTAATCTAGCCACGGGGGCATAGGTCTCATCAAAGTCTATTCCTTCTTGTTGGTTATACCCTTGAGCAACGAGTCTAGCCTTGTTCCTAGACACTACTCCGTTTGCATCTAATTTGTTTTTATAAACCCATTTGGTTCCTATTATGGTTTGATTACTAGGTGGAGGGACAAGTGTCCATACATCATTAGAAACGAATTGATTTAGTTCTTCTTGCATAGCCATTACCCAACTCTCATCTTTTATGGCTTCTTGTGTATTCTTAGGTTCTATGGTTGAAACAAAACAAAACAAACTACTTTGGTTTTGAACTTGAGACCTTAATGTTCGCTCGTTTAGCTTTCCTATGACTTTATCTACGGGTGATCATGGACTCCTTAATGTTTATGATTTCATCATTTAAAGGTTCTTCTTCTTCATTTATCTTTTTCTTTATTACTATAGCTTCACTTTCTATAATCTCATCATCGACAAGAGGTGGAGAGGGTTTGGGTGGACTTTCATCAAATTTTATATTTAACGACTTTTCTACCTTCATTGTTTCTTTGTTCAATATGACGTAAGCTTTGCTATTTGGCGAATAACCTAGAAAGATACCTTCGGTTGATTTAGGATCAAATTTTGTAAGGTAATCTTTAGTGTTAAGAATAAAACATTTGCTTCCAAAGACTCTAAAGTGATTTAACATAGGCTTTTTGCCTCGGAGTAACTCATATGGAGTTTTACCTAAGATTGGTCTAATTAAGACTCGATTGAGTATGTACGTTGAAGTATCAACGGCATTACACCAAAACTTTTGAGGTATGGATTGTTCATTAAGCATGGTTCGACTCATTTCTTGTAGGGTTCTATTCTTTCTTTCTACCACCCCATTCGATTGTGGAGCGTGGAGCCGAGAAGTTGTGAGTAATACCATTAGCGTCACAAAAGGCTCCAAATTGCACTTCATTATCGAATTCCCTACCATGATCCGTCCTAATGGACACTATAGGACTTCCTAGTTGTCTTTGGATCTTTTGCTTAATATTTCAAAATAATTAAAGGTTTCGCTTTGTTCTTTAAAAATTTTGTCCATGTATACCTAGAGTAGTCATCCACTATGACCAAAGTGTAGTAGTTGCCTCCATAACTTTGGATAGTGGATGGACCAAATAAATCCATATGTAGTAATTCTAGACACCTAGTTGTAGACACCATGTTTTTAGCTTTATGACTAGAATGAGCTTGTTTTCCTACATTACAAGCATCACAAAATGATGTTCATATTTTAACTTAGGTAGATCTCTTACTAGATCTTTGGATGATAGCGATTGAAGAAGTCGCATGTTGGCGTGACCCAATCTTCGATGCCATAAGGTCAAGTATCATCCATAGAGGTAAGATATAGTTTGTCTTTAGGTTCATTACCGATTTTAATGACATAGATTCCATGTTTCCTAATTCCTCTTCCTATGGTTATGCCATTTTTAGTATCTTACTACGGTTTTGTAAAAGTACATTGCACTTTTTATCACATATTTGTCCTATACTTAAGAGGTTAAAGTTTAGGTTTTCTACATGACACACATCGTTAATGGTTAGAGATTTGTTAGAAATCGTACCTTTACCGATGATTCTACTTTTGCTATTTCCAAACACCACATTACCTCCATTTACAGATTCATATATGGAGAATAGATCCCTATTGCCGGTCATGTGCCTCGTGCACCCGCTATCCTTGACCCATTCATCGGGGTCTAGGTCGACCTTTAAGCACACCTCGTCATTTGCCATGAGACAAATTTCTTCATCCTCCTCGTCGCTCATTCCCCAAGTGAATCTCACGAACGCCTTTTGATCATCCCGTTTGGGACACTTACTAATAAAGTGGTTTGGGTCCCCACATTTAAAGCAAGTACGATCATCCTTTGGCTTCTCGTCCTCTTTGCTTTTTTCCGAAAGCCTTTCTTATCGTCATACGGTTGTTTGACGTATCTTCCCTTTCTTCTAAAGAACTTTTCAAAGTCCCTTACCGCCATAGCGTTCTCCTCGTCGTCACTACCCGAGGTGGAGTTCTCTTCATCGCTTGAAGCCTTTTTCGCTTTTAGGGCAAGAGATTTGTGTTTTCTTTCACCTTTGAGGCTTGAGTCTTTAGCTAGGACAAGCTCGTAGACTTTTAGGTTGCCTATGAGTTCATCGAGGTGAGGTTGTCAAATATTTTGACTCTTCGATCGCCGCCACCTTGGATCTCCACCGATGGAAGTGCCTTAGATATCTCCTAACATGGTTACGGCTAGAAGAAGATTCATCAAGGGCTTGTAAAGATGTAATAATAGTATTAAAGTTAGCAAATGAATGATCTATAGTTTCCTCATCCGATATTGAAAATTGTTCATATTGTCGAACAAATAAATCAATTTTATTATTTTTAACTTGTTCGTTGCCTTGATGAGTTACAACTAAAGAATTCCAAATTTCTTTAGAGGTTTTAAGCAAAGAAATTCTTTCAAATTCCTTTTCGGTAAAGCATTATATAAAACCATTTTGCTTCACTATTTTTAGAAAGCTTTTCTTCAAATCATCATTTAGTTTATCATGAGGTATGTTAACTACATTCCCTTTATCATCTTTTAAGGTAGCTTCAAAATCGCCTTCAACAATAATGTACCAAAGATCAATATCTTTAGATTTCACATATGTTTGAATCTATTTTTCCAATATATAAAACCATTAGTTTCAAGTAGTGGTGGTCGTTGCATAGATTGCCCTTCCTTATAATTTTCGTAACCCATAGTGATCGAAAAGTTTTTAAAATACAATTTTATTTTAAAACTTTTATAAACTTAGCTCTGATACTAATTGTGGAAAACTAGAAGGGTTGAATAGTTTTGCCGATTTTACGTTAGTTTCAAAAACTTTTAGATTCGTTAATATGTGAGATCTTATGGATGTAGAGAAAGTATAGATCTAATGATAAAGCAAGTAAATAAAGTAAAGCGAAGGGAAAGAAAAGACACAACCAATGTATAGTGGTTCGGCTAGAAGGACACCTTCCTTGCCCTACTCCACTCCCCGAGTCACCTACTCGAGAGTTCAAGCACTATGTCAACAAACCGCTTCACTGGCGGAGAAGCCTTCACAACGTTGCTTACACTTTTTCCAGACAAAGCTAAATACCGAGTCCGTAGCACGGTGGACCAAACCAACACGACTATTACACAACAAATATGTGAAATATCAAATACAAGATCTTCGCTATGTAAATATTGCGGAGTGACAAATCAATCAAGGACCCTTTGCTTGGATGACTTGTAGAATGCTCGTGATCTCGCCTTAGAAGGACCTATATGAGGATCACAAATAGAAAGAAAGAAGAACAACTCTCTAGATCAAGTGATCTATATGTTAGAAGAGAATGAGAGTGTATGAGAGATTTAGTAAGAAGAGGGGTGAGTTAGAATGAAGAAATGGCTCTCTATTTATAGGCAAAAATCTTGATGTTCCCGGATCCCACGGATCCTTCCACTGGGATCCGTCTAGTGTAATCCTAGGGATCCGTGGAACGCTCCTCTTTGCCCATGGGTTTTTTGGTTATGGGTCATGGGTTATGGCTTGGTCCATGGGTTTTCTTTAGATTCAATGTATCTAAATATACATTGTATCTAGTCTACTTGGGTATGGGTTAAGATCCATGGGTTATGGTCTATGGGTTATGGTTTTTACCCATCCTAATAAACTATTACAACAAATGCTTAATTACTACATTTTTGTATTTAAATGGCTATATGTAAATGCTTTACAAAAATAACATGTGTCCTTATAATTATACTTAAGATAACATTATATTTGTTATCAACAAAACACAAAGTGATCGCAAAATATTAATAAACGTTTTTACGGTTTATTTGTATTAACAAATATCATACATACACTCCTAGATAATTATGAATCCTGGAGAT
The DNA here is from genome assembly GCA_022545495.1 of Chrysanthemum lavandulifolium. NCBI lineage: Eukaryota > Viridiplantae > Streptophyta > Magnoliopsida > Asterales > Asteraceae > Chrysanthemum > Chrysanthemum lavandulifolium. The sequence continues at coordinate 163,495,085 of CM040246.1, forward strand.
TTCTAGTTATAACTTTTTTCACAACAAAGTTATTTCACTATTTGACACTTTTGGTCCCTCTAGTCCTTTTGCTTCTATTTTGACCACATTAAACTTTCTATAACATTTATAACTTAACAACTATGGCCCTTTGATTCCATGTACCTTATAAATGTGACACGTCATACTTTTTATTATCATTTACATACATTTAATACTTAGAATTTGACTATCGGGTTGACTAACCAATCTCGTAAGTCCTTTAAACTTATGAAAGTCATAGTCAGCTATTCAAATGGCATTTTTGCAATAAATACATAAGGTTCGGTTTCAGGGTGTTACAATAAATGCATGTTGCACCATTCTAGACCATGTACTGTAAAGTGCGAGAAATGCAACAACGTGGATCATCAAGCTAGAAATTGCCGAAACCCTTCAAATGGAAACAACACGCAACTGGAAAATTTAAACTGTTATGGATGTGGAGAGAAGGGTCATTTCAAGAACTATTGCCCAAAGAGGAATGCCGCTCAAAACAACAATGCTCATGCAAGGGCATATGTGTTAGGAGATGGAGATGTTCCAATAAACCCTGACGTCATAACGGTTACGTTTTCACTTAACAATCATTCTACAAAAATCTTGTTTGATTCTGGATCCGATAGGAGTTTTGTATCTACTACCTTTGCACCTTTACTTGAAATCACCCCAACTACCTTAGACACCACTTATGAAATAGAACCGGCCAAAGGAAAGATAATAGGAACCAACACCGTGATCCGTGATTGCCCCATGCTCTTACAAGACCAACCATTCACTATAGATCTTTTGCCGATAAAGCTTGGCAGTCTCGACGCAGTTATTGGCATGGACTGTTATCTTAACACCATGCAAGAATTATATGCGATGAGAAAACTGTTCATGTTCCAATCAATGGTGAAACCTTGGTTATCCAAGGGGATCAAAGTAAGAAGTACTTGATCATCATATCCTACATCAAGACTGTGAAGTACATAGAAAAGGGATGTCATGATTTCTTAGCTCAGGTAACGTAAAAGAAGTCCGAAGAGAGGCGACTGGAGGATGTGCTTGTAGTAAAAGAGTTCCCTGAAGTATTCCTTGAAGATTTTCCTGGTCTTCCACATGCCCGTCAGGTCGAATTTCAAATTGATCTAGTGCCTGGAGCTACACCCGTAGCTCGAGCACCATACCGCTTGGTAGCATCTGAAATGCATGAATTATCCAAACAACTGCAAGAACTGTCCGATAAGGGATTCATTCAACCGATTTCCTCACCTTGGGGAGCTCCGATTTTGTTCGTCGAGAAGAAAGATGGATATTTTCGAATGTGCATCGATTATAGAGAATTGAAGAAGCTCACAATCAAGAACCGATATCCTTTGCTTAGGATTGATGATTTGTTTGATCAGTTACAAGGATCGAGTGTATACTCGAAAATTGACTTAAGATCAGGATACCATCAGCTAAAGGTGAAAGAAGAGGATATTCCAAAGACCGCATTTCGAACTCGCTACGGTCATTATGAGTTCCAAGTGATGCCATTTGGTTTAACCAATGCGCCTGTTGTATTCATGGACCTAATGAATAGGGTCTGTAAACCTTACTTGGATAATGTTGTCATCGTGTTCATTGATGATATTCTCATCTACTCTTGTGATAAGGAAGAACATGCGGAACATCTGATAACTGTCTTGGGATTGCTCAAAGATGAAGAATTGTACGCTAAATTTTCCAAATGGGATTTCTGGATCTAGACAGTACAATTTCTTGGTCATGTGATTGATAGTCAAGGCATTCATGTGGACCCAGCAAATATTGAATCTGTTAAGAACTGGACCGCTCCAACAAAGCCCACCGAGATTCGACAATTTTTAGATCTCGCCGGTTATTACCAGAGATTTATCAAAGGTTTTTCAAAAATTGCCAAACCATTGACGGAACTAACTCAGAAAACAAACAAGTTTGAGTGGGGAACCGATCAAGAGTCACCTTTCCAACTCCTAAAGCAAAAGCTTTGCGAAGCTTCAATTTTGGCTTTACCCGAAGGAGTAGAAGACTTTGTGGTATACTGTGACGCTTCACACTTGGGTCTAGGCCTTGTTCTAATGCAAAGGAACAAATTAATTTCTTACACCTCCTGCCAAATCAAGACTTATGAGAAAATTATACCACTCACGATCTGGAACTAGGAGCAGTTGTATTTGCTCTTAAGTTATGGAGAGACTATTTGTATGGAACCAAATGCATAGTGTATACTGATTATAAAAGCCTTCAACACATCTTGGATCAAAAGGAACTGAACATGCAACAACGCCGATGGCTAGAAGTGCTCAGTGACTATGACTGCGAGATCCGCTACCATCCCGGAAAGGTAAATGTCGTGCATATGCCTTGAGTAGGAAAGATTGCCCTAAACCACTTAGAGTGAGATATTTGGGAATGGTAATCAATTCACCCCTTCCATCGAAAATTCTTGAAGTTCAAATTGAAGCACTTAAAGAAGCAAACATGCTAAATGAGAAAATTTACAGCATGCCGGAGAATGAAAATGGATTTATAAAAGATCGGATGGAACATTGTGTTTCAAAGAAAGAAGTTGGATTCCACTTTACGGAGGTATCCGTGAACTCATCATGCATGAATCTCATAAATCTGAGTACCCCATCCATCCCGGTCCTAACAAGATGTACCAAGATCTTAAACTTCTATATTGGTGGCCAAACATGAAGGCCGGTTGTAACCACCGGTAAATTTCACCTCGTATTAAACTAATATAATATTCTAACGAAAGAATACTTATCCATTTTTCACGTCTAAATTTTTTTTTACGTTATCAGTTTATCTAATCACAACAACTAACTAATATGACGTAACTCACATTCTTAATAAATGTACAGACCAACACCAGAATGTCTTAAGTTCATTCCTTATACGTCAAGTATAAAAGTTTTCAACTTTTATTTACCACTTTACTCTATTTCATAAATGTACGATTATTAAACATTCAAACTAAACGTTTTCTATCTATTGGAGTTTTCATGAAACCCTAATTTATTTTAACTATGATTTTACACAATCAAATCATAAAAACTGAAATACAATATTTTATACCTAGAGTACAAGTCTTTTAAGCATGGGTACAAGTCCTTAATGTGTAAAGCTTAATGTTTACATAAAATCACATTATAAACCTCAATGTACCTACCTTAAAGCACATGATACAAACCTATATTGCACAAGCCCTTAAAATTGACTTTCCTAAATTTTCAAACCTAATGTAAAACTCTTTAATGCTTGTGGTACAAGTATCCTATGCATAAAAGTTACTTATTTAATATACATAAGCTACATTAACATAAGATTAAATTTAAATACATAAACTAACTTCACCTAAGCCCTAAAACCAAGTTACTACTTTACCTAGACTCTATGTACAACACACAAAGCCCTAGGTACTACCCTTCAAGCCTAACGCCCCCCCTTTAATTACCATGGTTAGAAATGAACTAGCAAGTTACCACTTAGTTACCTAGTACTACATGTAAAAACCCTAGCCACAACTAATTACTTGCACATAATATTTACACATCACTCTTTTACCATAAGAGTTTACCATGGTCAATTGTTGTGGGAAAAATCCATGGCCAAGAACACCACCACATCACGCCACCCTCATCACCATCAACAAGCACCACACAACTCCAAAGCACTACCTCACCATGTCTCCTACTTTCATAACATGGTGACTACAACCTTCTTGAAGCCTTAATCCTTTTATCTATATATAGCAACACACATTGCCCATTTTATATCATCACCATTCGAACACACACACACACCCCTACATTCTGATTTGGAGTCCCAAAGTGAAGGAAGGAAGAAGTCTTGTTCAACTTAGAAATCCATTTGGTCTCATTTTGTTCTTGTCAAATCCCGAGCATGTAAGTCTGTTAAACTAATTCTATTTCGTTTTAACTTTTAATATCAATTGCATACTGTTAAAAAGGATTTTATAAGGAAAACGTAGCAATTTGAATCATCTAAAACGAGTACACGAATCAAAAGTTATGACCAAATGAAGTTACCAAAAATTTGTCCGAAACTTTCGTGATGAGGTGAAGCGCGCACGCATTGAGGCGCTTCGGTCCGTTTCATAAAAAGTTAAAGCACGAAAGTTGTCCGAAACGATGGTTTATTCAAAACTCAGGACACGGGTCTAGAAAACGATAACGAAGCCGAATTTAATAAAATCCCAAGAGTGTTATGTATAAGTTACAAAATGTTCAACACCCCTACTTGCGCCCCTATTTATTTACATCATGTCAAAGGTATTAAGGCCAACCAAAGTACCGTTGTAAACACCACCTAGGAAACTCTAGAACGCCCCATAACCCGGTTGAAAAGCCTAGTCGCCATGCTTAAAAATAGCCCTTCATTATGGCTAAAAGTCCTAAACACCAAAAGTATTTTATAACGTGGTTTGGGAAACCTCGGGATTTTTGATAAATTTGATTACGAACTATCTTAGAAACATTAGAAATGAGTAAAACAACATTTCACAAGGTTGCATGCAAAATATATAAAGTTTTATGGTTTAAAACGAGAATTGAAATTTGGCAAGATTAGCCTAAGTAGCCCTTTTCCGTAATTAATATCTTGTAAATTAAAGGGTTGCAAGGTACGAGATTTACACCGTTTTAAAGGGCTTGCTGCAAAGATTTTAATGCCCCAAATACGTCTTTAAAAGCACTTATAGTCTCTTTTATAATCAGCCACAAAGAAGGTGACTCGTGGACATTTTCATAAAAAGGCCTTTTGTGCACTTTTCAAAAATTGAGTCATAGGAGTTATAGGATGATGGTTAATGACTTAAAAAGAGTTAATAAACATATTAACATGTTCCTAGATGACACCGTAAAAGTTAATGGGTTAAAAATGAAATTTCCTTAAAACGCGTCGTGGCCAAGTGGCCATGTTCGTGGACTTGTATCTTTCTAATCAAAGAGAACTAGGACATGAGACCTATACCATTTAGAAGTGATTATAGCAAAGTGTTTAAAGGGTCAAATGCGTTATAGAAACACTAGCTTGCCTCATGTAAAATTTGCCCTTGTTTAGCCCTGTTATCGCCCAAAAACAACTTAAGGAACCTAACCCCCTACTTTGGAAAATCATTGCGACCAAACCGTAAAATCTTAAGACCTCTAGTTTGAACCATTAGAAAGATCACCGGACAAACTCTTGAAGGGATCAAGAACGTTGTAAAAACCTTTTAAGGCCTTGCTTTTATTTACCCGTACTTTTGTCAATTTAGGTCTAAAACAAGTGAATTTTTCTTATAAAATTATAAGTATAAAAATTGTAAATTTTGAAAGATAAAGTTTTCTTGGACTAAAAATGTAATTTCTTCAAAGTTAATATTATAAGGGCTGATTTTGTCAATAACCCATAGTTGAGGGTTTAAAGTGCCATTTTTGAAAGTGCAAGGGTAAAAACTGTAAATATTTAAAATTGTAAATTATAACATTTTGGAAACATAAAATATTTAACAACTTGGGTTTTGATAAAATTTATTATCCATCATCCGAGCCATACAAATAAGAACGATAAGTATTGCTAATTTTTTAAAAGACTTTATGTTACCTAAGTATCGATAAAGCATCGTTATCACATAAACTTGAATTCGAATACTAAAAACATGACATACTAACTCAGGTCACGAGTCGGAGAATTTTATTCACATTACTTAATTTGTTTTCCATCCATACTACTGTAATAAATGAGGTGAGTTCAGAGTCCCATTTTCTATCATTTATTAGTTTTGTAAACTCTTTGGGGAGATACATGCTCAACTACTTTCATTTACTTTCACAAGTACTGTATACTTTTACATATTACCGTGAGTCATAGCCCCTCTTTTCCTTATTTTGAATGTTTTGGGGGAGATATATGCTCAAATATTGTTTCATATTTTTACATTTATTTTAAACTCTTACGAATTACTGTGAGTCATAGCCCCTCTTTTCCCTATTTTGAACGTTTTGGGGGAGATACATGCTCAAATATTGCTTGATATGTTTACATTTATTTTAAACTCTTACGAATTACCGTGAGTTTCATAGCCCCTACTTTTATGCGTTTTATACTATTTTTGGGGGAGATACATGCTCAATTACCTATTTTTACTTTCACAAGTATTCTAAACTTTTTCATATTACTGTGAGTTCATGGCCCCTACCTTTACTTGTTTTTAAACTGTTTTGGGGGAGATACATGCTCAATTACCTATTTTTACTTTCATAAGTATTCTAAACTTTTTCATATTACTGTGAGTTCATGGCCCCTACCTTTACTTGTTTTTAGACTGTTTTGGGGGAGATACATGCTCAATTACCTATTTTTACTTTCACAAGTACTCTAAATCTTTTACATACTACTATAAGTTCATAATCACACTTTATACGTTTTGCTACAAACCTGAACACAAGTACTATCTGTATGCGATCCTGATTGTTATAGCCTAAGTTATACACTATTGCTACTAAAAGTCCCTCATATCATGAACCATTAATCACTTGTGAGTGAACGCGAATATAGTGAATAGATCTATTGGCAGTTGACGCCCCATTTGTGTTAGCGGATAGGTAACCAAATGCACTTTATTTGAGAATACTAGGAGAATGGCAAACTCCTACCAGAGGGCATTGTTGCTCACAACATTATTATGATGTTTGTAACTTACGTCATTATTATGACGCGTTCGTGTTAAGGTTTGCGTTCATGAGACTTAAGGTAATATATACTGTGTTGCAATGATACAAATGCTGCAACTACTGAATTTATGGGTGCAACAACGTGGCCCAACCTTGAAACTTGTGTTCAATGGATTACTAAACAAACGAACTATGGGTGTATAACAACGTAACCCACTACTTATTTTATCGATATTGGTATTTATTACAATAGTCTCTCAAACTCGAAACTATTGAACTCAACTATTTTAATCATAAACTCTATGAAATCACCAACCTTTGTGTTGACACTTTTAGCATGTTTATCTCAGGTTTATAATTTACGAGGATGGCACGGAAGGGCACAGATACTCAAGAAGGCTATATTATCCTTCGAAAACTTATTTAATAAAGCTGTAAAACCACGGGACCTCATTTTGTAAACTCGATATTTATATAAATCGAATGATAAATCTTTAAAATGACTCAATTAGGGTTCGTTTTCTATTGATATAACTGTTGTGCCATGAAGTAACACCCAGCTTGAATTCCGTTGCGTATCACGAAATTGGAGGTGTTACACCGGTATCGCAGAGTATGCTGGAAAATGTCTAACATGCTCTAGAGTCAATGTAGAACATCATAAACCATCTGGATTGCTAACTCAACCAGAAATTCCTGTTTGGAAATGGGAAAGGATCACCATGGACTTCATCACTAAACTGACAAAAACTTCAAATTGTTTCGACACCATATGGGTCATTGTTGACCGTCTCACCAAATCAGCTCACTTCTTTCCTATCAAAGAAATCGACGAGATTAGTACGCTGGCTCAGTTATATCTGAAGGAGATTATTTCTCGCCATGGGGTACTGATTTCTATAATATTTGATCGTGATAGCCGATTCACCTCGAATTCGGCAAACACTCCAACGAGCTATGGGTGCCCAATTGGATTTGAGTACCGCCACCATTCTCAAACCGATGGACAAAGTGAAAGGACAATCCAAACCTTGAAGACATGCTTAGAGCATGCGTGATTGATTTCGGAAAAGGTTGGGATAGACACTTCATCGTTGACGGAGTTTTCTTACAATAACGACTACTATGCCGTAATCAAAGCGACCCATTCTAAGCACTCTATGGACGTAAATGTCGATCATTTTGTCAAGCGGAAGTTGGAGAGGTACAACTTACTGGCCTTGAAATTATTCAAGAAACAACTGAGAAAATAATGCAAATCAAGCAACTCCTACAAGCAGCAAGAGATAGACAAAAGAGCTATGCTGATGTCAGGAGAAAACCCATGGAATTCCAAGTAGGAGACAGAGTTATGCTAAAGGTATCTCCTTGGAAATGAATGGTAAGATTTGGCAAACGAGGAAAACTCAAACCCCGATACATAGGACCATTAAAAATTCTAAAGAGAATTGGTCCAGTGGCGTATAAACTCGAGCTTCTGGAAGAGCTCAGTAGGGTACATGATAAATTTCACGTGTCTAACCTTAAGAAATGCCTATCCGATGAAACCCTTGTTGTTCCTCTAAAGGACATTCAGCTCAACGACAAACTTAGCTTCATAGAAGAACCTGTAGAAATCAAGGATAGGGATGTCAAGATATTAAAGCAAAGCCGCATTTTTATTGTCAAAGTTCAATGGAATCATAAGAAAAGAGGTGTTGAGTACACCTGGGAGCGTGAGGATCTAATGCATACCAAATATCCTCACCTATTCACCGAATCACCCACGACAACCTCTGCGTGAGGACGCAGTTCTCTTAAGGGGTAGGTACTGTAAGATCCCAAAAAATTTCAATGTCATTATCTATCTAATCATGAATAAAGCATAGATTTGGAACCATAAAATTTTTCTTGATATCGATTTTGTATATCACTTGGCAAGTGCATCGTAAACTTTGAGCATAAGGCTTAACATACGTTGTGACCGATCAAATTTACTCTGACCACGATAATTATATTTCTTTATTTTATATATATATATATATATATATATATATAATATATATATATATATATATATATATATATATATATATATATATATATTTATATTATATATATATATATATATATATATATATATATAAGAGGAGGCATGCCACATATAATGCCACTTGGCATCCCATAATGCCACGTCATAATTCCATGTCATCATAATGCCACCTAAGCACCTCATTTTTCGATAATTGTAAAAAATATGCCTTTAATGAGGATCGAACCTTGGTCTCACGATCAATACCAAGAGACCTACCACTAGACCAATAAGCCTTTTGTGATGGAATATTGAAAACAATAATGACATGCTTTATTAAGTCCGCATTCTTCTACTCAATCCGATTTCAATTAAAAGCATCACAATTCTCAAATTCGGTCATTTTCTACATATTCATCATTTCTAACGGTTTGAAAATTTGCATTTCACATTAAACGTTTATTTTCATAAATAAACGCTACTAATTAATTATTTTGAACACCGATACTTTCAAAAACTACGATATATTTTTATACTTACATTAGTTTATAAAACAATATTTTCTTACCAGTGTTTTAAATTTATTTGGTATATAAATTGTTAAATTTATATTATTACTGAGTTTTTTAAAAACCACACACATCATTATTTCATTCAAATTATGCAACAAATTATTTTTATAACTTTTATGATCTTAAGGTTTGCATCTTGATGAAAATGTATTTTATCTAACGTTACCTTAAATATTCAAATGTGTATAGAACTTACTAATCTTATTTAACAATACTACAAGCTACTACTTATCCTCAAATAACTTTACATTACTTACTTTACTTTTCATTTTACTTACATAATAATAATATTAGTAAATATATATATGTATCATTAATTTCATGATTCACTAGATATTACAAGATTTTCTTACATATACAACTTGACACTCCAAGACTTTTTTACACATACAACACATTATTGCTAGGTGAAGATCAAGTTTCTCTCCTCTTTCCTTCCACACCAAAAACCGGCCACACCATTGTTGATTCAAGGAGGATCACAAAAAATTTTCTAATCAAGTTCTACACACCTAGTAACACTCTTTGTTTAGGTTTTGAAATAAAAACCTAGGGTGTTTAGGATAATCCTTGGTTCACTAAACCTCATCAAGCAACTAGTAAGCCTAAAACTTCATCTCTTACTTTTCATATATATATGAAACAAACTCATGGAAATGTGTATCCATGAGAAACATGGCGATTTTAATGTTTAGGCCAATAAACTGGATGACAAAATTCACAAGTGCAAATATGGGGTAATTTAAGGTAGTGGTTATAATATGGGGTTGTTTTAACGTTTACTTTTATTTTTTTATTATAATCCCTGCTCAACTACGATGGCTAATTCTCTTTGTTATACTTCTTCCCCACTTGCAAGATAGAGTTTGACAATATGAGCTATTTACATCGCCGTGTTTCACGTCGATCAAAAAATTTGAGTTTTTTATGTATGTGTTTCACTGCCAGATGTAGTGATCTGATTTGTGGTAAAGCTTATTCATACAAGTTTCAGGTAATTAAATTTCTGATCATGTTATTATTGATATTGCTGCATCGATCATGTATGGTCTTAATCCTTGGTTTCGTGATGACGAATTATGATTAAACACTGCAACAGGGTTATATCGATTAGGGTTCCATTAACAAAAAATATCGAGATTGGGGTTAATCACCGCTCTTGATTTCCATTCTTCCAAATCAGTGTCATATATCATGTTTGTATTTATTTTCAATTATTTAATCACATAATCATGTTTGTAGGATTTGTAACTAATAAGATTTATGGTTTTTGTAGTTGATTGACAACTCACCGATGGGGTTGATTATTCGATTTAAGTATCACCGATCATTGTCAGTATTCATTCATATAGTGTACCCTACCACAAATATCTTGCAATGTTTAATGTGTGTTATTGACTTATTTATATACATGCTATAGATATGTGTTTGCAATGCATTGAGAAAGAGGAACAATAATGGATGAAGGGCTAGCAACTTTTATTTTGAGAAAGAGCATTGTCTTCATCACCCATAAGCATTGTCTTTCATCGACTCCATAAGTCTTGTTCAAGGTAATTTATGTAATCATAAATGACTAAATGAGTTTGATCTGTATGCAAGGAACAAATTGAGTTTTCAAACTTTAAGCAATCCAAGTATTGATGATTTTGATATGCTAATAGTATAACATGTAGTAATACTATTAACAAACTTTTAAATTACTCATAATGTTAATCTTGTCTAGCTTTCTATAACCATTATAATATTTTTAGGAAGGTTAACACATGATAAGATCGTTTATAAGCTCGCCTAGGGATCAATAACAAAGACGAATAACATGCACAATGGAATAAACTAATCAATTCTTTGTTGTTGAACAAGGTTTTCATTCACTAACACTAACTAATCTTAGACGTTTATAGAACACGCCTAGATAACTAAACTACTAACTAAACTAATAACCTAGGCGCTTACAAGACTATACGCCTAGGACACACACACACCTTTAAGTGGACTACATCTTGGAAGACATATATTCAAACCTACACCCCATGTCCTCTTTATATACTAGAGGATTAGGGTTTACAAATCTCTACTAAGGACTAATAAATAAAACTTCTTTTGCAAGCAAGTCCTTCCTTCTTTTTGTAGGTTTCCTTCTTGTCATATTAAGTCCCTCTTGTTTCATTCTTTTTGTCTTATCAACTCAAACGATAATTCCCAACAATCTTCCCTAGTTGATAATGACAAAACCATTCTTGAACGAACTTCCTAGACGGCAGAGAAATTGAGATCGTGATCTCACCATGAATGAAACAAGTATGTCTTCCTTGTCTTCCCTTAATCCATGCCATGCCACTTCAAACATCTCTTCCTTTTGTTATTATCCAAATAGGAACGTATAAATAATGATCTTGACCACCATGAACCAATATCATACTTCCAATCTAAGTCGTCAATGTTTCGAATGCCTCCATGAAGAACACCAAAATGCTTACTAAAATGAATCCAAAACAAGAGAAAACTCCAACTAGCGTAGTAATAATGATCAACAATAGTAAAAATCAAACACTTCCCTTGAGTGGTGCATGGACATCAAATGATTCTTCAAATCAGAAGCTCTTGTAATGATCACTTGTGTAGAAAACTAAGTATAACCAACTTGATGTCAAGTAGAACATCCCAAACGTCGCCTTATGTCTTGTACTAACCACATGACTATGAACTCATACCGATGATATATGAGTAGACCTCGATCTCTTGATAAAATCCTCATCTTCAATGAGACATCGAGCACTACAAATTAACTCCTTTAGTGATAGTTAACTAGGTGTTCATCCATCCACCCTTGACCTATGAAAACTAGATTTTGCAAGTCTTCGCCAACATCCTTTAAGCACGAACAAGTTATTTTTAAACGATTCTACTCGCTTAAAATATAATAAGAAAACGATCCAAGTAATTCCACTTCACCTTCAAATAAGTGATAAATAATCCTCAGAATCAATTCTTCAATAAAACCAAAAGCGAGCTTTTTAAACTTTTAAGAACAACTTCCAATCTTGTGTGTGTGAACCAATTCTTCTGTGTGTGTCGCTAAAAATCCAATAGACTCCGTACCAAAAACTTGTACAACTTCCCCTTAACTCCAAATCTCCTCGTAATACCTTGTCCAACCATCCATAAATCCAAAGCCATGTATCATGATCAAATAAATGGTTGCTTGTATAAAACTTTCACCTTGATGCAAAACTTTGTGGACTGATTATTACGTGCAACTAGACTAAAAAACGTATAGTCTTGATAGTATACGACTTTTTACTTACACGCTTGTAAACTTCACACCAACCCATAATATACAATCAATAGAGTGATATACCAATGATTGAAGAATATATAATTCAAGAGCAAAGTGACAAACCTTTATTATCCACGATGGCCTATTTGTGATTTTAAGAACCCATGATAATAAAAACACCATGCACCATTCACAACTCTCCTTGCCTCATAATGTGACACCGACCCATGATCTCAAAGAATTTAATGTGCAACCCACTTAAACTATCAACCAATCAAGTAACAAGAAAGGTCGGTCACCATGCACAAACTCGAATAGATAAGCACTTCAACGACATAACATGGGAAGCAAGTAGTTCAATTCATCACATCGCCAGATTAAACGTAAACGAGCGCTTTGTATAAAGTCAAAGTACCTTCGTTTAGCAAGACTTTCGGATAAGCAAGACTTTGAATGAGAAAGCACTTTAGCCATGTGCATGATCCCATGTGAATACAATCATCCCTTTAACATATTCTTCCGCCCATCAATTTAATCCTATACCCTCGTTGATAATCCTATACCCTCGTTGATCCAATTTAATCCTATGCCACCGATCAATCAAAATAATCCCCACCGTTGATCAATAGTACAACCGATCAATAATACTACCAATTTGTACAATCTTGCAAATAAAGTAATCCCATCGTTGATCAATAATATAACCATGGACCTTAAAGAATTCATGTAACATCGTGCCTAAGTGGTTAAAAACTACCGTGGGATGAGGACTCCATGATAACCTTTGTCTTTCTTATATTCGTGGAGGTAGCCACAAGTGATTCCTCATTACTAGATGTGTCTACATAGTTAATGAGTTCATCATCACTAGTTGTTATATCCCCAAAATCAAGGTCATCCCGATTACTAGGTGGGTTCTCTTCTATGCCAACGAAATCCATACCAAAACCTAGTCCAGTTCTAATGTAAGCTTTCTGTGTTTTAACCTTTTATGATATAATCTGATTCCTGAAAATTTAATTTTAAACTAACTAATTTTAAAATCAAGGTTATTAAATTTTTTCCAAACTCAAGTATAATCAATACTTTTATCCTAAAATTTTTTAACTAAATTATTGTAAAAAAATGTTCCCAACAATTATTCCTAAAATTTACAATTTTTAACCCATACACGAAACTAAAATTTCATAATGTATGCCCTAGAGTGTTTGCGACAACTCGTAATGTTATTAAATGAAATGCATCCGTAACATGTAGTTAGGATTCCAACCCGGATGGGCGTCACCTCGATAGATCTATCACTCATCCTCGCTTCTATGATTAACGGTTCATGTTCGGTAATGGGGACTTTCAATTGGCAAATCGGTAACTTAAGCAATGTAAATGAATTTAATGTACTTGGTATCGTAATAAAAATGTTGTGCAATGTATTCTCCCGTAAGTTTGAAAATAATTAAAAGTGTATCTGCGGGGCTATGAAAACTCACTTGTAGCGATGTGATGACAAGGTGAATACACGGTATAATGTGATGCTTTATGGGACCTATTACGAATGATATGATATGTAATGAGTTGCAATGTAATGTTATGCATGCATTTCGTATATTATTTATACCATTTGAGTTTTGAAAATAATACTTATCGTCGAAAAATACTCTTTTGGCGTCTTGACCATTCAAAAATCACTTTACAAGTATTTCGTCAAAATGTCATCCTACAATGGTTTTATAATGATTTATAGTGAAATTTTCACTTTTCTTAGTAAAACAATGTCAATGAATTTTATAAAAGTAACAAAAATGGCTTTGGAAAACTAGTTAAGTAAAATGGTATACGTCGATCGTTAGGAACGAACTCGGGTTTTGAAAGTTTGTATCGAAATCTAAGTTTCGATTCGGGAGTTTTGGCATAAAGGTCTCGAACATAAAGATAATAAGGGTTAAAGATGGTGATTTTGTCTAATTGTTGTGTAAAAAAATGAGTTTCGCCAAGTTTAAGTATCAGTAAATAATTTATTAAAACTCCGCTATACAAGCGGTTGGTGCGTTTTGAGAAATATGCTTGGTGATCTTGATTTTACTAGAAGACATTTCGTTTCAAAAGTTCTACATCATAGTTAAAAACAGCCCTCAACATGGTCGTTTTAGCTACGTAACACTTGTATCGTAAAAATAATATAGTTTTTAGGAAAATAATAGTTCAGGCAATTTCATGAAAACGTGCATATCTTTGTCGTTTCAAATCCGTTTTCTACGTATATCGTCCTTAACTCGTATCAAAGTATACTAATATATTTTGACAAGTCGAAATAATTTGTAAAGCTTAAGGCTGCTTTTGACTCGAACAAAGTAAAAACATGTTCTTTGAAATTTAGAAAATTATATATTTCGTCATCAAACTTTAAAATCCATAACTTCTTCGTTATAACTCCGTTTTATCCGTTCAAGCGGACCGGATTCGTTTTAAAGTATATTTTCTAAATATCAAGGCCAAAAGTGTGCCTACAGTGGATTTTCGAGAAAATCAAAACAAGGACAGAACATATTTTATACGTATCGAAAATAGTTTTTCTCGTACCAAACCTATTCTAATCCCTTCAAATCAACTCCAAAACTAATCTAATCCTACCATACACCTTCTTAGGGTGTCATGGGTTCCTAGACATCATCAAGACCAAAAGTATACCAAGGGGATAATTATAGGATGACCTTATATATATATCTCTAGAAATCATGTAAAAAATGGTATAAACAACACAAATCATGCATGCTTGCTCCAAAATGAAAGATAACTATGAAATGATAAGGAAACATGAAAAATGAAAGAAACATGCTTACTAGTTAATATGATGAGTCAAAGAACAAGGTTAAACCTAAACACTCTTGGTTTTATTTCAAAACCTTATAAAGAGTATTATCTAGATTGTTAATAACTTGAGCTTGATAAAAAAAAAATGGTGATCCCTTTGTGATCTCTCTTGATGGCCGGTTTGTAAGGAAGAAAAACAAGGAGAAAACACTTTTTACTACTTGTTGAAATAATGGAAGATAATTGAGTGAAATGAATGAGTAAACTTTAGGTAGTGTGCAAGTATATATATAATCAAAGAAAAATATCACCAACTAAGATACATCCCCCCCCCCATGGCCGGATATGGGGGGATTGTTTCTTTCAATATATTTTTTTTTTCTTTTTAAAGTATATACTTGAGTAATTATAAGAAAAGTGTAAGTAAAATGTTATGAAATAATAACTTGTAAGGTAGTTGGTAACTTTTAGGTACAAGTAAAATTTTAATAGATCAAAATAGAGTATAATGATATTATAAAAATTGTAAAAATACATTCCTTGTAAAATTTGAGTGATAAAATAATTACCGAGTAGTTTTTAAGAAAAACGTCATAATAATTTAACTTTAACGATTTATGTACCAAATAAATTTAAAACACTAGGTAAACTCAAAATATAGTTTTTATAAACTAAATGTAAGTTTAAAAATACATCGGGATCATTTTTGAAAGTAACGGATTAAATATTCAAAATAATAACTCACGATAACGTTTATTTAATATAAAAATTACGCGTTAAATGTGAAATGAGATGTCATGAATGAACTATCATGATGCAAATGATGTCAATGAAATGTAGACTAAACTCGATCCATATGAAATGCGTGATGATATGATCATGAATTCGCGCTAAACCTTTAAGGTTACGCAATTTGGAACACGTAAACCTAGTTTACGATAAATGTTGAAATAGTGAGGCATAAATTGTTTTGAGAAATGACACGAAATTGCGAGTTGTCACATAATACTATATTAAGCTTAGAACATTCTAAATTTACATTAATCCTTAACGTCTTTGCATAGCGATCCTTTAAGCATGCGATACTTTGATGAATGAGCGATACTTTGACTATCTTCATTAGCGATCTTTGACTTCTTCAAGCTTTGACTCTTGATGCTTTAACTTTCTATATCCCAACAACACATGAGCGGATAATGGTGTACCTAGGATGAGTATATGGCCCGCGTAAGCCGGATAAGGAATCTTCATGATGGATTTCTATTACATCATTTGAGTAGTGAGTTAGGACTTTTAGTTAAATAAATTGCATCAAGTATTTCCTATGCGATGTTGATTAACCTTCGTTGAATGCTTCATTAAGGTACCCTCCGATTGAACTTGTTTACAGTATCTATCACCTATGATTTCGATCTTGATCTTGGTACATTGTAATTCCCTATTTCCATCACAAATTAGCTTACTCTATACAAGATATCTTACACAAGTAAAGCGATATGTAATAAAGTTTAATGCTTCGAGATAGAGGAAGGAACCTCTATACATGATGTTGGTTTTGTAACTATTTCGTTATCACGGAATGGATGGCTAAGGTATTCTTTACCATGGTAAACTATATTATGCAAGGCATATAAGATAGATTAGCTCGGTATGAACATGTATGTTAGGATCAATAAACAAAACTAAAGCTAATAAAATGTTTGTAAATAATCATTGATAACATTAATATTAATCTCAATACAACGTGTGATCCAAAAGGGAATAATGGTACTACATGTATGAGAATAACCTCCGCTATGTTCATATTAGCTAAAAGGCGATAAAACCGCATTATTTAAAATATAATAAATATTGAGTGTTTGGTTAAGATAATTTAAGTG
Organism: Chrysanthemum lavandulifolium; assembly: GCA_022545495.1. Taxonomy (NCBI): domain Eukaryota; kingdom Viridiplantae; phylum Streptophyta; class Magnoliopsida; order Asterales; family Asteraceae; genus Chrysanthemum; species Chrysanthemum lavandulifolium. The sequence goes on from CM040246.1 coordinate 163,512,349, forward strand.
CTTAATGGCTTTTGTATTTTGGAAAAGCTCTTTAGCACTTTTAAGGTGTTAGTTTAAACATTCAAACTATAATAATTAGACTTGAGAAATTTTGCTTGATGTCAACTCAAATTTCAACAAAGGCATATGCATAGTTTGAACAAATATTGATTTCTATGAACATGAACTATATTATCATGATTTCCTCGAAACCCTTATTAGAAACCCAAAAGGTATCATATTTATTTTTGTTATTAAACCACACAACCATTGTTGTCCCCTTTTTGCACCTTTGTTTGCTATTCGTGGTCAAAATCGTTTTAAGTTAGATTTAACTATCAAAGTAGTCCTACACTCTTGTTTGAATATATCAAAATAGTGTAAACCTCATTAGAATCCTAAGTTAGATATATGTTATTACGGTTTGTTTTATAAGTAGCTATTTTAAACTTACCATTTTGTTTAAAGCATTAGTGGATTGGCTAACGGAGTTATACAAAAAAATAGTATTAATGTAGCCTTTCATTCCGGGCTTATAATTATGAAGATTTCCCTACATGAGCAAACAACAAGAATGTCTAACACGATTTGTTGCAACAAAGATGGAATAAGAAAAGCGATGGATGTAGTAAATATACATAGAACATTCCAACTATAAGCCGTGTGAATGTTTACACAACAAAACAACCCGATAAACAATTCTTGGGTCAATAACATGGATAAAACTTTAGATTCTTTTTAGTGACATATTCCAAGGTTTGTAACAAATTTTACGTATAAGAAATGAAAGAGATGTTTACTATTACTCGGTCTCACCTTCAACTAAGTTTTGGCTTTAATTTATTAAACAATAGCTCTCTTTATGTGCTAAGAAATGGGCGATTATTTATTGATCTCAAAGGGTGTTATTGATGCGGGTCATGAATTGATGGAACTTCGGCTTTTTCAAGTCCTTGGTAAACGGGAACAAATACTTTAGATAGCAAGGCGGGTCAAGAGTTTCGGGTCTCCATACATTTGTATATCCTTTTGCCAATCAAATTGGGATGTAATTCCAAATATTCTTGAGGCATTTTGCACGATACTAGATTACCTTGTGGCGTCAATCATAATATAGATGCTCATTTGCTCGGAGAAGGGCAAACCTATAAAGTTTCCACAAGGTATAATCGGTTGCTTTGCTATTACTTTGAATAGCTTGGGGGTTGTTGTATGATTATTTTGGAAGCTTCCACCAATTGATTCAAGGTTAAGACCGGATCAAAGGTGTTTAGAAAATGATGAGTAGCGAGTCTTGAAAAGCAATAGACATTCTTTGATCAAAATAGTAAGATTTTTAACAATTAATTAATACTTTTAAATTTAAAAACATCTTCATAACTTTCTTCCATATTTTATGGACTTGATACAATTAATAAATTGTTTCTAAAACTTGATTTTAGATTGATTTGTATCAATGGATGGCTAAAATTGGACTTTTCTTAATTTAAAGGGTTTTAAGGGTGATACCCCGTGGTCATTTTGCATGTAGTTTTGACAATTTTGTTAATTGGTTTGTAGGTACCTATTGTGATGCATGACTAAAATGAACAAGAAAGGGTGGTGGTCGAATCGTTGACTTTATACTAGGGACTTAGGAGGAATATATTTTAAGAGGTTAACATACTACCGGGCCTTAATATGCTTATATTTGCTATAAATTATCCTTGACAACGACTTATTCCGTATTAGAGAAACAAAAGCCACTTTCACTAGAAATCCATAAACATATGACCAAATCTTGAAATTCATGGGCGGTGTTGAATTATCTTAACACCTTTGAAAAATAGTGAATTTTTTTCATTAATTGAAGTCATTACATGTAAAGTTATTTGGGAAAGTGTAATCAAAGATAATAAATAATATAACTTATCACCAAAAATTCGATTAACTATTGCTATTGTATGGTCATTGTGGGTTCGACCCCTTTGTATGGAGGTCCCATCAACCCTCGATAGGTTCAGGAGTCCTAGCTCATTCAATGTAGATGGGCTATGGTTTGTTGTAATTTATTTGAAGACCATTACACTTCATATTTCATAGTAGAATATGAAGTTAATGTTAATTAGTTTCCTATATTTGAACGTTTTTTAACATTTAAACGATTAGTTGCATGTATAATATGAATTTCAATGAGTTGATGGAAATTCTTTGTATATTTTGGATATTGGAAACAAGCTAGAAAAAAGTTGATGAAGAAATTGCTAACAAGGTAAACAAGCCTTTATGCCTCAAAGGAGTTATATGCATGCCAGGAGGCTCTTTAACAAATGAACCCGTTTGTTAATAAAAGGTGGGTTCTCTTCTATGCTCTGAAATCCATACCAAAACCTAGTCCGGTTCTAATGTAAGCTCTTCTCTATTTTTCAACATAACTAACATGAGAAAGACCGATTGTCCCAAGCGACAAACTTTTCTAGTAATTCATCCCTTTCCTTAGTCATCTTCTCTAGTTCGAGAGCTTGCATTAACTTCCATTCACTTAGTTTTAATTGATAATCCTGTTGTTCATACTTTTCATTAAGCCATTTCATTATTTTCATGTGTTATTATTTTGGCTTCCATTGACTCTAAGGTTATTTGGTAACCACTACTTTAGCCCTAGCTATTCTACACTTATCTCTTTGAGTCACATAATCATTAAGCACTTTTTGATAAAAGTCATGACACTTAGAACATACCTCAAAGATAGGGGTGAACTTGGTGAAGTGGCTACCATAGCAAGCATGACAGGATCATCTTCACTCTCCATAAACTAACTATATAGCTTGTTAAGGGTTTAACAACCTCGGATAAATCCTAAGTTATTAACAATGAAACACCGAGCAAACTTTATTAAGTATGCGAATTTACTTAACAAAGCTAAGAAGAATTAACTATAACTTTCAACGATATTATTAATAACTCTAAATTTGCTTGTTATGCGATTCTTTAACAACTCTAAAATTCTAATATCGTACTTCTCTAAAACTCTAAAACACGTTTCTAATACCAACCTAGGGGTCCTTTTATAGGCTTAAGGATAACCCTAGTCGGTTTACAATTTGTAACCTTATGCGACAAGTAATACTATATTAAGTTTAGAACATTCTAGAATTTACATTAATCCTTAACGTCTTTGCATGCATGATCCTTTAAGCATGCAGTACTTTGATGAATGAGTAGTACTTTGACTTTCTTCATTAGCAGTACTTTGACTTCTTCAACACTTTGACTCTTCAGTACTTTAACTTTCTATATCCCAACAACACATGAGCCAGATAATGGTGTACCTGGGATGAGTATATGGCCCACGTAAGCCAGATAAGGAATCTTCATGATGGATTTCTATTACATCAGCTGAAATAGTGAGTTAGGACTTTTTAGTTAAATAAATTGCATCAAGTATTTCCTATGACGATGTTGATTAACCTTTCGTTGAATGCTTCATTAAGGTACCCTCCGATTGAACTTGTTTACGAGTATCTATCACCTATGATTTCTGATCTTGATCTTGCTACATTGTAATTCCCTATTTCCATCACAAATTAGCTTACTCTATACAAGATATCTTACACAAAGTAAACTGATATGTAATAAAAGTTTAATGCTTGCAGATAGAGGAAGGAACCTCTATACATGATGTTGGTTTTGTAACTATTTCGTTATCACGGGAATGGATGGCTAAGGTATTCTTTACCATGGTAAACTATATTATGCAAGGCATATAAGATAGATTAGCTCAGTATGAACATGTATGTTAGGGATCAATAAACAAAACTAAAGCTAATAAAATGTTTGTAAATAATCATTGATAACATTAATATTAATCTCAATACAACGTGTGATCCAAGAGCCGGAATAATGGTACTACATGTATGAGAATAACCCTCCGCTATGTTCATATTAGCTAAAAAGCTGATAAAACCTGCATTATTACAGTAACTATAATAAATATTGAGTGTTTGGTTAAGATAATTTCAAGTGCTTAATGGCTTATTGTATTCTGGAAAAGCTCTTTAGCACTTTTAAGGTGTTAGTTTAAGCTTATTACAGTAACTATAATAATTAGACTTGAGAAATTTTGCTTCTGATGTCAACTCAATTTTCAACAAATGCATATGCATAGTTTGAACAAATATTGATTTCTATGAACAGAACTATATTATCATGATTTCCTCGAGAACTGCACTTATTAGAAACCCAAAAGGTATCATATTTATTTTTATGTTATTAAACCACACAACCATTGTTGTCCACCTCTTTTTGCACCTTTGTTTCGCTATGCAGTCTGTGGTCAAAATCGTTTCTAAGTTAGATTTAACTGTATCAAAGTAGTCCTACACTCTATGTTTGAATATATCAAAAATAGTGTAAACCTCATTAGAATCCTAAGTTAGATATATGATTATTACCAGTTTCGTTTTATAAGTAGCTATGGTTGTAAACTTACCATTTTGTTTAAAGCATTAGTGGATTGGCTAACGGAGAGTTATACAAAAAATAGTATTAATGTAGCCTTTCATTCCGGGCTTATAATTATGCCAAGATATTCCACTACATGAGCCAAACAACAAGAATGTCCTAACAACGATTTGTTGCAACAAAGATGGTAAAGTAAGAAAAGAGATGGATGTGAGTACAATATACATAGAACACTTTCGGTCTCAACTATAAGCCGTGTGAATGTTTACACAACAAAACAACCCGATAAACAATTCTTGGGTCAATAACATGGATAAAACTTCTAGATTCTTTTTAGTGACATATTCCAAGGTTTGTAACAAATTTTACGTATAAGAAACTATGAAAGCGATGTTTACTATTACTCGGTCTCACCTTCCAACTAAGTTTTGGCTTTAATTTATTGAATACACATAGCTCTCTTATGTGCTAAGAAATGGGCCGATTATTTATTGATCTCAAAGGGGTGTTATTGATTCAGGTCATGAATTGATGGAACTTGCGGCTTCTTTCAAGTCCACTTCAGGTAAACCAGTAACCAAATACTTTAGCATAGCAAGACGGGTCAAGAGTTTCGTAGGTCTCCATACAGCTTTGTATATGCCTTTTGCCAATCAAATTGCGGGGATGTAATTCCAAATATTCTCGAGGCATTTTGCACAGATACTAGATTACCTTGTGACGTCAATCATAATACAGATGCTCATTTGCTCTGGAGAAGGAGCAAACCTATAAAGGTTTCCACAAGGTATAATCTGACATGCTTTGCTATTACTTTGAATGAGCTTACCCCGGACTGAAGGTTGTTGTATGATTATTTTAGGAGAAGCTTCCACCAATTGATTCAAGGTTAAGACCGGATCAAAGGTGTTTAGAAAATGATGAGTAGCGAGTCTTGAAAAGCAGCATAGACATTCTTTGATCGAAATAGTAAGATTTTTAACAATTAATTAATACTTTTAAATTTAAAACATCTTCATAACTTTCTTCCATATTTTATGGACTTGATACAATTAATAGGAATTGTTTCTACAAACTTGATTGCTTAGATTGATTTGTATCAATGGATGGCTAAAATTGGACTTTTCTTAATTTAAAGGAGTTTTAAGGTGATACCACTGTGGTCATTTTACGCATGTAGTTTTGACAATTTTGTTAATTGGTTTGTAGGTACCTATTGTGATGCATGACTAAAATGAACAAGAAAAGGGTGGTGGTCGAATCGTTTGACTTTATACTAGGTGACTTAGGAGGAATATATTTGTAAGGCGGTTAACATACTACCGGGCCTTAATATGCTTATATTTGCTATAAATTATCCTTGACAACGACTTATTCGACGTATTAGAGAAACAAGAAGCCACTTTCACTAGAAATCCATAAACATATTACCAAAGTCTGAAATTCATACAGTGCAGTGTGTTGAATTATCTTAACACCTTTGAAAAATAGTGAATTTTTTTCATTAATTGAAGTCATTACATGTAAAGTTATTTGGTGAAAGTGTAATCGATAAGATAATAATCATAATATAACTTATCACCAAAAAATTCGATTAACTATTGCTATTGTATGTTTTAGTCATTGTGGGTTCGACCCACTTTGTGTATGAGGTCCATCAACCTCGATAGGTTCAAGGGTCCTAGCTCATTCAATGTAGATGGGCTATGGTTCTTTGTTGTAATTTATTTGAAGACCATTACACTTCATATTTCATAGTAGAATATGAAGTTAATGTTAATTATAGTTTTCCTATATTTGGAGCGTTTCGTTTAACATTTAAAGCGATTAGTTTCATGTATAATATGAATTTCAATGAGTTGATGGAAATTCTTTGTATATTTTCGGGATATTGAGAAACAAGCTAGAAAAGTTGTGAAGAAATTGCTAACAAAGGTAAACAAGCCTTTATGCCTCTAAAGGAGTTATATGCATGCCAAGCGAGAGGCTCTTGGTAACAAATGAACCCGCGTTTTGTTAATAAAGACAACCCATGCTTTATGTATTACTATACAATATGAAAATAGGTAGTTATATAAGCAATCCAACAATTAAAATTTACTCGGTTTATATTTTGGAAATAAATGATAATATAATCAGTTGTAACAATTCGACATCAGTGACTAAGATAGTATTTGGGTTTGCTGAGTAATAATGGCCTAAAGGGGGGACTGGGACTGGGGGGAGTAGGACAATGGTTAATATGGGTAATTTTATGGGCCGCGTTTGACCAGTAGCCAAACGTTTGGGTGACATTTAACTCGTTAGAGATAAAACATCACCCAAATTGATTCATTCATTTTGCAGATGTGTAATAATTATCGTGTGTAGTTTTAACTTCATATTGATTAACTTTGCCACCAATAGTACTTTTTGTACATGTTTTTGAAATTAATCAGTCTTAACATGTATGTTGAATAGATATTGTTGCTGGAATTGATGATGATGATGGGATTTGACTTCTCATTTGTGTTTGAATTTGTTGAAGAGAAACTCGAAATAAACGTTTCATTAACCTTTATAGATTAAGGTGTGTTTTTAGATAAGATGATAATCTGATGGTTAATCTATATGTTAGTGCAAGTTGCGTTAATATTTCTCATGTAATAACAGAGGATACTATAACGTAGACATTGTCTAAGTGTTTTAGGTTGTGGTTTAACAACAGACCCATTAGGTGATTCAGTAATTGCATGCTTCTTTTGTTTTGTCACTTGTGCTAGGTTTTGAGTAGGAATATTGGATGAAGAGGTATTTAGATATAAACGTTTGGTCAACTTGATTATAGATTAGAACTTAATAAGATAATGATATGACTATTAAGCTGTGTTTTACTGCAGTTTGTGATGATATTTGTCAAAATTAGTTCTTCGCTAGAGTTGAGATGTTCGAAGCCAGAGGTATCCTAGCTTAAGAAGATAATTTTCGAGCTTATCGTTTAGAAAATAAACTACACTTTGCGTTTTCTTGTGAATGATTGTTATCATTTGACATTATACATAATTGTGATGATTATTTTGTTTAACATGGCGATTTTTTGTAGTAAACATGATTATTTATTGTCGCCTAAGATGCCTTCGAATATGATAAGGATATCGAATCCGAATACTATTTTGTATAACTTACGGGTTTTTGTTTTCAGTTTATATCTTGCATTAGGATTTGAGTAGTTTAACTAACAAATGGGCTAAACACTTTAACATTACTTATAAACCTTGCTATATAAGATATCTTATTAAACTGAGTAAATAGTTTGATGTTGCCTATAATCTGAGTAACTTTTGCATTAGGATCTGAGTAGTTCTCGAAACCCGGCCGGGTTTGGTTTTTTTCAAATATTTTTTATAGAAACCGGGTTGACCTGGATTGACCCGGCGGTTGACCCGGTTGACCCGGGTTGACCCAGCGGTCAAACCGGTTGACCTGGTTATTTTTTTTATATATTTTTTAATGGAAAACCGGTTTGACTAGGCGGTCGAACCGGTTGACCCGGTGACGAAGCACCATGCAAGGCTCATAACTTCTCTGAGTTGGCTCATAACTGGCTGAGGTGAAAGACCCTGAAAAGGAGGTGCATGGAATTAAGTGTCTAACCTGCTTTGTGATTATGCGATCTGTAGATGGCATATTATTTTATAAAGGGTTTGAGCTTTTGTTCATGTCCACATTGCGAAATGACTGCGGAAGAGTATGAGAAAGTGCTAGAAGCGAAGAGGAAAGCATTGGTGGCTCTAAAGAGTGAGGAGCGAAGGTCGCGTTGGACAAGGATTTAGCAAAATGCGGTGCTCTCAAGCAAAAAAGCGAAGAAGAGATCTTTGTTAAGCTGGTATATATTTTGTTAAACTAAGAACTAAGGACATATCGACCGAAGATATGTTTAGTGTATGCATATACGATTTTTTTTACAAACAAGGTAAGTGCAGAATTGTGATGCATATTTGTTTTTGAAAATCATCCTATTTGATTTACGGTCATTATGATATTATCTTCTTTTAACGGGGAAGAAGCATAAGGGTCAAAATGATGCTAATCGGTGCGATGAGTGCAGTTCCACTATCTGGTGCATATGGCGTTGCTCCTCCGGTAAGCTGTTTTATTATATCAACTTCTTGGATATACATATAATACTTGTCCAATAAGGTCATTAATACATCTTCTCTATGTTGGTGCGGTTATCACAAATACCATCTGAAGGTGCTAAATCTGGAATCCTCGAGGCACCGACCCGCCTAATAACATTTTGTTCGTTCAAACCTTCCTCATCAAAGCGCATATATGATCTTGCCAAATGTTTTGGCAATCACCAAGGCTTCAAGGAAATACGAATGGTGGAAGCAAAACCGAGGATCGCTTTTATAGAATATGGAGATGATATGAGCAAGCTATTGCAATGCATGGTCTCCATGGATATTAACAATATTAATCCCAAGAGTTCTATGTTGATCACCTATGCTGAAGTTGGATATAATGCTAACGATCGTCAATGTTTCATCAAAAAGTTGGATATAATGCCATTGATACGGATATTCGAAGCGATTGGTATGATACATTATATGCATAGGCTTGTCAAGTTTTGTGTCTGTTACAATGTAGACACTTCAATGATTATTCATTCAATAGAGTAATTATGTTAATTTTGTTGTAATCATGTCTTATAGGCAACAAAGGTTCCATGCTTTGAAACAAGCGCCTTTAAATACAAAGATACACAAGCTTGAAACTCGACTCAAGCGGGGAACTTAATTACGGTTTGCCAATAACGAGAATCTTTAGAGTGAGAGGAGAGCCACATAAAGGATTAATAGCTTTAGGTTGTGTCATTACTCAAAAAAAAGATATTATGTTAGTCATGGCGCAATGTTTGACATCAAGTAATTGCCATTTGCCATTTGGCTCTTTTTAACACAAATAATCTTCAACTTATATTATAACACGGTTAAATAACAATAGTATTAAGATAAACCATAGTTTTTGGTTTTGCTCAACGAAGGGTCAATTTATTTTATAGGTTAAATGCATGTGTTAAATATATCCGACATATTTTATCGGAACAAGAAGAAGGAAGAAATCAAAGTCGCTGAGAGGAAAGAAAAATATGACCCTAGAGTTTGTATAGGTGGGAAAGCATACGGCACGCATGCGCAAATGGAAAGAATTGTGAAACTCATCACATTTGGGGTGACAATAACAATGATTTTGACATTAGGGACTTACTCAAGGTATGATTTGTAAATCCTATCTACTAGAGTTGGTGGTCTTGATATAAAACCAAGCAACTATAGAAAATAAGGCTAGAGGTGGTGGTATTGATATAAAGATTTCTATCAACATTTTGCCCATGGTGATCTACACGTTATAGCCCAGTCTCATTATCTTGGATAGAAAAATAAGTTTAGAAGTTGTTACAAGACGATTTGATCTTCTTAGATGCTTAGGATGTGTGTGTATTAAATTATCGAACAGGTCCTGTAACGCGTCCAAAATGGATACAGGTTGGAATGGGTTATAAAGATACACTTTCTGTAATTTGCATCCCTTTTTAGCTGAATAAGCATGTGTCCCTTTTTTTAAATTTATTTGATTTGGCCCCATTGACAGTATTTAAGATAAAACATGACCACAGTTGGTTATTTGTATGTAGAAAGTCTGCAATTAGCTTCTGTGTGATTTTTGTTATCTGCTATTTTGCAGTTTTTTTGGACTCTTGACAAGAGGAACAATTGAAGAAAAGGACGAAGATAACCAAGTGGAAGATGGTTTTAAATAATTTCTTTGTTGGCAAGTTATAAATCAAAAAATTGTTAAAAAAATATCATACATCGATATAAGTAAAGTTGGTGGTATACGTGAATTATGATCATCATAAAGTAATGAATTTGTAATTGATGTAGATACTCGAATCGGATCATCTTTCTGAGCTTCAAAAAGCACAAGAGGACAATTATGCCTTATTGAAACAGTTGGAGGATCTTCAGGTTGTATGTGTTTATCTTTGTGTTGTTGTGTATCCAACAGTTGCTCGGTTCTAACACGCTGTGTTTTGACATAATGAACTGACAGATAACAAATATATCTACACATCTCAGCCTTACACCTTACTAAATGATCAGCTACCATATTGGAAATCTGAAGTGGAGCGATTTAGAGTGATGATAGATTCCTTGCAGGTAAGCGGATGATGTATACAATATTTTTGGAGTTTCCACTATGGATTCCCTTATGGTTTTGGGTTTCTCATATTTGTTGGGATGATGATGAAATTGAACATGATGAAGATTGGAGGTGTGATGTCTAGAAGAAACATTTAGAGTTAGCAGTGAACACGATTTTTGATTCTTGGGACAGTCCAAGGGCCAATAAGCAAGAGTGAGAACAAGCTATACGGGGAGTTCCTAATCAATGCTCAGGTAAAATTGTAAATCTTTGAATAGCACTATTTAAGGTTTTTTGAGCTGAATATAAACTTTGGCTTCTTTCAATGCAGGTTATCAGTTTCCCTTATAACTATAAGTTTTACAGGACCCGATTCAGGTAAAACATAACATATATGGACTGATTTCATTAGTAAATGGGATGAAAGTGCCAGTTATAACATAGATAATCGTTTTCTAAAACATGCTTGCTACATATTCGAGTAAATGTTGAACGATATACTCAAATTGTGTTAAGAATATAAATTGGTCAAAACTAAAGAAAAGTGTCAGACACCCGTAAAACTGAGGTGAAGAACATTGTTACTTTAAACATGTTTGATTAAAGTTAGAAACAATAGATGAAGATGAAGCAAAATAAGATGAGTATGAAGAAGCAGGAGACTCCTTCATTACTGATTTCTCTGTTGGTTTGGAAACGGTAAATAGCCAATCTTTCTGTATAGCAATAAACATCTCTCAGTTAGTGTATGATGAAGATTATACAATATAATAACATGAAAAAATTAAGACCGGAGGGCCATATTGGTCAGAACGTCTTGCTAAATAGAATCAGGTTTGATTATTCTCACCTTCTCAAATCGTTCTTTAGTAGCCGAAAATCTCTTACACGAAGGTGACCATATAAGTGGGAAAACCTCTCTCACCGGGTCTGGTAACTATTACTTTTTAGTATATATTTGATCCACAAAATCATAAAAATAAAAACCACAAGTCATACCCGTCCATCGGACGGGTTTTGACACTAGTATATATATATATATATATATATATATATATATATATATATATATATATATATATATATATATATATATATATATATATATATATATATATATATACTTAACTAATTTATTTATTTTTATTTAAATCTCTAACGGGCCCTTAAGCCCAAACCGACCCAATCTTTATTTTCCTCATCTTGGGCTCGTTATCCACAAACCTAAACCAACCCTTTCACTATATTTCTCTTGGGCCTAGCCCATTTAATCTCTGGCCCAACGCACCCTTAATATTAGTTTTATTTAAATTTTGTTGCAAGTTGAATTGGTGGAAACGTTTTCTCGTTTATGTGACAGCAACGAGACACAACACAAAACACAACATTGGTCAATGTTACTTTTGCGTGTGTGTGTGTGATCAAGAGGAGACAAAGCACAACTAAGCCACCCTAACACAATATTATAATTGCCTAAACCATCCTATTGACCTCTTTGACCTATGTGTTCCTATGCTCAAATGTGATGTGACTTATCCAAATCATGCCCCTAATTGAAGCTAGAAACCGAGCATGCTTATAAACATTTCACCCATCTTCTACTTTCATCTTGGAAATGTGAGAGACACTAATAAAATATGGTAAGAACCATACCTATTTTCTACTATAAAACACACCTCAAAACACTTAAGATGAACCACTAAACTTATCAACATACTCAAACACTTCTTATTCTCACACTTACAGATCATCCACTGTGGAGCGAGGGCAAGGAAAGGAAATCGCTAAGGGTTCTAGTATTTATTTTCGGGTATAATGAGAACAAGAGGAAAACTTGGGTCACGTTCAATCTCTTCTAATCCCATCACCACCTTAGGGTGTTGTAAGTTCATCTCAACTCATTTCATATCTCATTTCTCGTTAATACTATATATCACAAGTAAAACTTTGTTAGGTCACCATAATATGAACACAAGTATGTAGATGATAGAAACAAGAGATAAGAGAGGATGGTTGGTTCAATCATACGTATGAATATAAGGAAGGGTTTATGTGTATTATGAAAGAGATCAACACCTCTTAAATGAGAGGTAAGAATGAATTTATAGGTAAGGGAGCTAGGGCAACAAGTCTTGTCCCTTCCCTTGGCCTTTTGGGCCTATACATAGGCTTATTGGCTTTCTACATAAGCCTAACTCTAATTACTAACATAAAAGCCATAATTAAGCAACCTATTACAATGAAATGACTAACACTTGATAATACTAGTTACAAGTGATTCCAACAATCTCCTCCTAAGTGTGAGTGATGATGTAATAGTAGTTGCTTGACGTCTTCTAGCATTATTCTTTCTTGTGAGTAGAGATGCTTTGTTTCTTTTGACTTTATCAGCTTTGACGTCGTTGTATTCTTTGTTCTTTGTTCTTTGTTCTTTTGTGGATGTTGTGATAGTATGTTGTTGTCTACCATTTGTCAGCTTCGTTGATCAGGTGTCTCCATGTCTTTCTCCACCGTGCTCACACTTCTTTTGACTTTGATTCCACTTGTGGTGTAGTTCTTGAGTCTTTAAACTTTGTAGATTCTTTGGCTTTGAAGAAGAATCGTATTAACGTTTATGTTGCCTTTGATTTTGAGAGAACATCATATGTGATGTTGTAGATATGAGCATGTGGAGATCACCACGGTCTTTTCTCCCAGGTACATCCATCAATAGTTGCATAAAATGGGTTAGTAAAAAACACCAATCGATCATTGTGGACTTTTCTTAAAGAATTGACCACTACGATTGTTTTACTGATGAATGTCTTGATTCCATTCACCTTGGTTGGGTGAATCAGCCGTCCAAATCCCGTGGAGGGACAGTTGGCATTACATTGAACAAGTTCAAGTAATGACCCACACCTTCAGGACTCGATTTTGAAAGGAATCTCCTTGGCGGGATTTCCGGCCTTACTAGTTCGAACGAGGGTGTTAATAGCATAGTGTGAAAACACATCTCTAATTCTTACAAAGGTTGTTCTGACTGGAGGACCTCATGTAGGCTAACACGATATACCAAAGTATATCTGATTCGGTGAGTTCTTGAGGTACACGAGCATCACCTCCTAGCTGTAGACCGTTTGAGACACACTAAGCGTAACCACAAGGAGTTACGAAGTGACTTCTTTATTAGGGGTGTTTGATGTTGACCACAGCGGGAGTTTCCATTCAATCACTAAGGATCACATTTGTGAATCCACTCATAAATGTTCTCGCGATTTCTAAGATCTGCGAAGGACTCTATAATGTGTCACTGCGTTCTTATTGTTGAGCGACAAGTGATTAAATATAAGTGTTCTAAGAGACCTTTTGATGAATCTCGTGGCTCTAGACTCAATGGTGCGCTTTGGTTTTCTAAGCGGAGACTAGGAGAGGGTCTCCTTCTTCAATACCAACAATCTCTAAGAAAGTCGATAGATTACGTAGGGTTCCACTGAGAGTAAAACAAGCTCTTTTGAGAGAACTTGAGTGGCTAAGAAGGTTTAGTGCATTGCGTCCTTTGGGTCCATGGCAATTTGATCTTCAATACGGTGTCATCTTGTGTCATCCGATAGCATATGAATTGAACACGTTATACGCCCTAAGTTGAATAATTTGGAGGCTATTTATTTTCACCATTTTCTTTAACTTTTCTTTTAATTCTTCAACTCCTTCTTTCTCTCGATTCTCATTTCTCCTTTTTCAATCATACCTAAGGACTACTAAATACTAACTATTTGTGGTGTCCTTGGGTAGATCCCTCCGGCTCTGGTGGATCATAGGATGTTTATTCCTAAACTTAGTCACCTTATAACTCCATGACTATCCTATGTTGAAATAAAACCATTTGCATGAAAATCTCTCAAACTGTTTATGAAAGAAAACATGTTTGTAACACTTCGAGAGTTTTGTATTTTCATAAATACTCCCCCTCCACATGTGCTTATGAGCTTTGACTGAAATCTGCACAGTGAGAGTAGAGCACGCACTTTTGAATTGAGCAACTCAAGATAGACAATTTCCCGCGAGACACGGTTACATTGTATAGTTAAAGAGATACATTGTCAGCTTTTAGGTACCAACTAGCTCTAATAACTACCTTGAAGATGTGGACAAGCCTTGAAAATTTCGTCAAACCCGTCAAAGTTCATGTCTATCTAGAGTTTCTCAAATTGGTACAATCTACTAAGATAAGTCTTGGAAGACAAATCTTTTCGATTAATGACATTTAGAGCTCGTCAATTCAAGAGTTAAGTCTTAGCACTGCGAGATTCTATTCACAATCCAACATATTTAGATCACATAATTTTCTCCCCTCAAAAATGGCATATTAATGTTATTTTTGATGAAATTTGATTTAAAATATAACCATTCGAGTTTTGAGAAGATTTCCCAAAGAACTTTGATTAGAAAAATTATTTGCAAATAATCCCCTCGACAAGTGATATTAACTTTGGAGGTTTTGAAAAACATGAGAGGAATACTTGTTCTTTTGAGCAAAATTTTGAAAATATTGAAAGATTTGATTAATTTTGTGGAAAAGCGGAAGGGGTTGAATAGTTTCTTGATTAAAACTTGGTTTTAAACTATTTAGATAGACTTATGTCAATCTATTTAAACATGAGTGTTGGATGTTGATAGACAAGCATATAGATGTATAAATATGTAATGAAAAGATAAAGAGTAAGAAGCACAAAACCACAGCAGTATTTATAGTAGTTCGGCTACAAGGACACCTTCCTTGCCTACTCCACTCCCGAGTCACTACTCGAGAGTTTGTAATCACTACACAACACCAACTCCTTGTGGCGGAGAAGCCTTTAGCGTTTCCTACTCTTTATCTTGTACAAGGCTAGATACGGGTTCTTCCACGGTGGAACCAAACCTATCCTGGCGTCGCCTACCATTTATCCGGTACTAGGCTGATGCAGGTTCCATTACAATGGAGGAACTACTACCCAACACTACACAACACCTAACCCGAAGGAGATCCACTCCTTATAACAATATCAACAAGGATATCAATATCCTTTGACCCAATACTAATCTATCTTGTACATCGAACACACCATATCGAATGTACACCTTAGGCACCTTTCACTAATGCCTTTGACTTGACCTCTAGGCACCTTTCAGTAATGCCCTGTGACATGACTTCTAGACACCCTTCACTAATGGCTTTTGACTTGACTTCTAAGCACCCTTCACCAGTGCTTACAATACAGACGTTTGACACCTTTCACTAATGTCTTCGTCTTGACCCTTTAGACATCTTTTACTTATGTCTTTGACATTACACTTCTAATGAGAAAGAAGAGAACTATCAACAAGAGAACCTCAGTAGTCTTGATGATGACGAAGCATGGAAACTCAGGGACTTGAGCTTGCTCGACTTCAAAAGGTGGTGATCTCACCTTTAAGAGGAACCTAGAGAATCACATAAAAACAAAACTACATACATAGATCACTTGGATCTGAGGTTAGAGAGTTTATAACTCAAAGATAAAATATATGTGAAAAGGGGTGAGTAACAATGAATAAATGGCTCACTATTTATAGAAGAAATTTGGATACTGTTCCACGGATTCCACGGATCCCTCACTTGAGGGATCCGTGGGACGCTCCCTTTTGCCCATAGGTTTTGGGTCATGGGTCATGGGTTATGGGTCATGGGTCCTAGACTTTGGACCATGGGTATCCAAGTAGATACAATGTATCTACAAGATGCAATGCATCTAGTCCATGGGTCATAGGTTAAAACCATGGGTCATGGATAATATCCATATATGACTTATGCATGATGTCATGCAATGGGTTATGGGTTATGTTCCATGGGTATGGGTCATAGACTTTGGATTATACCCAACTACATTCAATGTATTTAGTCAATGGGTCAAATACTTAAGTTTCTACCCATTTATATTACCCATTGTAATACATATTAGTTATGTATATATTTACCCAATATGTAAACACTAGTTGTTGTACATATGTATTACTATATAATAAAACCACTTTTACTTGTTTAGTGTTTTATGTGAAAACGTAAGTGTGTTGGTAAACTATTGGCTCAAACCATTTACGTATTTTATTTGTTTCGTTAAAATGATTTTACATTTGTTATCGACAAAACATTAGAAGATCGTAAAATATAAATAAACGTTTTTATGCCTTATTTGTATTAACAAATTTTACTCAAAAGTAAGAAGCTTTCGCTCCTTTTATAAGGATTGTGGCACGGAAGCGTACCATAGGGTCCTTTCTATACAAGATCGGGTTGTACACTGTGTGGAAAACTAGAAGGGGGATTAAAACAATGTTTTAAAATATTTAGATCGACTTATGTCAATCCATTTGGATGTGTATATTGGACATTGATAGATAGATATATAAATTTGTAATGAAAGATAAAGAGTAAGAAGCACATAACCACGACACAAGTATTTATAGTGGTTCGGCTACAAGGATACCTTCCTTGCCTACTCCACTCCACTGAGTCACCTACTCGAGAGTTCGTAATCACTACGACACCAAATCCTTATGGCGGAGAAGCCTTCTGGCGTCGCCTACTCTTTTTCTGGTACTAGGCTAACCACAGGGTTCTTTCACAAAGGAGAACCACACCTACCACAACGTCGCCTACCCTTTATCTGGTACTAGGCTAAGTACCGTGTTCCATTACAATAGAGGAACTACTACCCAACACTACAAGACACCTAACCCTAAAGGAGACCCACTCCTTATTACAACACCATCAAGGATATCAATATCCTTAGAAACAAACTATCACTTTTTGTATAACGATGCACCTCATCGATTATACGACCTTGGCATCCTTCACTAATGATACTTGATTTGACTTCTAGGCATCTTTCACTAATGCCCTTGACACGAACGCTTGGCACCTTTCACTAATACCTTCGTCTTGACTTCTTTAGCATTCTTCACTAATGCTTTTGACACGGACGTTAAGCACCCTTCACTAATGCTTTCGTCTTGACTCTTTCGGAATCCTTCACTAATGCCTTGGACACAACACTTCTATGGAGGAAGAAAGAAGTATCAACAAGAGAAACTCAGTAGTCTTGATGATGACGAAGCATGACAACTCATGGACTTGAGCTTGCTCGACTTCAAGAAGTGGTGATCTCGCCTTTAAGAGGAACCTAGAGAATCACACAAAAACAAAAGACAAACTACATAGAAAGATCCTTTAAGATATGTGGTTAGAAGGTTAGAATACTTGGGGAAAGTATGTGTGGAAGTGGCAACCCAAAAGGAAGAAATTTCTCACTATTTATAGAAGAAAAACAGCTACTGTTCCACGAATCCCACGGATCCCACACTTGAATGATCCGTCTAGTGTAATACTGGGGATCCTTGGAATGCTCCCTTTTGCCCATGGGTTTTGGGTCATGGGTTATGTTTATGGATCATGGGTATCCAAGTAGATACAATGTATCTACAAGATGCAATGCATCTAGTCTATGGTTCATGGATTAAAACCATAGGTCATGGATATTATCCATATATGACTTAAGCATGATGTCATGCAATGGGTTATGGGTCAAGCTCCATAGGTATGGGTTATGGACATTCAATGTATTTGGTCAATGGGTCAAATACTTAAGTTTCTACCCATTTATATTACCCATTATAATACATACTAGTTATGTATATATTTGCCCAATATGTAAACACTAGTAGTTGTACATATGTATTACTAAATCATAAAATCACTTATACTTGTTTTAGTGTTTTATGTGAAAATGTAAGTGTTAGAAAACTATTGGCTCAAAACATTTACGTATTTTATTTGTTTCGTTAAAATGATTTTACGTTTGTTATCGTCAAAACATTAGAAGATCGTAAGAATATAAATAAACTTTTTTACGGCTTATTTGTATTAACAATTCCCCCTTTTTGTTGATGACAAAACATAAAATTATTTTAAGGAAAAACTAAAATTCATAAAAGTTCGAATTGGAATTTTTACTATCTTCTCCCCGTTTTTGTCGAAACAAAAAGAGCGTCGAAAAGAAACTAACACAATGTTTTAAGAAAAACATGTAAAGGAAAAAAAATATAGAGAGCAAGTGACGGGAAGAGTTCTCGTCTTAACTCCCCCTTGACGAGTCCATCCCTTTGTGAGGGCGTCAAGTAAAAAAAAACTACTAAGCTAATGCATTGCAACTATGTTTACAAATGGTTTCGTCTTAGTGGCGATCTGCTCCCCTTGATGATTGCAACTTTGCAAGGGATGTAACGAAATGTAATCCATATGAGGATTATATTGCAAATGGTTTTGCAATGTATTGTTTGACACAAAGCTCCCCAGCTTAGGGTGTCAAAGTCTTCATGTGTATTTTGAAAATCTACAAAACAAAGGTTAGAAAACAAGTATATAGTGCATAATTTCACGCAAATAAGACTCAAGTTAGTATAAATTGCTCTTACATTGCATGGATCCCAGTTCCCTCCTTGGAGGGATCCGTCTAGGCAAATCTCGGGATCCGTCTATCGATATGAAATTGACAATGGCGATGTAACAAATAATGTTAACATCAAAGTGAGATATGTATTCAAGCAACAAACCTATACTCAAAGCAATATGGCAAATAAACTATCATTCAATAGAACATAAGAAATGATCAACAAATCTCTAAAAACTAAGAGAATAATTTAGCCATGTAATACATATTCTACTAATACTAATGAGTGACCAAAACTTAAGAAGCAACAATGTGCTTGAGTCTAAGGATGAGTAGACTTGTTGATTTGGTCCAATCTTTTAAGAAGATGATTAAGCATGAGATGGGATTCCTAAACGATCTAAGTTAAGTTTAGGACACCATTTTAATCCTTAGGCTCATGGTTGTTTGGGTTTGTTGACCTCATCGAAACGTTCGAGGAGGTGATAAAACATGAAACGTTGCTCCTCACGTAGTTCATGTATCAACCCTTCAACATGTTGACAATGATATCGATCTTTGTCATGGTTTTGAAAAGATGGTGGTAAAGATGGAGCAACTTGATGTGGCGGTTCAAGTGAAGAGGGTTGGGATCCTCGAATGAAGGAGAGATTAGTGGGCGCATTAGCGGTGGATCAACAAGGGTTGATGGTGGAGGTAGGAAGTGTCAACTTCCATGTGGTGGTGGTTGACTTTGATGTCTCCTCATAATCCAAAATGGACCATTAGAGGAAATGGAGAAATGGACATCGGTGCAAGTGTTAATTCAACACCTTGGTTTTGTTGTACAGTCTTCTCTAGTGAAGAGTGTGTCGGTAATGGTGGAGGATGAGATGGCCTAAGGGGTAAGTCCTCTAAGTTGTAGGAATGTGGAGATGATTGTGAGGTGGTAAATGATATTGCTCTAGGCACCAATGATGTTGGTTGGGTTGAAAAGGGTGTGTTTGGTTTAGTAGGAATTGTAGAGTTTGGTGATGATATTTTTGTGGGAACAATCCTCTTGGGGATTGGTTTGATTGGTTGAGTTGGTGGAGAGGAAATCCTAGAATTTGTGGGTTTAACCGGAGATGATTCGGTTGAGGAAATTTCGTGTACAACACGAGCAAGTTTCTTGGATGGTTCTTGGGTGGATGAGTTAGCACTAGGAGCTTTCCTCATGATGAAATGACTAAAGAAAATGTTTCTAAATGCTGAGAATTATGTTGAGTTTGATGACTAACGGATTCTAACAAGATGACTTATAAAGGGAAGGATTTGGTAAGTGCATTCAAGACTTAAGCCACTAAGATCCTTTGGAATGTGATGATTAGCATGCACAAGAGTCAACTTCAGAGTTGTACTGATCTAGGGACTCAATTAAGATGAGGTGGAGTGTTCAAGTTAGCAAGATGAGCTTGAAATGATTGTTTAAGATAGACTTGACATGAATATGTCACCCGGATCCCACGGTTCCCTCCTTTGAGGGATCCGTCTAGGCTAATCCTAGGGATCCGGCTATCACCAGCAATGGAAAAAATGATGTTTTTGAAGTCTAACACCTATACCTCCTTGAGTGTTTTAGTCTTCCTAAGTATCTTAAATGAGAGTACTTAAATGATCAAGGGCAATGAGTGATGTAGCTAATGATTGCCTTTTATGGAAGGAAAATGAGACTTTATGATCACCAATGGGTGTTCAAGGATGACACTAGGAATTTTGATGGTGTCAAGTCATAATAAATGATCCTAGAGATCAGATTTAAACTTGAGATAAAATTTGAAAGATTCAAAAAAAAAGAATTAAAAAACTAGTTTTTGACTCATTTTGAGATAAGGATGACTAGAAACAATTTCCTAAAATTGATGAAGATATCCACCTAAGTGTTTTGAGATGTGAGAAACAATGTGCGAGTATTGAAGCGGAAATATGGTGAGTTTTGATGAGTTGATAAATCAAAAGCACTTTGAATTAGATCCAAGGTTAGCTATGGGTGAGTGTGAAGCTTTCTAATGCTTGAAGAAGACTTAGGTGGTTCTAAGGTCTTATGTTTAGCTAGTGTGAAGTGATCTAGTGAGCTGTTTTGATGTATGGGAATCTGTACTGCTCATCTGTTGTCACGGATTGTTGGATCGATATACTTTAATCAAACTAACTTAACTAGCTTGTTAAGGTTTAATAACCTCGGATAAACCCTAAGTTATTAACAAAGAAACACTGAGCAATCTTTATCAAGTACGCGGAATTTACTTAACAAAGCTAAGAAGAATAACTTTTATTATAAACTCTAAATCGCTTATTATCGGATACTCTAAACAACTCTAAGATTATCGAACTCTCTCTAAAACACTAAATAACTTGTGAATTAGTAAACTCTAAAACTCATAAACTCATTACCTCTAATGCCAATCTAGGAGTCCTTTTATAGGCTCGAGGATATCCTAGTCGGTTTACAATTTGTATTCTTATACGACAAGTAATCTAAACATAGAATACAATACTTTCCATAAACGAATATAACAGTTCTTTGTTCTTGCAGTACTTTGACTTCATAATGCGATACTTTGATGTCTTTGACTCTTTGGCGTTTTCCGATGCTTTGCAACTTACGATACTTTCATATCTTTAGTACTTTCATATCTTGACACTTTCATATCCCAACACGGATCCCCGGTTCCCTCGAAGGAGGATCCGTCTAGTATAATCTTAGGGATCAAACAGCTGCGAGCGAAACATCACGAGAAAGGAATGCGATTTTGCACCATACTATATACACTAATTTCTATTAAACTCTACTCCAAAGAACAGCAACATAAGCATGATATCACATAAATCATATCTTAGGTAAGAGTAGTAATAACAATATCCAAACTAACACAAACCAGTGTGTTAAAACAAAACATAAGCATTCATACATAAGGCAAATGTCTAAAATCAAGCATAATCCTAATGTCCCTTTCGTCAATCTTTTCTTTTCCTCTTTCCCGACTTCATGACGTAGTTAGCTAGGTTTTGGATCATACCCTTTAATTGTTTGAATTCCGCGGTCTCGTTTGGAAGAGTTGGAAGTTGTTGATAGTAGTCAAAGGGGTCCAAATCGATGTTAGCTTCGGGGTTGACATTAACTTCATCTTCTTCGTCCGAGGAGTCTAGGAGAGCCTTAGGTTTTCTTTCATTGACCATGAACCGTTTAGAGGGTTGTTTGGTGAGAGGTACCATGACGTGATCGGAAAGGAAATGATCATCGTTGATAGGAGATGGTTGCAATGCACTAACATACTTACGGAGTCGTGTTAGGAGCATACCATACGGAAGTACCATGTTGGCAACTTTGAATACCCCGGCAATTCTCTTCACCATGTAATAGGCGAGATTAAATGGCTTTTGGTGAATAAGACAATAGATCATTTGCACGAGACATGCATTTGGATGGTCTTTGTTACCGACCAAGCTAATGATGTTTTCCCTAAGAATTTCTTCCCATTTTCTAAAAATGGGGTTCATTTCTAAGAGTTCCATTTGAAAGGGATCACGGTGAATGAGCTCTTTGTTTTGGTTGAAACGAGATTGGTCGGCTCTAACTTTGAAAATAGTGTCTCGAACGGTTTCGGGTTCATCAATAGGAGTATGGTATATTGGTTTGG
Source organism: Chrysanthemum lavandulifolium (assembly GCA_022545495.1). Taxonomy (NCBI): domain Eukaryota; kingdom Viridiplantae; phylum Streptophyta; class Magnoliopsida; order Asterales; family Asteraceae; genus Chrysanthemum; species Chrysanthemum lavandulifolium. The sequence goes on from CM040246.1 coordinate 163,535,072, forward strand.
AATCAAGAGAAAAAGATTGAGTGGATATTGCCCAATCTTGAGAGTACATACAAATTCCTTCACAAGGAATGCGAAGGATTTGAGAAAATGTGTTGAGAGGTAGAGTGAAGTTTCGTTTATTGATGATGAAAGCGATTGAAATGCAATCATCGGTGTTTCGAATGATCCTAACGCTTTTGTAGAATTCAAAGATGAAAACCAGACAAATTTGTTCATCAATATCAAGAAGACAGTCAAAGTTGATTACCGAGAAGACTTGGCGGTGTCGGTATTTTCAAGGAAACATTCCTTGACCACACGACCTTCGTGGATAAGTCGTTTTCAAGTCATTTGAAGACTTTGCGATCGGTTTTGACAAGCCCTCTTTCACGATAGTATTGGGTGAGGTAATGGACGGTATCATGGTGGTCTTGTTGGGTGGCTTTAGGCATGGTTGGTCCTAGAAAAACAAATATTCCAATTAGGCAAAAAAAATTGAGATGGGTTTATGGTTTTGATTGGTATTAACAATGTTATAGCACAATGTAATCTTAGTTATGTGAAAACCCTTTCTAGTGATCAATTTCGGAAAACCTAATTTTATCAATTGATTAAGAAAAATTGAAAAACCATAAACCCTAGGATGAGGATGATGAAAATTAGAACATGTTAGTGTAATTACTTACAATGATGTTCTAGAGATGGATGCTTGAGGGTATGGAGTCCTATGGAGATGAAACCAGCTCTTGGGTCATTTTTGTATTTTGTGAGGAGAGGGAAAATGAGCAGAGTTGATTTTGAAAGGCGTATAGCTGGCTTCTGTCCCACGATTCCCCCGGATCCCTAGTATTAGGGATGTGGCTAGTACAACTAGAGGGATCCGGCTACTGTAGACAGAACAAGGGTGTTTGGCATTATTTTTGTAATAAGTTATAACATAACTTATGGAACAAAAATAGTTTTGGGGTAAAAAAAATGTTTGGTCAACGGGATTTGATAAGTTAATTATCAGTGATCCATTTGTGACGACGGCGTTAGTTTGACGTGATCAAAAAGGAATACTATTCCTGATGATGAGTAAGTCGGGAAAGTGGCGAAACGAGATTTAAGGAGACTAGCAATTATTAACGTCTAAATATGAAAGAAGGTATTAACATATTCATGTAGATGTAAGCTAGCTAATGAAAAGCAAACATACCTTTATGCTCTTGGTATGGTTTATGGAGACCATGAGACCGAAAATACTTCATGAGCTTTTAAAGTAATCAGTTGTACTTAGAATAAGTAGATTGTGATTACTTTTAGGGTCTTCTTGAAAGTTGACTTCATTATTCTTTGAATAGAAATGAATTGGAGAGATCCTAGCATGAAGATTTCTTGAAAAGGAAATGTTAGAATAATCTACCAATATCCAACATAGATGAAAAAGAATTTGTTTTAAAAGATTTCCTTCTTTGTAGTTTTCAAACATACACGGATCGTATCAAGTATTTAAAGTACAACATACTCTAAGAAACTGGTAACGAAGCTCTGATACCAATTGTGGAAAACTAGAAGGGGGGTTGAATAGTTTTACCAATTAAAACTATGTTTTAAAATATTTAGATCGACTTATGTCAATCCATTTAGATGTGTATGTTGGAGATTGATGGATATATATATATATATATATATATATATATATATATATATATATATATATATATATATATATATATATATATATATATATATATAAATGTGTAATGAAAGATAAAGCGTAAGAAGCACATAACCACGACACGAGTATTTATAGTGGTTCGGCTACAAGGACACCTTCCTGCCTACTCCACTCCCGAGTCACCTACTCGAGAGTTCGTAATCACTACGAAACAAACTCCTTATGGTGGAGAAGCCTTGGCGTCGTCATACTCTTTTCCGGTACTAGGCTAACCAGGGTTCTTTCATAAGGAGAACCACACCTACCACAACGTCGCCTACCCTTTATCCGGTACTAGGCTAAGTACCGAGTATCATTACAATGGAGGAACTACTACCCAACACTACAAGGCACCTAAACCCCAAAGGAGACCCACTCCTTATTACAACACCATCAAGGATATCAATATCGTTGGAAACAAACTATCACTATTTGTATAACGATGCACCTCATCGATTATACGACCTTGGCATCCTTCACTAATGCTACTTGATTTTACTTCTAGGCATCTTTCACTAATGCCCTTGACACGAACGCTTGACACCTTTCAATAATGCCTTCGTCTTGACTTCTTTAGCATTAGTCACTAATGCTTTTGACACGGACGTTAAGCACCCTTCACTAATGCTTTCGTCTTAACTCTTTCGACATCCTTCATTAATGCCTTGGACACAACACTTCTATGGTGGAAGAAAGAAGTATCAACAAGAGAACCTTAGTAGTCTTGATGATGACGAAGCATGACAACTCATGGACTTGAGCTTGCTCGACTTCAAGAAGTGGTGATCTCGCCTTTAAGAGGAACCTAGAGAATCACACAAAAACAAAAGACAAACTACATAGAAAGATCCTTTAGGATCTGTGGTTAGAAGGTTACAATACTTGGGGAAAGTATGTGTGGGAGTGGCAACCCAAAATGAAGAAATGGCTCACTATTTATAGAAGAAAAACAGCTATTGTTCCACGGATTCCTCACTTAAGGGATCCGTCCAGTGTAATACTAGGGATCCGTGGGACGCTCCCTTTTGCCCACGGGTTTTGGGTCATGGGTCATGAGTTATGGATAATGGGTATCCAAGTAGAACAGTGTATCTACATGATGATCTAGTCTGTGGTTCATGGATTAAAACCATGGGTCATGGATATTATCCATATATGACTTAAGCATGATGTCATGCAATGGGTAATGGGTCAAGCTCCATGGGTATGGGTTATGGACATTCAATGTATTTAATTAATGGGTCAAATACTTAAGTTTCTACCCATTTATATTACCCATTATAATACATATTAGTTATGTATATATTTGCCCAATATGTAAACACTAGTTGTTGTACATATATATTACTAAATCATAAAAGCACTTATACATGTTTTAGTGTTTTATGTGAAAATGTAAGTGTGTTAGAAAACTATTGGCTCAAATCATTTACGTATTTTATTTGTTTCGTTAAAATGATTTTACGTTTGTTATCGACCAAACATTAGAAGATCATAAAATATAAATAAATATTTTTACGGCTTATTTGTATTAACACACTGCTATTTATGCACAAACCATAATGAATATATAAATCAAATATCAAGATCACAATCAAGTTAAAGAGTACCCAAATGTTTTACACACGACCAAGAACTTTATCTAGACGTTGGTATGTTAAGATAGAGAAGCTCTGTCTTCCGCCCACGAAGCTTTCCAAACGTCTCATCTAATCCCTATGTATCAACCTTTCATCCAGCCTCTTGATAAACCTGCGAACATCCTTGCGATCCGTGGAGTTCCATCTCTTCTTCTGAAAAATACCGGCCTCAATGTCCTTTAAACGATATGCCAACCCATAACGAACCATCTTCAATTTTACGTCACAAAACGTATGGATTTCGTCAAACGCCAAGAAGCATGTATGATGATGCTCACTTTTATAGACGATTCCAAACTTTGGTTTTCGCAGAATTGCGTACTGAGGTTGTTGGTGGAGCTCGTTAAATTGTAGGAGCGGTTTAGTAAGATTGAGTTGCTTTTGATATAATTCAACGTCGAGTTCCAAGTCTTCAACACGTTCCTGAATAACCTTGCTACGAATGACGACTAGAAGGGCAGTGATGAACTGGAGTTGAATTTCTATTGAGAACTGTCACATCCTTCCTTGTACCTTTATGAGATACATGTCTTTGATGTCATTGAGCGACAATGTCGGGAAGTCAGCTTCAGTGAAATCATACTCTTGTTCATCTTGTCTTTTGACCTTGATCTTGGTTAAGAATGAGTAGCCCCACTTTGTTTCCAATGAGACCGACATCACAACAACTATTCTCTTGTCATTCTTCACCTCCTTGTTTGACTTTCTTACTTGGAAGCTCCTGTAGTATAGTCTCCTCCTCTCTGGCCAATGATGAATACCATATTTGGCATCAATGTCATACTCCACAACCTTGTCGACAAACAGATTTATGGCGTCTTCTTCAATGGCGATGTTAGAAGAACCTCTGCATGCGTGATAACGCTACGCGTCGTTCGGGGTCAAAGGAACTTCCTTTTCTTGAGCAAGTTTTATAACACCTAGGCGATGAACCTAATCGTTGTAGTGTAGTAATTAGGGTAAGCCACGGGTATTGATATCGTTCTCTGGGGAATAGTGTCGTTAGGCTGAAGTGTATATCGATTTAAGTCTAAAGGTGAGGATGATTATTTTTGTATTTTTATATTTTATGGAATGGAAAGGTACGAATCTCGGGGTTTGGAAGGGGGGTGGAATTAGTTGCTAGTCAACTATTCCAAAAGATACTAACTAACTAAGGGATCTACCGATGGCGTGAAGCGTATCTACTTATGATGTATTACTCCTTGCTAGCTATCCAATTCTACCTCTTGAATTGTCACGTCCTATTGATGGTTGAATTGTCACGTCCTTATTCCTAGTTGCGTTGTGTGTCTAAGGTTGTAGGGTATCGTTTTCTCCCAACTCTTTGAATTCACCTTTAAGTGTAGTAAACAAAATCCACTAAATCATTCATAAACTAACTTTAAGGTTATCTTTGGTTTAGTAAACGAAATCCACCAAGTCATTCATAAACTATCAAAGATTTATCAAGTATTAAACACAACGATAGCCTAGTCGCACTCTAAGCTAATTACAATTAAGATAAGAAACAACCAATCAAACAAGAGGCGGTGGGATGCAAGAATTATAAACTAAACCAATTAGATTCATTGAAGTTGTCACACCCTAATGATGAAGATAGACACAAGCATCACTAAGAAATCAATAAGATCTAATTAATTATATACAAGTTTCACACAATCATAAGCAAACACAAGGTGAATTAGCCAAGCATAATTAATGAAGAGCAAGCAACAATTGTGATAATTGAAGACATACCATAGGATTGGATAAACAAACAAACCATTACAAGATGTTTATGGAGTGGTTGAAACCCTTTAAGTTCTTTGGAAAAACACCACTAAACCACGGAATCGGACTTAGGGTTTAGGGCTTACAAAAGTGAAGTTATAATGTTATATTTATAGGCGATTTTACGTCGGCAAGAGTGACGACGTCACACTTATAGAGTAATGACGTCACGACCATTTCACCAAATTGTAGATTTTCTCGTTCGGTCGCGTGGGCTTTTGAACCACCTAAATCCGAGTTCGTATGCAAAAGTTATGGCCAAAACAATATCAACTACTTGCGCATCTTGTGATAGTCTTGATCGACTTGTGGCGTCACCTTATGTTTCGTGACGCCGTCGTGTCGCCGTCATTAGGGTTTCGTCTTGGCCACGTTAACCTTGCGGACGGCGTCACCTTATGTCCGTGGCCGTCCTCTTGACTTTCGGCGTCGTGCGGATTGCATCTAGGCCGTGCGAGTAGCGACGGCCTACTCTTTTACAAGCGGGCGTCGTCACTTGAAAATCGAGTTTTGGGTTACGAACCGTCACAAAATTTTGGGACGGCGTCGCAATTAGCTTTTGACGCCGTCGCCTTCTATTTTCGGCGGTTGTGGTGTCTCGATTTTGACTTTGGCCATTTCTTCATATATTCGCGCCTTTTCGTCCAAATAAGTGCCATTCCGACATTTTGCCTTCAAGAGACCTAAAAGTGAAAAGGAGCGATATTAAGCAATAACGGATACAAAAGTGATCAAATAAGGACTTAAACGACCCTCAAATGGTACCTTTTAAAACCTTATCAAATATCCCTACACTTGTTATTTGCTTGTCCTCAAGCAAATGTGCTTTAGCCAATTAATTTATAAGTTAGGGGTCATGAAGCATTAATTCAAAGCGGTCCACAACACATATAAGCCCATAAAAGTCATAACAAGCACGAAAGTACATACTAGCACCTCACATGGGGTGTTTGGATACTCGCATCTCTCGGTGTATAAATGAAATATAACAATATAGGAAATGGAAGATAAACACTCATTAACGGTCCTAGTACATAGATTACCATAGGCTTGAGAATAGATCAAACCTCCATCGCTTTGGCGTAAGCACCTAGGAAAGACTATCAAAGAGGTCTTTTAAAGGGTTGTAACGTTAGGCTTACGGTAGGAAATAAGGGTTTGGTGGGATAGGCTATTTAGTGGTGGTAAGTCAAAAATCTTTATGTTAGCGCATATGAAGAATGGCGTTGCTAAGCCAAGACTCGACACTCTAAACTCTAGATAATGAAATAAACAAACATAAATTTAAAGGATAGATGTAGGATGGTAGCAGTATGTTTTTTTTTTTTTTTTTTTTTTTTTTTTTTTTTCTTTTTTTTCTTTTTTTTTCGATTTTTTTTTTTTTTTTTTTTTTTTTTTTCATACACTTTTACTCTACCATCCTCTAAGATAACATCAAAATACTAGGGATTTATAAGCATATCCCTACACTTGAGTTTTATTACTCTAACACTAATTTGACCCGAATTGAAAAGATCAAAACACTTGGGGTACATTATTACGCAAACAAAGGAATTTGAATTTAACGTTCCTTCCGTCATTTCATAAACTTTAACTTTTCCCATGAATCCCAATCATCCCAAAGCGTATACAAAGGATATGACTCGACTTAGCAACTTATGCAAGCAACTAGATAATTGAACTAAGGGTTTGGGGTGATAACAAACATTGCACTAAAAGTGAGTGCATAAGGGGTAGGCTAAAGCGATTTGGGTGTATATTTGGGGTGGGGTGTAAACAATGCTCTTCATTGATATTCGGAAAAACCGAAACATCACGAGAACCGCGAAAAGGATAGGCTACGAGGGGTTAACTAGGGGTATCGTGTACTAAAGATGAGTACAACATAAAGGGTGTGGGGAATTACTCAACCGATGTGGAAGAAGTAATTATATTACGGTGTCAAACAAGGGTTATCCTAATGCCTCTTATCATTTAGTTATTCCTAACTACACAAGTGTAGCCTCACTTGCGATCTCGGAATGCATCACAAAACAAGTTCTAGAATCTAATATACTACGGTTCACACTCTAAGCATTAAAGATGAATGCTTTAATTCCTACTAATCTAAGGCGATCCTCGCATTTTGGGTGGAATTTGGGTGGTAAAGGGTTTTGTGCTAGTCATGCAACTTCCTATCCATGAGGCAGCTTTTGTTAAGACTAATGGCCCACTCCTATATGTCATGAAAAATTTTAAATTTGGTGCCAAAATTACCTAACCGACATTTTCTCATGGTTTATTACACAAATACAATTGGACAAAGCAAATAATCAAGGATAAGCATAGTTTCAAAGTTCCGTTTATTTTCCTCCTACACTTAAAGCTGAACATTGTCCCCAATGTTCCCGAAAATATCAAAGTTATGATAATTGGAAGGTAATTAAAAGCGAAAAACTAATACTCACGATTAGCTCGGTAGGATCCGTGTGTGAAGTAGTGGTTAAATCCTTTCCAAGAAGAATTTATGCGTGAAAAGCTCCTCAATCTTATGTAACTTCTTCTTGATAAATTAAACTGCACACTTGAAGAAAACAAACAACCCAACGCATCAAACCGAACAAAGAAAAATCACAACAAGATGTAATTCGGACTTAAATAAGATATAATGCTTGTGGAATGGATGTTTGCAGATTTTCTAGAAAATTAAGACACGGAAAATTCAAAAATTTATAAGTAGCACGAGAAAAGCGAAAAAGTGTCGGTTGTTTTACTCCTTCGCCGTCGGTTGCAATCTGACGCCGTCGAGTTATCTGACAAAAAGCGGTGCGATTTTACGGAAAAAATTACGGAAAATTTACATCTTTAGAATCGGAAAAATTTACGCAAAAACATCCATTATGACTCGATACAAGCATTTGACTCGAACAAACAAACATATATATCTTTTATTTAATTGTTATTCTCATGTTTACGTTTCTTTTGGCGTGTGTAATCCTCCTACACTTATCCCTTATGTAAAATACCTTTATATGCAATTAAGGCGAGGTTAAAAACAAAATAAAGCATTTTACAAATTCAAACATGAGAATAAACAATCAATAAAAGATATCGACACACAAATAAAAATAAAACAAATACACATGGGTTGCCTCCCGAAGCGCTTGTTTTTGTTCGAGTCACGAGCGACTCTACCCTTATTTAATAGATAAAGGGAAGTTTTCCTACACTTAAGTTTAAGTGCGGGTGATAGTAGCGATACACACCCTTAGGGTGGAAATATGCCACGTGAGGTGAAGGGGTGTGTGAATGGCTTCCTTCATCCTAAAACTACCGGACTAAATTGGTTGATGGGTGGGTCGGTTCCTCGTTTATTTAAGGATGGAAGTAAAGATTGAGGTTCGGTTCATCAACACTATGAAATTCCTAGAACTAAGAGTAAGGCGAGACTACAAGTATTCAAACCTATATTCTCGATTGCGTTTGGTTCAAATGTTCTACCTCCATTGGGATTCCTAAAGTCTCTTCTACTACTTAGGGTAAGTCGCGTGCGGTGTGTATGCCTTAAATGATGGTGGAACTTGTGGGATACCTTGTGGGTCTAGACTTTTCACCTTATCCTCAATCACATCTACATCATCTATATGCTCATCATGTGCTATTTCCTTAGGTCGTGATGAAACCAAACTTAGTAATTGATCCAACTTATGGTTTAAAGCTTGGTTGCTTTCCATAATATTTTCACAAATTTGGTCGAGTTCTCTAAGGGCCTCACTAAAAATAGTTTCTAAACACGGAGGTTGTTCACGAAAGTCTATCCTAGGTGAAGGCTCAAGCGAAGCATAGGTTTCACTAGATGAGGTATTTTGTGGGCTTGATGGAATGGTGAAATCCTCAAAAGGTTTATGGACTTGGTTACTTTCTTCCCACCATCTTGAATAATCCGCTTTAGTAATATCATAATTTCTTATGAAAAAACCTAATCGCGGATATAGTGGATTCGCGTTCTCCATAATGGTGAGCGGAAGAGTCAATGGACAAGTTTTACGAACAAAGGCACAAGAAGGGGATAGACTACAAGGAAGCTAATAAAAGAAAAAAATCTCACTTGATAGGAATCTTGTGAGTAGACCTAAGCGAGATAGAAATCAAGCCTAAACAATAACTATTCCCGCGGCGCAAAAACTTGATAACGCTACACGCGTCGTTCGGGGTCAAAGGAACTTCCTTTTCTTGAGCAAGTTTTATAACACCTAGGCGGTGAACCTAATCGTTGTAGTGTAGTAATTAGGGTAAGCCACGGGTATTGATATCGTTCTCTGGGGAATAGTGTCGTTAATTTGAAGTGTATATCGATTTAAGTCTAAAGGTGAGGATGATTATTTTTGTATTTTTATATTTTATGGAATGGAAAGGTGCGAATCTCGGGGTTTGGATTTGGGGGTGGAATTAGTTGCTAGTCAACTATTCCAAAGATACTAACTAACTAAGGGATCTACCGATGGCGTGAAGCGTATCTACTTATGATGTATTACTCCTTGCTAGCTATCCAATTCTACCTCTTGAATTGTCACGTCCTATTGATGGTTGAATTGTCACGTCCTTATTCCTAGTTGCGTTGTGTGTCTAAGGTTGTAGGGTATCGTTTTCTCCCAACTCTTTGAATTCACCTTTAAGTGTAGTAAACAAAATCCACTAAATCATTCATAAACTAACTTTAAGGTTATCTTTGGTTTAGTAAGCGAAATCCACCAAGTCATTCATAAACTATCAAAGATTTATCAAGTATTAAACACAACGATAGCCTAGTCGCACTCTAAGCTAATTACAATTAAGATAAGAAACAACCAATCAAACAAGAGGCGGTGGGATGCAAGAATTATAAACTAAACCAATTAGATTCATTGAAGTTGTCACACCCTAATGATGAAGATAGACACAAGCATCACTAAGAAATCAATAAGATCTAATTAATTATATACAAGTTTCACACAATCATAAGCAAACACAAGGTGAATTAGCCAAGCATAATTAATGAAGAGCAAGCAACAATTTTGATAATTGAAGACATACCATAGGATTGGATAAACAAACAAACCATTACAAGATGTTTATGGAGTGGTTGAAACCCTTTAAGTTCTTGGAAAAACACCACTAAACCACGGAATCGGACTTAGGGTTTAGGGCTTACAAAAAGTGAAGTTATAATGTTATATTTATAGGCGATTTTACGTCGGCAAAAGTGACAGCGTCACACTTATAGAGTAATGGCGTCACGACCATTTTCACCAAATTGTAGATTTTCTCGTTCGGTCGCGTGGGCTTTTGAACCACCTAAATCCGAGTTCGTATGCAAAAGTTATGGCCAAAACAATATCAACTACTTGGCGCATCTTTGTGATAGTCTTGATCGACTTGTGGCGTCACCTTATGTTTCGTGACACCGTCGTGTCGCCGTCATTAGGGTTTCGTCTTGGGCGCGTTAACCTTGCGGCGGCGTCACCTTATGTCCGTGCGCCGTCCTCTTGACTTTCGGCGTCGTCGGATTGCATCTAGGCCGTGCGAGTAGCGACGACCTACTCTTTTACAAGCGGGCGTCGTCGGCTTGAAAATCGAGTTTTGGGTTACGAGCCGTCACAAAAATTTTCGGACGGCGTCGCTGAATTAGCTTTTGGCGCCGTCGCCTTCTATTTTCGGTTTGTGAGTGTCTCGATTTTGACTTTGGCCATTTTCTTCATATATTCGCGCCTTTTCGTCCAAATAAGTGCCATTCCGACATTTTGCCTTCACGAGACCTAAAAAGTGAAAAGGAGCGATATTAAGCAATAACGGATACAAAAGTGATCAAATAAGGACTTAAGCGACCCTCAAAATGGTACCTTTTAAAACCTTATCGGGATATTGCATGGGCAATGTTGTCCAAGTGGTATTCGAGCTCGACTGCACTGCAGGATCTATCTTTCAGCAAGTTGAATGCATCGTTCTTGATTCTTCAGAGCTCCCGTTTTGTCATCTTCTTAATTTTGAATTCATCTTGGATAATCTTGACCTGCTTCACGGTTCGACCATCTATCGGTTCTTGGCCTTCAGGTAGTCTGGGTGTTGCCTCAACCATGTTGCTGAACTAGTCATACTCCTCAGTGTTGTCGTCATCTAACCAAGGGACAACTGACGGTTTCTTCTTCTTCGTTCGGGAGGATAACTCTGGTTGAGATGATGGTCAGGGCGTTGGTTGTTGTTGAGGCTCGGGAATGTCATGATCCTCACCACCGGTATATGTGAAATGATCACCGATTTTTGATGTGGTGGTAGAGAATCTGTATCCTGAGGTTGATCAGATGATGGTGGTTGTTTGGTAGCTTGTTGTGAGGGTGTCGTGGTAGTTCTAGCAGGTGGTGGTGGTATGGATGATGATGACTCTCCGGTCTTCTTCTATCTTTTTGCATTCACATCCTCGTTCTTATCATCATCATTTCTTGATCTCTTGTCTTGACCAGCAGCTTCCTTGCAGGATGTTTTCTGTTGTCGTGCCAGTAGTAGCTCATATAGCTTTTCCTCATCTGGAGTTCAGGGAGTCATTTTAAGCACTAATTCTGAAATTAAATAATCTTCAGTGACAATTGGAGGCTTGACTGGTCTAGTATCCATGACCACCGTGTTGTAGTAATAATATGCTGAACCATTGTTTTAATCATTGGGTAGAACTGATCCTTGAATATCTCCCTAGTGACAAAAGGAACCATGTTTTGAAAGAATGATTGAGTGTAGTTCCTTATTTGTTCATTCATTTCACCTTTAAAGTCCCTAGTGAGAAACGCTTGAATCTGTGCTCTTTCGCCTTGAAACTCGACTATCTGTTAGGAAAGATCAATGACCGCATCGGCCAGTGTGTTCATTCTTGTTGTAATGAGACTTTGTTTGCGTTTACGAGACTGAAGCACAGCTTTCTGGATCTTTGCTGTTGTACGAGATGCCCAAGTGTCGGCTTTCTTCTTGATTGATTTTGATGATGATTTCGTTGTTTCCTCCGGTGGTGGTGGTGGTGGTGATGAGTGTGAAGATGATTCTTGTTTAGAGGTGTTGAGGGGTGGCTTCGAAGATTGCTGGGGTTTATGTTTAGGGTTGTCTTGAATGTAATTGTCGGCTTCCTATGTGAACGTTCCTCTTCAGCCTTAGCAGCCTCTTCTTCAGCCAATTTCTTCTTCTTAAGTTCCTCCTCCACTTCCAAAATGTAATCATCAGTAACTCGCTCATCTTTATCTTGATCGTCATCTTGATAGTTGACCAACTCCTCATCCTTATCTTCTGGTTTTTCTTCCTGAGTGACCGGTTTGGTGATGTCACCTATGCCCTTACCGGGTTGATTAACCGGATCGGTAGCGGTTTTGTTGTCAGGGTAGCACCACCGCTTGAATCACCTGGCCCTTCGGGTTGATTAACCGAGAAGGCAGTTGCTTGGTGTTTTAGTTGCTTCTACTTTAATGTCTTCCTGAATTGTTCTTTTTCATCCATAGAGTCATACTTGTCATCATTGGATTCATGTTGTTCCATAGGTTTCTTCCCTTTGTCTGACTTTGTCTTTTCATCTGGGGATTCGTACTCATCGATGTCATGGAAGAGTTCCTCATAAGAAGGACTGTTAAGCTTGTCCTCTTTCCCCTTTTTGACGGTTGTGTCATCAGTACGTTCCTCAGTGTAAACAGTAAGCTCATCACACTCGGTTTCAGAGTCATCATCTGGTTGAGATGACGACTCAGGTAAAGGTTCCTTCTTGACAATGTTGACTGGAACCTTCCTCTTAACTACCCTTTAAGATTTCTTAGATTTATACTGGGTACTTCTAGCACTTCCAGCTTTCCTTGCTCTGGTCTTGGTCTTTGGAGCAATCACCTCATCTAAGAACCCAACTTTCTTCACATTGACAGCTTATGTGTAGTAGATGTATGATGTAGCAGCTTTAACCTTGTCAGTGAGTAAGCATTCAGGGAGAACATCACCTTGTTTATGGGTAGTTGTCTTCTTGACGCTTACTTCCTTGAGAGTAGGCTCATTGATCATGGTGTGTTTGTTGGGGTCGTCAAGATGCTTGGGAATGTCTTCGTGTTTCCTGAGAATGTTGTGGATGACCAGCTTAGTGAAATGAACGAAGGGAATCCTGGAACCTTGTTTCCTCAGATGTTGCATCATGTCCTCCCAGATGAGGCTAGCGAAGTCGATGTGATGTGCATGAACTATTCCCCAAAAGATTTGCAGATGCATCAGTTTCGGGTGTTCATGGCCGCTATCCCTCCCTGAGACGTACTTGGCGACCATTAGGTAGATTGTTCTCCAAGGTTGAGGAATATTCTTGACATCAACTCTTGAATGAGTAGAAATGATGCCAGAAGTCTCGTCGTACCCAATATTAACCAGGAATTCTAGAATCTCAGCTTCTTAAGGAATGTTGACATAATCAGCTGCAGAGTTAATGTCTGGAAGTTGAAGAACTACTCGAAGATCATCTACAGAAACCATGATCTCTTTTCTGTCAAGAGTCACCTTAACCACATGATCGTCAGCAGTCCTTTCCATGGTATACCAGAACCGATGTATGTAGAAGTCCGGAATAGAGGATGATCTTGTGAGCATGGACCTGAATGGATGATGCAGAAGGACGTCCACAGTTGTTTTGCCGATGATTCTGTCATAACCGGCTGGAAAAGTATTGGCCATTGTAAGCTCAACTGGGGCATTGATGTTTTCTTGATTGATAGCCATTTTGTGATCTGAAAGTTATTTGAAAAAAGAACAAACATATTGAAACACATTGTGTTAGTCTTAGTTTGATTTATTGTCCAATTACTTGTTTGATGTTAACATGTTTGTGTTAGTTACAAGTCCTAAGGTGATAAGTTACGTGAACGAGTTAATATTGAAGTTTTAAGATCCAATTTTCACTTAAACACAAAACATTTTTACATTTGTAAGTTTATGCGTAACATTAGGTTTTGTGACTTAATCGTAACATACAACAGTTTGCTTATGCGTAAAATAAGTCCTTATGCATAAAAAGGTGCCTAAGCGTAGGCATAAACTAAAGCGTAAGACCATGTCTTATGCGTAAGAATTTCTTACGCGTAAAGCGAGATCAAACGCTTTAAGCTTACGCGTAAGGTTAAGCTGAAGGTTAAGCGTAAGGTTTACTCGTAAGAGTAACGCTTAAGCATAACAAGCCTTGTTTACGCATATCTTTCCAAGATACGCGTAACCCTACTATAGATCTCTTATGCGTAAGTGTTACGCGTAAGATTTCTCTTAGGTGTAACCTTTACGCATAAGAGTATTCCTTTATGCGTAACATATGAACACCTTTGGTCAGATTTTTACGATTAAGCAGCCTGAAAAACATAAACATGAAAACTTGATTACAGTGTATTCTAAACGTCAACAAGATCACAAAACAAGCATAAAACCATATTAGTCATACATAGAATAGCTTAGGGTAACACAAGCTTAAACTCTAAACCCTTATCCTACGCTTAACTAATTTAACCACACAAATCAATTAAGAAGTGTTTCTTGACTATCCTAGATGACAAAGGAGTGCAATGAAACAAGTTTTAACACAAATCTACCACAGAATCAAAAATTGAAATAGTACAAACCCTAAAACCGTAAAAACCTTAATTCTGACAATTTTGATGTTTCTGGGCTAATTAAAGGTCCAATTCATGTTTCAAACCACATTCAAACACTTCCTAGACCATCTAAACATAGCAGAAATCAAAAACAAGAAAAACCCCAATTATGAACGCATGAACCCTAATTACAAATTTTAACAATTGAAAATTATGGGTTAAAATTGATGATTGAAATGGCTTTAGTACTCATTTTGAAACGTTTTAACAAACACTATTTCAATTCAAATTCACTTAGGCGTAGAACCCAATTCATACGCATAAACACAACCTTCAAAATCAAATTTTACAAGCTTTAACCGTTGGATTGAAAAGATTTTCAAAACCCTTGTTTAAAATCATGATCAAAACATTATACAACTTATAGAATTTGAATTAGGTAAACGGATTAGCAGGATAAATTGTGGGTCGTTGGATCTTGGTTGGTTTTAGGAGTAAATGCTTACAAGGAAGCATTCAATGTGGTAGTTGAGGAGTTTTTTTAAAATTATTTTTCAAAATTGACACATTCAGTCCCTCAACATCGAAGAGTTTTCAACCAAGACCCATTAACTCCCGTTATGGTTAGACAAAACATTTATTAGGCGAGAAACTTAACGATACTCCCCCTCGACTTTTGAAATAATGAATTTTGTAAACATTTGAGTCCGAGGAGGGTATATTTCAAGAAAAATATCCATCATTTAATAGGAAAACAACGTATTTTTTTTTGTAACATGCAAGTACAAGGTTTTATGAAACAAAAAAATATTTACTTTCTCCCCCTCAACACTTGTTCGAGAAAAATGGTGAAATGTTTGATAGAACACTGTGTTGATGGAAGTTTTGTACTTGCAATGTTTGTTTTTCAAATCATTTTGAAAAGAAAAATATTTTTGGATTTTATAAGTTTTTATATTTTTGTATTTTGTTTTTAAAAAATATTTACAAAAGAGGTATTGGTGTTTGACTTTTCAAGAGAGTTTTAAAAGTGCATCCAGTTCTTCTGGAGTCAAACACCGCATACCAATTCAGTGAATCAAGTCAGTAAATCTTGCGGGAGGCAAGGCTTTAGTGAGAAGATCCGCCAATTGGTGTTTTGTACCTACAAAGTATAATTCAACTGTACCCTTTTCCACATGCTCTTTGATGAAATGATATCGAAGATCGATGTGCTTTGATTTTGAGTGTTGTACGGTGTTGCACGAGATCGCAATAGCACTTACGTTGTCATGATACACGAGTCGGTCAAATACATAACCATAATCTTTGAGTTGTGTTTGCATCCAAATAACTTGAGCACAACACGCAGACATGGCTACATATTGACTTGATTGATGCGGTGATGTGCGATCCTGTTTCTTCGATTGCCATGACACGAATTTATCACCAAGGAATTGTAAACCTCTTGAAGTACTTTTCGTGAATCTAAGCATCACGTGTGGTCGGTCGAAAAAGCTATTAGTTCAAAACCAGAATCCTTCGGATACCAGATCCCCAAGTTAATCCTTTGGATACTGGTTGTTAGATACATGAGAGACCCAATAATACTTCGGTATTTGGTAGGGTCAACCAATTTCCCATGTAAATCAGCATCCAGTTTGTTGGTATATGCCATTGGTGTATTGTAAGTGTCATAACTTTGCATTCCATGTTTATTCAATATTTCAAGAGCATATTTGGACTAACTTAAGAAAATACCACGGGGTGATTGATGAACTTGTAGTCCTAAGAAGAACGTAAGTTCACCCATCATTGACATTTCAAATTTTGTTTTCATTAGATTTGAAAAGGCGTTTGAGTACTTTTTCTGGGTAAAACTAAAGATGATATCATCCACATAAATCTGAACAATTAAAATATGTGCCCCATGATATTGAATAAACAGTGTTGGGTCGACCGATCCTTTGATAAAATGATTAGCAAGGAGAAAGGATGACAACTTATCATACACGCCGAGGGGCTTGTTTGAGGCTATAGAGAACCTTGTTCGGTTTGTAGGCGTGGTTAGGGAACTCGGATCAACGAATCCTTGGTGGCTAACTAACATACTTGTCTCCTTAAGTTGACCATTTAGAAAAGCCGTTTTGACATCCATTTGGTGAGCGGTGATGTTCAAGTGAGCATGAATGCTATAAAAATCCGTACAACCTCAAGTCTAGCAACCGGTGCGAATGATTCTTGAAGTCAATACCCTCTTCCCGCCTATAACCCTTAGCCACCGACTTGACATTAGGATAACCGTACCTTTAGCATCTAACTTATTCTTCCAAATCCATTTGAAACCAATGGCGTAAACCCATATCGGTCTTTCAACCAATTCCTATACTTCTAAGCGTTTAAAGTGGTTCATCTCTTCTTGCATGGATTCAATCCGGTTGTCATGAGTCATTGCATCTTTAATGTTTTTGGGTTCGGTTGGTGACGGTGAGTGCATAAATGCAATGTTCTCCGTCGATCTGAAGGCGTTGTCTAATTCTGTTGGTTGGTTTGGTTTGCCAATAATGTTAACAAGAGGATGGTCTTTAGTCCATCGGTGTGTAGAAGGTTGATTTTGGTATACATTGTGCGGTTGGTGGATTCGGATGGTAGTAGAAGATTGACAACATCTGGATTTGCCGTTTGATGGCGAAAGGGTTGAAGAATGCATTCCATTCATAATCCGTAGGTGCGGTACATCTTGATTAAGAATATCGGTGTCATTAGAAGCCGTTTGTTCATTGTTGTTGGAGATTCAATCGGAGTGCATCGATAGATTGTTGTTGTTTGGTGTATCGGGTAATGGAGTATTATCGGGTTGAGCGGTGGAAACATTTGATACATCTGGAGCACGTTGATCGAAGTCTTCATTGAGCAGATGAGCAAACAATGTTTCCATCGACAACGAGTGATTTGAAAGGTTTGATCGGTGATGATTGAGGAAGTTGAGACGGTTATGTCCGGGTTCCAAATTTGTTTTGCTCGAAGCCATTTTGTGAGTTCATCAAGATTAGCATGAATGGTTTCCATAATTTCCTCTGTCGACGATTCGGATCCGGTATCCTTTGAGTTTTCACGGTTTCCAATGAAGACTCCAATGTCGACTTTGGCCTTAAGCTTTCCAAAGTCATCACGATCATTATTTGGGTAATGAGAGCACCAAATACATGAAAGTGTTTTAGGTTCGTTTTTACGTTATGGATAAGCTCATAAGGTGTTTTGTTGTGGCGTTTGGTTATCATAGAGCAGTTACGAGTGTAGCATGCAGTTGATCTGACTTGACCATAAGTGTCTGGAATTTTGCATTTATCAACATCGTTCTTGCAGCTTCCACTAACATATGGTTTCGTCTTTCGATAACTGCATTTTGTTCTGGTGTTCTTGCAATGGATGTCTGATGCTCAATTCCCACTTTCTCATAATATTCTCGAAGAGTCTGGTTCACCAATTCAGTTCCTCTGTCTGTTCTTACTTGTCTAACCGTGTTACGGAGCTGAACTTGAATTTTCTTGAGAAAGGTGATGATCATTTTTGGAGCTTGATCCTTACTTCGTAGAAAATAAACCCAAGTTCATCTAGAGTAGTCATCAACGATTACTAAAATGTAACGTTTACCATTAATTGTCTGCACACACATCGGGCCATACAAATCCATGTGAAGAAGATGAATAACATGCTGAGAGTTGTTTTCAACCTTCGAAGGAAAATGAGCACGAGTGCTTTTCCCTTGTTCACAAGCTGAGCATAAGTGATCTTTTGAATACCTAAACCTGGGAAGACCTTTAACTAGTTTGTGTCGAGCAAGATTGGTTATGGTTTGAAAGTTTAAATGTGAGAGTCTTTTGTGCCACAGCCAAGATTTTGTAGATGTCGCCTTAGAAAGTAGATAGATGGGAGATGAAGCGATCATGTCTTGCATTGATATAGTCTAAAGGCTTGATGTGCGATTTTCAGACATGAGATCGTTTCCTTGTAGATCACAGATGAAGCAAGTCTTCTCCCAAAAAGTAACTTCCAAATCACCATCACAAAACTGACCAACTAAGAAAAGATTGTGTTCGAGACCTTCAACATTATAAACTCTGCTAATTTCGATGTTCCCATTGATGTAGTCTCCGTAGCCCATGATAGATCGAGTGATCATTCCGAACACGGCGGTGCCAATGAACTTTGAAACAAAGTTTGTTAGAAGTTTGAGATTACTGTCATGTGCAGGAACATCCGCTCAACAATCAAAGGATGATCTATCACACCTGCAATACACACAGGCGACACGGGTGGAATAGAATTAGAGGTGGAACCCGAAGAATTAGAGGGTTCCGTTACAGTTACAGATGAAACACACATGTTTATAATTTTGGGTATCCATTTAAATCCAGGTGTATTTTGTAACCATCTCTGCCAAGTCCATCTAGTTTGTGCTTTGGTCTTAGTGAATGCACTAGGTGATATTCTCTTCCTAGGAGGTGATGAGGGTTCTATGGGTACATCAATGCAAATCTCAAAAACACTAGAAGGCGGTTTACCTAGCACAAACTTAGAAGCATTAGTGGGCCTAGAGGTAATTTCATTTCTATGTTTCTGCTTACGAGATAAGATATATTTAGCAACACAATTATCATGACAACCAGAAAACATGCTTTTACGACAAACAATACAAGATGCTTCAAACATAACATTCAAAGTACTTGAAGATTCAACATTCGTTACATCACTTTTTCTATTAAATTTATCTAACGCAATATCTAAAGTACGTGCAACATGTGTTTTATTGAAAGTCCTAGTGTGTTCTTCTACTACAGGGGTCTTTACTGATCTTCTCTTACGTTGCAACTTCCTATTCTTCTTGTTTGTGCTCTTAAGCTGTGAACTGCTAACGCTAGGATTAGAGGCAACTACTCCTGTAGAAGTGGAAGGAAGCACATTAGTATCTTGGGGTTTGTACTTAGGCATCCTAGTGTCAATTTTAAACATTCCAGGTGCAAGGACATTTGTGTTACTAGACTTATCACTCTCATATTTCCCCAATTTCTCTTTCAAATCAACGATAGTGTGTAACAAATTTTGGTATTCAGAGCGAATGTTTCCATTAACATTTAAGACTTCACAAATGTACAGAAGATGATCATCAAGATCTTTTGATGCTTTGGCACGAGTCTTTTTTAGCAAATTAAATATGACACCATATTCTATTTTGACTTTTTCAATTTCTTGTTTATATTTGAAAATTTGATACTTTAAAGACGTGTTTTCCACATCGAGTCGTTCGAGTTTTGGTTCAAAAGTTTTATCACCCGACTGTTTGAGTTTATTTTGCAAAGCAAGCTCTCGATTATCACAATCTTTTTGACACCATTGAAGATGACGTGTTACAACTAAAAGTTCATTTAACAAATGCTAATTTTTAGCTTTCAAAGTTTCGATTTAAGACACATTATC
Organism: Chrysanthemum lavandulifolium; assembly: GCA_022545495.1. NCBI lineage: Eukaryota > Viridiplantae > Streptophyta > Magnoliopsida > Asterales > Asteraceae > Chrysanthemum > Chrysanthemum lavandulifolium. The sequence continues at coordinate 163,555,216 of CM040246.1, forward strand.
AACAATCTCAACATTATCAATAGAATCAATGAATTAATGACAATATTAGCGAGCGAGCGTGATATAATACAACACAAGTGATATGGTATCAGCACTCGATAACATCTTCCAAGAGTCGATCGACATGGTTTCGAAAAATTTTGTTTTTCTTTTTGGTTTTCAAAGTCCATGCCTTTGTTGCATTGAAAATTGTTTTCATGTGCCCAATCTCCTTCTGAAGATCCCGTTCCCAATATTTTGCACACATACGTAAATTTCGAACATGGGGTAAAAGTTGTTTTTGAAAAATATCCCTTTGTTTCGGGCATAAGGCGATTGAAAAGTTTCAACTTTTATTTCCGAATTAAGTTCAATTTCATGTTCCAAAAGATTAATGTCAGACATGAATGTATCAAAATATTTAAGAAGTTGACATCTTTCGGGTAATGGTGTGATTTTACTTAAAGAAGGTAAAGGACCATTAATTTGTGGAACTGGTTTGACGGGACCAACGTTAGAAGAGGACTCAGGAATTGGTGTGATAACCGAAGGTGTGTTTGTATTATCCTGTTGTTTAACAAAAGTTATGAGAGGTCCTTTTGAATAATCAAAGGGTTTACTATATTCAATGTTTTCCATTTTCAATCGACTCTCATCTTCTGCATCGATTTGCTCTTCACGATTATATTCAACGACACGTACAATAGATTCATCAAGCATATGTTTGACACTATACAACTTTGGATTTGCTTTGAATGCTCTATTGAAAAAACGTGGTTTTTTATCCGCAAGATTTGGCCCATATCCATATGGATTTGGCTTAAATGAAAACTTTTGAATCGTTGTGATTGACTCACCATGTTTATAAACAACATTTTTAAACTCTTTGATTTTGTTTCACAAATCGACAATTTCATCAAGATATTGATCTATTCATTTCCTTGAGGTTTGTTTGAATTCTGAAAAATCTTTTTGGCACAATGACAACTCAGACTTGGCTTTTTGTGTTTCCGAAGTAAGAGTGTTAACGTGTTGTTTATGTTCAAATTTTTGTTGTTCAATTTGAGAAATCAAATCATTTTTGGAAACAACTAGATCACGTATCTGTTTTTCTAAAGATTATTCATTTTGGTATGACTTGAAAAAGCGACTTCAAAACTATATTCAAGTTTCTCTTTTGTTTCAAAATTTTGAGTTGTACCTTATAACATTCAATATCCGTAGTCAATAGTGCCACTTTTTCTCGAAGATTATTATTTATCTCATTGAACTTTTCCAATTGAGATTGGGTGGTCTGAAATAAGGTCATGAGCTCTGGATCTGGATTAGACAAAGGTTCATTTTGTTCAACTTGAGTCTCAACATTTCCATCATTTAGATCCTCAAATGTTGTCACAAGGTCAACTTGATTATCAACGGTAACTGTAAGGTCATCTTGATCGTCAAATGTAATGACGGAATTCATTTAATTATCTTCGTGATGAGATGTAGATGGCTCATGTTGAACACTCTGTTCCTCGTCGGATGCAGATGCAGGCGGAGATATCAGATCATGTATAAGACATATGTTAGGATCCGGTACCTGGGACAAGCCATCAGTGTCATACACTGGTATGGGCCTGTGTCACTCATGTGGAGCTCTTGCATGTTGGCCATCAACATTACAGCTGCTTTAGCTTGCAAGTCCTCAATGTCATCATCAGAATCTGCATTAGCCATGAAGCTCTGTTCCTTGTTGGTAAGTGTTCCATCAGCTTCATCTTTGAGAGCCAAGAGTAAAGCCACCTTATGATAAGCGCTGCCTCTTTTTCTCGGCTTTGGGCAAGCATTCGCCAAATGACCCTTCTCTTTGCAGTTGTAGCATCTAAGACCAGTATTCCCGTTCTGAACATTTCCCTGATTAACAAATTGAACACTTTGTTGTGGAGCAACCATGTTATTCTTTCTAGAAACATTAAATCCTTGACCACTACCCATCTGACGACCATTGCTTCGGTTCTTAACCCAACCCTTCCATTGTTAACAACTTCTTGATTCCTTGTGTTAGATGAGGTACGAATACGGTTGTTGGATTTGTTAGCAAATCTCCCAAAGGCTCGAGCAATTAAAGAAAATCCTTGATTCAATGTATCAAAAGCTTTTGCATCCTCTTTCGGTGTCTCACTGTAGAGTGCTGAATCGGTGTTGTTGTTGTAAGGAACCAGTTGAGTTTCTCGTGATTGTTGTAATGGATCATATGGCATAATCTGGGTTGATTGTGGTGGATTAGTAAAGATAGTAGGCCGCAGTGGAAATTGTAGATAACAAGCTTGAGTGAACAAAGCAAGAGCATTAGCATTTGATAAAGGTGCAGTGAATCCACGGAGAGCTCTATCTTTGTCCACCTCTTTTTGATGGTGCTTCAAGTATTCATAAAACAACCCGTACTTTGCCTTGTGAAGATCTTTAGCTTGACGGATGAATGTAACATACTTTTCCCAATCAGGACCAAGACAGCTTAGGAACTTTGTGTTGATTGCAATTTTTGGCATAATGATGTTGTGTCTGTCCAAGTCATTGATGATGTCGGTAAACCGATGATAGTATGACTCTAATGATTCCCCCGGTTCAATCATGAAATTCTCATAGGATAGGTAAATTTTTGATTCCATGTCTTCTTGATTGACTTATGTGCCTTCCATTAGAAGATAAATGTGATCCCACATTGCTTTTGTAGTTTTCTGAGCATCAACACTGCGAAGAATCAGATTGGGTAAACCAAAAAGGATATATTGCATTGCAAGTTCATCAGCTTTAAAATGAAGTTGTTGTTCGGTGAGTTGATCCATTACGAGTGGAAGTAACATCATCTCTTGGTGGAGTAGCATACGGATCTCCTGCATTGTTATAGTAGGCATTTGAAAAGGACCTTCAAGGATGACCTTCTTCAAGAACTTACCATGTGGTTTCTTAAGATCACAGAACCTAAAGAACCGCATCACCCATTGATCATAGTTTCCGGGAGTGAGCATTGGAGGTCTTTCAAGGGATCCAGCTTCATGAATGGATTATTGGCTACTTATAGCTTCCCACATCTTTGCAAACGAAGTGGGTTCCTTTTACGTTGTTGCATTCATAGCATACTTTTGTGGAAACTGATACTGAAAGTAGTTAGCATACTGATGTTGTTGTGGGTATTGCTGAAGGAATTGTTGTTGTGGGAGTGGTTGTGCAATGTGAGGAGGAAAGTAATTTCCAACTTGTTGTTGTTGTTGAGGATATTGTTATAGTTGTTGTTGTTGATGAGGATATTCACGAGGAAAGTAGTTAGAGTATGGTGGATGAGACATCTTTGAAACTTGTGTAGATGATGGATCTTTGTAGTCGAATGAAACTTGATGTTGTTGTTGAAGTAGTACTTTAGGCGTAAACAATACCTTAGGCGTAAACTGCTGAAGTTATGTGTAACCTCCCTTTAGGCGTAAACTGAAAGCTTAGGCGTAAACTCCTTCTTACACGTAAACTTAAGGTTAAACGTAAGCTTAGGCGTAAACTATAAACTTAGAAGTAAAGAACCTTAGGCGTAAGAATGAACTTAGGCGTAAAGGCTTACTCGTAAGCTTTAAGCTTAGGCGTAAGTGTAGGTTTTAAACCAAAATCCTTCACACTTATCCAAGTGTGAGAGATATCCACAAGTCGAAGTGTTTTTCAAGCTTGTAAAGATCGTTGAAAGCTCTTAGACGAGGTCTAATATTATATCTAGGAACACATAATAATGAAGGCGGAATATTCAAACATAGAATCAACATTATTATGAACAAGGTTTTTCATTATCATAAACTAACTCACTAACTATAATAAAGATCAAAGACTTGATCTAACACTAACTAACTAATAACCACCACCCTAGACGTTCTCCCCTAACGCCTAGGTTCCCACACACACACACTTTTAGACGTCTACATCTTGTACGTACGTACTAAAACTAATGACCCTATGTCTCTTTATATACTAAAGACATCTAGGGTTTACAAGAGGAGTCATAATATAATTAGGAAACTAAATATTCTTTTAAGCATATCTTCTAGAATCTTCCAAATCCTCCATCTTTTTGTAGTTTCCCTTCTTGTCACTTTTAGTCCTTCATGTTTCATTCTTCTTGTTTTGTATCATCAAATCTATAATAGACCCAACAATCTTCCCCTATTTGATGATGACAAAACAAATACGATTCTTGTACGAACTTCCCTATCTGAGTAGCGAAGTTGAGATAATTAAATCTCACCATGAATGAAACAATCTTCCCTTGACTTAAACATGTCACTCAAACACATCTCTTCCCCTTTTGTTATCAACAAATAGAGAAGCGTATGCAAATAATGATCTTGACCACCACAAACCAATATCATACTTCCAATCTAAGACTTCCAATGCTTCAAATCGCCCACCATTACGCATCATAAGAAAAATGGATCCAAAACGGTGAAAACTTCAACTAGCAAGTAGTAATAATGATCAACAATAGTAAAGTCAAACACTTCCCTTGGTGATGCATGTATATCAATGATTCTTCAAAATCAGAAGCTTTATGTAATGATTACTTGTGAAGAAAACCGAATATAACGAACTTGATAAAGTAGAATTTCCCAAACTTGTATCTTATGTCTTGTTTATCCACGTGACGTTGAACTTATACCGCTAATAAAAATATAAGTAGATCGTAACCTCTTGACAAAATCCTCATCTTTAATGAGACCTTTGAGCACTACAATGTAACTCCTTTAAGTGATAGTTAACTAGGTCTTCATCCATCCACCCTCTTGACCTATGAAAACTAGATTTTGCAAGTCTTCGTCAACATCCTTTAAGCACGAACAAGTTATCTCCAAAGTGTAACACCCACTTTGAGATATGATAAGAACACAAACCTGTGAAACTCAACTACAACATCAAATAAATGATATTTAACCTTCTTCGTAATCAATTAATTCAATAAAAACCAAAAACTAGCTTTTTAAATCCTTTTAAGAACAACTTAACCAAACTCTTTGTGTGTGTGAACAATAACCTCTGTATGTGTCGTCCAAAAACCATAACAATAATTATGCTCGACTTCCCCTTAAATCGAAAACCATATGAGAAGCATTACTTTCAATATAACAGTACTTTGAAACCTCCTCACAGTACTTTGAGAAGTAGCAGTACCTTGAGCATAAGCAGTACTTTAAAAACTCCAAGCAGTACTTTGCATCCAATGAGCAGTACTTTAAATCAAGAGCAGTACTTTCATCCTAATGAGCAATACTTTCGTGTCCAAGAGTAGTACTTTGAATTCCAAGCGGTACTTTCGTGTCCAAGCAAGACTTTGCTTATAGGGGACCAATAACGCCTGTGAAGATTTTTGATGCTTTTACATAAAAGCTCGGATGGAAGATCCTTCGTGGAAAGTTAGATTGATATAGAGAACATCCACCAAAAATTTCGTTCGATCCAACAGCTTAATGAAAAGTTATGATCGTTTCAAAGCGGTCTTTGTTGTAACCTTCACGAAAAATCGTGAGACTTGACGACTTATAACTTTTGATTGAGAGCTCGATTGACAATCCATTCGGTGAGATTAAAGATAGATATACCAAGAAATTCCGGTTCAATTTTAGCCCGATCCAACGGTTCAATAAAAGTTATGGCGTTTTTAAAGCGGTCTTTGCAGAAGTATTACAATTTTTGTGACTTCAAATTTTTCTTCCTTTTCTTCAAGAAAACCTTGTAGATCCCTAGATATCATGAGCCCCGTGCTCGATACCACATGTAAAGATCGTTGAAAGCTCTTAGACGAGGTCTCACACATAATAATGAAGGCGGAATATTCAAACATAAAATCAACATTATTATGAACAAGGTTTTTCATTATCATAAACTAACTCACTAACTATAATAAAGATCAAAGACTTGATCTAACACTAACTAACTAATAACCACCACCGTAGACGTTCTCCCCTAAAGCCTAGGTTCCCACACACACACCCCTTTAGACGTCTACATCTTGTACGTACGTACTAAAACTAATGACCCTATGTCTCTTTATATACTAAAGACATCTAGGGTTTACAAGAGGAATCATAATATAATTAGGAAACTAAATATTCTTTTAAGTATATCTTCTAGAATCTTCCAAATCCTCCATCTTTTTGTAGTTTCCCTTCTTGTCACTTTTAGTCCTTCATGTTTCATTCTTCTTGTTTTGTATCATCAAATCTATAATAGACCCAACAAAGCTTATCCAAGCAAGAGAAACATTGAGTTACCAACAGCTTCAAAGAATTTGATGAAGATTCCTTACGCGTAAAACGCTTAGACATAAACTCTGACTTAGGTGTAGAAGTTACGCGTAGAACTAGGGTTTCGTTAGGCGTAAAAAAAGGGTTTTCAACTTACGCATAAGAAAAGGGTTTTCTTAGGCGTAAAACCAACAAAATCTAACAAAACTTATTTTTATGCACCAAAACGTTTTGTACACTCGTTTTTAATGATGAAAAAGCTTCAAAAATACTAAAAGAACAAGAAAGTTTAGAACTTGATGAACCAAAATGGTTTTTGAGCTTAAGCGTAAATTATAACCACGATACAAAAACGAGTTTAAAAACGAAAGAAAACACGTAAAGCTTCAAACTTTTTGTCAAAACAATGATTCTAAACACTATAGTAACCTTAAAACATAAGAATCTTTAAAAGTTTAGCGCAAAAATCAATGTTTTGAAGCAAATGAAAAGTGTATAACGAGAAGGCTACGCGTACGAGTACAAAACTTCAAATACAAACGTTTCACCCAACTATATGGCGTATGATACCACTGTTAGGTCACCATAATATGAACACAAGTATGTAGATGATAGAAACAAGAGATAAGAGAGGATGGTTGATGCAATCACGCGTATGAATATAAGGAAAGGTTTATGTGTATTATGAAAGAGATCAACACCTCTCAAATGAGAGGTAACAATGAATTTATAGGCAAGGGAGCTAGGGCAACAAGTCTAGTCCCTTCCCTTGGCCTTTTAGGCCTATGCATAGGCTTATGGGCTTTCTACATAAGCCTAGCTCTAATTACTAACATAAAAGCCATAATTAAGCAACCTATTACAATGAAATGACTAACACTTGATAATACTAGTTACAAGTGATTCCAACGTTCTTGTTGTAGCACCATAAGTAATTTATCACACAAATGTTTTATAAAGTTAACACGAACTTCTAAGACGTTGGAAAACCAAATAGATACGTTTCTATATCAAACCTAATCATAAAACATGGTTCGTGAAATATGTAAAAGTATCGTTACACTTTTTTCCTTGGAACCAAGTCGCATATAACTTTTACCAACGTCACCCAACTTTTGTTTTTGCGATTGGAACCTTAAGTACACTTAACATCAAGTTAACAACACCAGAAATGATTTAAGCAAACTCTTAAACACCCCTAACTCACGTTTTTGCCTCTAATACCCAAACGAAACCATATGGGCCTTAAGGCCTAGTCACATTAAAAACTATGACCCATTTATCTTTTACCCGACCCATTAAACATGAAAGTGGGCCCATAAGATAAAAATAAGCTAATCATAAGCTAATATGAAAGTTAAACATGAAAACTAAAGTCGAAACATATTTTTGGACCTAATTTACAAAAACTATAGTTATCGGGTAGAAATGTACATTTTGGAAAGTTAAGGTATATATATGTACGTTGTACGTATACATGGAAAGTCCAGGGTAAAAATTGTAATTATGGAAAAATTGTTTTAAAAGGGAACTAAAAGTTTTGTGCCAAAAGTGTCAACTTCGAAACTATAAGGACCAAAAGTGTAAATATAACTTTTGGGACTAATTTTGTAAAAACATTTTTCTAAGGGACTAAAACTATAAATTCATGAATATTTTGAATAAGAAATGTATTTGGGTATAATTTGATATTTTTCCAAAGTATAAGGGCCTAAATCGTATATTTTATAACTTGAGGTAAAAATTGTAAATTTGGGAAAATGTTTAGAAAACTTGTAACGACTTAATAGAAACGAGTATTTTGATGACCTAATGTACATATACGAGAATTATTACGTCGATAACTAAATAAACCTATATATATATATATATATATATATATATATATATATATATATATATATATATATATATATATATATATATATATATATATATATATATATATATATATATATATATATATATATATATATATATATATATATATATATATACATATATATATATATATATATATATATATATATACATATATATATATATATATATATATATATATATATATATATATATATATATATATACATACATACATACATATATATATATATATATATATATATATATATATATATATATATATATATATATATATATAAGCATATAAATATATGAATACGTTATTCGATAACGACTCGTACTAGAAGTGAATAAAACAAACTCTTGGCAACATTGATATGAATCGGCAACGGGGAACATTTCAATTATATATAAGTGTGAATTTCTAAGGAATAACAAACTAAGTTGATATAGCACGTCTTTTGAATTTGAACTTTAAGCACTATCCACACAAGTGAAAACAACGCTATTATCGCACTATTGAATTATGTATTCAATGCTCTATCATTTTGGTCGTGAACCAAACGTTTATCATAAATCTGAGACTTTCCATCTAGTACCTAGGTTCTGGGTTGGAGCCGTTGCTATATCACACTTGATCTCATTGTGCTTTACCACTATCAGTAAGGTGAGTTCATATCCTCGCTTTACTTATCTTTACAAACCCCGCGAGAGAGATGCATGCTATAAACTAGAACACAAGGTTTTTGCAACTGTTCGCTACTTGATTATTGGTATTGCCTAAGTTATTAGCCGAAAGACCCCTGCATCATGAACCATTAGTCACTTGCAAGTGAACGCAGATATCGTGAATAGTACTATGGGGAGTAACGACCCCGTCTCGGTTATCGAAAATAACCGGGTGCACCATATTTGAATTGCATTAGATATTTGCATTGTTACCTCCTTGGGGCGATAAGGATTTAAAGGTACACTTTTGAGGGTCATTTAAGCCCTTAATTGATCACTTTTGTATCCGTTACTACTTAATTTCGTTCCTTTTCACTTTTAGGTCTCTTGAAGGCAAATTGTTGGAATGACACTTATTCGGACGAAAAGCGCGAATATCTGAAGAAAATGGCCAAAGTCAAGAATCGAGACACTCAGTGCTTTGGAATTGAAGGGGACGGCGTCACGGCTTAATTGCGACGCCGTCGCGACACATCTTGAGGCGACTCGGAGAGCAAATTGCTATTTTACAAGTGGCGGCATCGGGTTTAAAAGAGTAGGCGTCGCAACTCGGACGACCTAGATTTGGATCGAGACGGCGTCGAGGTTGAAGCCGGCGGCGTCACGAGCATAAGGTGCGCCGTCACGAGTTGACGTGGCCAAGGCGAAACCCTAATGGCGGCGACCCGATGGCGTCACAATTAAAGAGTTAGGCCGTCGCATTTTGTAACACTATATATAGAATCCGAATTTTTTAGTTTTAGAGAGGTAGTTTTGTGGAGTAAAAACCTAAACCGAACCAAGGCTATCTTGGGCAGTATCTTAGGGTTTCATACCCTATTTTACAACAAGATAAGTGTTTTACTTCATTGATTCAATCATGTCTTCAATTGTTTGTGTGTATGCTTGCATGTTCTCCATGTCCGGCTAATTTACTTGTGTGTTTGCTTAGATAATATGAAACCTAGTTATTGAATATTGATTGGTTGTCTCTTATCTTAATTGTGATTGACCTAGTATTGCGATAGGTCATTCGTTGTGTTATTAATGCTTGATTAGTCTTTGTTGAACCTTAGCTTATAGTTACTAGTGGAATTGTAGGCTAGATATCCAAAGATAACCTTAGTGTTAAGTTTATGAATCCTAGAGATTTCGTAGTCATTAACCTTAGGTAGCTTCAAAGAGTTAGGGATAAACGCATACCCTACGACCTTAGAAACACAACGCGTTAAGAATAAGGGCGTGACAATTCAACCATCAATAGGAGATAACTAGGGAGTAATAACATCTAAGTAAACACATTTTAATCATCATAAGAGCACACAACAATAGACATAGACTACACTCACCTTAGTTTAGATAATTAGATAATTAGAATAGTAGAGTAATCGGTGAAATACCAACCCCAAATCCAATACCCGAGATTCGTACCTTTCAATTTTCTAAAAACATAAAAAGATAAAAAAAAATAATCTTCCTCAACCCCAACCTTAGCGTAGTAATTTCTCACTAGCATTCCTATTCCCCAGAGAACGATATCAATTCCGAGGCTTACCCTAATACTACACTACAGCGATTAGGTTCCTTGCCTAGGGTGTTGAAAAACTTGCTCGACGAAAGGAAGTTCCTTTGACCCCGAGCAGCGCGTTGTGCAGCGTATCAAGTTTTGGCGCGCTGCGGGAATAGAATAGCTAGTTAGATTTTCACCTCGTTTAGGTTTCCTTGCTTGATTCCTATCAAGTAAGCTTTTTCCCATTTTAGCTTCCTCGTAGTCTATCCCCTTCTTCGTGACCTTTGTTAGTAATCCCATCACTTTTCATCATGGAAGGTGATAATCAACCACCACTCATCAACCCACCACCAAATGACCCGCCAAGAGGCCGTACTCTTGGTGAATACTCGAGACCAAGCCACCTAGGCTATAGGAACACCATTGAGCTTCCCGACCAAGCCCAAACTACGGCCTGCGATCCGACACCATCCGGTTGGTGCAAAGCGGATGTGCATTCCATGGACTTCGTTCGAAGATCCTAATCGACATCTTAAGGATTTCCTTAAAATTGTCGATTCCATCGACCTCGATGCTACTACTCGGGAGACCACGCGTTTGCGTCTCTTCCAATTCTCTCTCGGGACCAAGCTAGTAATTGGCTTGGCGACTTCCCCCGGCTCCATCTCAAGTTGGGATGATCTCACCTCTCGTTTCCTTGCTCAATTTTTCCCACCGGGAGAACTACTAAGCTTAGGAATGAAATCTTGATGTTCCAACAACGTCAAGGTGAATCTCTCTGAAGCATGGACTCGATTCAAGGACTTACTCCATAGAGTCCCTCATCACGGCATTGATCTTTGGCTTCAAGTCCAACTCTTCTATGATCATGTCAACTTCCCACTAAGCGATCCATTGACCAAGCGGCGGTGGAAAACTTAGTGATCTCACCGCGGAAGAATCGTGGGGTATAATAGAGGACCTTGCTCTCTATGACAACGAAAGTTGGAATGACCCCCGTGAGTTGCCCAAAACCGTAAAGGCAATCTCCTTGCCTCCCATTGACTCACAATCTTCCGACCGTAGGATGCTCGAGCTTGAAGATCAAGTTAAATTCCTAATGAGCTCCTACGAAAATCCTAAGTCTTCACAACAAGTGAACAAAATCACTCTACCTTGTGAATTGTGTAGTGGTTCCCACGACACTCGAGATTGCACAAGACTCCCCGAACAAGCTTTTGCGGACTACGCCTCCACGCGTACCGACGGAGCGGGAGAGAAGTGGTACACTTTCAAGCCCGAACAAAACAACTTAGGAAACTCCTATAACCCCTCATGGAGGAATCACCCTAACCTTAAGTGGAACCAAAATTCAAACCCACCCCAAAGCTCATCTAGTCCACCTAATAGGTTCAACCCTCCAAACACCGGGAACCCCACTAGTCTTGAGGCAATTGCGTCTAGATTCATGTCATTTCAAGATACTCGATTGACTAAGCTTGAAGCCGATTTCAAGCAACGACAAGGCGAGATGACAAACAAGCAGCGCCTCTTAAAAGCCTTCAACGACCGGAAATTGGAGCACTCCCAAGTGATACTATAAAGAACCCAAAAGTGAGTTCGATTTCATCGACTTCATGTTCTTGTTCACCATGGGAGAATGCACATCCATGCCCTCACCCAACGGTCCACTCGATGGCGCTATCAACAAGGGTTCCAAGCAATCCCAAATGAGGTACCAAGGCCCGCACCATTGGTAAAACCTACTCTTGAGAAACCCGTCAACCAAGAACCCAAACCTAATCTAGAGGAGGTACAAGGAACTCCATCAAGAAAAACCGGTTCTTGAAGTCTTAGCTCATGCACCTTATTATAATGCTTTAAAGAAAAATATGAGCTAGAACTTAAACTTGGAAAACATGGGTCCGCGTTTGTGCAAAATAATTTACCTAAGTTAGGCGATCTGGGCTATTCACTCTTCCGTGTAGGCTTGGAACTTCCAAACCTCTCGATGCTCTAGCCGACTTAGGATCATGCATCAATCTTGTTCCGTTGTCCTCCATAGAAGCCTTAACTTAGGTAAGATAGAACCAACGAAACCATCTTAGGTCTAGCGGACGGTAGTATTGCATATCCGGTAGGGATAATAAAAGACATGGTAGTGCGTGGGAGAATTGACTCTTTTGGCGGATTTCCATGTGCTAGACATGAATAAGGACCCGACATGCCCATTGCTTGTAGGAAGAGGATTCTTAGCTACCGCTAGTGCCATCATTGATTGTAAGATGTCCAAAATAGTGGTAGGAGAAGGAGTGCTAGGTCAATTTACGATGTCAAAAGCATACTTACTACAAAGAGAGGAAATCCCACATGAGATTAGGTTGGATAGAACACAATCTAGATATGGACCTTGGATTAATAAAGACTTCATAGGTCCCCAACGACCTTTCTATCTAGATGAAGCCTTTGCTAGTCAAGCGACTTTCCATGAAAAAGAATTGGCTAGGGACATGGAAGTGAACCCGTTCGAGGGGCCTTAGTATTTAGGAAGATGACCGAGTTCCTAGGAAGCTTGCCCGTCAACCTTGTCATGAATAAGTGGAAAGTTGAGGCGATAAGCCTAAGCATAAGTGGAATTGGGATAGACCGCCTAGTGATGGTAATGGAGAGTGGCACATTAGGATAACGATCTATGACCCGATGGAGAGAAGTTTGAAAAGGCATACCGAACCAAGCGTACTACTAGGAACTTAAATGATAAGTTTGATCCTTATGACATTCTAGAGGATAGGCTTACTTATATCGATGCGTAGGGGCACGACTTGAGTCTAGCTACAAGACTCATAAATAAAGAAAAGCGCTTCGTGGGAGGCAACCCATGCTTAATTGTTTGCTTGTTTGTGTGTCGTATATCTTTTATTGATTGTTTATTCTCATGTTTAAATTTGTAAAATGCTTTATTTTGTCTTTAACCTCGTCTTAATTACATATAAAGGTATTTTACATAAGGGATAAGTGTAGGGAGGATTACACACGTTTTCAAAAGAGCGTGAACATGAGAATTACAATTATTTAAAAGATATACATGTGTGTTTGTTCGAGTCAAATGCTTGTATCGAGTCATAATGGATGTTTTGCAGGAAATTTTCCAGTTCTAAAGATAAAAATTTTCGAATTTTTCAGAAAATCATGAGACCGGTTTCTGTCGGGATAACTGGCGTCGGTCATAACTGACGTCGGGAGGAGTAAAGCGCTTACTATTTTTCTCGTTTTCGAGCTACTTATAAATTTTGGAATTTTCGGTCTTAATTTTCTAGAAAATCGTAAACATCCATTCCACAAGCATTATATCCTAGTTTAGTAGAGTCATATATATATTGTTACCGCCGATTTCTGCGAAGGTTTCGTTTGTTTTCTTCAAGTGTGCGGGTTTAATTTATCAAGAAGAAGATACATAAGATTGGAAGGAGCTTTTAACGCAAACACTCTTCTTGAAGAAAGATTTAACCACTACTTCACACGGATCCTACCGAGCTAATCGGGAGTACTAGTTTCTTTCGTTTTAATTACCTTCCATTATCATAACTTTGATACTTCGGGAACATTGGGGACAATGTTCGGTTTAAGTGTAGGGAGGAAAATAAAGCGGGAACTTTGAAACTATGCTTATCCTTGACTATTTGCCTTGTCCAATTTCATTTGTGTAATAAACCATGAGAAATATCGGTTAGGGTAATTTTGGCACCAAATTTAAAATTTTTCATGACATGTAGGAGTGGGCCATTAGTCTTAATAAAGCATCTCATGGATAGGAAATTATATGACTAGCACAAAACCCTTTACCACTTAAATTCCACCCAAAATGTGAGGATCGCCCTTAGATTTGTAGGAATTAAAGCATTCCACTTTGAGGCTTAGAGTGTGAACCGGTAGTATAATAGATTCTAGAACTTGTTTTGTGATTCATCTCGAGATCGCTAGTAAGACTACACTTGTGTAGTTAAGAATAACTAAATGATAAGAGGCATTAGGATAACCCTTGTTTGATACCCGTAATATAATTACTTCTTCCACATCGGTTGAGTAATTCCCCACACCCTGCGTTGTACTCATCTTTAGTACACGATACCCTAGTTAACCCCTCGAGCCTATCATTTTCGCGGTTCTCGTGATGTTTCGGTTTTCCGGAATATCAATGAAGAACATTGTTTACAATCCACCCCCAAATGTACACCCAAATCGCCTTAGCCTACCTTGTATGCACTCACTTTTAGTGCATTATTGTTATCATACTAAACCCTTAGTTCAATTATCTAGTTGCTTGCATAAGTTGCTAAGTCGAGTCATATCCTTTGTACACAGTTTTGGGACGATTGGGACTCATGGGAAAAGTTAAATTTTATGAAATGACGGGAAGGGAACGTTAAATTCAAATTCCCTTTATTTGCGTAATAATGTACTCCAAGTGTTTTGATCTTTTCAATTCGGGTCAAATTAGTGTTAGAGTAATAAAAACTCAAGTGTAGGGATGTGCCTATAAATCCCTATTATTTTGATGTTATCGTAGAGGATGGTAGAGTAAAAGTGTATGAAAAAAAATCGAAAAAAAAGAAAAAAAAAAAAAAAAAAAAAAAAATACGGGCTACCATCCTACATCTATCTTTAAATTTATGTTTGTTTGTTTCAATTTATCTAGAGTTTAGAGTGTCGAGTCTTGGCTTAGCAACGCCATTCTTCTCATGCTTGTAACATAAAGATTTTTGACTTGCCACCACTAAATCGCCTATCCCACCAAACCCTTTGTTTCCCTACCGTAAGCCTAACGTTACAACCCTTTAAAAGACCTCTTGGATAGTTTTCTTAGGTGCTTACGCCAAAGCGATGGAGGTTTGATCTAGTCTCAAGCCTATGGTAATCTATGTACTAGGACTTTGTTAATGAGTGTTTATCTTCCATTTCCAACTTGATATATTTCATATACACGAGAGATGAGAGTATCCAAACACCACTTGTGAGGTGCTAGTATGTAATTTTCGTGCTTGTTATGACTTTTCGGGGCTTATATGTGTTGTGAATCGTTCTAAACTAATGCTTCATGACCCCTAACTTATAAATTGATTGGCTAAAAGCACATTTGCTTGAGGACAAGCAAATACCAAGTGTAGGGATATTTGATAAGGATTTAAAGGTACACTTTTGAGGGGTCATTTAAGCCCTTAATTGATCACTTTTGTATCCGTTACTACTTAATTTCGTTCCTTTTCACTTTTAGGTCTCTTGAAGGCAAATTCTTTGGAATGACACTTATTCGGACGAAAAGGCGCGAATATCTGAAGAAAATGGCCAAAGTCAAGAATCGAGACACTCAGTGCTTTGGAATTGAAGGGGCGGCGTCACGGCTTAAATGCGACGCCGTCGCGACACATCTTGAGGCGACTCGGAGAGCAAATTGCTAATTTACAAGTGGCGGCATCGGGTTTTAAAGAGTAGGGCGTCGCAACTCGGGCGGCCTAGATTTGGATCGGACGGCGTCGAGGTTGAAGCCGGCGGCGTCACGAGCATAAGGTGGCGCCGTCACGAGTTGGCGTGGCCAGGCGAAACCCTAATGGCGGCGACCCGCGGCGTCACAATTAAAGTGGCGCCGTCGCATTTTGTAACACTATATATAGAATCCGAATTTTTCGATTTTAGAGAGGTAGTTTTGTGGAGTAAAACCTAAACCGAACCAAGGGCATCTTAGGCGATATCTTAGGGTTCCATACCTATTTTACAACAAGATAAGTGTTTTACTTCATTAATTCAATCATGTCTTCAATTGTTTGTGTGTATGCTTGCATGTTCTCCATGTCCAAGCTAATTTACTTGTGTGTTTGCTTAGATAATATGAAACCTAGGTATTGAATATTGATTGGTTGTCTCTTATCTTAATTGTGATTGACCTAGTATTGCGATAGGTCATTCGTTGTGTTATTAATGCTTGATTAGTCTTTGTTGAACCTTAGCTTATAGTTACTAGTGGAATTGTAGGCTAAATATCCAAAGATAACCTTAGTGTTAAGTTTATGAATCCTAGAGATTTCGTAGTCATTAACCTTAGGTAGCTTCAAAGAGTTAGGGATAAGCGCATACCCTACGACCTTAGAAACACAGCGTTAAGAATAAGGGCGTGACAATTCAACCATCAATAGGAGATAACTAGGGAGTAATAACATCTAAGTAAACACATTTTAATCATCATAAGAGCACACAACAATAGACATAGACTACACTCACCTTAGTTTAGATAATTAGATAATTAAGTAGAGTAATCGGTGAAATACCAACCCCAAATCCAATACCCGAGATTCGTACCTTTCAATTTTCTAAAAACATAAAAAGATAAAAAAATAATCTTCCTCAACCCCAACCTTAGCGTAGTAATTTCTCACTAGCATTCCTATTCCCCCAGAGAGCGATATCAATTCCGAGGCTTACCCTAATACTACACTACAACGATTAGGTTCATTGCCTAGGGTGTTGAAAAACTTGCTCGACGAAAGGAAGTTCCTTTGACCCGAGCAGCGTTGTGCGCGTATCAAGTTTTTCTACTTTTTACTTTTTTTAGGGAGAAAATGACCAAAAACTCAACAATATATATTTTGGTTGGTCCAAAATAAAATGACCAAAACCTTAACAATATATCTTTTGATTGCTCCAAAATAAAGTTAAAATAAAACAATATCTCAATAGTCGAGCTAAATCGGTACATTGTGTGACCTCTATGAAAACACGTGTCTTTTAGTGACAAAATTATAAGTGATTGAAGGGTTTTTACTAGTTAAACTAATGGTTACTTTTTGTGCGACCGATGGCTATTGTATTTTTGTGCAACTAATTTTTAATTTTTTTTCAAACAAAAATAATATAATATTCAAATTTTATTTGTTTTTCTTTCTTTTTTTTTTGAATTATTTTGATTTTTGAGAAAAAGACAAAATTTATCATATGAAAAAACAATAGCAATCAGTATAGCAAAAAAAAAACACTCCACACACTTGTACTTTCTTCATTAAAAAAAAAACACGTGTCAATATATTGTGTTGCACATTCTATCGGTCTAGCTTGACCATTTTGATAAAATCTTTTCTGTTTACCTTATCGTAGACCACCCAAAAAGATATTGATTTTTTTTTTGTCATTTTCTATTTTTAAATATTTTCATTTTCAATAAAGTATACTTTAAAATACATTTATGTGGGTTTGTCCTTATGTTGGGAAGTCGACTACGTATAAATACGAATATTTATACGGTAAAAAATCATTGGCTGTTAGGCCACAAACGAATACATAAATAATACTTTAATAATGTATATAATATATATTGTATATTTATTAAATATATTAATACACTAACGATTATACTTAACGGCCTTTAATTAGTTCGTTAGATGAATAAATAACGTTAAGCCCTTTATTTATTATGGAATGTACATACTAATTAAACTAAGTCAAAAAGTCAACATGGGTTTTTTTTGTACTAAGGGGGCTCGACCATCATGGGTTAAGAAAGAAAACAATGGGCTTTGTTAGCTTAGGCCTTAAGTTATTGTGTTTAGGATGCCCTAATCCTAACACTATAAATACATGGCCTAGGTTTCTCATTCATGAACCTTTTGCTTCTCTTTCTCTCCTCTTGGCCGATCCAAACAACCCCATAGTAAGGGTTTTCGTTTGTTTTGGACTATAAACCAAGAACACGGTTTTTGGTTTATCGTATCTTTATTGAACTAGCATTCGGTAATATTGGTTAAGGTGTAGTGTGGATACACGTAAAGGTAATCTCCTTTAATTACTAGTTTTGCTTTTGTGTACATCAAATAACGCATAGGTGTGTTCATATGCTTCATTGTTCGTTTGCATTAATTAGCTAAAAGGTACGCGATTTTATTTATTATTTATGTTAAGTATATGCATCATACGTGATCTATGATCCGCTGCGTACTTGTGATTTATAATATGTTATATACGTTATTTAGATATCAAATCCTAATAGTGGCATCACGAGCCGTTCGTATGAATCGCTAAAACGTTATTTTTTACTTCTTTTTCTTAGTGCTATTTTTGGGCAGCCCCTTAGAGATTATTTATGGGTAAATAATGGCTCCTAAGTGTCCCTGAGATCTGAAAAAGAAAATCTTGGATGCGGATTTACATAATTTAGAACGGGTGTATTTTTACATGCTTTAAATTCACCGTTTTTTGACTTATTTTTGTTATTTACTTGTTTAAATAGTTTACTTTGACAATAACCTGCATGTTGGTCATGATTAATAAGCCTAATATGTTAATTATACATACTTGTTTATGTGGTAATTTGTTTATATGCGAAAATCGTTAAACGCCTTGATTTTGCGTGTTTGTTTGATTGTTTTTTAGTTCTGATTGCATGACCTCCGTGCACTAAAAACTGATTTCTCAACATTTTGTTAAGAGTTAGATCACGAATTTTTTTCGGAGTTCCCAACTCAATTACCTAAAACTTTTTTTCTTTGTGCAAAAAGCGGGGAAGACTTTGTCCTTGTCTGATTGTGTTATAAAGTCGGTTAACTGATTCAATCAGCTTTGCACTTTTGTTATATACCAAGTATATGACCTTTGCAATCGATGCTTTCACTGTATGTGTACCTCTTGTTCTAGGATGATTCCGACAACAAGTTGGGGTTCTTATTTTGGTCATTGGCTTGTCCAATTATTGGTCGTTTATTTGCTTGATGTGTTATACATTTCAGAGTGATTAATCGTTTCGACTTTTTTTGCTTTATATATGTGTGTATATATATATATATATATATATATATATATATATATATATATATATATGCGGATCGATTGAGAAGAGTTTTAGATTGAGAAGAGTGAAAACAATCATGACCTTTCATTTTATGCAATCAAGCCAAGGGTAAGATTGGTAATCTACAAGTATCATTAATTAATATATAAATCAATTAATTATTAATTAGAGAAAACATCAAAGTCTCATTTTGAGAGTTTCTCCCCTGAGCATTCAATCCGTAACTTCTTTTCATCGAAAGAATCAAACACGTTGAAAGGTGATGCATATAATTTGGTGGATGTATTTCTTTACTTTCTTCCCATGTAATTTACACGCCACTTTTTTTAGCATTCTCATTTCTAAGTAATAATTCAAAACTTTGTATTTCAGTTATGTGAGAATGTGTATAAATGATTCATTATTTGTGTCAATTTTAATTGTCAACCGTTAGCTAGCAATTTGTCACATAATCGATACAAATATCGATTAATTGATTCAAAAGCGCAATGATTCAGTTAGTGATTGCAATGATTCAAAAATCAACGTAATGATTCACTTATATGATGACGATTTATTTAGTTCGTTGAAGATGATCACGTACTCGTAAATATCACTAGTGTAGATATTTGAAGCTATATGATTCAAAAATAAAACAACAAAAATTTCGTTGCATATGATTCACTAATCGAATTTCTTTTCAATAACTCGAATATGATTCAAAAATCGTGATTCACTAATCTGAATGATTCACTAATCGAGTTTGTTCTCAATAACTCTAATATGATTCAAAAAAACCACAACGCTAATTTTAATTCACTGCTCCGAAAATGATATAGTAACAAAAGATTAAAAAATCGTTTTAGTGATTCATCATATATAGAACTACCATATATAATGATTCAAAACCCAAACACATGCGCAGGTCATCTTATATTACTTTAAACAAAATAAAAGAAAATGAATCATGTAGTTGTAATTTGAATTTTCTTTCAAATTTCATTTTAAAGATCAACATGATTCTTCACAATACCTTGTTGAAGACTTTTATGGTAATTAATTAACATGATAATTGATTCATAAAGAGAACTTTAATGGAGGAATTTTCGTTTCGCTACGGCTTTATTTTGAATTTTACACGATGGACAAATCTCACCATCCATCTATTTTGATCTAATGGTGAGGGATTAACTAGATTTAATATCTTAACCTTAATTCTCCCAACTATATAAAGCTTTTCTTCTTCTTTTTTTCATTCGCTTCATTTTTCTCACTTTGATTCTTGTGTGTTTCTCCCGGCCTCTTCTCATCGTTTCATAAAAGTAGTTATTCCAATCAACTATTATTGTTTGATCATCACCATCACCATTCCAATCACCATCACCATTCCGATCATCATCTCATCATCACCTCCCGATCCTATCATCTTTTTTTTATGCCTTCTTTTGATTTGAATGAACCGGCTGATTTGGTTGATGTTGTTGCGGTTGATAATGTTGTTGATCGGTTGTTAATTATGTGGATCAAGTTGTTAACATCCTTCTTATTAAGTTGCACACCAAGTGTTTGATGAAATGTGTGAGTGAAAAATGTTTGATAATTTTGTTATCTGCTCATGTAATTCTGCTTATTAATTAAGTTGTTAGTTGAAATTTTGTTTTAAGCGCATTTGAATCTTTGCTTTTATGTCGATTGTTGTTTGAATCGCTATTTATCATACGTGTAGTATCATGGTGATATTTGAAGTTGAGCTGTATCATGTGTATTATCACTAGTGATATTTATATTATCACTTGTGAAATTTTGTTTATTTGATACTTTTAGTTTATGTTTTAGATTGTGAGTAGCATTGGTTTTAGTATGATATCATTTTAGGATGGGTGAATTGATGGAAATTTGATGCGTGGAAGGTGTTTGACAAAATGCCAAGAGAGGATCCTGCAAGTTGAGAAGCGATCACGTATTCTGTTGTCCATCATTTCATATATAACCAAATCAAAAATATTTATTTGAATAAACAAGCTTTAGGAAATTAATCAAAGTGCACTGTAGTTATTGTAAATGAGTAATCATATCCTATGTTGCATTAGTTGATGCTTATTTTCATTTTTCTGAATGGCGTCCTTTTGAATTATTTTAGTGCGTCTTGTATTTTGCTTTCTCCATTACTCTATATCTGAGGTGATACACATTTGATGTATTGTTCGATAATTGTGCAGTGACCTAGAGCTTAAGCCACAAGGATTGCTTAGCTTACCAATCGTGAAGGCAAATAATTTGAAAAACACGGAAATGATTGGAAAGTCGATCCTTATGTGATTGCATATATTCGGCCACTTGAAAAGTTCAAAAGAAAGGTTGTTGATTATAACTTAAACCACATTTGGAATCATGTAATTGGTTAATTGCGAGAAGATAAGAAGACCAGTGTGTTGTACTTGAGGTTACACTTTTCTCCTTTTTGCTTTTTACGTATTCTTTGGTTTCTCGGTTGTATCACGGTGATATCAAATGTGATATCACATTTAATATCTGAAGTGATAACTGCGTGTGTCGACTTTCTTTTATTTTGTTGAATCAATTGTGGTAATGGAGGATCTTATGATATCACATGCGATATCAAAGTTGTTTAAGCTTCTTCAATTTGTTTTGTGGAGTTGTTGTGCTTTTACGAACCACAAGCTGCGGTTGTTATTGATTCTTTCGTTTGATGGGCTGTTTTTTTCAAATTGCAATTACAAATAGTTTGGTGATATCGTCTCTTTTATGCCCCTACAAAACAAACAAGTATGCTTTTTAATTTGTAATATCTCTGTGAGATTTCATTATTTTTGTAAATTTTGTATATATTATCACGAGATATTTCTCTTTCGAGTGCATGATGGTTTTGTGCCTTTTCGCAATTGACAATCACGGGAGATGTGTTCTTGTTGGTTTTAGTGCCTTAAGAATGAAACTACGAATCTTGTGTATGGTTACTCCAAGCGTTCAAAGCTTTTGTGCATTATCTGAATATCATTGTAACTGGTCATGATGGTGCTATGCGAAAAGCACTTGCAGCTGAGTTTCCTGGTTCTAAGCCCTGTCTTTGTCATAAATTAGAAGTTATGTATCTCTTGTGATAAATGTTGGAATTAATTTTTTGAGGTCTTTGTGAGTTTATGAAATATTTTTTTCATTTTATCACTTGTGATAAATCATGAAAATGATGAAATGTTTACATCATTTATGTGTATTGTTTTTACTTGTTTCTGACATGTATAACTTGTGATATTATTCTTTAATTGATATATATGCTGACCTTTTTTTTGCCGAATCGTTATGTTACTCAAAACAATACTTAATTAATCCTATTCTTGTTTGATTTTGAGAATATGTCATGTTTTTATTTTCATAGTTTTCTTCATAAAGTCAACGGTATTTTTAACTAACTTTTCATTAATATCACTTGTAACACTCTAATAAAATTACCAAAAGAATTTTATATTCAGATAAACTAAAAGCATTGTTTACAACTGAATAGAAATTACCATTGTTTACAATTTAAGTAGCAAGAGAAAATTACAATTTAAGTAGCAAAAGAAAATTACTAATTGATGCTTTTGTCTTTTTATTTTCTACAACTTTCTTCTTCATGCCTTTATGAGCATCCCTCCTTTGTCTTCTTTTCCCACTTCATTCTTTTTAGTTTGCGGTTTCTTCTTCTTCATTCATCTTCTTCTTTTTACAGAATGTCTTTACTTTCTTACATGCGATTCTGTTGTCGAGTTGAGCGATTCTTGTTGGTGGTTGTAGATCATGTTATATCACGGTGATATCACATATGTTTCTTCGATGTTGTTGGTGGTGTATCTGTTTCTATTTTTGTTCTTAGTGTTTTGTAAGCTTAAATGTCTAGCGGGATTTTGTTAATTTGCTTGGTATTGTTAGTGTTGTCGGTGTGATGTTGTTTCTTTGTTCACTTCTTCAATTTGACTTGGTTGTTTTTTCGCAAGGTCTTTTCCTTTCACCTTCAAACGCTTTTTGCTTCTTGATAGTTCTCAGTTTATATTCAAATCTGCATAAAATATATACCATGTTAGTGTATGAATTGTTCATTGTTTTTAATATCATCGTGATATATAACTGAATAAGTATCGTCATCAAATATCATAGGTGATATACTACCAACAAGCAATCATTACAATTTGTTGTATCATAGGCGATATACTACCAATAAACAATCATTACAATTGTTGTATCACGGTGATATACTACAAATAAGCAATCGTTGCATCTGTTGTATCACGGTGATATACTAACAATAAGCAATCATTAAACCATTGTATCATGGGTGATATACTACCAACTAATACTAGAGTCAAATACCACTTTAAACATATCGAAGCGTGCCCAATCTATCCATTATGCACATATATCTACCACAAATCTAACAAAAGCATGTTATAGTCACAATATTTGTTTTAGCACATTAAGTCTCTCATATTATCACAATAATTATCTAACTGTCACAACAATCCCTCGATAAACTACTACAATCTACAAAAAGCGACAAAGTGTTCATCTTGTAGAATAAATATCCGTGTTTTAAGGATACCATTATAACATTCTCTTCGAAGTATACATACACATTCTCTTGAATGTGTATGTATCATCTGTGATATAACACATAAGCTAAATGTTAAATCAATGCACGCACATACATTCGGGGTTTTATCACAATTAATTCTTCTAAAGGAGACGTGCTTATCGTTCGATATACCTTTACTTTTATGAATATCACGGAGATGGAGTCAAAAATTTGATTGACAACAGAGCGCATTTACTCATGATGATAGTATATCATCAAAACTTTTAGCCAAAAAAAAGTTTAACTATGATTAGAAAACAATACCAATGAAATATCAAAGTGGTACTATACATGACGTATAATAAATCTTAACAAGTAAACAAAAACCTATCAAATAAACAAAAATTTCACAAGTGATAATACAAATATCACTAGTGATAATACATATATCTGATTCAACTTCAAATATCATTGGTGATCTTCTGCGTATGATACTTTTCACTCAACATTTCATCAAACACTTGGTGTGCATCCACGATACAAAGTGTTTACTTTAAACTTATGTCGCGATCACAATAAAATCACACCAAAACAAATTCATTTTTCTGTATATACTATAAACAACTAAAATCAACAAAAAGCAAAAAATCTTGATAAACATTATCAAAAGCGAAATATAAGAATAAAATCACATCAACTAGTTAATAAATAACAAAATAATGAATCGGAGCTTGTACCATGTTTTTTCCGGATCGATTCGATTGCCTCGATTCGTTCATTTTATGTATTTTTTTTTACTTTGACGGTTAAAATTGAATGATTTGTTATGCTTTTGTTTTATTTTGAAGTTTTCATTTAGAGAGAGAAAGTGATTGTAGAGATTCTGGAAAGTGATCAGTTTGGGTGTGAGGTTGGGTGGGTTAAGTTTGCAGAAGTTATAGAAATTGTCCTTCCGTGTTTTTTTATTCTTAAAAATTGTTTTTTTGATCGGACGGTCCACAATTGTCCATTGGTATGCAACAATTTAAAGGTATGTAAAATAAAGTGCCTCAACTTTAATGCGTGAAATTTACAGGAAGTCAAAAAACAATCCGTAACTTCCTAAACATCTGAAACATCAAAGTAGGAATCTTTAATATACTATTAAATTTACATTGATTCAATTACGTTTTTACCCTTTTGAATTAAATAAATAATTTTCATAATTCACAAAAGCTTTAAAAGTTGAATACCAAAATTACTTACCAAACACCAATCGAAATTCTTACCGATAGAGCCAAAAATATATATATATATATATATATATATATATATATATATATATATATATATATATATATATATATATATTATGTAAACTTGATTTATATATTTTAAAAAATTTGTTTTGAAAAATTAATATGGACTAAAAGAAATCGTAATAATAATCAATTATAGACTATTGTCTTGCACTGAAAAACGCACGAGTGTTGGGCTTTCATACCATAATTTTCTCCCGCGTTTAAAACAATGTAAAAAAACTAGTTTTTAGTAAGTTATTGTTTGCTTATTGTATAGTAGGGGTGTGCAAAAAACCGAAAAACCGAACCTAAACCGAAAAAACCAAGAACCGAAACCAAAAACCGAAACCGATTGAAAACCGACGGTTCGGTTTTACATTTGAAAAAACCGAAGTTTTGGTTGGTTTGGTTTAGCTTTAAAACCCACCAATAAACCGAACCGAGCGTTTAAAGTCAAAATAATATATCTTGCATTGTTCATAAATAATATAAGATTTTATCTTGATATCTTGGCTTTACATTCTGGTTGTCGATGATCATTTGAATGTGTGATAACTCGCTAATATTTTATTTTATAATGATATCATAACACAAATGTCTTTAAGGTAAAAAATGGGTACACAAATGTCACGAGAACACATTAAGTCTGTTGAAGATGGTGTAATTACATCAAAAGATTGAAGATCTTGTTCCAACATCGTTCTTTTTCGTTTGCACACCTTTCTGATTGTTTCAATTAATCTTTCAAGCTCTAAAAATCCTTGGAACTTGGAGGCAACTTTGAGAATGTTGGCACTTGATTTAAGACGGTTTTTACCCGTTTAGTATCGTTGTACTAGCGGCACTAGGTTTAAGAAATGGTTCTATTTTATGATATATGTCGAATCTACTTTGAAAAGCAAAGCTCGATAAATCGTATAGAAATCGAAAAAACCGAAAAACCAAACCGAAAAAAACCGACAACGAAAAACCAAACCGACACAAAACCGAAACCGAATGGTTTCTAAAATCAAAACCGAAATTTTTCGGTTCGGTTTGATTTTATCAAAACCGAGCCAAACCGAACCATGCTCACCCCTATTGTATAGTGCTTGACGTATACAATGTACTTGATCAATGAGCAATATATATGTAAAATTATTGTCTTACATCATTTTAAAACGCATTTGGTTGGTTTTGCTGTAATTGGCTCCAACAACGAAACATGCAAGATAAATGCTTTTACGAGAACTTATTTAACAATATTATTCATTTGCTTATACTATAATCTTGTAAAAGCTAAATTGTATCATCCTTAATTTTATACATTACTTGTGGATTATAGAATAAAAAGAACTTTTACAATACACAGAAAATAAAAACAAGACAAAATTTTTTAAACTAGTGATACAAGGATGTATGCATGGTTTCTTATACACGTTTTTGGCAAACTTGTTTTATCAAAATTATTATACCCATTACAATTAAGTTTATGTCATCTAAGTAGTAAATCACTTGCTACTGTTCTTTACTCTAGGACAGTCCTAGGTGAATTGCAACCTAAGGTAATAATAATTGTATGGTCAGACCTGAGATCAATTATTACAGATTTCTATTAGACGACTTAAATCAATTATGGTTGGTCAAACCTTTGACCCGAGGCATACGATGGGATGAAACATGTCAACTTGACATTATAGTTTTGGACAATCTTGCCTTTATCTTGACATTATTATTTTTGATAATAGTGTCGTGGGCCTAATTCGAACTAAGAGTTGCACGTGTGGCAATTATCACTCGTTGCTTACCTTTTGACTTCATCATTTCTAGTAGATCAACTTCATTAATGGTGGAATTTCAAGTTGGATCTTAGACCCTTTGGTATGTGTCAAAACACATACCGGACCAAAAAGACCAAAAACTCACCTCTAAAGCCAAATATATTTGTGTTTTTTGTGTTTATGCATATGCAGGTAACAGATATCACAAAACGGACAAAGAAAAGACAAAACGGAGAAAAACAGACACGATTTTGGAAAAGTGTGAAAAGCCGGAGCCGAGGAAAGATTTCTACATTTTATGGATCATGCTTTGCTCATATTACAAAACACACCCTCATCTTTACCATAATTTCACAATGAGTCCCTAAGCTTTTACAAAAATTATCCTAAATATAACTTAAGTTAAAATTAACATTTCCCATTTATAAACCCTTACCCAAAATTCCTTGAACCCCTTCCCTTTTTGTTTAAACCCTTCCATAAATCACTTGAACTCCCCTTCAAACCTACCCGAACCCTTTTAATATAACCCCAAGTCCAAATAGCAAAGCTGCAGGTGATGAGTGTCTAAATCTTCATCGTTTTTGTACAAAATAAATGCAGAAATCATCTCGAAACACTCAAAATACATCAAAATGATAAAATATCACAAATCGGTGTTTTATGTGTTTCAAATGCAAAATTATCAAAATCGGATGAAAAAGCGTATCAAGTTTGCAAATTGGCGATTTTAGTCCCCAGTTTCATAAATTGTCAAAAATAGTCCACGAGCCATAATTTCAAAGCAAAAAGTCACCAAAGGTCATTTTAAAATCAAAAGTTGTGAAAATAAGTCCTTTGGTGAAAAATATAAAGTTTGAGAAATTTACAAAATTGGTCCTTGAGTTTAAAATTTGGCGAAATGGCCCTGGAATTTTGAAATTGGCAAGTTTGGTCCTTGTACTTATTAAGATTGTCAATTATGGTCCCTTGAAGCAACTTTGCAAATTGCGATTCTGGTCCTTTCATTTCGAAATTGCATAAAGGCCCTTGAATATTAAACCCTTATACCCATTTGGCACTGGTCAATACACTTTGGACCCTGTCAAATACCATTTTGAACCCCTTTAATATATTAAAACCAGTCAAACCATCAACTCTTCCCTTTCCCGTTTTCCTCCCATGTTCTACTTCTCCTTGACCACCAACACAAACCTACAATCTCCCACCACCACACCTTGTTCCTCCACCTCGCAGAAGCCTCAAGAAGCATTAAATGCTTCTTCACCCACCATCTCAATCCCAACTGGCTTATAAGAGTTTGGCGCCAAAAATCCATTTGAATGGCCAGGATTGTTTTTAAGCCATCCAACGGCTAGGATTGGTGGGATTTCATCAGAAGTGAGAGAGAAGATCTTTGGATATAAAAAGAAAGCAAATGGAGCAAAGAAAAAGAGTCTACTAGTTTTATTTTACCTTTAATGTCGTTTTTTATGTTAAAGCTCTAGTTTAGTATCAAACTTGTAATCTTTTGTTAAATTGTGTTAACTTAAAGTATTTAAGTGTATTAAAACTCAATTCAAGCATCAATTTCAGTTATTGTTACAATTCTCATTTTGTATCCACTGTTGAATTTCTCAATCTCAAAATCATTGTCAAATCTGTTAGCAGTCTATTTTCAAGCTTAAACAAGCTCTAATAAGCTTGTTAAAGCTTTGTTTAAACTTACATTTACATCTCAAACAATATTGGACATTGGTCAATGAAAGTCAAAGCAAGGAGCAAAACTGATGCAGGGATGATATGGGTTGATTCAGGCAGGAATATGGGTTGATTTAGATTCATTGGGTTGGATTTGATAGGTTAGTGGGTCTTGGTTTATCTGTTAGCAAGCCATAGTGGCTATTGGATAAATTGTAAGTCATTTCAAAGTTTTTTTTTTAGCATCATCAGTCTTTGTAGTTTTAATCTATTGAGACCTGTTCTAATAGCAGTAATTAGGTCAAGTTAGGCTAGTTTAGTCATAATTTATGTTTATCTCTTGTTAGTTTAGTTTTAATTTGTAAAACAGTCAAATATAGGGTGTTTGGCTCTGTGAGTTATCATCTTTTGGGTACATTCGGTGGTAAAGCCTTGTAATATCATGTTTGTTTGGTTCATTTTAGTCCTTATCTGTCTAAGTTTATGCACGATTAGTACTTAAAGTCAAAATCGACTCTTGTCTGTCTCACATGTCAGCTGTTGTGGATTTTAGAATTGCAAAACACGGATTTGAGTTTAAAAGTGTTAAATATAGCTTGCCTTGTATTCATTACACCATATTACTTCATTATCGGTCATAAAATTGGATCAAACTTCATCAAAGTCAAAGTTCTTAGTGTTGTCAAAAGTCAAAACATGTCAAAAGCGGTTTTCTCTGGACCTTGCGCAGCGATTGCACAGTTTCATTAAAGCTTTTAGGGTCTGAATTTTTGTCTATAAGTAGTCTACTAGGTGGTCTTCAAGACCTCTTATCTCGGTTTTAGCTTTTGTTTGCTAAATAAAGCTCGCATAAGCTCAAAGTTAGGACACGTGCCCGCTCACAACTCGGTGTTTTCTCAGCTTTTATGCAAGCCTGCACTGAGCTTATAAAAGCTTGTTAAGGTCTGGTCTTTTGGTTATAAGTAGCTGCCTAGGTCTAATTTAGGGCTTAATATTTGGATTTTGCTTTTAAGCTTATTTGAGTGCTTATCTTGTGACTGCAAGTAGGTACTTAAAAACTATTTTAGCTTATAATCATAATCATCAAATCCTTGTATCTTGCATTCCAAAGTGTGTAGAGCTTGTTGTTTTAGTTGCATTCTAGTACTTGTAGCATATTTTGGCTTTCAGAAAGTGGGTGCTGTTGGACTTCATTTGCTTATCAAGTGCTTATTTCAATAAGCACTTGATTCATCAGTTTCATTTTCCTCCACATAGCACACTGTTTTTCCATTTTTCCTAGCTTCCTAATATCATTTTAAAGTTTTCCTGAAATTTTCATATTTTTCCAAGCTTGTTTGATATTTTTCTGCATTTAAATCATTTTTTAGCACTTTTAATTAGCTTTTAATACAAAAAATTCAGAAAAGGTTCAGAAAAATAATTTTTCAATTTTCTTAAGTTTAGATAAATATAAAAAGTAAAAAAAGTAATTTTCCAGATTTTTCATAGTTTATTTTGTAATTTTAGTAATTTAATTAGTTTTAATAGTTTAAAATTCCTAGAAAATAGAAAATAATCAGAAAAATACAAAATAGTTTTGAAAATTCTATTTTGATATTTTAGATTTTTCTAAGTCTTAATTTTATTTTTCTAGCTTAATTTCCTATTTTCTTGTATTTTAGGTAATTATTTAATAGTTAAAATAGTTTTAATTAGATAATTAGTTTTAAAATAATTTTCTTTTTCTAAATATTTTCTTTTATCATTAGGTTTGTAAAATATCATTTTCATATTTTTAGGGTTAATATTGCTTTAGTTTCACGTTTTTATTTGTACGTCACGTAGTTTTTAATTTCAGTTTTGTAAAAACTTATAAACAAAAACATCATTTTAATTATAGTGATAGCGTTTATTTAATAGATTTTATCTTTTTAATTTCCTTTAATTTGCATTTAAGCCGTTGTTATTTGTAGGCTTTGTTTGTAGTTATAATCAATTCATAATCTCTTTTCCATTCAATTTCTCGATCACTATACATTGAGTTGATCCATTGCATAGCTTTTGGGACATAACGACCGGGAGACTCTATACTCCTCGGATCCTCATTGCATTCGTGCTTGAGCGGTTTAAAGGCGATTACGATGCGCCATTCACAAGTGGCGGTGGCGAGCTGAGTGATTTAGCTGATTTGTTTGGCACGCATCAAATTTTTGCGCCACGGCCGGAGTGTGCTAATTGTCTTACGTCCAGCGATTAGTTGTTTGAATACTCACTCATTTGTTCATATCATCCATATCTATCTATATATATATCCATATCTTTATAAAAATTCCAAAACCCAAAAAGCATTTAAAAACGTATAAAACACAAAAATATTTTTCTTTTGTTTCTATATATGTATCAAAACAAAAATACAAAAGATTAAATCGTTTTCTTTAATAAATAACAACTTAAAAGATTACCACATGAAACCAAGGCAATGCACTACCTAAGCTGGGGTGCGACCATAATAAGTTCCCGAACTAAAGATTTAAAACTTGCAGTGATTGGTGTACCTTTTCAAAGAAGCCATTCATCTTAGGATTATTGGTTAAGTTCATTGTTGTTTTGCCTCGATTTTGTGTTAATTGATTTTGTTGTGATATCGACGTTTGAACCGTAAAACCCATAAAGATTCTTCTCACCGATTTTTAAAAAACGTCTTCATAATTTCATTCTCATCCGAAAGATTTTCATAATTCCATTTCTCTCCTTAACTCGAGATTTCTTAGAGTTAACTCTAGTGTATCTTTTCGCTCTTCTAGATCTTTGAGCCCATTTAGTGAGCTTGTCAAGATTCCAGAAGGCGTGTCCGCAGATTTCTGCTCCTTCATCGGATTCGAGATCCGGTTGCTCACACTACTTCCGTTATCATGGCGGAAGAACGCCTATGCGTGAGCTTCTCGAGGCACCCATCGGCGGGTATGGAGATGCTATTGTCGTACCGACCATCGTGGTGAAAATTTTGAACTCAAGACCGGGTTCTCGAATCTTGTAACTTCAAATCAATTCTACGGTTTTGAGCGGATGATCCTCATGCTCATATTCGATGGTTTAACAAGATTGCATCTACCATCAAGTATAAGAATGTCCCCTCGAGGTCGTTGTTTTTCTGTTCCCATTTTCTCTTGAGGGCAAGCCGGTTTGGCTTGAAAACAACCCCTCGGTCTATAGAGACATGGGAAGATCCGGTGAAGAAATTTGTGAACCAATTCTATCCACCATCCAAAACCACGAGTCTTAAAATGAAATCATCAAGTTCACTCGAGTTTGATGAACCCTTGATGAATCGTGGGATCGTTTCAAGAATTGCCGCGCAAATGTCCTCACCACGGTTTCTCGAGTTGATGCAACTCGATACTTTCTACAATGGGTGAGTCAATCGATCAAGATTCTCTCAATTCCTCCGTGGGAGGAAATTTCCTAAGCAAAACCGTCAAAGAAGCTTTAGCGATAATTGAAAATAAGTCTAAAGTCCGCCTTTGCACGAAGCAAGCGGTTGTTTCCAAGTCGGTGTTGGACCTTCTTCTTCTTCATCATGGTGAGTCAATCTAGCACCGATGCTAAGATTGACAAACTCACTGAAGCTATCCAAGCTTTGGTTCTCTCCAATCAAAGAAAGTCTCTTTTCCACAAACTTCACCTCCTTGAAGTTAAGAAAGTGGAAGTCAGGTTACTGTGGTGGCCCCATGCTTACTATATAACTGTATGGCCACCGATGGTAACCTTTGAAGCCAATCTTTGTGGGCGGATGTCTAATCAAGGAGGCAATCAATATCGTGCTCTCAGAGACCCGAACCACCGTCCTAACCACTACTTTGGACGTCCGGTTTCAATCAAAATCAAAACCGTAATCGAATCAAAAGCAGACCAAACCAAGGTTTTCAAAACCAAGGTCATTTCAATCCAAACAACGGTTTCAAAATCGAATCAAAATTTCCAACATCAAGGAAATTTCAATAGAAACCAGTCAAGGAAATTTCAACCGGTATTTTCATGGTAATAACCAAGGAAATTTTAGAATCAAGGCCCTAATCCTAACAATAGAGGCGAATTTTCCTGCAAACTCGAGCCATTGTTCCAACTGGACCATCATCGATGATTTGTTGAAACAATTCATGAAATCCAAGAGAAATGAATCGGTTGTTGGTCGCCCGATTTACGACATCAAGAAGTCTTTAAATGATCGACCCTCGGGCTGTGTACTCTACCTAGCAACACGATCGCTAATCCAGGGGCGATGCAAAGGCGATCACAACCGAAGTGGTGCTTCATATCTTTGGACCCGCTATTCCTACTACCTCTTCTTCCTCCCAAAGGTAGTGGAAAGTGAACCTCCACACACAATGGACCTATGACTCAATGCCTCCTCCACTGTGGTAATCGGTCAAGTTACCAAGGAAACAACGGACAAGGTGCATTATTCAAGCCCACGGCATCAAGACACGTCCCACCTTCGGTAGTCCAACCTCAGTGGTCCGAAACCAAGCCAAGTCAAGGGTTGTTTTGAACCTCCGTAGCTCAGTTGTTGACCCTAAATCCAAAACTTCTATTCCTTATCCTCACGTTTACATGAGCAAAGCTCACGCGAGAAAGCTAGTCATCGATGGAAAAGTTCTTTCAAATTTTCCAAGAGCTTCACTGACATAAGCCGCGGATGCCATCATGTTAATGCCCAAGTTTGCATCTACTCGAAACACATGTTGAGCAACAAAGAAAAGTCGTTTGAAATGGCTAAGACTCCTTTGAGCGAAAATTGCTCACCGTTTCATAAAGAAGCTTCCCAGAAGCTAGGAGATCCCGGAAAATTTCTTCTTCCTTGTGTTTTTCCGGGATGATTGAATGCTTTGCCTTGCCGATCTTGGTGCAAGCATCAATCGATGCCGTATTGATGTGGAAGAAACTTTCTCTTCCGAACTCATTCCTACCGCATGACTCTTGAGCTTGCGGATCGTTCTATCTCGCGTCCCTCGGCATCGCCGAGGATGTATTAATGAAAGTAGGAAAGTTCCATTTTCCGGCTGATTTTGTGGTTGTTGATTTCGATGCCGATCATCGGGTTCCTCTTATTGTTGGGAAGGATTCACGAGAACCGGCCGTGCTCTTATCGATGTATTTGAGCAAGAAATCACTCTACGTGTGGTAATGAAGTCGTTACCTTTAACCTCGATCGGACTTGAGGTACTCCTCAAATTATGATATCAATCGGTTAATCGAGTCGATTTAATTGACATTGCTTGAGGAGTACTCAAGAGTTTCTTGGTTATCTTCATAATTTTGTGGGTGGGGATTCCACCACATCTTCTCAACCTATCATTGCCGACTCTTCCCTCTCTCACTCCGTTTGAGGAGGTGACTTCCTTCCGGAAGAGATCGATGAATTCTTGGCTATTGATGAATCAATTCACTGGAATTGATGGTGTTTATGATTCGGAGGATATTCTCTATCTTGACGGTTGCTTAATGAAGATCCATTACCTTCACTCCTCCGAAAGAAATCACAATTGAGGAAATCAAATCGATACAAACTTCTACCGATGAATTTCCGAGGTTGAACAGGACCTACCTCCTCATCTCGAGTATGTATTCTTGGAGGGTGATGATAAATTACCGTCATAATTGCTAAAGACTTAAGCGAGGAGGAGAAAAGCGCTCTCATAAAGGTCTTGAAGTCACACAAGCAAGCAATTGCTTGGAAACTCTCCGACATTAAGGTATCAACCACGAGTTTTGTACTCACAAAATCTTAATGGAGGACGACTTCAAACCAAAGCAGCCCAACATCGTAGAAGGGT
Organism: Chrysanthemum lavandulifolium; assembly: GCA_022545495.1. Lineage (NCBI taxonomy): Eukaryota > Viridiplantae > Streptophyta > Magnoliopsida > Asterales > Asteraceae > Chrysanthemum > Chrysanthemum lavandulifolium. The sequence continues at coordinate 163,589,427 of CM040246.1, forward strand.
GAATCCTAAGATTCATGAGGTTATCAAACAAGAGGTTCTCAAACTTCTTGATGCGGTTTGATCTACCCGATCTCACGATAGTCCTTGGGTTAGCCCAATTCATTGCGTTCCAAAAAGGGTGGCATTATTGTTGTCACAAATGAAGAAAGCGAGTTAATTCGACTCGATTGGTTACGGGATGGCGTGTGTGCATTGACTATCGAAAGTTAAATGAAGCCACCAGAAAGACCATTTTCCTCACCCTTCATGGACGGATGCTTGAGAGATTAGCGAGGGCAGTACTATTGTTTCCTTGATGGTTTCTCGGGTTACTCAGATCCCCATTGATCCGCCGGATCAAGAAAACCACATTCACCGCCCATACGGGACATTTGCCTATAGGCGTATGCCTTTTGGCTTATGTAATGCTCTGGCACGCTCCAACGATGTATGATGGCCATTTTCCACGACATGATCTGGGAAACTATGGAGGTGTTTATGGATGACTTCTCGGTCATTGGGGACTCATTTCATACATGTCTCCCACTTAGACAAAATGCTAAAGCGATTGTGAAGACACCAATCTATGTCTAAAGCGGGAGAAAAGCCACTTTATGGTCAAAGAGGGCATAGTCCTCGGCCATAAGATTTAAGAACGGGATTGAGGTAGAGCGAGCAAAAGTTGATGTCATTGCTAAACTACCTCATCCTACTACAATCAAAGGTATTAGGAGTTTTCTAGGTCATGCGGGTTTTATCGTAGATTCATTCAAGATTTCTCTAAAATCGCTCGCCTATGACCCATCTTCTTGAAAAGGATGCTCCTTTTATCTTCTCTCTGAGTGCATCAAGCTTTTGAAACACTTAAGAAAAGCTACGAGCACCCATTCTAGTTGCCCATTGGGATTTACCCTTGAGCTAATGTGCGATGCAAGTGATTTTGCTATCGGTGCGTCTTGGCAACGCATAAACCAAACATTTTCAGCCAATTCACTACGCGAGCAAAACTATGGTCAAGCTCGGACCCATTACACCACACTACGTAAAAGAATTATTAGGCATGGTGTATGCGTTTGAAAAGTTTCGCCATATCTTATCTTGACCAAATCGTGGTGTATACGGACCACTCGGACTCAAATATCTCTTTGCAAAACAAGATGCAAAGCCGAGATTGCTCCGTTGGGTTCTCCTCTACAAGAATTTGATATCATTATTCGTGATAAAAAGGAGCCGAGAACACCGTCACGATCATCTGTCGATTAGAGAACCTCACCAAAATGTGTTCGAGAAAAGGAAATTAATGAAACATTTCCTCTCGAAACACTCAATGTGGTTTCTTTCGTGGAGACTCGTCACCCCATGGTTTCTTGACTTTGCAAATTACCATGCGGGTAACTTTGTTATGAAAGGGATGTCGTCCCAACGGAAAAACAAATTCTTTAAAGATGTAAAACATTACTTCGGGACGCCCCTACTTGTTTAAAATTTGTGCGGATCAAGTCATCCGTGATGTGTATGGTCGGGAAGGCGTTGACATTCTCAAAGCTTGCCATTCGGACCTCTTGGGGACATCATAGCCCCAACTACACCGCCAAGAAGGTGTTTGATTCCGGATTCTATTGGCCCACGATCTATAAGGATGCCCATGAATTGTCAAAACACATGACGCTTGTCAGCGTCACGGAATATCTCAAAGGAATGAAATGCCATAAGCGCCATTCAAGTGTGTGAGATTTTGACATCCGGGGCATTGACTTTATGGGGCCATTTCCTTCTTCCGTGGTAACAAATACATACGTGGCCGTTGACTACTTGTCAAAATGGGTTGAAGCTAAGGCTTTACCCACCAGCGATGCCGAGTTGTTGTGAAATTCTTGAAATCTCTCTTTGCTAGGTTTGGAACTCCACGAGCCATCATCGATGATCGTAGTGCGCATTCTGCAATGACCAATTTGAAAGAGTCATGCAAAGTATGGTGTAACTCACCGCACCTCTCTGCGTACCACCCACGAACAAGTGGGCAAGTGGAAGTTTCTAACCGGGGATAAAGAATTACGGAGAGGACGGTTGGCGAAAACCGTGCCTCTTGGTCGGATAAGCTAGATGGACGCACTGGGCCTTCCGTCTGACCTATAAAACACCCATCGGTGCACTCCATACAAGCCGGTGTACGGAAGGCGTGTCATCTGCCGGTTGAGCTTCGAGCACAAGGCATCTTGGGCCTTGAAGCATGCCAACTTTGATATTCAGACAACGGTGATCATCGGAAAGTTCAAATGAATGAATTAAATGAACTCCGTGATCAAGCTTACGAGAACTCTTTGATCTATAAACAAAAGACAAAGAAGATTCATGACTCAAAAATCAAGAACCGCGTTTTCAACGTTGGTGATCGAGTCCTTCTTTTCAACTCAAGATTGAAGATTTTCTGAAAGCTCAAATCCACCGGTCTCGGTCCATTTACTATCGCTAAGGTTTATCCTTATGGTACCATTGAGTTATCTCAACCCGATGGTCCTAATTTTAAAGTGAATGGTCATCGGTGAAGCATTACTTTGGAGAGACATACCCCAATGGTTGTCCGGAACTTCAAACTTTCCCATGAACCAATGAATTCGGGGTCGAGTCAAGCTAGCGACTCGGTAATCAAAACGATGGTGAACATGGGTATTCACCGTGTGTTCCATCCTAGTGTGGGGAGTTACCCCACATGTTGTGTATATAAGTTTAAAAAAAAATAAAATAAAAATAAAAAAAAAAAAAAAAAAAATCTTCTTTCTAAATAATGGCCGTAGTATTTCCCTTTTACGTTCTTTGTTTGGCATAACCATGCGGTACTTTGAATATTGAGGGCAATATTCATTTCTAATCGTGGGGAATTCTCACGAATTTTATCTTATAATTATACCAATTCCCGTTTTGGCCAAATTTTTTTTTTTTTGGAGTAAGTGTTTACACTTTCTCATTTGGTTATCGATCCGCCATGTACGTAAGACAAAAGGATTGGCTAATCCAGAGCAAACGGCTCTTGGTAAAGATATATCAAATCCGTTGACGGCTTGCAATTTGCCCAAAATTGTATGGTATTCACCACCATATCCTAAAAAGTGAAGAGTTGGCTAGCCCGCAAGATTATGGCTTGTGGTAAAGGCGGTGGAAAAACCATAATTGGTAATCGACTCACCAAAGATAATGTTGATAATTTATCTAAGAGTTGGCTAGTCCGGATGGTACGGCTTCGGTAAAGACAAAATCAAACCGTTGAAAGTCGGTGGTTTGCTCAAAATCACATGGTTATCGGTGTACCATGGTTCTTACTTGAATGAAACATTTGGCTACTCCGAGTAATGGCTTTTTGCAAAGAGATTAAAATCCATTATGTTTTCTCAAATCATTGCTAGGGACTAGCAATATCTCGATGTGGGGATTGATGAGTGTCTAAATACTCATCATTTTGTACAAAATAAAGCGCAAAATCATCGAAAACACTCAAAATACATCAAAATGATAAAAATATCGAAATCGGTGTTTTATGTGTTTCAAATGCAAAATTATGAAAATCGGATGAAAACGTATCAAGTTTGCAAAATTGGCGCTTTAGTCCCCAAGTTTCATAAATTGTCAAAATAGTCCCACGAGCCATAATTTCAAAGCAAAAGTCACCAAAGGTCATTTTAAAATCAAAAGTTGTGAAAATAAGTCCTTTGGTGAAAAATATACAAAGTTTGAGAAATTTACAAAATTGGTCCTTCAAGTTTAAAATTTGGCAGAAATGGCCCCTGGAATTTTGAAATTGGCAAGTTTGGTCCTTGTACTTATTAAGATTGTCAATTATGGTCCCTTGAAGCAACTTTGCAAATTGGCAGTTCTGGTCCTTTCATTTTCAGAAATTGCATAAAGGCCCCTTGAATATTAAACCCTTATACCCCATTTGGCCTGGTCAATACACTTTGGACCCCTGTCAAATACCATTTTGAACCCCTTTAATATATTAAACCCAACAAACCAACAACTCTCCCCTTTCCCTGCTTTTCCTCCCCATGTCTCTCTCCTCCTCCACCACCAACACAAACCTACCATCTCCCACCTCACCACACCTTGTTCCCTCCACCTCTGCAAGCCTCCAAGAAGCATTAAATGCTTCTTCACCCACCATCTCAATCCCAACTGGCTTATAAGAGTTTGGCGCCAAAAATCCATTTGAATGGCCAGGATTGTTTTTAAGCCATCCAACGGCTAGGATTGGTGGGATTTCATCAGAAGTGAGAGAGAAGATCTTTGGATATAAAAAGAAAGCAAATGGAGCAAAGAAAAAGAGTCTACTAGTTTTATTTTACCTTTAATGTCGTTTTTATGTTAAAGCTCTAGTTTAGTATCAAACTTGTAATCTTTGTTAAATTGTGTTAACTTAAAGTATTTAAGTGTATTAAAACTCAATTCAAGCATCAATTTCAGTTATTGTTACAATTCTCATTTTGTATCCACTGTTGAATTTCTCAATCTCAAAATCATTGTCAAATCTGTTAGCAGTCTATTTTCAAGCTTAAACAAGCTCTAATAAGCTTGTTAAAGCTTTGTTTAAACTTACATTTACATCTCAAACAATATTGGACATTGGTCAATGAAAGTCAAAGCAAGGAGCAAAACTGATGCAGGGATGATATGGGTTGATTCAGACAGGAATATGGGTTGATTTAGATTCATTGGGTTGGATTTGATAGGTTAGTGGGTCTTGGTTTATCTGTTAGCAAGCCATAGTGGCTATTGGATAAATTGTAAGTCATTTCAAAGTTTTTTTTTTAGCATCATCAGTCTTCGTAGTTTTAATCTGTTGAGACCTGTTCTAATAGCAGTAATTAGGTCAAGTTAGGCTAGTTTAGTCATCATTTATGTTTATCTATCGTTAGTTTAGTTTTAATTTGTAAACAACAAATATAGGGTGTTTGGCTCTGCTGAGTTATCTGTCTTTTGGGTACATTCAGTGGTAAAGCCTTGTAATATCATGTTTGTTTGGTTCATTTTAGTCCTTATCTGTCTAAGTTTATGCCTGCTTAGTACTTAAAGTCAAAATCAACTCTTAATCTGTCTCACTGTCAACTGTTGTGGATTTTAGAATTGCAAAACCTGGATTTGAGTTTAAAAGTGTTAAATATAGCTTGCCTTGTATTCATTACACCATATTACTTCATTATCAGTCATAAAAATTGGATCAAACTTCATCAAAGTCAAAGTTCTTAGCTGTTGTCAAAAGTCAAAACATGTCAAAATCGGTTTTCTCTGGACCTTGCAAGCAGTTTGCATGTGTTTCATTAAAGCTTTTAGGGTCTGAATTTTTGTCTATAAGTAGTCTACTAGGTGGTCTTCAAGACCTCTTATCTGGTTTTAGCTTTTGTTTGCTAAATAAGCTTCGTGATAAGCTCAAAGTTAGGACACGTGCCACCGCTCACAACTCGTTGTTTTCTCGCTTTTATGCAAGCACGCATGAGCTTATAAAAGCTTGTTAAGGTCCGGTCTTTTGGTTATAAGTAGTCGCCTAGGTCTAATTTAGGGCTTAATATTTGGATTTTGCTTTTAAGCTTATTTGAGTGCTTATCTTGTGATCGCAAGTAGTACTTAAAACTGTTTAGCTTATAATCATAATCATCAAATCCTTGTATCTTGCATTCCAAAGGTGTAGAGCTTGTTGTTTTTAGTTGAATTCTAGTACTTGTAGCATATTTTGGCTTTCAGAAGCGATGGGTGCTGTTGGACTTCATTTGCTTATCAAGTGCTTATTTCAATAAGCACTTGATTCATCGATTCATTTTCTCCACATAGCACACTGTTTTTCCATTTTCCTAGCTTCCTAATATCATTTTAGAGTTTTCCTGAAATTTTCATATTTTTCCAAGCTTGTTTGATATTTTTCGCATTTAAATCATTTTTAGCACTTTTAATTAGCTTTTAATACAAAAATTCGTAAAAGGTTCTAAAAATAATTTTTCAATTTTCTTAAGTTTAGATAAATATAAAAAGTAAAAAAGTAATTTTCCAGATTTTTCATAGTTTATTTTGTAATTTTAGTAATTTAATTAGTTTTAATAGTTTAAAATTCCTAGAAAATAGAAAATAATCTAAAATACAAAAATAGTTTTGAAAATTCTATTTTGATATTTTAGATTTTTCTAAGTCTTAATTTTATTTTTCTAGCTTAATTTCCTATTTTCTTGTATTTTAGGTAATTATTTAATAGTTAAAAATAGTTTTTAATTAGATAATTAGTTTTAAAAATAATTTTCTTTTTCTAAATATTTTCTTTTATCATTAGGTTTGTAAAAATATCATTTTCATATTTTTAGGGTTAATATTGCTTTAGTTTCACGTTTTTATTTGTACGTCACGTAGTTTTTAATTTCAGTTTTGTAAAATCATAAAAACAAAAACATCATTTTAATTATAGTGATAGCGTTTATTTAATAGATTTTATCTTTTTAATTTCCTTTAATTTGCATTTAAGCCGTTGTTATTTGTAGGCTTTGTTTGTAGTTATAATCAATTCATAATCTCTTTTCCATTCAAATTTCTCGATCACTATACGTGAGTTGATCCATCAGATAGCTCCGGGACATAACGACCGGGAGACTCTATACTCCTCGATCCTCATTGCATTCGTGCTTGAGCGGTTTAAGTCGATTACGATCCCGCCATTCACAAGTGGCGAGCTCGAGTGATTTAGCTCGACTGTTTGCACGCATCACCCAGCCAAACCCTTTACCAAGTCAAACTCTCTGCTTTTACAAGGCATGTCACAGCTTGATCCAATGGCTGAGATTGACTGATTGATGATGGGATGGATTGAAGGGCTGTGATTAGAGATGAGAAGCTTCAAGAAACCCTAGCTGAAGGCCTATAGATAACCATTACTCCTCACAATTGAAGTTGTTAGGGTCTATGGTTAATTTAGGGTCGTTTTAGTTTAATTATATTGTTTTTCTTTAATTCAGTTGTAAGTTACTTTTTTAACCTTTGTTATTCACTGTTTGATTAATAAAAATTCAGTTTACTTTTAAATACCTTGTTCATTTACATATTATGCTTTTAATCTCTGTTGTAAAAATCGGCTCAGCGGTCGATTAATCCCCGCATAATCGCTGATCGCTTAGTAAGCACCTTGATTTATCATAACCGGCCTATTTAATCGGTTTGGTCAAAGATCGCTTAAAAATAGGTCAACAAATCGATTAATCGGACAAAATCGAACAAAATCGGTCTAATCGCACAAAATCCTTAAAAATCAGTCAACAAAATCGCATAAAAATCAGAAAAAATCCGCTTAAAAATTGGTCAACAAATCGATTAATCAAACAAAATTGATAAAGCTCACTTAAAAATGTTCAACAAACCGAGTAATATCTATTTTTGACTTTGAACTTTCAATACTTATGTATTATTTTTATATTTGAACACTTGAAATATTTGAACTTTGATGCACTATGCTTATCTCATACATATAATATAATACAATATTTAAAATTACAATTCTGTGCATAAAAATTATAATCTGATTAATCCCCGATTAATCCCCGCCTAACCGATTAATCGCTAGGCCCTACCGACCGCCTAACTAGCGCCTAGCGATTTTTACAACCTTGCTTTTAATGATGTTCATCAATGATTAAATAAAGTTTTAATAATCTGTTTTAAGCTCTTATTCACTCTTATATGAGCTCTTATAGCTTTTTGTAAGCTTATTTATTGTTTTGTTCAATTTCTCAAAAAGTCAAAAAGGTCAAAATAAGCTCATAATAAGTTGTTTGGTGATAAGTGAGTAAGGGAAGGGCTTATTGGACTTTACTAGCTTGTCCTTGGGCAAGCTAGAGCTTGTAGATTTGATTTAAAGCCTTGTTTTGAGCAAGGGCTTGAGTAAGTTCCATTTTAGCTTATGCACTTTAAACTTGCTTATTTGTGCTTATTTTTCTTCTTATTCATTTACTTGTGCGTTAAATTTGCTTATTAGTACTAGTTATTTCTTGTTATTAGTTTATTATAATCACTTGTTTTGTATTTCATTAAAACTCTAAAAAAACCAAAAATAATTCATTGCATAGCTTAGCTTAATTTGTGCTTATTTAGTTTTTAAAATCTGAGTTTAATAAGTCATTAAGTCATTTAAAGTCATTTTGAGTAAAAAATTTCCAAAGTCTTAAGTATATTCAGTATAAAAATCCAAAAACAGTTTCTAAAGTAGTGTTTGGTTTAAGGGTTAATTTGAGTCAAATCAAGTTTTTGGTAATTTAGTTTCCTTAATTCAGCTTTAAACCAGATTAAACTATAGATTAGAATAAGATTATACATGTTTTTAGTAGTTTTAAAGTGATTGAGTCTTTTCTTAAGTTTTCTCAGTTTTCATATCAGTACCATTAGCTTATTGAGTCAATTAGGGGTTGAATCCTTATTAGGTGTATTTTAAGGGGTCTAAAATCAGTCCTATGTTCCATTTGAGTCATTTAGAATAAGTCTTTTAAGAGTCAAATTTGCAAATTCTTAGTTTTCATAAAGTCCAAAAAAAAAAAAAAAAAAAGTTGTCAAGTCAAGTTTACGACTTATATTTTCAGCTTAATTGTGATCCAAAACTCTTAATTTTTATGTTTTTGAGATATTTAGATATCAATCTAAATCTATTTTAAGGTTTCATGGTCTTAGCTTATCATTTACTAGCCTAATTTTGGGATTAAAACTGCTTGGTCACACTGATTTTCATAAAGGGTAAAAAGGGTGAAATAAAATCTGTTCAACCCAGTGTTTTCAAAAGCTATTAAACAAACTCTAAAAAGCTTCTTTTGGACTGAAACTTGGTAAATTCAATCTATGCCAGCTTGTGATTGCTATTTGTGAATTTGAGCTTTTAGCTTCTTGATTTGTGGCTTGTGCATAAGCTCAAAACAGCCCTTTAGGCATGTTTTCACCTCAATATTTGGATTAGTGCTTATTAGTGATCTGGGCTTTTTAGATCATTAAGGTTGCTTATTTAGGTTTGAAATTGCTTATTATATTAGTTTAAAAGTCCTAGTAGCTTAATTAAGCTTGGCACAAGCTTATAGAAGCTTGTACCCCTTTAATTAGTTAACCCTTTTTGTTTTATTGCTTATTAGCCAGCTGTTAAGATTTTCTGCTTATTTTCAGTTTAATCTAGGTTAGTATCAGTTTTTTTAGATTTGCTTTTAAGTACCTCATTACTTAAGTAATAGTTCAAGCTTAAGAAAGCTTATTGAGTAAAATCAATTACTTTTAGTTTGGTTTTAGCTTAAGAGTGAATCTGTCACTTTTAATTGCTTTTTCTCTGCTTGTTTTCAAGTTTTAAAATTTTTGTCTTTTCAAAAAAATCCTTATTTCAGCTTAATTAAAAAGTCTTAAAAGAAAGTTTTCAAAAAAAAAAAAAAAAAAAAAAAAAAAAAGTGTGAAATTGAGAGGTGAGCTCGAACCTTAGACCCAACCTTTCCCACACCTTAACACAACACACACTCACCAACTGCCCTAGGGTCTTTTCTCGTTTGAGAATGGACCCTTAATCCTTCTAATCGAGTTTTTAGCTTTCAAGCTTTTTCTCTTTTTTGCCTTTTAACAGCGTGTATATAAAAGCAAATTTTCTTTTCTTTTTTTTATTAAATCCAGCACATCTAAAAGTACCTTTTCTCATCTTTTGGTATTTTTTTTCTTTTCGTTTAGTGTTTTTAATTATTTAATTAGACAAAAATAGTTTTTAATTCAAAAAAATAAAATAAAAGTAAAAAAAAAACTATCCAGCTTTTTTAAAAATTTTATTTTATAATTTAGGATTTAGGAAAAATATTATAGCACTTTTAGGATCTAATTTGCTCATTTTAGGTTTTACACTTGCATTACGTTGTTGGGTTTTACGCTTTTAGTTAATTTAGCATTTAGGACTATTTGTTTCTTGCTTATTTGTCTTAATTTCTTATTATTTGCTTATTTTGCTTAATTTATGCTTTTGCTTGTCTTTAAATTCTAAAACACCAAAACTCTATTAAATATTCAAACCACCCGATTTTAAAAAGACAAACCGATTTTCTATTGCACGCCTCGTTGGAGAACAACCCGGAGTATCCATACTCCTGTAATATATGTATTCTTGGTGGTTTGACTTCCCGTGACTCAATTTGGGACTTTCACATTTTTCTAGTGTGAATTTACCATTTTGCCCTTCCCGTGGTTTTCTTAATCTATATATAAGTTTCTTATTTACCATTTTGGGCTATTATGAAAGTTTCTTAAATGAAAAGAATGAGAAGGCATGTGGAGGTGACATGTGTCACCTTGCCACATCACCATACCCCACCCCACCACTTAGAAAAAAAATTTCCCGCCAAAAAATTTTTTTTTTTGTAAAATAAAATTTTTTTCCCGCCAAATTTTTACCGCATCACGTTATAAAGTTATCGCATCACAAATCATAATTTTAGTGCATTAAGGTTATAAATTATCGCATCACGGTTATAAAGTTACCGCATCACAATCATGATTTTAGTGCATTAATGTTATAACATTGATTTTAGTGCATCATAGTTGATGCACTTAACTATTAATTATGATGCAAGAACTTATAATAAAGATGCACCAAGACTTATTAGTGCATTAAGGTTATAAGTTACCGGGTCACAATTATGATTTTAGTGCATTAAGGTTATAAATTCTCGCATCACGCTTATAAAGTTATTGCATCACAATCATGATTTTAGTGCATTTAAGGTTATAACCTTGATTTTAGTGCATCATAGTTGATGCATCGAACTATTAACTTATAATAAAGATGCACCAAAACTTATTAGTGCATTAAGGTTATAAGTTCTCGCATCACGGTTATAAATTTATCGCATCATAATCATGATTTTAGTGCATTAAGGTTATAAACTTTTCATTTTAACATGTCTTCTCCGTGAAGTTATTCGCTTATTTTGTGAATATGTCACCTTCACATGTCTTCTCATTCTTTTCATTATAAGAAACTTTTCATTTTAACCTATATATATATATATTTATATATATATATATATATATATATATATATATATATATATATATATATATATATATATATATATATATATATATATATATATATATATATATATATATATATATATATATATATATAATATATATATATATACTTATATCAAAAATTTTGCCGCTATCGGGGAGTGTGTTACCAATCGATTCAAGTTTGAATATTAGTGTCTCAAGAACCTTCCGTGAAGTTATTCGCTTATTTTGTGAATATTTCTTATAAAAAATAAAAAAAAAATTAAAAAATCACAAACAATTTTCCTATAAGAGGGTATAAGGAGGGCTGCCCAACGAACTACGCCCTAAGGAAGAAGGTTAATAAAAGTTCCGTGCTTTCCGCCTCCCCCTCCTTTGTGCGTAATTTAGAGAGCTACCGAGCACGGTTATTAATCGATTACAAAAATATTGTTTTCAATTTTTCTAATTATAAAACCGAAAAACATTTTTTTTCAATTTTTTATTTTTCTATTTCTTTTCTTTTTAGTGCATGCGCACTCGCCTCAATCGAGACGTTATCACAATTGAAGAATAGACGCACCGAAGTTACGTGCTATTATTGAAGAACCCGCTCAAATCATGGCGGATACTCGAACAATGTCCGAGTTACTCCAAGCACCCACCAAGGGTTACGGAGACGCCATCTTTGTATCACAAATTGATTCCAAAATTATGAGCTTAAACCCATTTACTTCAACTAATTTCATCAAACCAATTTCACGGTTTTGAAAGGGATGACCCCACGCCAAGACATCCGATGGTTCAACAAGTTGACCTCAACTATTAAATTTGGGGTCCTCATGACAAAATTAAATTGATGTTATTTCCTTTCTCACTTGAGGGGCAACCCGGATATGGCTTGAGAAAGAACGCCTCGTTGCATCACAACATGGGATGAATTAGTTTCAAAGTTTATTAATCAATTCTTTCCTCCGCCAAGGACTACAAATCACGAAACAATATCTTAATTTCCAACAAAGATTTGACCAAAATTTCGGTGAGGCTTGGGAGAGATTTAAAGATCTCCTGAAAATGCCTACACCACGGTTTCTGAGTTACATCGATTGATACGTTCTACAATGCCTTAACTCAATCCGACCAAGATTCGCTCAATACTGCCCACCGATGGCAATATCTTGAGTCGCATAATCGAAGAGATATATTGACGATCATCGAAAACAAATCGAAAGTAATCGACATAAAGAAATAAACCGATTGTTTCTAAAGTCAATAACAATAATCCTTCGCAACACACAAAACTAAGATGGTTGAGCTTATCGATGGTATTCGATGCATGATGCAGAATTCAAGAATCAAACTCAAAACCCGAGTCCCGTCAAAGCTATTATCGAGACTTGTGTTATTTGTGGTGGTCCCTATCCGTACAATAATTGTCAAGCCATCGATGGCAACCTCGGCAATGCTACCGTAGCCACCGCAAATTATAATCAAGGATTCCGAGCCAACCAAATGGACCACCCGGTTTAGCACCTGCTCAAAATAATAACCAAAACTGTTTTCATCGTAATCAAAACCAAGTTTTTAATCGTGAAACTTTAACCAAAACCGTGGTGCAAATTTCAATTATCACACCACCACCATAAAATTTTCAAGTTCGGTCTCCACAACAAGTTTTCAACAACCCCTCCTCAAGTTGGACCAAATCAATATTTTATGAGCTACATGAAGAACAACGATCTTAACATTAGAGCAATGCAAAATCAAATTAACAACATGAGGGTTGAACTAAAAAGGAAATTGATGCGACTTTGAGCAAGCAAACAAATGAGTTGAAGAATATGATGAGTAATTTTATTCAAATGAACCAACCTCATGTTCTTAGAAACCCAATACACACCAAATCAACCATCTACTTCTTCTTCTTCTCTCCCTAGTAACACAATTGCTAACCCACAAGGTGATATAAAAGCTATTACCACCCGTAGAGGTGTTTCGTATGATGGACCCACGGTTCCTACTTGTTGGAATCACTCCTAAACCTAAATCAAGTGTTAGTGATTCATATGTAATAGTTAGCTTAATTATGGCCTTTATATTTGTTATTAGCTTAAGCTTATGTAGAAGGCCCATGAGCTTAGGCCCATGTCCTTTAAGGAAAGGAAGGGAGTAGGAGTGTTGCCTAGCTCCCTTCCTATAAATACCTTGTAATAACCCTCACTGAGGGTTGGTTGTTCAATTCACTCTCATTCACATCTCTACGCATAACCGTGTCATTCATACGTGTGTGTTTGTTTGATTATTGTTCATCAGATCTTCTTTCTTCTCTATTCTTTCTATTAATGCTTGTGTTGTAAACTTAGTGACCTAACGGTGGTATCAATCACCAAATAGTTGGGTGAATCGTTATTGTTTTGAAGTGGGTTTTTGGTCCTGCGTAAAACAACGATTCAACTTTGGCTCGCTTAAAAAGCGATTTTTACACGCTTTAATCCAAGATTCTTGTACTTTCAACGCTTTAAGGTGTTAAATAATTGTTTTTGGCAAAAGTTTCAAACTTTACGCGTGGATCATTGTTTTAAGCTAGTTTTGCACGAGGGTTTCGTTCTAGGCCCAACTGTTTAGACACTTTGGATCATCAAATTTCACACTTTTGTGTTATTTTGGTGATATTGAAGCTCTTTCATCACAAAATCTGGTTTAGAAACATCTTTGGGCAAAAGTCATTTTACGAGTAAGTCTACGCCAGTATCAAAACCCTAAACTTACGCGTAACTTATTCCTTGGTTTGATCTTCGCCAGGTGGTTTACTCGTGTTTTCTTGCTTGGATAAGCTTCGAAAATACGTCGACTTGGGATATCTTTTGCACCGTGATAGTGTAAAAGATCACTTGGGCAAAACCCTAAAATTACGCATAAGCATAAGCTACGCGTAGAAACTTCACGCATAAGATTTATCTTACGCCTAAGCTTTGTCTTCACGATAAGGTCATCCTACGCCTAAGTTTTCACGCATAACTTCTTGTTTTACGATAACTTAGTGTTTTCACCTTCCTTACGCCGTAAGCTAAATCTCGCGTAACTCTTGTCGTTACGCTGTAACTTTGGTGTCTTTACGCATAAGTGCTACTTGGTTTATTGTGATTTCTACGCCTAAGGATACTTCATCAACAAAGGTTCATTCGAATACAAAGATCCATTTTATAACACAAGTTTTTCAACATGTCACAACCACCATACTCTAACTATTTTCACACTTACACTCAACGACAACAACAACTAAGTCCACAACATCAACAATGGAATCAACAACAAGCAATTTATCAACAACAATTTAATCAACAACATACTCCACAACTTGAGCAATTCCACCACCACAAATGGTTCAACCACCACCAAGTCTTCAAGTTCAACCCTACACAAACGATTTCAATCAACATCCATCAAGGAACACTATGAAGGAACCCACTTGGTTTGCAAAGATATGTGAAGCTTTAAGCGACCAACAATCAATTCATGAGGTGGATCACTTGATAGACCTCCAATGCTCACTCCAGAAACTACGATCAATGGGTAATTAGGTTCTTTAGGTTTTGTGATCGAAGAAGCCACATGGAAAGTTCTTAAAGATGGTTATCTTGGAAAGTCCATTTGGATGCCCATCATCATTGTGCAGGAGATCCAAATGCTAATCCACCAAGAGATGAACAATCAAACATTGCTCTTTATGCACGGAACGCAGCGTAGAACTTCTACACTATGAAGGCGATGAGCTTGCAATGCAATATATCCTCTTAGGATTACCAAACCCAATTCTTCAAGTGTTGATGCTCAAAAGATCGTAAAGGCAATGCTGGAACATATTCATCTTCTTATGGAAGGATCTGTGACTCAATCGGGAGGATATGGAATCCAAAATTTACTTGGCTTATGAACACTTCATGATTGAACACGAGAGACACTAGAGTCTTATCATCATCGATTCTCGGACATCATAAATGATTTGGATAAACACAACATCATCATGCCAAGAATTGCAGTTAATACTAAGTTCCCGAGTAGTCTTGGTCCGAATGGGAGAAGTATGTCATTTTTCTCCGTCGGCTTAAGAACATGCATCATTCTACATACGGATTGTTGTACGATTACTTGAAGCCTCATCAAAAGGAAGTTGATAAGGAAAGGATTCTCCATGCTCAAATTGCTTCATCTTCACATCCGAAAATCAACAACTTGCCTTATATGCTCAAAACGGTTATCCTCCTCAACCAAGAACTCAACCAATCGCCACTATCACACCAAATGATCAATCACAGCAATCTCAACATAATCAATTGGTTCCTTACAACAACAACAATGATCGTGCACTTTATAGTCAAGCTAATGAGGAACCGATCCGTCAAGCATTGCAACAAGGATTTGTTATGATTGCTAATGCTTTTGGCGTTATACAAACAAATCCAACAATCACATTCGTTCCTCATCAAACACAAGGAATCAGTTGTTGTGAACAATGGACGAGTTGAAGTTCGTAATCGTGGTTATGGTCGCCGATGGGCGGTGGTCAAGGGTTTAATGCTATGGGTAGGAATAACAACGAGCTCAAGTGGTGGAACAAGGAAATGCTCGAGAATGGGTTGAATGGTCTTCATGCTACAACCGCAATGAGAAGGGACACTGGCTAATGCATGCCCAAAGACAAGGACTAGGGGCGTGCTTATCACAAGGAGGCTTTACTTTTGGCTCTTAGGATGAAGTCAGGAACTCTCACGCATAAAGAACACAGTTTTATGGCGTATGCAGACTCGGATGATGATATGGAGGACTTGCAGCCAATGCAACAATTATGTTGATGGCTAATATGCATGAGTTACACATGAGTGACACAGCCCAGTAGTGACATCGATGGCTTGTCTCGGTACCCAAACAAACCATATTTATCTCGATCTAATATCTTCGCCAACATCTCGAACCCTACAGGCTCGAATGTTCAAATGAGTCGTCCACATCTCATTCGACGATTTTAACTAGACCCGTAGTTACATTTGACGATCAAGATGACCTTATGGTTTCTTGATAATCAAATTGACTCGTGGTTATACTTGAGGATCTAGATAATGATCATGTTGTGACTCACGTTGAACACACCGAACTTTTGCCTCGTCGGATGTTGATTTGTGGCTTAAAAACCAACAATCCATAGTAGAGGAACGTCGGCAAGAATCGTGACTTAAAAAGTAAAATGCACATTAACCAAGGATTTTGAATGTTTAGAAATGCAACTCAACTTTTTCAAAACTCAAGAAAAACGTGAAAAGGTTTTGAAGCCGCCTTTGCTAAATCTCATCAAAACGAAAAATATTTAGAGACGGATGCATGATCTAGCCGCTTCAAGAATGCTTTGTTGTCTCGAAATAGAACAATCAAACATGAACATAAAAAGCAAATTAACGCCTCACCTTGGAAAATCAAAAGCTAAGGTTTGAGTTGTTAACTTGTCAAAACAGTTCTCTGCATACAAAAGCATTCAACGAAACGAATAGATGATCATCTTGAAGAAATTATCGGCTTGCAAAACAAACTTAAAGAGTTTAAAACTGTTGTTTACAAACATGGTGAGTCAAGAATCGCTATTGAAAAGTTTACTTTAAAACCCAATCCAAATGGATATGGACCGAAT
The DNA here is from genome assembly GCA_022545495.1 of Chrysanthemum lavandulifolium. Taxonomy (NCBI): domain Eukaryota; kingdom Viridiplantae; phylum Streptophyta; class Magnoliopsida; order Asterales; family Asteraceae; genus Chrysanthemum; species Chrysanthemum lavandulifolium. Next base: position 163,606,105 of record CM040246.1, read on the forward strand.
CTTGCGACATAAACCTAAGCTTTCAACCAAAGCATTCAAACCAAATCTCGAAGTTTCCGGTGCGAGAATATAAAATTGATAATTACTGTTATGAGTGTTGTTGAATATCATCTTCAAGAGGAATTAGATGCGTAAGACGAGTCGATCAAAATTAGAAACTGTTGTTTACAACAAACCTTTAACTATTCAAAACCGGTCACTTTCACACACCAACGGATTCTTCTAACACACCAAGGATTATCATAAAAACGCCTCGAGTCTTCTAATGTTAATCCCAACCGATTATGCACAAATTTTTGTCCTTTACCTTCCATCAATGAAGTAATTCAAAACCCGAAAATCGCAAAATTCTTAGATATTTTGACCTTTTCATGGTCGACCTCAAAACATGAGATAGAATATCATTCGAAATCAAAGTTCAACACTTTCAATCGCCTCTGGCGCGAGAACAAAGAGACATTTTTCAGAAAAATCTTTACCAAATGTTAAAAATTTGAAACATTGTGCATTGTCTTGGGAACGGACTTTCATAATGAACTTGGAGTGATGAAGGTCGCGAGAAAACGAAACATCTATTTCTAATACTAAACGAAAAGAAAATGTTGAGAAAAGATGTTGATCGACTCTTGAAAGATGTTATCTGGCCGATATCCATAATGTTGTGTTATTCAATTCTTGCCACATGCATCCGATTATATCTCACGACATCGTTGATAATGTTGTAAATCTGAGAATCATCGATAATGTGCTTCGATCGAGTCTTTAAAAGTTGAAAACGAACGCCTCTTAAACGAAGCTTTCAAATGCAAAACGTTGTCTTCAATGGTGTCAAAAGATTGTCAAAATCGTGAACTTTCCTTGCAAAACAAAATCCACCAGGTTGCAATCAAACAATTTTAATCCAAAATTTGAGAAACCGGATGATCAAAACGTGTCTTTGAAAAGTCAAATCTCAAAATATGAACAAGAACTTGTAAAAGTTAAACAGAATATGGTGTCATATTTGATTTACTCAATACGACTCGTCATGAAGCATCAAACTAACTTGATCACTATCTTGCACACACTAGAGAAGTAATGAATTTTGTCGGTAATATTCGCTCGAAAATCAAGATTTGATTCACACTATCTTTAAGTTAAGAGAAATATTAGAAAGTATGAACAACTTCCGCCATCTGTGATTAAGAGAATAGCACCAAGAACACTTAGTAATCGTGAACCTAGAATGCCTATCGCCAAAACACAAGTTGCTAACGTGCTTCCTTCTACTGAAACAGAATAGTTGCCTCTTTTCCAAACGTCCGCACTTCACGCCTAGGATCACTACATCAAGAATAGGAAGTTGCGACCCAAGAAAAGATCAATAAGGAATGCTAAAGTAGAAGAACACCCTAGACTATGAATAAGACTCACGTTGTTTCCACTATAGATATTGCGCCCGGAAAATGTAATAGAAATAGTGATGTAACGAATGCTAAACCTTAAGTACTTTTGATATTCAACCGATGCACCTTGTGTTATTTGTCGTAAAAGTATGAATTCGATTGTCATGACAAATGTGTTGCTAAAGCTATCATCTCTCGCTTAAGGAATCCTAAGAATCGAATACCTCTAGGCCCACTAATCATTCTAAGTTTGTGCTTGGTAGACCGCCTCTTTAGATTCTAAGAACCGCATTGATGTCCTCAGCTCCGGGGCCACCTCCTAGGAATGTAGTACCACCTAGTGCATTCACTAAGACTAAAGCAAATACTAGTTGGAGATGGCGAAATGGATATATAACACACTAGGATTTAAATGGATGCCTAAATTTATTGATGTGTATGTTCACTATAATCGCTTCCGAACCCTCTAACATTTCGGGTTCCACATCTACTTTATTCCATCCGTGTCGTTCGTGTGTAATGCAGGTTGTTAATTCCAAGATCCGGACTCAACTAGAGTATATAATAACAATGATTGAACATGCAAAGCGGAATAATAAGAACACAATCAAAGTTACCAACAAGGTTTTTCAAATAAAACTAATGATCCTCTATGGATCTTTACACCCTCCCTATAGAGGTTTTTTTCATGAATATTTTTATCAAAAAGTTGTTCCTAATACATAAGACCTAAGTTCCTTTTATAGACAAGGAACACTATTCCCTCTCTAGGGAAAAGTACAAGCATGCAAGCATTTACTACGCATGCACCTAACAAACATAGACTACGCATGCACCTAGACAAGCATGCAACTAATCATATGTTTTGTCCCATACACATGCCCATTCATGCTTGGGCAGTACAATAATAAAGATGGGCTAATATATAAATAATACAGCGCATGCATACTCCACGTGTAATCACGACTTCAGCAGAAACACGGTGACTGCTTCACTACTTCAGCAGACTCCACGGCTTCACTACTTCAGCAGAATCCACGACTTCAGTACTTCAGCTTCACTACTTCAGTAGATTCCACGACTTTAGTACTTCAGCTGAATCCACGCTTCAAGATTTCAAAGAGAATCCACGCTTCAAGATTTCAAATAGAATCCACGGCTTCAAGATTTCACCGCTATATCTCCACTACTCAAGAGAATAACTTCAAAGATAGTTCCTACTTTGTATGTTTATAGTACTTCAACAGTAAACTCTTCTTCAAAGTTAGAATCCATTGTTTCTCTATCAGCAGAATGGGCATGCATAGTCTATGTTCCTAATACATAAGACCTAAGTTCCTTTTATAGACAAGGAACACTATTCCCTCTCTAGGGAAAAGTACAAGCATGCAAGCATTTACTACGCATGCACCTAACAAACATAGACTACGCATGCACCTAGATAAGCATGCAACTAATCATATGTTTTGTCCCATACACATGCCCATTCATGCTTGGGCAAGACAATAATAAAGATGGGCTAATATATAAATAATACAACAGATGCATACCCACGTGTAATCACGACTTCAATAGAACACGGTGATCGCCTCACTACTTCAAACAGACTCCACTGCTTCACTACTTCAACAGAATCCACGACTTCAAGATTTCAGCTTGTTTCACTACTCAAGAGATTCCACGGCTTTAGTACTTCAAATGAATCCACGGCCAAGATTTCAATAGAATCCAGCTTCAAGATTTCAAATAGAATCCACGGCTTCAAGATTTCAAATGCTATATCTCCACTACTTCAAGAGAATAACTTCAAAGATAGTTCCTACTTTTGTATGTTTATAGTACTTCACAGAAACTCTTCTTCGCCAGAATCCATTGTTTCTCAATCGCCAGAATCATCTTTCACGTAATTCCCAACACAGTGATATGATCATTCTCCGGATTGTTGATACGGATGTTCCCGACACATGACAGCAACCTTAAACTGTTATCAAACTTTATTTCAAATTTCATTGGCACCGCCGATTCGGAATGATCACTCAGAGCTATCATGGGCTACGGAGACTATATCAATGGGAACATCGAAATTAGCGTGGTTTATTATGTGGAAGGCCCCGGTCACAACTGCTTTCGAGGGTCGATTGTGATGGAGATTTGGAGGTTGCTTTCAGGAGAAATCTTGTTTCATTCGTGATCTACAAGGAAACGACCTTATGTCCGCTCGCGTAACTCAAGTCTTTACACTATCTCTATGCAAGACATGGTTGCTTCATCTCCCATCCGCTACTTTCAAAGGCAACATCAACAAAATCTCGCTATGGCACCGTCGCCTCTCACATTTAAACTTTCAAACTATAACCAATCTTGCTCGAAACAAACTAGTTGAAGGTCTCCACGATTCCGGTATTCTAAAGATCACCTTGTCTACCGTGAACAAGGGAAAAGCACTCGTGCTCATTTTCCTTCAAAGGTGGAACACGCCTCAAAGATGTGCTTCATCTTCTTCACATGGATTTGTGTGGCCCGATGCGCATGCAAACGATCAATGGCAAATGCTACATCTTAGTAATTGTTGATGACTATTCACGATGGACTTGGGTCTACTTTCTTCAAGCAAAGACCAAGCTCCACAAATGATCATCACCTTTCACGAAAATTCAAGTTCACTCCCGAACACCGTCCGCCAAATAAGAATGCATAAAGGAACCGAATTTTTTAACCAAACTCTTCGAGAATTTTATGAGAAAGTGGGAATTGAGCATCGACATCTATTACACGTACACCGTAACAAAACGGAGTTGTTGAAAGATTTAAACCGAACGTTAGTGGAAGTCGCAACAACAATGTTAATCAATGCTAAACTTCCAGATTACTTATGGGCGTAAGTCGATTCATCGCATGCTATACTCAAACCGTTCTATGATTACTAAACGCCACAACAAAACACCTTTTGAGCTTCTCCACAACCATAAACCGAATCTCAAACACTTTCATGTATTTGGATCCTTTGCTATTTGAATAATGATCGTGATGATTTTGGAAAGCTCAAAGCCAAAGTCGACATTGGAGTTTTATTCGATATTGTGAGAATTCCAAAGGTTACCGAATCACGGAATCGTCGTACAAAGCAAAGTTATGGAAACGATTCATGCTCATTTTGATGAACTTACTAAATGGCTTCCGAGCATATGACTTGGAACCCGGTTACAACCGCTTAAACTTCCCTCAAAACCCATCATCACCGAACAAAGCCCCATCTCACTCGCAAAAAACGGAAAGGTTATTTGTCACTGCTCGCTGGACGATATTGATGAACGTGTTCTGTGTATCCACTGCTCACCGCTCAACCCGATACTACTCTTATACATGATACACCGCTACAACAACTACCGTTGAAGAAGCACCACCGATTGACTCCACCACAACAGCTTGAACAAACCGCTTCCAACAATGATGAACCGCCGATGATGTTCTTAATGAAGTACCCCACCCGCAGATTTTGATCCAAATGCGTTTTTAACCCGTTTGCTAATGAAATCTGCGCACGATGTCGCGGAATCATCAACAAACCATTTGAATCCTCGAATCGCACAATGTATACCAACATCAACCTCTACACATCGATGGACAAAAGACCATCCTCCGCAAATATTATTGGCAACCCGAATCAACCAATCGTTACGAGACAACGTCTTCACACGATGGTGAACATTGCATTTATGCACTCACCGTCCGCCAAACCGAGCCTAAAAACATTAAAGATGCAATGACAAAAGACAACTAGATTGAATCCATGCAGAAGAACTCAACCAATTCAAACGTCTTGAAGTATGGGAATGGTTGAAAGACCAACGGGGTCTACGTCATTGGTCTTAAATGGATTTGGAAGAACAAATTGATGTCAAGGGAACGAATCGTAAACAAGTCACGCCGGTGGCTAAGGGTTATCGGCTGGAGGAGGGTATTGACTTTGAAGAATCATTTGCTCGGTTGCTCGCCTTGAGGTCGCTCGGATATTTCTCACGTCGCGGCTCATATGAATATGACGGTCTTTCGATGGATGTCAAACCGCGTTTTCAACGGACAACTTAAAGAAACGGTTTATGTCACCAACCGCACGGATTCGTTGATCCCGAGTTCCCGAACCATGTCTACAAACTGAACAAAGCCCTGTATGGTCTCAAACACGCTCCTCGGGCATGGTACGATAAGCTATCATCTTTCCTCATTGCCAATAATTTCACCAAAGGTTCGGTCGACCCTACTCATTTCATTCAATATCACGGGCACATATCTTAATTGTTCAAATTTACGTGGATGACATTATTTTTGGGTCTACACATAAAAAGTACTCAATCGCTTTTGCAAAACTAATGAAGAAAATTTTGAAATGTCCATGATGGGTGAACTTACGCTCTTTCTAGGATTGCAAGTTCATCAATCACCCGTGGTATTTTCTTGAGTCATCCAAATATGCCCTTGAATTGTTAAACAAATTTGAATGAAAACCCGTGACACTTATGCCACACCAATGACTCATACCAAGAAGCTAGACACCGATTTACATGTGAAATTAGTGGACCCTACCAAATACCGAAGTATTATTAGGTCTCTCATGTATCTAACTGCCAGCAGACCGACATTGTCTTTGTTGTTTATCTCTGCTCCGCTATCGATCGAGACCAATCGAAACCCACCTCTCGAGGCTAAAAGAATCCTCCGATACATCAAGGGAACCATTAACTTGGGATCCGTATCCAAGGATTCTCGGTTTTGAACTAATTGCTTTTTCGTATGCCGATCACGCAGATGTTTAGATTCACGGAAAAGTACTTCAGAGCACTACAATTTCTTGGTGATAAACCGTGTCCGGCAATCGAAGAAGCGTGATTGTACATCGTCATCAACCAAGCGTAATATGTAGCCATGTCGGTGTTGTGTTCAAGTCCTCGGATGAGAACACAACTCAAAGACTATGATTACGTATTTGACAAAATCCCGATGTATTGCGACAATCGAGTGCCATTGCGATCTCGTGCAACTCGATTCAAAGACTAAATCAAAGCACATCGATCTTCGCTATCATTTCATCAAGGACCATGTGGAACAGTGCAGTTGAATTATACTCAGTGGTACAGAATACCAATTGGGATCTACTCACCAAAGCCTTGCCTCCCGCTAGGTTTAATGAGTTGGTCCACGGATTGGTATGCGGTGCTTGACTCAAGAGGAATTGGATGAACTCTTAAAACAATCTTAAAACCACCAAACACCAAAATCTCTTTGTAAATAATTTTTCAAAACAAAATATAAAATAGAAAATCGATAAAACAACAAAAATATTCTTCTATCTATATTTCTTCAAACATGGCAAGTACATTTCTTCCGTCAACACTCAAATCTTTCAAAATTCAAGATTTTTTCGATCAAGTGTTGAGGGGAGAAAATAAATTTTAACTGTTTCAAAATAACCGCAGTACTTGCATGTTACCTTATCCCGGTTGTTCCTTTAATATTGGTGGTCACATTTACGGTTTCGACACTCCTCGGACTAAAATTTATAACCTTTCATTATTTCTTAAGTCGAGGGGGAGTGTCGTCAAAGTTATTTCCAAGTATTCTTCGTTTGGTAACAAAAATGGAAGTTAAAAGGCTTTGGATGAAAATGGAAAAGGTGGAGGGACTAAAACTGCCAAAAGCTTAAAGTTATTTTAATAAAACTTCTCCACCTAACTTCACCACTTCACATTTATTACTAACACCAAACTAATCCTACGCCTATAAATCGTTCAACAAATCCGAAGTTTTGATCATTGATCTGTAAGTGATTTTGTGTTTGTAACACGTTTTTAAACATTGGTTTTGATTTTCAAACGAATCCAACGGTTAAATTTACGTATATGGTCGATTTTGTGTTCTACGCATATGCGTAAGAACACATGATCATGTTTGTGAGTTTGAGGTTAAAAGGATAGTGTCAAAACGTTTCTTTAACATCACTAATACCATTTTTCTACTCAAAACGCACCCAGAATCACGTATTGGTTGAATTTGAAAAACTAGGGTTTATGCGTGGGTTTGGGTATTTTCAAATGTGAATATTTTTGGTCAAAAAGATAGTTGTGTGATGTTGTTATCATGGTGAATTGATGATATGTAGGCTTTAAAACAACCCAGAAACTCTAATTGATTGAGAATTAGAGATTAGGGTTTAATGTTCTTGAGATTTGGGTATTTTTGATTCACTGCAAATTGGATGTTAATACTTGGTTATATCACGCACATGACTTCTTAGAACTACCAGAAAAACTTTGGTGCAAATTCCATGGCTAGATTTCTTACGCGTAACTCATAAACTTTAGGGTTTTAGTTTACGACAAGGTTCTTTACGCCAGAATCGCTTGATTGAGTATTTGTGAGTAAATCATATACAATGAATGTGGGTGTTAATATTGATCTTTGTGATGAATTTATTTCGTGTTTGCTACTCGTAAAAATCGAATCAAGGTTGTTAACCATCTACGATAAGGATCACCTTACGTAGCATGTTATGCGAAGAGAAATCTTATGCGTAGCGTTTACGCGTGAGGTTCTCTAAAGGGACCACGCGTATCCCGTGAAGGATATGCGTAACAAGGACCTCACGCATAAGGTCTACTTCACGAGTAAGCCTTACGCCGTAAGGTTTTATATGCGCCACGCGTAAGCTCTACGCATAAGGTCCCTTGTTCCTACGCGTAATATTTCTTACGCGTAAGTCAGGATCCTACGCTTAAGCTTGCGTTTACGCGTATATAAGCTACCATTTCTACACCTAAGCCTTGATTAAACCTTCATTATGAATTGTTACGCGTGCAAACTTGTAAATAAATAAATCATGACGTCACGATACCAATAATGTCACTAATAAACTTAAACGTTTGATATGTTGTGAAAAATAAGTGATAACATAAACTTTAAAACTTAAAGTTAACTAACTCGCGAAACTTATCACGACTTCATTAGACTATTGGACAAACAAGTGACTTTGGACTCAGAACAATCATTGACTCATCACATTCAATAATTAGACAATAAAACCCTCTCGTTGACTAACATTATGTCTTTCGATATGTTGGTACTTTTGGCTAAATGTGTTTGAGATCACGACATGGAAGCTCAAATGAATGTGGATGCACCAAACGTTCTCACCATTGTCGATATTTTCCCGCATGGCTATCCAATGAAGATTGGAAAGAACAATCTCGAGTTGACTTTGAAACTCTCACCGCTCGGAATCTTCTTGTCTCATTGCGGTGGATATTCAAGAATCATCCCTATCGAACATGCTCACCAACTCGCCCATCGTTGGGAGATCTACATACAGCAATTCGGAATACAATGCAGATGATCAAAGGTCAAATGTCGTGACGGTGACGCCAATCACAAGCAAATCACCATCACTCATGCGGACTTACGGCCGTTCTCCTCATTCCCGACATCATACCAAATGAATACTCACGCACCCATCAAGAGACGGTTCGCAATTCTTGATTGATATTGGGTATGACGAAGCTTGTGGGTTATTAATAAGCATTCTCACGTGGATCTTAAGAACATTCCTCACCTTGGAGAACCCTTTATATCATCATCACAAAATCTGCTTCTAGTCGTGGCGGTGGCTATGAGCATCCCAAGCTCGTGAACCGCAAATCTTTGGGCTCGATCAACATGAAACACATCAAAATTGAAGCTCGATATGGGATGACATGATGACCTTCCTCAAAAGATTGGCTCAAAGATTCCTTATATCGATACACAAAACTGTTGATCCAAAGAGCTCTTGGACTCAATTCGATATCCCAAGAGAATCAATGACCCCGACAATCTTGACGTGTTGTCCGAGCCCACTCTAACAATCATATTTAAGGAGTCAACTACCAAGAAACAAGGTCTTTGTGTTGCGGATCTCCTTCTCTCGGATGAACTCAAATAGCTCTATTCTTATAAAAGATATTTGGTAGCCGTGAAAGAGAACAAAGTTGGTTTTCTAGATGAAAATCTTCCGCACACCTACAAGGAGAACCGTAAGAGAGTGGAGTGCCGCAAGCACCGAGAGTCGAGGAAGTTTCCAAGAGGAATCCTCCACGAAAAGGACTGCTCTTCTAAGGAAGCTATTCCCATTCCCGTGCCAAAGCTCGAACCGCCAAGAAAGCTAGTGGACTTAAAGCTCAAGATACACAATCGATGAAGAGGTCTTCTACTCAATCGCAATCAAGCACCTCCTTCAAGAGCAAAACCTCCCATCCACCAGCAGATATAAGCAAAGGGAAGACTCCAGTGATTGAGCACGAAGAGGAAAGCTCGGAAGAAGAGCCACCGAAACCGACACAGGAGGAAGTTCAAATTGTTAGACTCCAACACGCTATGTAAAGAATTTGCTAAGGATCAAATGGGTGGCCCCGAGGTCAAGTGGTGAAGTTCAACCTACACGGATCCTCGATGCGGTTAATCGACCCGATAAGGGAACTGGTGCCATGTAAACTCCCGGAAAATTTCAATGTACTTAACGCTCTAATATGAAATTAAACACGATCTATTTCGTCATGAAATTTTCTAAACATCACATTTGCATATCATTTGGCATATGCATGATCAACGCAGCTTGAGCGTTCAAAACTATACCGTTGTGATCAGAATAAAATTCCCCACGATCTTGATAATTTTAAAATACGAATCTAATACGTAAAATTTATAAAAATACGAATTTAATTATAGTTAAAATATATTAAAATTGTGATTGGGCCTCGAAATTCATTGGAATTTTCACAACTCGAACCCAGCTCGTTAATGGGCCTTGTAACCGGATCAAGCCCACACCATTATTTCTTTTGGGCCTAACTTATGTACACGAACCAACTAGAAGAGCCCAACACCTTTCTTTCCTTTTTTTGGGCCTCGCTCAATGTGATCAAATCCCCAAAGCCCATGTATATGTATTGAGATTAATATGTTGTGCTTCCTTTCTTGTAATCGGACAAAAAAAAAGAATCAAACCAAACTAAGCAAATGTTCCAAACGAACATTACAAAGAAAATGACAACACCAAGCAAAATAAATCTCCCTTGGTTACTTGTGTTGCGTGTGTGTGTAGTCAAGGAGACAAACCACCATACTTAGACACCCTAACCACATTATTTAATCACCTATACCTTTGACCTACCCATTTGACCTCATAAACCAATGGATCTTATGTCTTTCATGAAATGACTAAACTAAACCATGTCCTAAATCTTGGCTGCCATACAAGCACGCCCACAAACAAACACCCTTGTCTTCCTACTTTCTTGAAACCAAGGAAGAACAACTATAGAATATTCAAAACTCCATACCTAGTTTTCCTTTATATATCACACTTCTAACACCAAGTAAAACACACATACCATTCATCTTATCACTCACAAACTCTCTCAACTTACACTAAAGAAATCATCCACTGTGGAAGTCGAACAAGGAAAAGAAAACGTTGCAAGGGAAAATAGGAGAACATTTGGGTAAAAATAGGAATACGGGTAAAAAGTTATAAGGAGAACAAGGAGTACTTGAGTTCATTCGACACTTTCACTCATCTCACGATCATCTCCACTCCAAGTGAGTCAGAAGTTTGAACCTTCTTACATTTCATTTTCGATATTTTTGTTATCACGAGTATAATGTCACACGATACAAATGCACCAAATGGATCGACTAACTCAAACCTACATCGAGCCCAAGGAAACCAAGAGCTCTTTCGAGCTTATTTGTATAAGTCGAACCTATAAGCTCATCACCTTGTGGAAGGAATGGAAATAAAAACTAAAACGAAAACCATGCAAGCCACGACATAAAACAGTAGCAAGTAGACTAAAATAATAACACAGGAACTACATCTTAAATATCATGTCGTGTACGAAACGAAGCATAAGTATCTCTAGCTCAGTTGGTTAGCATGCGTGGGTTTTAGGCAAAAGGTCCATGGTTCGAATCCAGTCTATGGCTTTTTTCATTCCTTTTTATTTTGCAACTATCACCTATTGACAGATTTCACCCCTCAACTTCAACTATTTAACTAGGGTAAAACATAGTTCTAAAAATGTAAAAATCCAACTTCTGAAAATATCTTGCAAAAACCGTTTTCACGAGGGACTAAAAGCGACAATTCTGGAAACTTTAAGCATGAGATATTTTTGGGTACAAATTGCCCTTTTTCCAAAATATAAGGGCCAAACTCGTACTTTTTGTAACTCGAGGGTAAAAAGTGTAAATTCGGGAAAAGTTTAGAAAAACTTATAAACTTATAATGACTTTATAAAAACGATTATTTTGATGACCTAAAGTTATAACGAGAATTATTTCGTCGATATCTAATTAAACCTATATATCTTTATAAGTATATAGATATATGAAACCGTTATAAATTATCGACACAACTTAAAGTAAACAAACTAAACTTTTGACAACACCGTCATATTTATAAATCTACGCTCATACCACTCTATTGAATTATATATTCAAAGCTCTATCATTTTAGTCGTAAACCAAACGTTTATCATTATTCTGAGACTTGCCACCTCATTCTTAGGTTCCGGGTAGGAGCCAATGCTATATCACACTTGATCTTTTTGTGATTTATTCATCGAATCGCTAAGGTGAGTTCATAGCCCCACTTTTACTCTTTTAACTGCTTTTATAAACTCCTTGGGGAGAATACATGCTACTACGCTTTTATGATCACAATTGCTTGAAAACTGTTTGTTGTTCTCTTGATATTATGACTCGCCTAAGTTGTTTGCCAAAAGTCCCTACATCATGAACCATTAATCACTTGAGTGAACGCAAATATCGTGGATAGTACTATGGAATTGACGACCCGACTCGGTTATCGGAAATAACCGGGCGCACTATATTTGGTATCTCTATGTAATTGGCTATTACATCTCGTAGGGCAATTTTATTTACTTACACCAAGAATTTAGGTGTATGCGATTAGTTTGGTGTCATGAGCTTAGTGCAATAATATCAACTATCTTTATGGGCGATAACAACGTAGCCCATGGCTTATCTTAAACTTGAAAATCTTGTGATCAACTGCTTATTTACTAAACCTATGAATTCACTCAACCATTGTGTTGACTTTTTAGCATGTATTTTCAGGATAAAAAGGTGATAGCTAACTTTGGAGGCGCTTGGGCATTGGCATGGCATGGTCATAGATGACTCTGATTTACGTATGGGGACCAAACTTTATTAATGGGCCATTTTCCGCAACAATTCAAACTTTGTAAACTCTAATTTACTTCAATAAATGAAATCTTTTATGAAAAAGTTATTATTTTTCACTTTGTGTCATGATCCAATTGAGTAGCATCCCGAAAACCTTTTCTTCCGCTGCAAACCATTTTTGGGGGTGTTACAGATTGGCATCAGAGCCTTGGTTATAGAGAACTAGGAAATTTTCAAAACCTATACTATAACCACTTTTACAAAACTTAATCCTATGACCGCCACATGCCTGCCTGCCAAGCTGATTGCCTCACTTATGACTCGTTGAAGTCATCTTTGATTAGATATGTGTTTTATTACTGAGAACTTAGTCTCACTATTAGCTATGATTGCCTTACTTATATGTATGATTATATAATCATTTGCGCTATGCCTTCTCCCCATATAAATGAAATGTTTATTCGTCTTGCATAACAAACTTTAAAGACATTAGGACATGTTATCGGTATAACTAAGCTAAGCATTGCAAGATTCATTGAACCTCGGTGAATATAGCCCCGATCACCTATATTCACCAGGACGGTGAGACATAGCCCGATCACCTATGTCCGACTCTGAGGTGAATGTTGCAATACTGAAAGTAGTTATAATAGTGGTATGTCCAGTTGACCTCCAGATTAACTTCGGAAAAAGGGTAAAATTTTCATGTGTGTTCATCATAAGAGATATAAAAGTTTACTCCTACACATCACACACTGACGTCACAACATTCTCTCACTACGATACTTTTTCTCCTAAGTGGAACGCCTTTCTCATTACTACACCCTCTAAACCGACCATTTTACACTACTACCTTACGCCTCCGCGTCTACATCTTACTAGCAACGTGCATGGAGATTTGCCTGGCAGATGATGCACACTACCACTTCGTGCAAGGACACCACAATGATCCATGTTAAAACGAACCACTTTACGCCACCACTTCGCGCCCTCCGCGCCTACATTATGTATGAGATTCTCTTAGCAGATAATACATAACCAGTGAAATGTTGCATGATGCGAGTTAATGATTATATTTACCATTTAGATCTGCTTAGTAGATTATGCGCGACTAACAAAAAAAATTCAATTTACCGCACGACATTACTCTATGTTTAGATTATATTTTTGGGGGTCGCTACAATACCATGTCTTCTGTTTCCCATCCCATCGACTTATCGTCTTCATTTCGGAATCATTAACCTCTATTACTCAATCATCGCAACCCATGTCTCTATCATCCCATCCAATTATCATCCTTTTAGACGTTGAAATCGAAGCCATCTCGCCATTCATTGCGGTAACAGTGTCACCTCTACCCCAAAACTCGTACTCAACCGAGGAACCGGATTACATCTCTAGTCGTTCTAGGAACAACACCCCTCGACATCTACAAAGGGAACCCCTCGCTAAACATAAATAAACGAACACTAAATACCTAAAAGCAAACTAAGAAGTCAACTTGCAGCTCAAGTCATTTTTTTTAGGAACGGATCCCTAATCTTCCACTCAGCCCTCTAAAACAACAACTGCCTGTCCTGCTACCCTCTTATGAAATAATAAACTTCGTCGTTATCTAACGTGAACTACTTTCAACTATTTTACCAATCACTTCACGGTCATTAAACCAATTATTTACAACCTTACTCATACTTCATAAACAATGACCTTATTAATGCTTTGCTAAGTATTTTCTATAAAGTAATAAACCGATTAATTACCATACTACTATTTTATGAAACAACAAACAATTATGATATCAATTTGTAAACTACATTACAAATTTTCCCTATAAGTTATATTACGATATTATAAACTATTTTACCCTTTTAGTGAGCTGCTTTAGCCATTGCCTAATCTAAAAACCATTAAACTACTTTTCTCTCACAAACTATTCGTCTTTACTTTACTGACTATTTCATTACCACCCCATAACCACCTTGATATTAATTGAACTACGAAATTTTCTACTATTTGACAAAAAAAATATAGTTTTCTTATAAGCTATTTTACAAATCATTTCACGAGTTACTTTATAACCCGAATTGTATCTTACCAAAATATTTCACTACCATTGACAAATCGTTTTCTATTACTTTATAAGCTGTTTTAAAAATCACCTTACCAAGTTGTTGCTTTGATATCGAACCACAAACTACGATTCATTATTAAACTGTAAAGGATAAAAATATTTCTCCCTACTCAATAAAGTGGTTTTTACAAACCATTTCATAAACTTTACTTCAATTTCCTTATAAACTATTTACTCCCTTGAAAAACTTTAAAGGATAACCGATATTTTCTTTTGAAAATAAACCAAATTTTCGGAGTAAAGATAAGCGCTTTGTTTTGAAAACAATAATGAAAAATGCTAAGAAGCAAAACTAATTCATCATCTACAAAAGCTAAGGTATTTGAAATTATTATGAGAAACAACTTTTGAATTACATAAAACCTCCAACTTGGAACCGATTCTATGTTGTCGCTTAAAACCTTATTTAACAAGTTTTCATCACAAAAGTGAAATTTAGCAACTTTATTTACATACATCAAGTTCTCCCTAAAATTTTAAAGACTTTGTATTCTTCAAATTCGAGAAGCATAACCAACAACCTAAATCACGCTTAAAAACGTTTAAAACTTATTGAAACGTACGTACCCAACCACATCTTCCGCTATGACATTTTCACCTTCGAGGATATTTTTTTTTCTAGATTGCATTTTTATCAACGATAAAACTTGTGGTAGCATTTTTCTGAAAACATTTATATTTACGAGTTAGAATTTTCCGGTCAAACTTTATCGAACTTTCCTACGCTAAGAAATATCAAAACATCGACCTTTGCAAAAATTGTTTTATTTGCATCACGTGATTTTTATAAGATCCTTTCGAGGATCCAAATCTCTTACCCAATTTTTCAACCCAAAGAAATTGTGCCTCTTGAGATATTCTTTTTATTTGAATAAATTATTCACACCACGTTTGTGAACAAAACTAGAAAATTCCAAAAATTTCACTTTTGTCACATAAGCGACTAACACAAACCTAACCTCGAGGACGAGGTTCCCATAAGGGGTTGGTACTGTAAACTCCCGGAAAATTTCAATGTACTTAACGCTCTAATATGAAATTAAACACGATCTATTTCGTCATGAAATTTTCTAAACATCACATTTGCATATCATTTGGCATATGCATGATCAACGCAGCTTGAGCGTTCAAAACTATACCGTTGTGATCAGAATAAAATTCCCCACGATCTTGATAATTTTAAAATACGTAACGAATACGTAAAAATTTATAAAAATACGAATTTAATTATAGTTAAAATATATTAAAATTCCTATTGGGCCTCGAAATTCATTGGACTTTTCACAACTCGAACCCAGCTCGTTAATGGGCCTTGTAACCGGATCAAGCCCACACCATTATTTCTTTTGGGCCTAACTTATGTACACGAACCAACTAGAAGAGCCCAACACCTTTCTTTCCTTTTTCGGGCCTCGTCTAATGATCAAACCCCAAAGCCCATGTATATGTATTGAGATTAATATGTTGTGCTTCCTTTCTTGTAATCGGACAAAAAAAGAATCAAACCAAACTAAGAAAATGTTCCAAACGAACATTACAAAGAAAATGACAACACCAAGCAAAATAAATCTCCTTGGTTACTTGTGTTATGTGTGTGTGTAGTCAAGGAGACAAACCACCATACTTAGACACCCTAACCACATTATTTAATCACCTATACCTTTGACCTACCCATTTGACCTCATAAACCAATGGATCTTATGTCTTTCATGAAATGACTAAACTAAACCATGTCCTAAATCTTGGGCGCCATACAAGCACGCCCACAAACAAACACCCTTGTCTTCCTACTTTCTTGAAACCAAGGAAGAACAACTATAGAATATTCAAACTCCATACCTAGTTTTCCTTTATATATCACACTTCTAACACCAAGTAAAACACACATACCATTCATCTTATCACTCACAAACTCTCTCAACTTACACTAAAGAAATCATCCACTGTGGAAGTCGAACAAGGAAAAGAAAACATTGCAAGGGAAAATAGGAGAACATTTGGGTAAAAATAGGAATACGGGTAACAAGTTATAAGGAGAACAAGGAGTACTCGAGTTCATTCGACACTTTCACTCATCTCACGTATCATCTCCACTCCAAGTGAGTCTTTGAAGTTTGAACCTTCTTACATTTCATTTTCGATATTTTGTTATCACGAGTATAATGTCACACGATACAAATGCACCAAATGGATCGACTAACTCAAACCTACATCGAGCCCAAGGAAACCAAGAGCTCTTTCAAGCTTATTTGTAATAAGCCGAACCTATAAGCTCATCACCTTGTGGAAGGAATGGAAATAAAAACTAAAACGAAAACCATGCAAGCCACGACATAAAACAGTAGCAAGTAGACTAAAATAATAACACAGGAACTACATCTTAAATATCATGTCGTGTACGAAATGAAGCATAAGTATCTCTAGATCAGTTGGTTAGCATGCGTGGGTTTTAGGCAAAAGGTCCATGGTTCGAATCCAGTCTATGGCATTTTTCATTCCTTTTTATTTAGCAACTATCACCTATTGACAGATTTCACCCCTCAACTTCAACTATTTAACTAGGTAAAACATAGTTCTAAAATGTAAAAATCCAACTTTCGAAAATATCTTGCAAAACCGCTTTCACGAGGGACTAAAAGCGACAATTCCGAAACTTTAAGCATGAGATATTTTTGGGTTCAAATTGCCCTTTTTCCAAAATATAAGGGCCAAACTCGTACTTTTTGTAACTCGAGGGTAAAAAGTGTAAATTCGGGAAAAGTTTAGAAAAACTTATAAACTTATAATGACTTTATAAAAATGATTATTTTGACGACCTAAAGTTATAACGAGAATTATTTCGTCGATATCTAATTAAACCTATATATCTTTATAAGTATATAGATATATGAAACCGTTATAAATTATCGACACAACTTAAAGTAAACAAACTAAACTTTTGACAACACCGTCATATTTATAAATCTACGCTCATACCACTCTATTGAATTATATATTCAAAGCTCTATCATTTTAGTCGTAAACCAAACGCTTATCATTATTCGAGACTTGCCACCTCATTCTTAGGTTCCGGTAGAGCCAATGCTATATCACACTTGATCTTTTGTGATTTATTCATCGAATCGCTAAGGTGAGTTCATAGCCCCACTTTTACTCTTTTAACTGCTTTATAAACTCCTTGGGGAGAATACATGCTACTATCGCTTTTATGATCACAATTGCTTGAAAACTGCTTGTTGTTCTCTTGATATTATGACTCGCCTAAGTTGTTTGCCAAAAGTCCCCTACATCATGAACCATTAATCACTTGCAGTGAACGCAAATATCGTGGATAGCACTATGGGAATTGACGCCCGACTCGGTTATCGGAAATAACCGGGCGCACTATATTTGGTATCTCTATGTAATTGGCTATTACATCTCGTAGGGCAATTTTATTTACTTACACCAAGAATTTAGGTGTATGCGTTAGTTTGGTGTCATGAGCTTAGTGCAATAATATCAACTATCTTTTATGGGCGATAACAACGTAGCCCATGGCCTTATCTTAACTTGAAAATCTTGTGATCAACTTGCTTATTTACTAAACCTATGAATTCACTCAACCATTGTGTTGACTTTTTAGCATGTATTTTCAGGATAAAAAGGTGATAGCTAACTTTGGAGGCGCTTGGGCATTGGCATGGCATGGTCATAGATGACTCTGATTTACGTATGGGGACCAAACTTTATTAATGGGCCATTTTCCGTAACAATTTAAACTTTGTAAACTCTAATTTACTTCAATAAATGAAATCTTTTACGAAAAAGTTATTATTTTTCACTTTGTGTCATGATCCAATTGAGTAGCATCCCGAAAACCTTTTCTTCCGCTGCAAACCATTTTTGGGGGTGTTACATGCCACCACTTTGGAGCAACAACAAAAGCACGTGGAAGATGCTATTGAGTATGACATTGAAGAACCAGAAATTGAAAAGTCCGAGAAAGATAAAAATGTTGATTATGATATGTTTCTTCTGGATAGTCCTACACGCTCAAAGAAGGAAACTTCTGAACCACCAAAGGACCCGGAGTCTCCTCACATCTCATCATCATCGGATTCATCTTCTCACTCCTCACCACCACCATCATAAAGAACAACCAGATCCACATCCGGATCGTTGAAGAAGCCAACCGGCTCTTGGATTTCTCAAGCTAAGACACGAATCGTTAAAGTCGTCAAACATGTCGAAAGAAAGACGTGATTTACAAGATGTCAATTTTCTTGTCGATCGTGCATGATACCTTCATGACAAGAATGACGAGATGAAAGTTGAAAGGAGTATGTCCGTAAGCTTATGAAAGATGATCTTCAAGGGAAAATGGACGAGATGATCAAAGGATACACTCACAAGTACCTTCTTGACATCGTTCTCGAGTTACTAAGGAACTGTTCACCAAACAACTCTATCCGAATCTCTTACACATGGCCAAACAGACTATGAAATCAACTCCAATGCATGTGAACATCAATCCAGCTTGATCCCATAATCTTCTCGATGTTGAATTGGTTAACCTACTGGTAGCTCAAATGTCAAACGATCGCAACATTTCCTCCTACGAAGGTAAATTGTTTGAAGCATCATTGAATACCAACTAAAATCAAGATGCGAGAAGAAGTTGAAAGGCCTAAGCGCCCACGCGACGATGAAGATAAGGATCGGGATAAGAATGACGAGCCTAAACGTCAAGAAGTCCGTGAATCATCTTCTATGCAACCTCCACCCCATCGGACTCCACTCAACAAAGATCTCCTCCTCGCTCTTCTATAGATAAACCTCAGATTCTTTGAATTACCACCCCGCACTCGTAAAACCGGTGATCACTTTGAGTATACGGGTGGTGACGATGAGGAATTCCATGAGCCCCAACAACAACCCACCTCTCCCAACAAAGTTAAGAAACCGTAATCCTCATCCAGCCTAAGAAAAGAAGAAGAAGGCGCCTAAGGTCGACGTCAGATCATGGCTAGATAAAGATGACACCGATGAATACGATCGGTTTTCTACACTAGTTAATTCTACTCCTACCCACCAAGGTCAAGATTTGGAAGACGGTAGTACATTGGAGCATGCTAAGTTCTTGCAAGAGAAATTCGTGTGAAAAAGATGACGAAATCCTAGTTGAAGCGCATCAAGAATGAAGTATTTCAACCGCTCAAAGACGACTCGGAAAGTGCTATTGAAGTTGAGTATCACCTTGATAATATAGCACGAGCTATGTCTAACAACATGGATTGGCTCAACCTCAAGCAAACATCGACTTCACCAAACGAGACAACCCTCCATATTACACCGATCGGTCTAAACCTCTACCAACAATTGGCCAACCAGATCGACCTAGGATTCCATTCCGATATTTCTTCAACAAAGACTTGGAATTTCTTCTACACGGTGGCGATGGTTCAAGGAAATACGCTACATCTCGACACTTCCATTCCCGATACCATGTACTCTAACCGCATAGCCATCGAGGAAAGGTCTAACCACATGTTCTCTAACAATGTGGCAAGATATGACCGTGATGCATTGTATGGGATTCACCATTGGCCGAACGCCGACTTAATCTACTATGTGAAGTGCCAGTTCGAAGTCTCAACATGAAGTGTTCAAGACTAAAGCAATCGTGGCTATTAAACATGTTGATCTTTCATCTAAATGGGACTACACTTTCCTCAAGAATATCGTGGTCAAAAGGCAAGACGAAAGGGATTATGCATTCTCTCAAGCGGACTTTGAGAATTTGTCTATCAACGACATTGAAGACATGTACCTTGCCAAAGTACGTGGTCGCATGAGACAATTCTTGATCAAGTGCAACGTGAATACATCAAGTCCTTGCTTATCTTCATCGAAGAATAGTAATCAAAGAACGTGTAGAAGATCTCCATTGCGGTTGAATCATATCGCACCGTGTCAACTTCACTCCACCTCGCCTAGATCTTCCCGACATCAACCGGCTTTCACAATACACCCTCATCAAGAAACCATTCGGCGTCGTTTATCGCGGTGAACTTCAATGAAATTGCTTGATGGCGTGTAGAGATCTTCACAAATTGGGGATCACACATTGAAGAAGGTTAGGGATGGCTTGGCTTATCGGTTAAAGGCGATACATGTAGGCATTGGGTCTCAAGCGATGGAATTCTCGGGATCGAAAGGATGTGAAGAGGATCATCACTATGATTGATGAAAGGTTGTATCGGGGACCGATTCGTAACTCTAGAGAGCTTTGTAGGTGGTCGTCCCGTGATTGCTCTCGCCGCTATCAATTCCTGCTCGCATTCGGGCAAGATTTATGGACTTTCGGTACCCTTGAACTTCTTCTATTTCATAATATTTTGGATGTGTGATTTAATTATGACAATGGCTTGTGCACTCATATCAGTGTACAACCCGTTCTTGTCAAGAAAGGACCCTGTGGTACGCTTCAGTGCCACAATCCTTATAAAAGGAGCGAAAGCTTCTTACTTTTGAGTAAAACCTTATCAAACCTTTCACTTTTCAAAGGTTTTACTCAAAAGAACAAGTACTTCCCCATATGATTTTCAAAACCTCAACCGTTTATATCACTTGTTGAGGGGGAGTATTTAAGTTAAAACTTTGTTCACCAAAATGTTCTTTGTGTCACTCTTCCCGCAACACTCGAAATGGTCATATTTATTCTCAACTTTTCAAAAATAACATTTTATATGCCATTTTTTAGGGGGAGAAAATTATGTGATAAGAAATATGTTGTGTAAATGCAAATGAATCTTTGTGCTATAGACTTAACCAACGAATCGACGATACTTAACTCGTTAGTAACTCGAAAAGACTTGTCCGGACGGGTAATAATTTCAAGCTAGTTCGCTAGTGATGTAAACGTGTCTCGCAAAGGACTTGTCCGAATAGAATGTACCATTCGAGAAACTCTTGGTAGACATGAACTCGACGGGTTTGACAACCTTTCGAGGTTTGTCTACACCTTCAAGTAGTTATTAGAGCTAGTTGTCACCTAAAAGTCGACAATGTAACTCTTTAACTATGCAACGAACCGTGTCTCATGGGGATTGTCTATCTTAAGTTGATCAATTCAAAGGTGCGCGCTCTTTCCTCATCTGTCAGATTTGATATGTGTCTAAAACACATATATTTTACCTTGTTTAAACCCACAAAATGTACCAAAACACACAAATGACTATATAAATGTTACAAATATCATGAAAATGTGTTTTATGTGTTACAAATGCAAAAGGATTGAAAATCGATGAAAAACAACAAAGTTTACAAAATTGGCGCTTTAGTCCTCGAACTTTCACAGATTGTCGAAATGGTCCTGGATAAAATATTTTGAAGAAAATCAACAATAGTCCCCCAGAATCATGAAATGACAAATTTTACCCTTGAAGTTCAAGTTTGCAAAATGGCAAGTTTAGTCCTCAACTTTGAAAATGACATAAATAGTCCTTGGAAATTTAAAAATGTGAAAATAATCAAGAGTAACCCTTGTACTATTAAAGATTGGCATAATTGGTCCTTTTGATAACTTTGGAAAATGTGCAGATTCAACCCTTCATTTTCAGAAAATTACATAAATGGTCCTTGTGATAAGCTTAAACCAAACGGACCCTTTGTTATTAATCCAGTCCAAAAACCCAATTGAACCCCCCATTTGAACCTTTCCCCTATTATTAAAAACGGGTCAACTCAGGTCAAACCCGTGTCACTGTTCACCTTTCCCTCCCATTCCACACCTGTGTCCACTCCTTCACCTCCACCTGTTTTACCACTGTACCACCTGCCTACCACCTCATTACCACCTTTCCAGCTCCTTACCCACTTCACACCTTGTCCCCCTCCACCTCCACATACACCAAATTGCATTAAATGCAATTAACCCACTCAAACAGTTTTTCCCGCCAAAATGCCAAGTGTGCGATGAAGATGATATCAAGGCCTATCTAATGGTGGGATTTAATCAGAGGTCGACAAGAAAGCTTTTGGATGTCCATAAAAAGAAAAAGAAGCTGAGAGAAGCAAGAGAGTAGAGTAGCTTAGTTTAAACATGTCGACTTAATGTAATTTTAGTTTTCAGTTGCATTTCTTAGTTCAAGAAGGTTGTAACCAGTATTCCTAGTGTAATGTGAATCTTATTTAAGTTTAATTTTAAGTGATCTTTGTTAAAAAAATCAGAATTTGCATTTTTACCTTTAAATTCTCATATTAGTTAAAGATTGTTAAAAGTGGTGTTTTATAGTTTTTACAAGCTCATATTGCTTATTACTAAGTTTTTATAAGCTCAGTACCATTAAAAACTAGTTTTAGTCAATAATAAAAAAATCACAAAAAAATCTAGAAAATACTTGAAAAATAAAAAATATGTCTAAATCAGTTTCAAAGCTTCATTAAGCTTTATTTCCTGTTTGATTAAGCTTACATAAGCTCATAATAGCTTATTGTAGGTTTAGTTTGGTTACATACTCAGTTCTACTCTAAAATCAATTCCAGTCAACAAAAGTCAACTGCTGAAGCTAATTTGGGTTTGAACATGAAATTGGGTGATACAGAGCTGGAACTGGTTATATTTGGGTTAGCTTAATGTAATTTGGGGTTGAGAACAGTTTAGACTAGTGGTTATTGGTTATTCAGTGGCAAGTCATTAAAGCTAGACCTCTTGTAAGCTCTTATTTTAATCTCAAGTTCATACAGTAGTATAGATCAGCTATCTATGTTTCAATTTTGATTTTATTATCTTAAAGTTGCTAGTTTGATTAGTATTTGATTTGTTTAAGCTTGTTTATATCTTCTACACACATTTCTGCCTTAACCTGATTTGATAATCTCATTTTAAGAATTCATGGTTTGAGACTGTTTTGTGGTTTCACTTTGCACTAAATAGATCTAAGTTGATTATAATAAGTAGTATTAAGGTTATTCATGGTTTAGAATTAAGTTTTGATTAGTAATATAACCAAATCAGTATCATAACTAGTGTTTGGATAAGGTCTTATTTATGTGTTAGAGGTCAAATCAGAGGTTAGGTTTGATTGATATAGCTCTATTTAGGTAAAAGAAAGTCATTCTAGGTTGTATTTTGCATCTAATATTTTTAAAAGTCAAAATCATTGTGAATCGCTCTTGTGTTCAAACCGCTTAGCATAAGTTAGTATAATTTTGGATTAAGGTAGAAGAAGTAGTGATAAAGCCTGCATCAGTTCTATTTTACCTCTAAACATCATAATCAGTCAGCCATCTTGATTCAAATCTCACATTGGTCAAAGTCTCATCTCATTCTAAAAAATAGTCAAATAGTGATAATTGCAGTTTTTGCAAATCTTTCTTGATCTTTCATGGATTCATATGAGGTTTTAATCAAATGATATTTTAGATTTTACAAGTTCAGTTGGTCTAGTTTAATAATCTCAGTTTTGTTGAATTTTTCCAAGTCTCTAAAAGCTCTAAATCAGCTTCTCAAATTGACCTCAGTTGCCCTGTTCACACTCAGCATACTGAGTGTGTATACAGGCAACTTGCAGCCTTTGCACAGGATTCAAATAAGCTCATTAGGAGTTGAGAATTGGTCCATGTGTAGTCTGCTAGGTGATCTTTAGGTCCCAATTTCTGTTTTCCCATTTAGCTTATTAGAATAGCTTATTCATTAGCTTAAAGTAGTCCCCTTATAAACTGTTTTGCTTAATTAATCCCATAAGCTCAAATCTAGTTTAAGCTTATTTAGTGATCTAGAGTATCGTTAATTAGTTAAGTTAGACTTATTTTAGCATAATCCAAATTATTTGATCATTTGGTTTATTCCTGTAGCTTATAGCTTATTTTAGTAGCTTATTTAGAACTGCTTATCACTACAAGTTTTTATATTTTTAATAAAATTAGAATAATATTTTAGACTTTTACTGAATTTTTCATAATTTTTCATTACTGTTTGCTATTTTTCTTATTTTAAATCAATTTTTAAGGCTTTTTAATCACTTTTTAATACAAATAAATCAGAAAAGCTTTAGAAAAATAATTTTTCAATTTTAATAGCTTAAGATAAATATAAAAAGTAAAAAAATAATTTTTCTAGAATTTTCTTAACTTAAATAGTATTTTCTAGCATTTTAATTAGTTCTAAATAGTTTTAAATTTATAATAAATACATAAAAAACATAAAAAATATCTTTTCAGTTTTAAAATTAGTTTTATAATATTTTAGATTTTTATAAGTTATAATTTCATTTTTCTAGGTTAATTTTATATTTTCTTGTATTTTAGTGCATTTTAAATAATTAACAAATAGTTTTTAATTAATAATAATTAGATAAATAGTTTTAAAAATAATTTTCTTTTTCCAATAATTTTCTAGTATAATTAGGATTGTAAAAATGTATTTTTCATATCCGTAGGTATTTTCCTTCTTTATTTTCACGTTTTATTTCGTACGTTACGTAGTTTTTAATTTAAACGCAAGTTTTAGATTATAAACGTTAAACGATTTTAAAAATAGTGATAGCGTTTTTTTAATATAATCTAGCTTTTAATTTTCTTTAATTTTCATTTAAGCCCCTGTAATTTACAAACTTTTTCTCTAGATATAATTATTCCAAATCTACAAACCTTTTTCCATTCAATATCACCCGATCACAGATTCGTTCTATTACAGTGTTCACACCTCGTTGGGAATTAACGACCCGGGGATACACTAAACTCCTCTGGACTTAATTGCATTGGTTTATGAGCTGTTTCAATTTTATTACGGTTAACCATTCACAAGTGGTTGACTTGTGTGATAAACTTGACGGTTTGGACTCAATCAAAATTTTGGCGCCGCTGCCGGGGAGGTGTGCTGCGTTCTACGAATTTGAAGAATCAGTGATTGTTGAATATACAACCATTGTATATTTACCATCTTTGTCCATATTTCCTTGTTTTCATATAAAACCAAAATTATCGTGAAGTTAATTTGTTTGACAGATCGATTTTCAAAAACATTTTTTTTTATTCAAGTTTTCAACGAACAAAAAAAAAAACCCAAAAAGATTTTATTTCTTATATTTATCCAAAATACCAAAAATATCCATCTTTACCCTTTCACATCTTTTGATTCTACATTTCTTACCCTCTAAAACCCTTTGATTCTTTCTATGTCTTATCCTCACCCTCTTGGTTGTCAATGGTGTGGTGGTCCTTATAATGGTGGCAATTGCCCCAGTTGTAGCATGGTGGAATCATGAAACGGGTCCGTCTATAACCGTGATCCCTATTCCTACCATAACACAACCGATTTATTCCATCGCTACCACACCGTGAGACTCAGTAGATTTATTGTTGTGAGTACTGTGGTGGTTCACACTCCGCTCGATTGTCAATCGGAAACACGCTTGTCTATGAGCGGTGTTCCCGATAACAATTATGACTACAACACATATGACTCATACCACATCGCTTTTATTGTTGTGAGTATTGTGGAGGTCCTCACTTTAGCTCGATTGTCAAACAAGGAATCCATTTCCTTGTAACAATTACGACTCTTCGTATCATGACCAACCTCTACAATACCAAATGAATCAGCACCACCTCACTGAGCCACTTCCTCAAAATCTTCTCCTTGATCTTTGGATTTAGTGAAAGATTTGAAGGAATGTAAACATTCCCAAGATAATCCAAATGAGAAATCCATGGAAGTTTTGTTAGTCAAGAGCGGATCGCTAAATTAAATTCCCAAATTGCCTTTGAAAAATCTATTAGGAATCAATTGCAAAAGAAAAGCGACCAAATCTAGCTCTCGATTCCGCTTTCATTCTCGATGACGATGATGATGAAGTTACCCTTGATATTCGTCAATTTTGTGCTGTGTTCATCAAGTTCATCGGTTGAAATTCCTTGTAAAACCCTAAAAATATGAAACGTGTTAAGAGACTAAAATACCCTTGAAATCGAACATTTATTTAATACGTAAAAACACGTTTATATCATTTAACGAAAATTAAAAACTAACTTACGAATAATAAAAACTTAACGAATATGTTACGTGATCATTTTGGTACGACGAAAGATGTAAATGTCTCTGATGAGTCTCTAAATACTCATCATTTTTATAACATTTAAACTGCAAAATCATCTGAAAACACTCAGAAACACATCAAAATGATCAAAATATCACAAATCGGTGTTTTATGTGTTTCAAATGCAAAATTATCAAAATCGATGAAAACGATCAAATTTGCAAAATTGCGCTTTAGTCCCCAAGTTTCTAAAATTGTCAAAAATAGTCCCCGAGTCAAAATTTCAAAAGAAAAGTCACCAAAGGTCCTTTTAAAATCAAAAGTTGTCAAATTTAGTCCTTTGGTGAAAAATGTAAAAGTTTTGAGAAAATTACGCTTTGGTCCCTGGGCTTTTAAATTGGTCAAAACTAGTCCTTGGAAATTTTCAAAAATGTCAAAATCAACCCTTGGATTATTAAAGCTTGGCAAGACCAGCCCCTTGACTAATTTTCATAATTTACATGATTGGTCCTTGGATTTCCAAATATTACATTTTAGTCCTTGGTGTTAATAATCACACAAACCAAACCGGACCCTAACTCTAATCCCAAGCCCAAACTAATACCCTAGGCCCAACACCTTTTAACCCGGTCCAATTCCTACCCAACCCCGCTTGTATTAAGACCCGGTCAACGAGCTAATATCAACGTCAAACTATACACCTCGCGCCTTTTCTTCTCTTCTCCACCACTTGCTCGAAATCACCCATTGCCCACACCCTCACCACCTTCATCTCACCTTTGTCCCCCACCTCAACACAAATCCAAGAACCATTAAATGATCCTTCACCCCTTTCACTCAACCCCTACACCGCAAACTCCTTTTGGCGCCAAAATTCAATCAATGGCCAAAAGGCTTCTACCGATCCAATGGCTAGTATTATTGGTGGGATATGCTCGTAAAGTCAAGGGAAGCATTTGGAGTATAAAAGAGAGAGAAAAGAAGCAAAGGGTAGCTAGTTTTATTTTTTACTTTAATGTCGCTTTTAATTAAATGTTTTAGTTTTAGTTAAAATATTGTAATTCCGTTTTTATGTATCAACATTAAGTTAATAAACCTTTGTGATATGCTTTTGAGTTCTTAATCAAAGTCTTTAAATAAAATCCATGTTTCATGTCATCGTTGCAATCTCGCTTTATAATCCTATGCTCAAGCTTTTGAAGCTTATGTTTAAGCTCAAATAAGTTGTTTAAAGTTTCATATAAGCTTTTGGAAAGCTTACAAACCGCTTTTAAGAAGTTTTGTTGCATAGTCAACAAAATTCAACTAAAGCTCAAATTGGAATGGTGATGAATTTGGGTGTTAAAAGTTTGTTTGGGTTGGAATAGGTAGGGTAATGTAGAATTGGTCTTGGTTTAGCTCGCAAACCGCTTGATCTCATGTAAGTGAATTTCATTTCCATATTTCAAGTCAATTGGCAGTCTTTTGTTGTGCTTGTAACTGTGATCTTCATTAGTCTAAATTAGTATTTTTAGTTGTATTTAAGATATTTAAGTTTAGCTTGATCATTGGTCTAAGGTAGTTTAGTAGTTTAAGTATTTTAATTTGTATATCAGTATTTTAAAGAGTGTTTGGAATAGCTGTTATACCTATGTTCTAGGCTTGCTCAGTGGATAAAAATTGTTGGTTTAAGTTTGTGTAGCATATCTTAGCTCTTATCTAGTCTCAACTTTGAGCTTGTAAACACCGATAGTCAAAATAACAAGTTCAAATCTTCTCACTTGCTCTTGTTGAGATTTTTGCAAGTCAAAAGCTTATTTTGTGTTTCAAATTCATAAATCTTGCTTGATTTAGTTTCATTTTATCATATTTCTTCTTATTCAGTTCAAAAATCTAGATCAAACTTCACATAAGTCAACTTTTAGTTTTGTTAAAAAGTCAAATTGCAAAAACTTGTTTTGGGGTCAATTAGGTGAATTTTCATGGACTCATTATTGGGTCATCTTAAGTGAAACTTGTTGCTTTGAAATCTCCTACTTGGTCTACTTTCCTATGGTCATTTTAGTAGATTTTTACAATTTTTCTTTAAGCTCAAACTAGCTTGTCAAAACAAGCTTGATTCCCCTGCAGGAGGCACAAGGCCCTGCATGTGTTTTATGTGAGTTTTGCAGACCTTGCATGTGGCTCACTTGAGCTCCCCTAGGTCTCAGATTTTGGTCTAACAACTCTCACCCAGGTCTAGTGTAGGATACAAGTTTTGTTTCATGTTTCCACTTATTTTGTGCTTATTCATAGGCTTAAATCGCCCCCTTTATCGCTTTTCTTCAAAATCTCAATACACCAAATCATTGCATCTTGATATCAGTAGGTTAGTAGCTTGTTGATTTGTGTTGCTTTTGGTTATTTTAGCATATTAGACCTTCCATATCGTTTGGTGCTTGTTGTGCCTCAATTGCTTATTGAAGTGCTTATTTATAAGCCATTTCCACATCAGCTTGCATAATCCTCCACATAAGTGCCTGTTTTATATTTTCCTTTATTCCTTATATTATTTTAAGCTTTTCCTGAAATTTTCAGATTTTTCCTAGTTTGTTTGGTATTTTTCTACATTTAATCTAGTTTTAAGTATTTTTAAATAGCATTTAATACAAATAATTAAGAAAAGGTTCTAAAAAATAATTTTTCAATTTTCTTAAGTTTAGATAAATGTAAAAGCTTAAAAGTATTTTTCCCTATTTTTCTCCTTTTATTTGGTATTTTAATAATTTAAATTAGTTTTAAATAGTTTTAAATTAATAATAAATATATAAAAAGTCTAAAAAATATATTTTCAGTTTTAAAATTAGTTTTATCATAATTTAGATTTTTCTAAGTCTTAACTTTATTTTTCTAGCCTTATTTCATATTTTCTTTTATTTTAGAGTATTATTAAATAGTTTAAATTAGTTTTTAATTAATAATAATTACATAAATAGTTATAAAAATAATTTTCTTTTTCTAATAATTTTCTCATATCACTAGGTTTGTAAAAATGTATTTTTCATATTTTTAGGATTTATATTGTATAAGTTTCACGTTTTTATTTGTACGTTTACGTTATTTTTATTTAAACATAAGTTTTAAGTTTTGGTTTTAAACGCTCATCACTTTAAATATAGTGATAGCGTTTATTTAATATCTTTTATCTTTTAATTTTCTTAATTTGTATTTAAGTCGCTTTATTTTATAAAACTTTTCAAGAGTGTAATATTCAATCCTAATCCTTTTCGATCGCTATCATTAGTGATCATTCTATCGTCTCGATCATGTGTTTAACACACCATTGAGTCTCCTTGGGACTTAACGACCCGGAATCCTCGTATTCTCTCGATCTTCATTGCATCCGTGTCCGAGCGCTTTAAGTCCTGTTTGACTTGACGGTTTTGCCAGGCAGATCAAAATTTTAAGCCACGGGAGGCTTTAGCGTGTGTTTAGCCATTTTCGCACCCATTCTTGCACATATCCCATCCTTTGTAAAAGTTTTTGTAAAGTTTTCAAATAATCCAAAGTTCATTAACACTTTTCCTAAAGTGTTAAAAACGCCAAAAATATTTTCATTCTTTGTTTTATCATCATGTTTTTCAAAACACCAAAATATTCCTCTTTACCCTCTTACCTTTTTGATTCTTCATTTCTTACCCTCTGTTAACCTTTGATTCTTTCTATGCCTTATCCTCACCCTCTTGATTGTCAATGGTGTGGTGGTCCTTATAATGGTGGCAATTGCCCCGGTTGTGGCATGGTGGAGTCGGAAACGGGTGCGTCTATAACCAAGATCCCTATTCCTACCATAACACAACCGATTCATTCCATCGCCTACCACACCGTGAGACTTAGTTTGTATTGTGTAGTACTGTGGTGGTTCACATTCCGATTCGATTGTCAATCAGAAGCACGCTTGTCTATGAGCGTGTTCCCGATAACAATTATGACTACAACACATACCACTCACACCACATCGCTTGTAATTGTTGTGAGTATTGTGGAGGTCCTCACCCGAGTTTTGAGTGTCAAACGGGAACATGCTTGTCTATGAGCATAATCCTTGTAACAATTATGACTACTCTTATCATGACCAACCTCCACAATACCAAACGATTCAAACACAACCTCTCGCAAATTCCTCAAGAACTTCTCCAAAATTGTCTCGATACACTCAAAGATTTAAAAGAATTGATTAAAGAAGAGTCTCGTCGAAACGATGTCAAGAACAAGCACTAGAGTAAGCTCCCAATATTGGAAACCTCTCGTGAGACGATTATGATGACGACGACGACGACGATGATTTTGATGAGGAATCTACGACCGAGTGGCAATCCCACTCCCGCTTTGAGCCTTTCATTTCGACTCTTCCCTTCACTCACGCCGGTTGAGAGAAGTGAATTCCTTTGGAAGAGGTCGATGATCCTATTTCTTTGAAATTCTTTGATCCCGAGGACTCTCTCATAATGGAGGATGATCATCTCAAGACTATTTCGAAACGGAATCATCAAGTGTTGAGGATCTTGTCCTAATCCCAAGTGAGTCTCGAGGACATATCCAATAGTGATTGGGATTTGCATGTTTGTGATTCTCTCGACATTTCGAGGTTACTTCCGGATTTTCTCAAATCCTCTTTTGAATTTAATGATGACTACACTTTTATGAAGTAAATCCTCTTTCGATGAAATGTCCGATTCGATCTGAGACCATCACGGAAGTGGTGGAAATTGCTAGCCTCGAGCACACCACTTGTCCCACCTCTCAGTATTCTATCTTCTCTTCCATCATGTGATGATGATTTTATCCTCACTAATGAGATTCATGATCCAAAATCATGAATTCTCCTTCCGATAATGAGGAGTTAGTCATGATCATTATCATAATTCTCCTTCTTTCTTCACCTACCGGTGACTTCCTCTCTTCTTCACTCCTTCGGAGTGAGGACACTATCTTTGACCCCGCATTTTCATTTACCATCCGTGAGCCGGGTGCTTTGTCTTTCTCTCTTTATCTCATCGGTGTGGAACTTTCACGTGCTTCAAATGTTTATCCAAACATCTTGAATGAAAGTCCGATGGAGATTGTTTCTTCCACTTTGCTTCCCATGAACCAATGAATTGGGTCGAGTCAAGCTAGCGACTGAAATCAAAAACAAGAGTACGCACTATATGGGTTTTCACCCATATTTCGCCTTCTTACCCCTTTCTACCACCTAAGTGTGGGGTAATGCCCACATGTTATATATATATATTATATATAAAAAAAAAAAAAAAAAAAAAAAAAAATCTCTTTCAAATAATGGCCGTAATATTTCCTTTACGTTCTTTGTTTCGCATAACCGCGGTACTTTGAATATTGAGGGCAATATTCATTTCTAAGTGGGGAATTTCACGAATTTTGTCATATATTATCTACCCAATTCCCGTTTTGGCCAAAATTTTTTTTGGAGTAAGTGTTTTACACTTACTCATTTGGTTATCATCCGCCATGTTTGATAAACTAAAGGATTGGCTAATCCAGAGCAAACGGCTCTTGGTAAAGATATATCAAACCGCTTATATGGCTTGCAATTTGGCCAAAATTGTATGGTATTCACTCACCATATCCTAAAAAGTGAAGAGTTGGCTAGCCCGCAAGATTATGGCTTGTGGTAAAGGCGTGGAAAATCCATAATTGGTAATCACTCACCAAAGATAATTCGATAATTTATCTAAGAGTTGGCTAGTCCGTATGGTACGGCTTCGTAAAGACAAATCAAACCGTTGAAAGTCGGTGGTTTGCTCAAAATCACATGGTTATCGGTGTACCATGGTTCTTACTTGAACCGAAACATTTGGCTACTCCAAGTAATGGCTTTTGGTAAAGAGATTAAAATCCATTATGTTTTCTCAAATCATTGCTAGGGACTAGCAATATCTCGATGTGGGGATTGATGAGTGTCTAAATACTCATCATTTTATAACATTTAAACCGCAAAATCATCCGAAAACACTCAAAACACATCAAAATGATCAAAATATCACAAATCGTGTTTTATGTGTTTCAAATGCAAAATTATCAAAATCGATGAAAACGTATCAAATTTGCAAAATTGCGCTTTAGTCCCCAAGTTTCTAAAATTGTCAAAATAGTCCCCGAGTCAAAATTTCAAAAGAAAAGTCACCAAAGGTCCTTTTAAAATCAAAAGTTGTCAAATTTAGTCCTTTGGTGAAAATGTAAAAGTTTTGAGAAAATTACGCTTTGGTCCCTTGGCTTTTAAATTGGTCAAAACTAGTCCTTGAAATTTTCAAAATGTCAAAATCAGTCCTTGATTATTAAAGCTTGGCAAGACCAGCCCTTGACTAATTTTCATAATTTACATGATTGGTCCTTGAATTTCCAAATATTACATTTTAGTCCCTGGTGTTATTAATCACACAAACCAAACCGGACCCTAACTCTAATCCCAAGCCCAAACTAATACCCTAGGCCCAACACCTTTAACCTGGTCCAATTCCTACCCAACCCGCTTTGTATTAAGACCCGGTCAAACGAGCTACCCATCCGTCAAACTATACACCTCGCGCCTTTCTCTTCTCTCTCCACAACCTGAAATCACCCATTGCCCACACCCTCCTCACCTTCATCTCACCTTTGTCCCCCACCTCAACACAAATCCAAGAACCATTAAATGATCCTTCACCCTTTACTCAACCCCTACACCGCTAAACTCCTTTGGCGCCAAAATTCAATCAATGGCCAAAAGGCTTCTACCGATCCAATGGCTAGTATTATTGGTGGGATATGCTCTAAAGTCAAGGGAAGCATTTGGAGTATAAAAGAGAGAAGAAAGAAGCAAAAAGGGTAGCTAGTTTTTATTTTTTACTTTAATGTCGCTTTTAATTAAATGTTTTAGTTTTAGTTAAAATATTGTAATTCCGCTTTTATGTATCAACATTTAAGTTAATAAACCTTTGTGATATGCTTTTGAGTTATTAATCAAAGTCTTTAAATAAGTTCCATGTTTCATGTTCGTTGTTGAATCTCGCTTTATAATCCTATGCTCAAGCTTTTAGAAGCTTATGTTTAAGCTCAAATAAGCTTGTTTAAAGTTCATATAAGCTTTTGATAAGCTTACAAATCAAGTTTTAAGAAGTTTTGTTGCATAGTCAACAAAAGTCAACGTAAAGCTCAAATTGGAATGGTGATGGAATTGGGTGTTGCGTGTTTGTTTGGGTTGGAATAGGTTAGGATTAATGTAGAATTGGTCTTGGTTTAGCTCGCAAACAAGCTTGATCTCATGTAAGTGAATTTCTCATTTCCATTTTTCAAGTCAATTTGCGCCTTTTGTTGTGCTTGTAATTGTGATCTTCATTAGTCTAAATTAGTATTTTAGTTGTATTTAAGATTTTAAGTTTAGCTTGATCATTGGTCTAAGGTAGTTTAGTAGTTTAAGTATTTTAATTTGTATATCAAGATTTTAAAGAGTGTTTGGAAAAGCATGTTATACCTATGTTCTAGGCTTGCTCATTGGATAAAATTGTTGGTTTAAGTTTGTTAGCATATCTTAGCTCTTATCTGTCTCAACTTTGAGCTTGTAAACACCGATAGTCAAAATAACAAGTTCAACGTCTTTCTCAATTGCTCATTGTTGAGATTTTTGCAAGTCAAAAGCTTATTTTGTGTTTCAAATTCATAAATCTTGCTTGATTTAGTTTCATTTTATCATATTTCATCTTATTCGGTTCAAAATCTAGATCAAACTTCACATAAGTCAACTTTTTAGTTTTGTTAAAAAGTCAAATTGCAAAAACTTGTTTTGGGTCAAATAGGTGAATTTTCATGGACTCATTATTGGGTCATCTTAAGTGAAACTTGTTGCTTTGAAATCTCCTCTTGGTCTACTTTCCTATGGTCATTTTAGTAGATTTTACAATTTTTCTTTAAGCTCAAACTAGCTTGTCAAAACAAGCTTGATTCCCCTGCAGAGCACAAGCACCATCGAGTGTTTTGTGCAGTTTTGCAGACCTTGCATGTGGCTCACTGAGCTCCCCTAGGTCTCGATTTTGGTCTAACAACTCTCACCCGTGTCTTGTAGGATACAAGTTTTGTTTCATGTTTCCAGCTTTATTGTGTGCTTATTCATTAGCTTAAATCGTGGTCCCCTTTAACTGCTTTTCTCTCAAAATCTCAATACACCAAATCATTGCATCTTGATATCCATAGGTGTAGCTTGTTGATTTGTGTTGCATTTTGGTTATTTTAGCATATTAGACCTTCCATATCGTTTGGTTCTTGTTGTGCCTCAATTGCTTATTGAAGTGCTTATTTATAAGCCATTTCCACAGCAGTTGCATAATCCTCCACATAAGTGCCTGTTTTTCTATTTTTCCTAGCTTCCTTATATTATTTTAAGCATTTCCTGAAATTTTCAGATTTTTCTAAGTTTGTTTGGTATTTTCTACATTTAATCTAGTTTTTAAGTATTTTTAAATAGCATTTAATACAAATAATTAAGAAAAGGTTCAAAAAATAATTTTTCATTTTTCCTAAGTTTAGATAAATGTAAAAAGCTTAAAAAGTATTTTTCCTATTTTTCTCCTTTTATTTGGTATTTTTAATAATTTAAATTAGTTTTAAATAGTTTTAAATTAATAATAAATATATAAAAGTCTAAAAATATATTTTCAGTTTTAAAATTAGTTTTATCATATTTTAGATTTTTCTAAGTCTTAACTTTATTTTTCTAGCCTTATTTCATATTTTCTTTTATTTTAGAGTATTATTAAATAGTTTAATCTAGTTTTTAATTAATAATAATTACATAAATAGTTATAAAAATAATTTTCTTTTTCTAATAATTTTCTCATATCATTAGGTTTGTAAAATGTATTTTTCATATTTTTAGGATTTATATTGTATAAGTTTCACGTTTTTATTTGTACGCTTACGTTATTTTTATTTAAACATAAGTTTTAAGTTTTGGTTTTAAACGCTCATCACTTTAAATATAGTGATAGCGTTTATTTAATATCTTTTATCTTTTAATTTTCTTAATTTGTATTTAAGTCGCTTTATTTTATAAAACTTTTCAAGAGTGTAATATTCAATCCTAATCCTTTTCGATCGCTATCATTAGTGATCATTCTATCGCCTCGATCATGTGTTTACACACCATTGAGTCTCCTTGGGACTTAACGACCCGGAATCCTCTCGTATTCTCCGATCTTCATTGCATTTGTGTCCGAGCGCTTTTAAGTCTGTTTGACTTGACGGTTTCTTGCAGATCAAAATTTTGCGCTACCGCCGGGAGGCTTTAGCGTGTGTTTAGCCATTTTCGCACCCATTCTTGCACATATCCCATCCTTTGTAAAAGTTTTTGTAAAGTTTTCAAATAATCCAAAGTTCATTAACACTTTTCCTAAAGTGTTAAAACGCCAAAAATATTTTCATTCTTTGTTTTATCGTCATGTTTTCAAAAACACCAAAATATTCCTCTTTACCCTCTTACCCTTTTGATTCTTCATTTCTTACCCTCTGTTAACCTTTGATTCTTTCTATGCCTTATCCTCACCCTCTTGATTGTCAATGGTGTGGTGGTCCTTATAATGGTGGCAATTGCCCCGGTTGTGGCATGGTGGAGTCGTGAAACGGGTCCTGTCTATAACCGTGATCCCTATTCCTACCATAACACAACCGATTCATTCCATCACCTACCACACCGTGAGACTCAGCAGCTTTATTGTTGTGAGTACTTGTGGTGGTTCACATTCCGGTTCGATTGTCAATCAGAAGCACGCTTGTCTATGAGCGTGTTCCCGATAACAATTATGACTACAACACATACCACTCACACCACATCGGCTTGTCTCATTGTGAGTATTGTGGAGGTCCTCACCCGAGTTTTGAGTGTCAAACGGGAACATGCTTGTCTATGAGCATAATCCTTGTAACAATTATGACTACTCTTATCATGACCAACCTCCACAATACCAAACGATTCAAACACAACCTCTCGCAAATTCCTCAAGAACTTCTCCAAAATTGTCTCGATACACTCAAAGATTTAAAAGAATTGATTAAAGAAGAGTCTCACGAAAACGATGTCAAGAACAAGCGCCTAGAGTAAGCTCCCAATATTGGAAACTCTCGCAGACGATTATGATGACGACGACGACGACGATGATTTTGATGAGGAATCTACGACCGAGTGGCAATCCCACTCCCGCTTCGTGAGCCTTTCATTTCCGACTCTTCCCTTCACTCACGCCGGTTGAGAGAAGTGAATTCCTTTGGAAGAGGTCGATGATCCTATTTCTTTGAAATTCTTTGATCCCGAGGACTCTCTCATAATGGAGGATGATCATCTCAAGACTATTTCGAAACGGAATCATCGAGTGTTGAGGATCTTGTCCTAATCCCAAGTGAGTCGAGGATATATCCAATAGTGATTGGGATTTGCATGTTTGTGATTCTCTCGACATTTCGAGGTTACTTCCGGATTTTCTCAAATCCTCTTTTGAATTTAATGATGACTACACTTTTGCTAAGTAAATCCTCTTTCGATGAAATGTCCGATTCGATATGAGACCATCACGGAAGTGGTGGAAATTGCTAGCCTCGAGCACACCACTTGTCCCACCTATGTATTCTATCTTCTCTTCCATCATGTGATGATGATTTTATCCTCACTAATGAGATTCATGATCCAAAATCATGAATTCTCCTTCCGATAATGAGGAGTTAGTCATGATCATTATCATAATTCTCCTTCTTTCTTCACCTACCCGGTGACTTCTCTCTTCTTCACTCCTTCGGGAGTGAGGACACTATCTTTGACCCGGCATTTTCATTTACCATCCGTGAGCCGGTCTGATTTGTCATCTCTCTTTATCTCATCGGTGTGGAACTTTCACGTGCTTCAAATGTTTGTCCAAACATCTTGAATGAAAGTCCGATGGAGATTGTTTCTTCCACTTTGCTTCCCATGAACCAATGAATTCGGGTCGAGTCAAGCTAGCGACTCGGAAATCAAAAACAAGAGCACGCACTATATGGGTTTTCACCCATATTTCGCCTTCTTACCCCTTTCTACCACCTAAGTGTGGGGTAATGCCCACATGTTATATATATATATATATCTCTAAAAAAAAAAAAAAAAAAAAAAAAAATCTCTTTCAAATAATGGCCGTAGTATTTCCCTTTTACGTTTTTGTTTCGCATAACACGGGTATTTTGAATATTGAGGGCAATATTCATTTCTAAGTGTGGGGAATTCTCGAATTTTGTCATATATTATCCACCCAATTCCCGTTTTGGCCAAAATTTTTTTTTGGAGTAAGTGTTTTACACTTACTCATTTGGTTATCATCCGCCATGTTTGATAAACTAAAGGATTGGCTAATCCAGAGCAAACGGCTCTTGGTAAAGATATATCAAACCGTTTATATGGCTTGCAATTTGGCCAAAATTGTATGGTATTCATTTCACCATATCCTAAAAAGTGAAGAGTTGGCTAGCCCGCAAGATTATGGCTTGTGGTAAAGGCAGTGGAAAATCCATAATTGGTAATCACCACCAAAGATAATTTGATAATTTATCTAAGAGTTGGCTAGTCCGTAATGGTACGGCTCGTAAAGACAAATCAAACCGTTGAAAGTCGGTGGTTTGCTCAAAATCACATGGTTATCGTTGTACCATGGTTCTTACTTGAATCGAAACATTTGGCTACTCCGTAAGTAATGGCTTTTGGTAAAGAGATTAAAATCCATTATGTTTTCTCAAATCATTGCTAGGGACTAGCAATATCTCGATGTGGGGATTGATGAGTGTCTAAATACTCATCATTTTATAACATTTAAACCGCAAAATCATCCGAAAACACTCAAAACACATCAAAATGATCAAAATATCACAAATCAGTGTTTTATGTGTTTCAAATGCAAAATTATCAAAATCGATGAAAACGTATCAAATTTGCAAAATTGCGCTTTAGTCCCCAAGTTTCTAAAATTGTCAAAAACAGTCCCCGAGTCAAAATTTCAAAAGAAAAGTCACCAAAGGTCCTTTTAAAATCAAAAGTTGTCAAATTTAGTCCTTTGGTGAAAATGTAAAAGTTTTGAGAAAATTACGCTTTGGTCCCTTGGCTTTTAAATTGGTCAAAACTAGTCCTTGAAATTTTCAAAATGTCAAAATCAACCCTTGATTATTAAAGCTTGGCAAGACCAGCCCCTTGACTAATTTTCATAATTTACATGATTGGTCCTTGAATTTCCAAATATTACATTTAGTCCCTGGTGTTAATAATCACACAAACCAAACCTGACCCTAACTCTAATCCCAAGCCCAAACTAATACCCTAGGCCCAACACCTTTAACCCGGTCCAATTCCTACCCAACCCCGCTTGTATTAAGACCCGGTCAACGAGCTAATATCTTGGTCAAAATACACCTCGCGCCTTTTCTTCTCTTCTCCACCACTTGCCTCGAAATCACTCCATTGCCCACACCCTCGCCTCACCTTCATCTCACCTTTGTCCCCCACCTCAACACAAATCCAAGAACCATTAAATGATCCTTCACCCTTTACTCAACCCCTACACTGCTAAACTCCTTTGGCGCCAAAATTCAATCAATGGCCAAAAGGCTTCTACCGATCCAATGGCTAGTATTATTGGTGGATATGCTCGAGAAAGTCAAGGGAAGCATTTGGAGTATAAAGAGAGAGAAGAAAGAAGTAAAGGGTAGCTAGTTTTATTTTTTACTTTAATGTCGTTTTTAATTAAATGTTTTAGTTTTAGTTAAAATATTGTAATTCCGCTTTTATGTATCAACATTAAGTTAATAAACCTTTGTGATATGCTTTTGAGTTCTTAATCAAAGTCTTTAAATAAAATCCATGTTTCATGTTTCATGTTGCAATCTCGCTTTATAATCCTATGCTCAAGCTTTTAGAAGCTTATGTTTAAGCTCAAATAAGTTGTTTAAAGTTTATATAAGCTTTTGGAAAGCTTACAAACCAGCTTTTAAGAAGTTTTGTTGCATAGTCAACAAAAGTCAACAGAAAGCTCAAATTGGAATGGTGATGAATTGGGTGTTGCGTAAGTTTGTTTGGGTTGAATAGGTTAGGTAATGTAGAATTGGTCTTGGTTTAGCCTCGCAAACCGCTTGATCTCATGTAAGTGAATTTCTCATTTCCATATTTCAAGTCAATTTGCGCCTTTTGTTGTGCTTGTAACTGTGATCTTCATTAGTCTAAATTAGTATTTTTAGTTGTATTTAAGATATTTAAGTTTAGCTTGATCATTGGTCTAAGGTAGCTTAGCAGTTTAAGTATTTTAATTTGTATATCAAGATTTTAAAGAGTGTTTGGATTATTGTTATACCTATGTTCTAGGCTTGCTCGATGGATAAAATTGTTGGTTTAAGTTTGTGTAGCATATCTTAGCTCTTATCTGTCTCAACTTTGAGCTTGTAAACACCGATAGTCAAAATAACAAGTTAAATCTTTCTCACTTGCTCATGTTGAGATTTTTGCAAGTCAAAAGCTTATTTTGTGTTTCAAATTCATAAATCTTGCTTGATTTAGTTTCATTTTATCATATTTCTTCTTATTCAGCCTCAAAATCTAGATCAAACTTCACATAAGTCAACTTTTAGTTTTTGTTAAAAAGTCAAATTGCAAAACTTGTTTTGGGGTCAAATAGAAAGAATTTTCATGGACTCATTATTGGGTCATCTTAAGTGAAACTTGTTGCTTTGAAATCTCCACTGGTCTACTTTCCTATGGTCATTTTAGTAGATTTTTACAATTTTTCTTTAAGCTCAAACTAGCTTGTCAAAACAAGCTTGATTGCCCCCTGCCAAACAAGGCCGCATGTGTTTTTCTCGAGGTTTTGCAGACCTTGCATGTGGCTCACTGAGCTCCCCTAGGTCTCGTATTTTGGTCTAACAACTCTCACCCAGGTCTAGTGTAGGATACAAGTTTTTGTTTCATGTTTCACTTATATTTGTGCTTATTCATAGGCTTAAAGTAGACACCCCTTTATCGCTTTTTCTCAAAATCTCAATACACCAAATCATTGCATCTTGATATCCAGTGTTTGTAGCTTGTTGATTTGTGTTGCTTTTTGGTTATTTTAGCATATTAGACCTTCCATATCGTTTGGTGCTTGTTGTGCCTCAATTGCTTATTGAAGTGCTTATTTATAAGCCATTTCCCACAGCTTGCATAATCCTCCACATAAGTGCCTGTTTTTATATTTTTCCTTTATTCCTTATATTATTTTAAGCATTTCCTGAATTTTTCAGATTTTTCCTAGCTTGTTTGGTATTTTTCTACATTTTATCTAGTTTTTAAGTATTTTTAAATAGCTTTTAATACAAATAATTAAGAAAAGCTTCAAAAAAATAATTTTTCATTTTTCTTAAGTTTAGATAAATGTAAAAAGCTTAAAAAGTATTTTTCCCTATTTTTCTCCTTTTATTTGGTATTTTTAATAATTTAAATTAGTTTTAAATAGTTTTAAATTAATAATAAATATATAAAAAGTCTAAAAAATATATTTTCAGTTTTAAAATTAGTTTTATCATAATTTAGATTTTTCTAAGTCTTAACTTTATTTTTCTAGCCTTATTTCATATTTTCTTTTATTTTAGAGTATTATTAAATAGTTTAAATTAGTTTTAATTAATAATAATTACATAAATAGTTATAAAATAATTTTCTTTTTCTAATAATTTTCTCATATCACTAGGTTTGTAAAATGTATTTTCATATTTTTAGGATTTATATTGTATAAGTTTCACGTTTTTATTTGTACGTTTACGTTATTTTTATTTAAACATAAGTTTTAAGTTTTTGGTTTTAAACGTTCATCACTTTAAAAATAGTGATAGCGTTTATTTAATATCTTTTATCTTTTTGATTTTCTTAATTTGTATTTAAGTCGCTTTATTTTATAAAACTTTTCAAGAGTGTAATATTCAATCCTAATCCCTTTCTGATCGCTATCATTAGTATCATTCTATCGTCTCGATCATGTGTTTAACACACCATTGAGTCTCCTTGGGACTTAACGACCCGGAACTCGTATTCTCTCGATCTTAATTGCATCCGTGTCCGAGCGCTTTAAGTCCTGTTTGACTTGACGATTTTGCGCAGATCGCCTCGTAAAAGTTTGGGCCTTGTTTTCGTTATTTGGGAACCAAGACGGGCTCGCTTTTCTTGCCAAGCCGAGAGTCCAAGAAGCCCACAAGGTGGCGTTGTTTTGTGTTCGGTTGGACCAAGCCGAGCCCATACCCCCTCCTAAAAGCCCTAACCGAAATTTTACTACCACTATAAATATAACACATAAACTCAAAAGTGAAACCCTAGTTTTGGTTGCCTCCTTTCTTTTTCTCCCATTCGGTCAATACCTACACCTTTGGTGTCTAGATTTTGCTTCAACAAAGCTAAGGTATAACGTGTTCCTCGTCTTCCTTTGATGCACCTTAAGTTAATATGTTGTAGCTTGTTTGTTTTAGTCGACTTTTGTTTACTTTTTCCTTGTGTCGAGCCGTATGAAACCAAACAACACAAACCCAAATGATTTGAACCTTATAAGTATTAAAGAACATGTATGTAATATGTATTATTGAATCGGATCATGGTTAAGTCGAGCTATAAAAGAACCAAACCACATATATAAATGTTATCATGCCTAATAAATTCGAAACCCTAATTGGAATGGAACCCTAAGTGTAATTAATGGTCTAAACATGTGATTATAGTGGTTTTAATAAACCCTAAACCGGACAGCATCATATGTCGAATTTGTGTGTGTTATAGATCCAATTTTATAAGTGCAATAACCTGGGTTTTTGTGGGAAACGTTTATTTTATGTCTTAGTTAAGTTTTCCAAGTG
Organism: Chrysanthemum lavandulifolium; assembly: GCA_022545495.1. NCBI lineage: Eukaryota > Viridiplantae > Streptophyta > Magnoliopsida > Asterales > Asteraceae > Chrysanthemum > Chrysanthemum lavandulifolium. The sequence continues at coordinate 163,648,767 of CM040246.1, forward strand.
GTTTGGTCGAATTTGAGTTGTCTAAGTCGTATTTTGAATTTTACAAAATCAAGTGTCAAAGCCGAGAAAACGGGTCGAAATTTAGTTGTATTGTTTGATTTTTCATTTTCAAACCATAAGGAATTGGGAGCTCTCCTTTACAGGAGTGATATTTATGACATAAATGAATTTCTGGGAGTTTTGGGAATTTTTCCAAGGTGTCTAAACAGGTCCAATAAGTGTAAACTTTGAGGTGTATTTTCGATTACTTTACGGATAGGTCTGGACTTGTGATTTTCCATAGGCCATTTGGCATAGAGATAGAACCCACCAATTTTTGGAGACTCTTTAAATCATATGGGAACCTCTGGGATTTTGCTTGATTTCATTTGAGCTAAGTAAGTATTTTATAAAAATCGCTAAAGTCTGGTCCGAATATGAGTTTAAGAAACCGAAGATAAAATATGATATCAATAGGTAACACACTTACAAAGGCATAAGAAGCTTATAAAAGGAACTAATAAGTATTATACGAATCGTAATCCGTGTAGATTCATTGAAGAAGACGTGGCGTCGTATCTTCGTGTTCGTTCATTCATTTGCTTTCCTCTCATTCGCGTTAAGGTACAGATATTCTGACCTTTTCAGTAAAGGTTCCTTATCATGTTCTTTTCGTTAGCTTTCCTAATTTACTTATTAGGGTTTCCGATGCCATTGCTATGAACCCTTTTCTGATAGTTTGATCTGTAGCTTATCTAAACTTCTGTTTTATTGAACCATGCAATATCTGATTTGAACTAGTGTTACGAAGACCGATATGCACATTTGTTGAACCCGCTATATTTGATTATGAACTTCAATTGTGAACATTAAATGTTGAATTTCGATTATGAAGTATGATATGTGATTATGATATAATCTCGATTTTCGAGTATCCGAATATGAACTTTGATATGAACTATCCGTTGTGTTATCTGCTTGACCTTTATGATGAATTATGATATGTGTCATTTATGACAACTGTTTGACCTAAGATGGGTTGATACCCGAGCCAAATATTTAACTAGTCATGGGGTTCCATGTCCATATCGATGATGCACCTCGATATGACTCTAGGGCGAGAGTGATGTTCGCCACGCTCTAGATGGTGAAGCATATTTTGAATATGTAGGAAGGGCGATGGATGCATCCTAGATCCGATCCGTTATCCGATATGAGTTGTCTCGGTGAATGATGTCGTGTAATACTGGCGTCACAAATTCGGGAGTTAGCTACTCCATTTGTTATTGAGGTCTCCCCTCATATTATATAAGGTATTCCGAGGTCACCCCTCCGAATACAATGGTTACTTATGATATGCTATGATCTGTTATGTTTCTGGGCTCGTGGTGGATGACTAAACCTTATCTGTTAATTCTGTTTTATGAATTCTGTTTATGATTCTGTATTCGCCAATACTTCTATTTGCCTACTGAGTTATTATATGTTTATTGAAGATGTTTATGCTTTTACATGTTTATGTGACTACCGCTTGCCATGCTAGGATGGGATTAATACTTTAAAACATGATTCGTATATCTGATATTATGATTTGTTATCGTTACGTGAATGCGTTGATCTATGAGATGAATGTGCTAGTGTGTATTTGAGGGTTTTGAAGGTTAACATGTATGATGGTTCAACTAAATTTGTAAACCTTGTTAATTGGTTAATTATCTGTCTGTATATGTGACCTGCCATGTTAAAACTCTGCTAAGGTTAGGATTTGATCTGAGAACTGGTTTAGCTATTATGTCTGCCATGACCTGTCTGCTATTTCCGCTGCTATAATATTGAATTAAGTGCTTTAAATGTAGATTAATTGATTTGTATGAATGCCATGTTTACCTTCTAGGAACTGCCTGCTAGTCCTTAGACTTTTCGCTTGGTTTATATGTAATCTATCTTCTTGATATGTTAAGTGTCCGGATATTCTAATGTGTTTGCGTTTGTGTCATCAATATGCTATGTGAGTTTACTCTTGATTGCTAGTTGTTCTTCCGGATTTACGTGTGTTTGTGTTCGCGTAATCCTCTATGATTCATTATGCTCACTCACGCGACTTCGTTATTCGCTTCATTTGTTTCAGCTTGCATTGCTTTGTTTAGTTTCCGTTTCGTTATATCTGCTCACTGGGCTTTGTAAGCTCACCCACTTTCTTTTCCTCGCGGGTGTTTTAAGCATTCAAGATGAGCTTGTGGGATGGCCGATCCGGGTTTGAGAGTAGAGTTGAGAGCAAGACTTTACCCTAGAGATCTTATATTTATTTGATTATTAACATTATTTATATTTTCTTTGTAAGTTTTGTAAAGGTTTCGCTATTGTATAGTACCTAAGGTTTTGATATGAAACCGTATTTGTGATATCTTTACCCTTGTCGGGTTGGGGTGTTACATTCCTTCCATGAAAAATCGGGAGAAAAGACTATGATGGAATTACTAGCGTAAGAACAAATGGAAAGTATAAAACATATGTATGCTAGTCCTTCTCAACTCCCTCACCGTTGTTATCACAACCGATATTCCCACTCACTCTAAATACGGGGATGAGCATCTTGACACTGTTCCCGAAAAGGAATCGGACGAATTCATAAAGTCTAGTGTTGAGAACCTTGTCCCAATCCCGAGAGAGTCACAGGAACTTCGAGCATATGTGTGATTCTCCTTTCCTCTTGAGTGTTCAAAAGATCATTTTGAGACTTTCTCCGATTTTAGCGATGATTGTAAATCTTATGGAGACATCGAGTATGTCGAGGCATCACTCCCACGATCGATCCTCTTCTCGAGGAGTTCACCGATGAACTCACTCACATTAGTCCACTTTCATCGAAAGTGACGATGATCTCTTTGATTTCAAAGCCGACCTAGGAGAAATTGAAAGTCTCCTTTGTAATGATCGCTCACTCACTTCTCACCCTAACAAATTCAATAGAGAATGTTAATCACCTTGTTCCCGAAGCATTCAAAGCTACTTTCACCAATCCTCTATTTGAATTCGAATCTGAATTCACTTTAATTTCTGATAATTCACTCTTTGATATTCAGAACGAGGTAAGTGATGATTCCATAATAGAACAAGGGTTCACAGACTTACATCACTTGTATGATTCTCTTTACGAGGAGTTCTCCTTTGAACTCACTCATATCATATCTCCACCAGAGTATGATAACTTCCACTTTGATCTAGACAAAAATGATCTTTGTGTTCCGGAGGGAAATGTTCTCAACCATGAGAACTTGCTTGATATCAAAATCCCATCCCTCCCACCCAGAATATCTCTTGATCAAATGAGCTTAAATGATGAGATTCATGATCCAGAAATCATGAATTCTCCTTCTGATGATGATGAGTTAGTCATGATTTTTATCATGATTTTCTTTCTTTTCTTCACCTATACGGTGACATCTCCTGTTCTTCACTCCTTCGTGAATGAGGACACTATTTTGACCCCGCATTTTCATTTATCATTTGTGAGCCGGATCTCTATATCTCATCGGTGTGGAACTTTCACGTACTTCAATGTTTATACAAACATCTTGAATGAAAGTCCCATGGAGATTGTCTCTTCCACTTACTTCCCATGAACAAATTAATTGGGTCGAGTCAAGCTAGCGACTCGGTAATCAAAAACAAGAGTTAAACATGGGTTTTCACCCGTGTGTACCACCTTAGTGTGGGGAGATGCCCCACATGTTGTATATAGATCTAAAAATGAATGAAAATTGTAAATATTAAAAAGAGAATAATTGTTGTGTTTCTACACTTAGCTAGTAATGTTATCTTTTATCGCTCTAAGTTTCAAGATAATAGTTGGACTTTGAATATTGAGGACAATATTCATTTCTAAGTGTGGGGGAAATTCGCTAATTTGATCATAAATGTACCCTTTAGTCCCTTTTTCCCCAAAATGGCCAAATTAAAAAAAAAAATTAGTGGAAGTACTATGTACTAAACACAACAAATGGTAATCAGTCCACCATGTCTAATAAACAAAAGGATTGGCTAATCCAGGAGCAAACGGATCTTGGTAAAGATATCTCAAATCGTTGACGGCTTGCAATTTGCCCAAAATTGTATGGTGTTCAGCTCACCATATCTTTAATTAATGAAGAGTTGACTAGCCCGCAAGTTTATGGCTTGTGGTAAAGGCGCTTGAAATCCATAATTGGTAATCACCACCAAAGATAATATTGATAATTTATCTAAGAGTTATTAGTCCGAAGCAAACGAAGCTCGTAAAGACAAATCAAAACCGTTGAAAGCTGGTGATTTGCTCAAAATCATTTGGTTATCATTTGTACCAAGGTTCTTACTTGAACTAAAACAATTGGCTACTCCAGAAGTAATGGCTTTTGGTAAAGAGATGAAATCCATTAAAGTTTCAAAAAGATTGCTAGGGACTAGCAATAGTTTAGTGTGGGGGATTTGATATGTGTCTAAAAACACATATATTTTACCTTGTTTAAACCCACAAAAACAGCCAAAAACACACAAATGACTATATAAATGTTACAAATATCATGAAAATGTGTTTTATGTGTTACAAATGCAAAAGGATTGTAAACGATGAAAAACAACAAAGTTTACAAAATTGGCGCTTTAGTCCTCGAACTTTCACTGCATTGTCGAAATGGTCCTCGGATAAAATATTTTGAAGAAAATCAACAATAGTCCCCTCAGAATCATGAAATGACAAATTTTACCCTTGAAGTTCAAGTTTGCAAAATGGCAAGTTTAGTCCTCAACTTTGAAAATGACATAAATAGTCCTTGGAAATTTAAAATGTGAAAATAATCAAGAGTAACCCTTGTACTATTAAAGATTGGCATAATTGGTCCTTTTGATAACTTTGGAAAATGCGCAGATTCAACCTTCATTTTCGTAAAATTACATAAATGGTCCTGTGATAAGCTTAAACCAAACTGACCCTTTGTTATTAATCCAAATTAAAACCCAATTGAACCCCCATTTGAACCTTTCCCTATTATTAAAATGGGTCAACTCAGTCAAACCCGTGTCACTGCTTCACCTTTCCTCCCATTCCACACTGTGTCCACTCCTTCACCTCCACTGCTTTTACCACCAGATCACCTGCCTACCACCTCATTACCACCTTTCCAGCTCCTTACCCACTTCACACCTTGTCCCCCTCCACCTCCACATACACCAAATTGCATTAAATGCAATTAACCCACTCAAACAGTTTTTCCCACCAAAATGCCAAGTGTGCGATGAAGATGATATCAAGGCCTATCTAATGGTGGGATTTAATCAGAGGTCGACAAGAAAGCTTTTGGATGTCCATAAAAAGAAAAAGAAGTCGAGAGAAGCAAGAGAGTAGAGTAGCTTAGTTTAAACATGTCGACTTAATGTAATTTTAGTTTTCAGTTGCATTTCTTAGTTCAAGAAGGTTGTAACCAGTATTCCTAGTGTAATGTGAATCTTATTTAAGTTTAATTTTAAGTGATCTTTGTTAAAAAATCAGAATTTGCATTTTTACCTTTAAATTCTCATATTAGTTAAAGATTGTTAAAAGTGGTGTTTTATAGTTTTTACAAGCTCATATTAGCTTATTACTAAGTTTTTATAAGCTCAGTACCATTAAAAACTAGTTTTAGTCAATAATCAAAAAATCACAAAAAAATCTAGAAAATACTTGAAAAATAAAAAATATGTCTAAATCAGTTTCAAAGCTTCATTAAGCTTTATTTCCTGTTTGATTAAGCTTACATAAGCTCAAAATAGCTTATTGTAGGTTTAGTTTGGTTACATACTCGCTTCTACTCTAAAATCAATTCCAACAACAAAAGTCAACTGCTGAAGCTGATTTGGGTTTGAACATGAAATTGGGTGATACAGAGTGGAACCCGTTATATTTGGGTTAGCTTATGTAATTTGGGGTTGAGAACATTTAGACTAGTGGTTATTGGTTATTCATTGGCAAGTCATTAAAGCTAGACCTCTTGTAAGCTCTTATTTTAATCTCAAGTTCATACAAGAGTATAGATCACCTATCTATGTTTCAATTTTGATTTTATTATCTTAATGTTGCTAGTTTGATTAGTATTTGATTTGTTTAAGCTTGTTTATATCTTCTACACACATTTCGCCTTTAACTCGATTTGATAATCTCATTTTAAGAATTCATGGTTTGAGACCTGCTTTGTGGTTTCACTTTGCACTAAATAGATCTAAGTTGATTATAATAAGTAGTATTAATGTTATTCATGGTTTAGAATTAAGTTTTGATTAGTAATATAACCAAATCAAGATTACAACTAGTGTTTGGATAAGGTCTTATTTCGTGTTAGAGGTCAAATCAGAGGTTAGGTTTGATTGATATAGCTCTATTTAGGTAAAAGAAAGTCATTCTAGGTTGTATTTTGCATCTAATATTTTTAAAAGTCAAAATCATTGTGAATCTGCTCGTGTGTTCAAATCTGCTTAGCATAAGTTAGTATAATTTTGGATTAAGGTAGAAGAAGTAGTGATAAAGCTCGATCGCTTCTATTTTACCTCTAAACATCATAATCACCACCATCTTGATTCAAATCTCACATTGGTCAAAGTCTCATCTCATTCTCAAAATAGTCAAATAGTGATAATTGCGCTTTTGCAAATCTTTCTTGATCTTTCATGGATTCATATGAGGTTTTAATCAAATGATATTTTAGATTTTACAAGTTCGCTTGGTCTAGTTTAATAATCTCGCTTTGTTGAATTTTTCCAAGTCTCTAAAAGCTCTAAATCGCCTTCTCAATTGACCTCACAGTTCTGCTCACACTCAAAGATATCGAGTGTGTATACAGGCAACTTGCAGCCTTTGCACAGGATTCAAATAAGCTCATTAGGAGTTGAGAATTGGTCCATGTGTAGTCTGCTAGGTGATCTTTAGGTCCCAATTTCTGTTTTCCCATTTAGCTTATTAGAATAGCTTATTCATTAGCTTAAAGTAATCCCCTTATAAACTGCTTTTGCTTAATTAATCCCATAAGCTCAAATCTAGTTTAAGCTTATTTAGTGATCTAGAGTATCGTTAATTAGTTGTTAGACATATTTTAGCATAATCCAAATTTTATTTGATCATTTGGTTTATTCCTGTAGCTTATAGCTTATTTTAGTAGCTTATTTAGAACTGCTTATCACTACAGCTTCATATTCTTCCATATAAGCCATAGTTTTTATATTTTTAATAAAATTAGAATAATATTTTAGACTTTTACCTAATTTTTCATAATTTTCATTATTGCTTGCTATTTTTCTTATTTTAAATCGCTTTTAAGGCTTTTAATCACTTTTTAATACAAATAAATCGTAAAAGCTTTTAAAATAATTTTTCAATTTTAATAGCTTAAGATAAATATAAAAAGCAAAAAAATAATTTTTCCGAATTTTCTTAACTTAAATAGTATTTTCTAGCATTTTATTTAGTTCTAAATAGTTTTAAATTTATAATAAATACATAAAAACATAAAAAATATCTTTTCGCTTTAAAATTAGTTTTATAATATTTTAGATTTTTATAAGTTATAATTTCATTTTTCTAGGTTAATTTTATATTTTCTTGTATTTTAGTGCATTTTAAATAATTAACAAATAGTTTTTAATTAATAATAATTAGATAAATAGTTTTAAAAATAATTTTCTTTTTCCAATAATTTTCTAGTATAATTAGGATTGTAAAAATGTATTTTTCATATCCGTAGGTATTTTCCTTCTTTATTTTCACGTTTTATTTCGTACGTTACGTAGTTTTTAATTTAAACGCAAGTTTTAGATTATAAACGTTAAACGATTTTAAAAATAGTGATAGCGTTTATTTAATATAATCTAGCTTTTAATTTTCTTTAATTTGCATTTAAGCCCCTGTAATTTACAAACTTTTTCTCTAGATATAATTATTCCAAATCTACAAACCTTTTTCCATTCAATATCACCCGATCACGATTCGTTTCTATTACAAGTGTTCACACCTCGTTGGGACTTAACGACCCGGGATACACTAAACTCCTCCGGACTTAATTGCATTGGTTTCGAAATGTTTCAATTTTATTACGGTTAACCATTCACAAGTGGTTGACTTGTGTGATAAACTTGACTATTGACTCAATCAAGATTTCCGTAAAAACTCTTAAGCACATGTGGAGGGGGAGTATTTATGCAAAATATTTATCTCTCAACAAGTGGTACTAAAATGTTTTTCATTCACAAACACTTTGAGAGATTTTCATGAAAATGGTTTTATGGCAACATAGGTTAGTCATGGAGTTATAAGCGACTAAGGTTAGAATAACTGTCTATGATCCGCCAGAGTCGGAGGGATTCACCCAAGGACACTACCAATAGTTAGAATTAGAAGTCCTTAGGTATGATTGGAAAAGGAGAAATGAGAATCGGAGAAAGAAGGAGTTGAAGAATCAAAAGAAATACAAAGAAAAGGGTGAAAAGAAATAGCCCTCCGTATTATTCAACTTAGGGCATAATCGGGTTCAATTCATATGCTACTGGTTGTCACTTGATGACGCCGGTATTGAAGAATAAAACCGTCATGGACCCAAAGGACGCATGTACCAAACCTTCTTAGCCATTCAAGTTTCTCTCAACAAGCTTGTTTCATTCTCACAGGAACCCTACATAATCTATCGGCTTTCTTAGAGATTGCCGATATTGAAGAAGGAGACCTCTCCTAGTCTCCGCCAGAAAACCAAATGCACTATTGAGTCTAGAGCCACGAGATTCATCAAAAGATCTCTTAGGAACACTTGACATTTCATCACTTGTCGCTCAACAATAAGAACGCCTGGTACGTTATCGAGTCCTTCATGTAACTTAGCAATGTCAAGAACATTTATGAGAGGTTCACAAATGTGATCCTCGGTGATTGAATGGAAACTCCTACTGTGGTCAACATCAAATGCCCGACAACAGAGTCACTTCGGTAACTCCCGCGGATTACGCTTTAGTGTGTCTCAAACGGTCTACTGATCGTGAGGTGATGCTTCGTGTACCTCACCGACCATCCGAATCAGAGGTGTATTTCAGACATCGCGTTATCTCACTTGTAGGACTCCGGCTCAGAACGGCCTTTGTGAGAATTAGAGTTGTGTTTTCACACTATGTCATAACACCTCAAGTTCAAACTTGTAAGTGCCGAATCCGCTTATTACTAACCGCTTTCATGTTTTCTTCTTATGGAAGCTCGAGCGGAATGATCGTGCAGATTCTTCACATGCTCATGCCAACATCTTCACTAATGGAAGTTCTATCTAAAAGCAACACAAAGTCGAATGATTCTTCGTCAAGCCAAAGAATCTACAAAGTTAAAGACTTAAAGAACTTCATCAAGATTTAAATCCAACGCCAAAGAGCGCGTGAGCATGTTGAAGAATGACGGAGACACCTGAGCAATGAAGGCACTGAGGCGCACTTGATGCGCATAACAACAACATACTATCACTACCATCACAAAGAACAATGATCAAAGAACAAAGTTAAAGATGACGCCTACAAAACTGCTTAAAGAAAACAATTTCTACACCGGGAGATTGTTCAAATCAAGGCAATTCTTCTCACAAGAAAGAAGAATGTCAAGATGTCAAAGCTACGATTACATCAAGACCTTCACCGCTTACATTCATTCATCACCAACACTTAGGGGAGATTGTTGAATCACTCCTAAACCTAAATCAAGTGTTAGTGATTCATATGTAATAGTTAGCTTAATTATGGCCTTTATGTTTGTTATTAGCTTGCTTATGTAGAAGGCCCATGAGCTTAGGCCTATGTCCATTAAGGAAAGGAAGGGAGTAGGAGTGTTGCCCTAGCTCCCTTCCTATAAATATTTTGTAATAACCCTCACTGAGGGTTGGTTGTTCAATTCACTCATTCACATCTCTACGCATAACCGTGTCATTCATACATGTGTGTTTGTTTGATTATTGTTCATCTGATCTTCTTTCTTCTCTATTCTTTCTATTGATGCTTGTGTTGTAAACTTAGTGACCTAACACTACTACTTCTTCTTCTCCTCAAGTAGTAGACCGTGAGACTAGGGTGACAAAGGACCCGGTGCTTCCTACTAATAAGGGTAGTACTTAGAATGTCCAACCCACGGTTGTCCACACTTCTGAGCCAAAAGATGCTCCGGTATGTGCTCCGAAGCCTAACCCGAAAAACAAAAATTCCTTATCCTTCGCGAATGAATGACCAAAAGCTCCATGAGAGGGCTAATCATCATATGGAAAAGTTCTTTCAGATCTTACAAGATTTGAATTTTGAGATGAGTTTCACGGATGCTCTTCTTTTGATGCCAAAATTTGTTTCAACGATTAAGAGCTTATTGAGTAACAAGGAAAAACTTTCTGAATTGGCAAAACGTCTTTGAATGAGTATTGCTCGGCGGTCATCCTCAAGAAGTTACCCGAGAAATTAGGAGACCTCGAAAAATTCCTCATTCCATGCGACTTTCAAGGAATAGCTCAATGCCCCGCCTTGGCCGATCTTGGCGCGAGCATCAACTTAATGTCTTATTCTATGTGGAAAAAGCTTTCATTGCCCGAACTTACCCCTACGTGCATGACCCTCGAGCTTGCCGACCGTTCTACTACTCTTCCAATCGGTATAGCCGAGGATGTCTTCGTTAAAGTGGGGAAGTTCCATTTTCCCGCCGACTTCGTTGTCGTAGATTTCGATGCCGATCCTCGAGTTCCCCTCATTCTGGGTAGGTGCATCTTGAGGACGGGACGTGGGTTGATTGATGTTTCCGAAGGAGAGATTACTTTACGAGTGAATAAAGAAGCCGTCACGTTCAATATTAATCAAACATCGTGATACTCCTCCAACTATGATGATACTTCCGTAAATCGAATCAATGTTATTGATGTTTTTACGGAGGAGTATGCTCAAGACATTCTTGGTTTTTCAAACAATTCTAAAAGTGGCAATCCCACTCCTTCATCTGAAATTATGGAACCGTCTTCTGAACCAATCATTTCCGACTCTTCCCCTTCCCTCACTCCGTTTGAGGGGAGTGATTTCGTTCTGGAAGAGATCAAAGCTTGTTTAAAAAGTGACTTAATTTCACCGAAAATTGATAATGATGATTGTGATCCGGAGGGAGATATTCTTTTGATTGAAAAAATGCTTAATGAAGACCCGTTACCGTCACTCCCTCCGACGGAGCTTAAAATTGAAGAGATTAAAGAAATCGAACCGTCTACTAATCCTCCGGAGCCTGATAAATTTCTTGAATATGCTTTCTTGGAAACATCCGATAAATTTCCCATTATCATTGCCAAAAACCTTAAAGATGAGGAGAAGACCCAACTTTTAGCCGTGCTTAAGAAACAGAAAAGTGCCATCGCTTGCCAAATCTGCAATATTAAGGGCATAGACCCTCGTTTTTGTACCCACAAGATTTTGATGGAAGAATACTTTAAGCCTATAATTCAACAACAAAGAAGGTATAACCCAAAAATCCATGAAGTTATCAAAAAGGAAGTTCTCAAACTCCTCGATGCCGGAGTTAATTATCCAATCTCCGATAGCTCATGGGTTAGCCCTATTCATTATGTTCCAAAAAAGGGTGGAATGACCGTCATCGCTAACGAAGAAAATGAGTTAATACCCACACACCTTGTCACCGGATGGAGGGTGTGCATTGATTATCAGAAGTTAAATGATGCAACTAGAAAATACCATTTCCTGCTCCCATTCATGGATAAAATGCTCGAGCTTTTAGCGGAAATGAGTACTATTGTTTTCTTAATGGATTTTTCGGCTACTTTCAAATTCCTATCGATCCACAAGACCAGTAAAAAACGACGTTTACTTGCCCTTATGGAACGTTTGCCTATCGACGTATGCCTTTTGGCTTATGCAATGCTCCCTGCACGTTCCAAAGGTGCATGATGGCCATTTTTCACGACATGATAGAGAAAATGATGGAGGTGTTGATGGATGATTTTTGGGTATATGGAGACTCTTTTACGACTTTCCTCTCCCATTTAGACCACACGCTTAAGCGGTGCGAAGACACCAACTTGGTCTTAAATTGGGAGAAGTGCCACTTTATGGTCAAAGAGGGAATTGTCCTCGGCCATAAAAATTCAAAGTCCGAGATTGAGGTTGATAGAGCTAAATTCGATGTAATTGCAAAGCTACCTCATCCCACGGCTGTCAAAGGAATCCGTAGTTTTCTGGGTCATGCCGGCTTTTACCGACGTTTCATTCAAGATTTTTCTAAGATAGCCCGGCCTATGACCCATCTCCTTGAAAAATATACACCGTTCTTCTTTTCCAATGAATGTATTGAAGCTTTTAATATTCTTAAAAAGAAGTTAACCAAGCACCAACTTTAGTTGACCATGGGAATTTTATCGTCAAAGGATGTCGTCATATATAAGTGAAAATACCCTTGGAACCAAGAATAATATAATACGTGAAAACCGTTTATAATAAATTAACGACATTAAAAACCTAATAAATAAAATGTGGCGTAATATAATTAAGTAAGCGACTTTAGTATGGCGAGACCTAAACGTTTAGCTAATGATAATAGGCCGTTTATTTGTTAGACGGAGCTCGCTTGTTTTGTTTTGTCTTAGCGAAGCCGAGAACCAAGAAGAGCCCAAGGCGTTTGTTTTGTCAAATGGATCAAGTGACGATTTGACTATGCGTTTGGTGTGTCCGGTTGGACCCAAGCCGAACCCAAAACCCCCTCTTAAGCCCCGATCGACTTGAACCACACCCCTTTGAGCTCATGTGCGATGATAGTGATTATGCCATCGGGCGGTCTTGGGGCAACGTAAGACCAAGTACTTTCAACCAATACACTATGCGAGTAAGACATTAACCGACGCCCAATGCTATTACACGACTATAGAAAAATAATTTAAAGCCGTCGTTTATGCCTTTGAAAAATTTCGACCATATCTTATCTTATCAAAGACCATAGTGTATACCGACCATTCGGCACTCAAGTATCTCTTAGTCAAACAAGATGCTAAACTGAGATTACTTCGGTGGGTTCTCCTCCTTCAAGAGTTTGATGTCACCATCCGTGATAAAAAAGGAGCGGAGAACCTCGCTGCCGATCATTTATCAAGATTAGAGAATCCCCATCAAAGTGTTCTCAAGAAAAAGGAAATTACGGAAACATTTCCTCTCAGGATACTTGGGATGATTTCGACTAAAAAGGATGCAAGTACCCCATGGTATGCCGATTTTGCAAATTACCATGCGGGGAATTTTATCGTCAAAGGGATGTCGTCCCAGCAAAAGAAAAAGTTCTTTAAGGATGTTAAGCATTATTTTTGGGATGACCCCTACTTGTTTAAAGTATGTTCGGATCAAGTTATTTGCCGGTGTGTTCATGGCCAAGAAGCTATTGGCATTATCATGGCTTGCCACAATGGACCCACTGGGAGCCATCATGGGGCTAGTTACACTGCTAAAAAGGTTTTTGATTCCCGTTTCTATTGGCTGACCATTTATCAAGATGCACACTACTTGGTGAAGTCACGTGACTCTTGCCAATGTCAAGGAAAAATATCGCAAAAAGACGAAATGCCAGAAAATGCAATTCAAGTCTGCTAGATTTTTGACGTGTGGGGCATCGATTTTATGGGGCCGTTTTCGTCATCTACATGAAATAAGTGCATACTCGTGGCCATCGACTACTTTTCAAAATGGGTTGAAGTGAAGGCGCTCCCCACGAATGATGCCCGAGTCTTTGTTAAATTCTTAAAGAGTTTATTTTCCCGATTCGAAACACCTAGGGCTATCATCAGTGATCGCGGTACCCATTTTTGCAATGAACAATTTGCTAAGGTTATGTCAAAATATGGAGTTACCCATCATCTTTCTATCGCGTATCACCCGCAAACGAGCGGTCAAGTCGAGGTGTCCAATCGAGGTTTGAAAAGGATATTAGAAAGGACCGTAGGAGAGCATCGGGCCTCATGGGCCGACAAATTAGATGATGCACTTTGGGCCTTCCGTATAGCCTTCAAGACACCCATTAGGTGCACCCCATATAAATTGGTGTACGAAAAGGCGTGCCATTTACCCATTGAGCTTGAGCACAAGGCCTACTAGGCCTTAAAGCATTGCAATTATGACCTTAAGACCGTGGGTGATCACCGTAAAGTTCAAATGAATGAATTAAAAGAACTTCGGGATCAAGCCTATGAGAACTCTTTAATCTACAAAGAAAAAACAAAGAGGATTCATGACTCTAAAATCAAGAACTGCGAATTCAACATCGGTGATCGAGTCCTTCTCTTCAATTCTCGATTGAAGATTTTCTCGGGCAAACTCAAAACCCGTTGGTCCCGGCCGTTCACCATTACCCAAGTATTTCCTTATGGGACGATCAAGTTATCTCAACCCGATGGCCCCAACTTCAAGGTGAACGGCCATAGACTCAAACATTATTTTGTAGGTGACATTCTATCCATGGTTGTCTCGGATCTCCAAACTTTCCCCATGGACAAATGAATTCGGGGACGAGTCAAGCTAGCGACTCGGTTAACAAAAACATAAGTGCTTCGTGGGTGGCAACCCATGCTTATCCTTCTTCTTCTTTCTATTTTCTAATAAGTGACCTGAAGAGGTTCGCCTCTGTCATTTCTCGTGTTTCGTGTTTTGATGTTTATGTCATGGATTTTCTCGAATCATGAAGACACTCGTGCTCGTGGTTTTATCTTTTCTCCACTCGAGTTTCATGCTTCGATGCTTATATGGGAAATCCGATATCCAAATCTTTATCTACTAACGTATTATCTTTTAGCATACTTAATAAATGGCTTTAGATTTGCGTAGAGAACCCTTACCTTTAAACATTGATGACAATGTTTCATTTTAGTCTGGGGTGGGTAATCTTTCGACTAGATTTTTGCCTAGCACTTTGCCGTGTACTCTAGCAACCCCGTTTTTCCTCCAAAATACCCAAAAAATGATTAAATGATGAAAAAAAAATGAGAAAATTCAGAAATTTTGTAAAACTTTTGCTAGTCTCTTTGATTGAAAAGTTTGCTAGTCTCTTAGACAAGAAGCTATAAAATGCGAATTCTAGCTCACAAGGCCAAGAATTTGCAAGTTTCCCTAATTGACTTTAAATATGCGAGACTTGATTTCATTCGACGAAGCATTTGCAAAAATAATATATTTTGACACCTTGTTGACTTTTCGCTGGTGAGAGTAGGAATAAAATGTTGACTTGATCGAGCGTGTTGAGCCCTATCTTGTCCCCTTAACCTTTATAATTAAAAGCTTTCTCTAGTCTTTCATACAAGGAGCTATAAAACGCGAATTCTAGCTTAACATAGCCAAGAGTTTGCAAGTTCCCATGATTGATTTCAAATATGAAAAGCAAAATTATTTGGCTAAGCATTCGCTGATCTTATTATTTAATATTTTAAATTTGCGGAGAACGAGAAATGATAAAGTTATATAGAAGTTAGATGCTAAGCATGGAGTAGTTAGATCTCTTTAGAGCTCGTAGAGGTTACTTGTGGTTTTTTGCTCCCAACAACTAAATAAACCCAAAAATAAAAATTTTAAAATAATTAAAGGTGTTTGGTTTTAGAGATAATTAGTGTTTACTCCTTCTTTAGAGAATCCTTGCTTATGAGAGTTGGGTACACATCAGGGTAATGCCAGTGTTGTGGGGTAATAAACTACTGATTCCGGATAGTTAGTTGCTATTGTTTCGGTTTTCAAAAGACCGCAGGACTCGGGGTTTGGCGCCAATATGTAATAATGAAAAATTGGAAGCCATAATAGACTTTTGTGTCTTGACGGTTCATTCCCGTTGACATGGTTGTTCAAAAGGTGGAAGTAGTCAAATTTAATAATCTAAAGCCATAAAAGTTTTCTATTTCTTTACGGTTCAATGCTGTTGTGTTGGGAATAATACTAATAGCTATTAACGATAGTCTTGTGGTTAACATCTGCCGACAGTTTACACTAGCAAAGGGAAACTCATTCCCACCGCCAAGACAAATATTACCACTGCTATTAGATAATTTTTAAGTAAACGTGTATTGATAAGTATAGAAAAGATCTTGTGTATATTATATATTGTTAGGTTTATACTTATCTTGTAAAGGACTCCTTGTGCTATAAAAGGAGATCCTAGGTCATTGCTAAGCATACGTATTATTCATATTAGCTTCAAGGTGTAACCCTAGTGATAAGCAAGATCACTCGTATTATTTCTTAATAATATTGGAGCTTTGTGTTTATTGTTCTTGTTTACTTACATCTGTCTTCTAAGTATTACTAAGTATATTCCGCGTGCTTAATAATATAACTCAAAATATCACTAACACAAGGTGTGTGTTTAGATCCATCAAGTGGTATCAGAGCCAGGTTCTGATATTTTGATTTAGAAGATCCAAGGAATAAGCTTAACCTACTCATTCAATTCAATGGAGATGGAAAACCAGTCCAACTCTTCTACTCCAAGACTTCCTAAGCTCAAACTTAATGAGTTTGAGATGTGGAGGATAATGATTGAGCAATACTTTCTCATTCAAGACTATGCTCTATGGGAGATCATTTTAACTGGTGATTCTTATGCTCTATGGGAGATCATTTTAACTGGTGATTCTTTCAAGCCTGTGACTAGTACTCAGAAGGTTGGTGACACAGATGTTGTGACAGTTTCGTGTTCGAGACTAATATTGAAAAGCATTGAAGAAGAATGATCTAAAGGCTAGAAGTTTGTTGTCGATGACTCTCCCTAGAGACCAGATCATAGCATTCAAAGAAGTTCAAGACAACTAAAGAACTTTTGAAGAGATTTGCTCGGTGTTTGGTGGTAATGATGCTACAAAGAAGACTCAAAAGACATTGTTGAAGCAAAGTTATGAAAACTTATCTCGCTTCAAGCAATGACTCACTTGATAGCATCTTCACCAAACTCTAGAAAATTGTTACACAACCGATCGTGTTTGGCATTGAGGTAGAAAAGGAAGACCTCAATTTGAAGTTTCTAAGAAGTTTGCCTTCGAGTTTCAAACTAATGTTACGCTTTGGGAAAAAAAGCGATATTGAAACAATGAAGCTCAATGATCTTTACAACAACTTTAAACTCATTGAACAAAGACTCAAAAAGGTGGGAAACTTGGTACAAGCTCAAGCGACTTGGCTTTGATGTCAACCTCTGTTGATAGTGATGATTCAAGATGACAAAGTGATAATGATATTGCCACCGCCGGTTCTATCGCTTCCACCGGTAATGTTAGTATTACCACCGCAGTTCAAAGAAGAAGATTGTCGGTATTGGAGATCCTACCTTTATGCTTTTATCTCCACTCAAGTCAATGGCTCTATATTAACTCATGAAGACATAGAGCAAATTGATGAAGATGACTTGGAGGAGATGGATATAAAATGGCAAATAGCTCTTCTTAGCATGAGGGCTAGGAAATTTACAAGAAGATCGGCAAGCCAATCCATATCAATGGTGGTGAAACTGCAGGTTCGACAAAAAGAAAGTAGAGTGCTTCAATTGTCACAAGTTGGGGCATTTTGCTAGGGAATGCGAAGACCAAAGATGAAGGACAACAGTCTACTTGGTACAAGCAAAAGAAAGAACCAATTGTGGAAGAACCAAAGGCAATGTTGGCAATTGATGGTGTGAGCTATGATTGAGTTTCATAGTCGATGAACAAGAGGAAGAATCTTCAGATGTCGCTCTTGTGTTCACCGAATTTGCTCTCATGGCTTTCTCGACTGAGGTACAAAACTTTGAAAGTTGTTCTAAAACATGTAGGGATGCTAGAGAAGTTGAAAGGCTTAATGAATCTTATGAAAGTCAAAGAACAGAGTTGTTTGCTGCTAATTATACTTTGTCAACCCTTAAGAGAGCTATAGCTGTATTAGAAAAACAACTAGAGCACTATAGAGAAAATGAGTCAAAATATAATGATGATATGATTCTTCTTAGGAGAGAGGTAGATCATAAGACAGCTGTGAATGAGGCATACCAAGAAGAGCTTGAAAAACTTAAAAAGATAAATGAAAATGTCAATTTAACTATAGACACTGTTATTATCGGCCTAAGTCAATTGATAAAATTTGGAATGCTCAAATTATGAGTAAAGCTAAGTCAAGTATGGGATATCATACTGCTCCACCACCACCAAGAGGTGTTCCATCACCTCCGTGCATAGATTTAGCTCATACAGCTTAGAAGCTTTTCAGAACTTCAACGTGAATATGGTCCTTTAAAGGACACATTTGTGAAAAATGAGGAACAGTTAAGCATGAAACCGATGTTTTGAAAGTGCTAGTGACTCATCGCTTGTTGATGAGAATGTTAAAAGAATGTAGAGGCTTCTATCCCAAAAGTTGTTAATCTGTTACAGAGGAACCTAGAGACAAGCTAATAAACCTAGACCAACTGTAAGGTATGCTGAGATGTATAGGAACAAGTCATCAGCTCCTAGGGGTAACCAAAGGAGTTGGAATCATGTTAAATCTCAACAACTAGGTAGTGACTTTGTGATGTACAATAAAGCATGCTATATTTGTGGTAGTTTTGATCATTTACATGCTTATTGTGACTATCATGTTGGGAGAAGGGAAGTCCATGGGAATAAAAGGGTGGAGTCTAACAGGTTTCAAAACAATTTACTCCCTAATTCTCACAAGAAATGATCCCAAGAGCAGCTCAACTTAGAAGTGGTCTTAAATCTTTGCCACTCGCTAAACTCAACAACATTGCACCCGAAATCACACGTTACAAGTGCAAAACCCAAAACAACTTTTGCAAAATCAGACAAACAGGAAAAGAACTTTTCGTAATAAAAGGTTCATTATAACCAACAAGGTACCTAAACAAACCAAATAGCTTCCATCGCTCATTCAAAAGTTTCCACCGCAAGGGTTGTAAACAAGAAAAGGGGGGGACATGGGCAATGTTGTGAAGGCCTCAGCACGTTGGGAATGGAAACCTAAAGGAACTACCTCATCAACCAATCTCAATGGTGTATCAATGACCTTTAATAGATTTAACTATATTGATACACGAGGCAGATCCAAGTCAATCATGGCTTGGGTCCCCAAAAGAAACTAACTCTTTACTTTTATGTGCAGGAACATCCAAGGACAAATAGATCAAATCAAGGCTACACAAATAGTGGATGTTCAAGGCACATGACTGGCAACAAGTCCTATCTCTCAGATTTTGAACATTCTGATGGACAGTTTGTCAGCTTTGGAGTAAAATTTTTAACAACCAGTATGATGCAAGGAACTTTAATTAAAAGACATGGATTGTTATTCATATTTAACAAATCTGCACTCTGAGTACAGAGGTTACATCCATTGGGTTCATACAACCAGCATCATTACATTAATGAGAAACAGAACACATCATAACACTACAGACTGATCACAAAAGCTTCACATCCTACCCCAACCCTACCCCAATCTAACCACCATCTACCACCTATGGCTTCTTTGGGAAGGCCCACTTTGGCATCAACTTAGGCGCATTACGCATATCTATCCAGTTATACACCTTAGGGCTTGCTAGCCCCATCACCACTTCTCTAACAGGTGGTGAGGATGATGAAGGTCCCTCTTATGGTGGTGCTGTCAACAGTGGTGGAAAAGGAGGCATCTGCAGTTCTCCTGATGGAAGGATTCTAGCCAGGGGAGGCACATCCAAGACCCTTGAAGTAGTATCATCATTTGTGCTTGCACATGGGGAAATGTAGCTGGACATGGAGTCTGAGCTATCTTCAGTGATGACAGCCTCTTGTGGCATTGGTTGAGTTGAAGAAGGACCAGCAGCTACAGAGTTTGAATAAGCTTCTGCATGAGTTCTTTTTCTTGATGAAATTGCTTCAAACACCTCTTTCTTCTTCTTACCTGGATTGCACTGAACATAATGCCAAGCTTCATCATCCCAAAAGTTGTTTGAAATTGAGCTATCTGAAGAGACATTGATGGGGTTTGAATTACTCATTGTGATTTTTGAAGAGAGAAATGTTTTTGGAGTATGTGTGATCTGAGTGGTTTGTGTGTTACTAATTCCTTAATAAATATTAAGTTGGATTTAGTAACTTAATGTGGGGAAGGTGTAAGTGGTTGAGGAGTAAATGAAGTCTCTTGACCTTGAAAAACGAATCAGTGACTAGGAGTTGACCAAATTAACTTAGAATTTAGCCACTGCTAAGCTTATGGAATCACTCCGTATTATTATCTAACCACTGATACCTCACAAATGCTTTCAGTGTATGGTTTATGTTTGTGACATGAAGATTTGAAGGATTCTTTGTTTACATTGAAGTGGTTGTTGTTTAGTGTTTGTATTTTTAGCTTCCACTAACTTCTATGCAGAAATTAAGCCTAACAGTGGAAACTATAATGCAAGCAGTGGAAATAAGTTACTCTCAAACTGGAAAAAGGAAAACAGAGAAATTTCAATTCATATGAAAGATTCATTACATCTAAGAGAGAGTGTCAACAACCAAAATCAAAACACAAAATATAACTTCCTACATTCCTTCACCCTACATCAGCTACTCCATTGGCTTCTTGCCTTTGCCCACATAGTCATGCTTGTTCTTCTGTGCTCTCTTCCTTTTGTTCTTAAAGGTTGACTGCATTCTTGGACAAGGAAGACCAAGAACTTGTGGAGGAGGCCTTGGTAGCATTGCAGCTCGTGGAATGGATATCGCTTCATGTTGGAGAGTCGCTCCCAATGCTTTTGTGAGAGCTCTTGGTAACTTTTTGCCAAGGAATAGGTCTCATCATTCTTCTCATCATCATCGATGAGTCGGAGTAGAACTCAAGAGATGGTGCGAGTTTGGCGGCAGTGTACGCTTGGCGGTCTCTTTAGTGTACTTCTTGGATGAAGTGCTTCCACCCCATGGTGGAAAGTATCCACCCACCTCGATGCCTCCGAGGAAGACTCGACTTGATCACAAACTCTTCCTCCGAATCGAGGAGATGTTAATGGTGTTGGAAGGATTGCTCATGATTAAATTTAGGGATTTTGTGTGTTTGAATGTGTTTTGATGAAGATTACAATATGCCAAGCCTCCTTATATAGGCAAAGTCGGTCACAAGGGTGCATTAATGAATATATTTACTTTTTCCTATTTTGGTAGGTTAAAGAGTAAATATAGATATTATCGGGATGACTTTGGAAGATATTTTTTAGTGGCTTGGTTAAAAGTAACTTTGGTTAAAACAAGCTGGTTATTCATATTCTTTGTATTATGCTAACACATGCAGGTACATAACCAATCTTGGATGGGAGTTGATCTTAAATGGTGTATAACTGAGATACACAACAAATGGTTATTGATTCACCATGTCTAACCCACATAAGAATCAACTAGTCCAGAGCAAACGGCTACTGGTAAAGACTTGACAAATCCGTTTATGGTTGATAGTTTACCAAAAACTATATGGTTATCAACTCATCATACTCTTTATGATTAAGAGTTGGCTAGTCCATAGCAAACGGCTCATGGTAAAGACATATCAAATCCGTTGATAGTTGGTAGTTTGCTAAAAACTATGATAAAGGGCAGTAAATTTTTTAAATGTTTTTCTTTACCACTGTTCTTTGAAAATCTTTGAGAAAAATTCCCACTACTAGTTCACAGTTTCCACTGACAGTGTTATTTTTACCACTGTTGTTCTAGCCGTTACAACTGATTGTGTCAGTAACTAATTTTTACTAGCCGTTGAAAGAAACCACTGATTTCCATATATATAGGGTAAAATTTTAAGGAGATTATCTACTTTCCATATTGTTATTTATCCTCTTAAGATAAATATTTTCTAAAGATAGTCTTTCTTGCGCAATAATCTTAAACCCTACCTCTATATATCTTTATCTCTCAATTGGCTAGTTATTCCTTCAATTCATACTGACAAAATACAATTTTTCAACAAAAGATTCTATGGCACCTATCACTTTTGCAGATGAGCACAACCAAGTGGCCTACTTGAAGAAATATAATGAGAAGAGTGGCCCTGTTTTTCATCAGATTGTGGACTTTCTAAATACTACCCATATAAGGTATGCTTTACTTTTAAATCCCACAATCTATATCTCTCAAATCAAACAGTTTTGGACTTCTGCTCAGTCCATAACCATTGAACATAGAGATACACATGAAATAGTGGATGCTCTTAGAGCCACTGTGGATGGGGTAATCATTGATGTTACTGAGGCATCCTTGAGGAGAATTCTCCAATTTGATGATCTCAATGGTATCATCACATTACCCATGCCCGAAATTTATACACATCTTTCATCCATGGGGTATGATACCACTGATAAAAAGGCTACTTTCAAAAAGAGTGGTTTTTGTCCCCATTGGAGATTTTTGATACATACTCTTTTGCATTGCCTAAGTCCTAAGAAAAGATCTTATGAACAATTCAGTTCAACCATGGCTTACCCTTTGGTTTGTCTAGCTTTAGATAGGACTTTTAATTGGTCAAAATATATTTTTCAAAGTATGCAAGGCAATGTAAAGAGTTCAACAAAATTTTTGATGTATCCAAGGTTTGTGCAAGTAGTGTTAAATGAGTTTCAACTGCAACCCCACACTGGAGTTTATAAAATCCGTTGCCTTAAGCCTAAAGTTTTTCAAAATATGAACAAAGATGGCAATATGGATTTTACACCTCTTTTTCCTCAAATGCTTGCAAAGATTTCACTGGTACAAAATTCACCCATAATTAATGTTCCAAACATTACTTATACTCCACCAGTTTCTCACACCTATGAGAGGAGGTCAAAACAACCAACTCTTCCCATTAAAACATAGCATGTCCTTGATCCTTTTGGTTTAGGAACCAGCAGTGGTGGTTCTATACTTCAACCTAGTCCAACTAGGGAGGAATCTGAGCCATTGCCCCAAGATTAACCTCTCCCAACAGGTCACACAGTTGGAAGTGTTGAGGGTAGTGGGCAAAAAATGGAATTGATGGTTTTGTGTACCAAGTTAGCTAAGCAGGTTGAATCTCTACAACAAGACCTGGCACAAGTAAAGAAGCAGCATGCCAAGGACATTATACACTTAAAAGATGAGATTCAGACCTTGAAAGAAGAGTTGCAGGGGTTGAAAAAGGAAAAGAAAACTGCAAAGATAGTGATCTCATCTCCATCCTCACCTGATGATGGTGATTCATTTGGTTTTAATCAAGATTTGGGAAATTCTCCTAAACAGGGGAGGAAAACAGATGCTGAAACTCAGGGGAGGAGAATTGATTTTGAAGATGAAGGTGTTTCTAGTAAAGGTGCAGAGGAAGCTGATACTCATGAAGAGCAACTTGAGCAAGATATTTTTATTAGTGCAACTGCAGATTTTACCACTGATTCAATTTCCACTGCAGAGCCAAATATTCCCACTGCTTGACATGATGTTGCCACTGCAAGTGAAGAAATTGATAAAGTGAAGAAATACAAAGCTAACTTGTTATGCAAAGCAAGGAGCAAACAAGAAGAAAGGTTTCAAAGAAAGTACAAATTCAGATTGCTCATGATGCTGAAGTTGCAAGAAAGATTAATAAAGATGAAGTTGCTGAAAAGAAAAAGCTTGAAGAATTGGAGATTGCAAGCTTTATGGAGGCTAAAAGGCTGGATAGAATGGAAGATCCACTTTCCACTGTTCAACCTACAATATTCAGAGAGAAGACTCCAGAGTTTAGCTATGTACCTACTGAAGAAGAAATTGAGTTCTTAATTGCAAATGATCCAGTGATCAAGAAGAAAGCAATTGATCTAGTTGCAGATAAATCTTTAACTGAAGAACAAAGAACAGCTCAGTTAAAGGACTTTATTCAGATGAAGAATAATCAAGCACTTCAAGAGGTTATTGGTTCAGTCATAAAAGGTCAAAAGAAATCAAGGCAGCCAACTAAAGCACAAGTTATTGCATACATGAAGACTTATTGTTGCAATGTTGGTGGCTGGAAAAGACACCAATTCAAAGGAATGCCTGATGATAAAGTTGAAAGTATCTACTATAGAGTTCAAAGACAAGATAAAGATTTCATTCCAATGGACTCTGAAGAAGAAGCAAGAAGGTATCCTGATTTGAAGAGAAAGGCCAAAGATAGTGATTCTCAGACTGTTAAGAAGTCAAAGTTTGTTGAAGAACAAGAAGTTCCAATCGAGAAACTCACGAAGAACAAATTGACCGATATGATTGTGATTGAAGAAGAAGATTTTATCCGAACCACCGCAAGTCGACATCCTATCATTGGTGGAAGTGTTTCTCGCTAGCAATTTTGCTCCAACATGGAAGATTACAAGGCTAGGTGGTGAAACTTCATCATTCATTCAATTTGAAGATCTCATCAAAGCTTGTGACGAGATTATCTTGATACATTATGGAAATTAGTTCAAGAAAGGTTTGATCTTGAAGATCTCAAAGATATGAAGGAGATGCGATTATGGGTTAATCTTAGAAGGCTCTATGAACGGATGTTAATGATGATTTCTAGAAATTCTCATGTTCATCTCACGGTACTAAATGGTTCTACTATGATTCATGTGAATTTCATCATGTTTCTACAAACAAATGGAGTAGATGCATTTATGCTTCTTTGAGAAAGAATATCCACTCAGGCTGGAACTCTCACCGTGATGTTGTGTACTACTATAAGAGTTCATGAAGATAGTGAGAAAGTCGAGCATTGTTACACGTGCTTCAAGATCAATGTTCGAGCTATTCAAGCATTAAGAAGAAGATGAAGTGTTTGAAAGAATTACCCAAATCCTTGCGAGATAATGAAGATTGAAGAAACTTATTGATTTGCGGAGAAATCATAAGTTTAGGGAGGATTGTTGGGAATAATACTAATGATTACCATCGATAGTCTTGTGGTTAACATCGCTAATGTTTACACTAGCGGTGGAAACTCATTCCACCGCCAATACAAATATTACCAACGCTATTAGATAATTGTTAAGTAAACGTGTATTGATAAGTATAGAAAAGATCTTGTGTATATTCTATATTGTTAGGTTTATACTTATCTTGTAAAGGACTCCTTGTGCTATAAAAGGAGATCCTAGGTCATTGCTAAGCATAAGTATTATTCATATTAGCTTCAAGGTGTAACCCTAGTGATAAGCAAGATCACTCATATTATTTTTTAATAATATTGGAGCTTTGTGTTTATTGTTCTTGTTTACTTACATCTGTCTTCTAAGTATTACTAAGTATATTCCGCGTGCTTAATAATATAACTCAAAATATCACTAACACAAGGTGTGTGTTTAGATCCATCATGTTGTCTCAGACTTCAAAAAGGTGGAGGAAAAATTCCTCATGTCAAAAGCCAAAGGCTAATATGTGCTTAAAATGTTAATAATGCCAAGCTTTGACTCCCGGGGAGGTATCTATATAAAGCCTCTATCTCTGGCTCGTAGATGAGTTATTTCGGTTGAAATAAAAAGGATATCCCCCTAAATCGTGTTAAATTAGGACCTGGATGTGGACCTCATTTTTGTGGGCAGCGGTTCTCGAGGGGAGGATTGGAAACTAGTTAGCGTCTAAACTCGATGCTTGTATCGGACTAAAAATCTATCGAAACAAGAAAAGAGAAAAATAAAAAAATTCTCGATTTTCAAAATAAAATCTTTAGAGGAACTAGGATACGGGTGCTAGAAGTAGCTAAACGTACACAACTAGCATCTATGGTTAGTGTTAGCATCTAACTTGTATCAAGATGTGATTTCATTTTTAAGTTTAGTTTGGGGACTCGTGAAAAGTCAAGGACGATAAATTTTATCCGTATGGACGCTTCTTTATAAGTTGTGCTTCTTACTCCGTGATCCTAAAAGTTATGATAATAATGAAATTTCAACATCCCGTCACTTAAGAAAAATACAAAAAGAGTTGCTTTATGCATAATCAAATTGGTAAACGGGGTGTAGGTCCAAAAGTTTATGGATCCAAGTAGCCTTGAATGACTAATAGTAAACTTGAATAAATCCAAATTACTATATGAAGAACTCTTTTCAAAAGCTTAATGTGTTAATGCGGAATCTTAACACACAAAGTATGAAGAACACAAGAATAACTAACTTCGTAATTTCTATTAATTTGCTCAAAGGCTAATGCTTACAACTTGTACATTAACCTACACCTTAGGGATCCTTTTATACACCAAGGAAACCCTAATTGACTAACAAACTTGTAGAAGGGTAAAGATATCTTCTCCTAAGATATCTATACACATACATATCTAATCATAATATAACTCTAACAAACTATTATGTTTTTGACATAAACAGACTTAACTATCGACTATTTGTTCTGCCAGACTTAACATCTTTAGTGCTGGAAGACTTAACTACTAACAGACTTAATTCTGGTCTACCAGACTTAACTACTAAAGCTAACAGAATTAACTCTAAACAGACTTAAACATACTTAAAAAAAATTTACAAAATATAATTCCCAACAATCTTCCCCTAACTTGATCTTCACTTGTGAACTTCAAGTTCTTTTGTCTTTCTTGAGGATCTTGGAATTATTGTTAAGCTGCATCTTTAAAATTTCCTCCTTATGTGTTCTGCGCAGCATTGGATCAGCAATTCATTAGCACTCCATGTTCTTTTCAGCATCCTTGACAATCTGTACATCAAAACATAAAAGTTTCATACTATTCTCATCACTTCCAGGTGTGTGAACTCCTGTGAGAGGTGAATCATAGAAACTTTTAATGTATTTGATATCTCTTTACCAATTAGCCATTACTATTGGAGTAGCCAATTTTTTGGTGTATAAGACCATGGTACATTGATAACCATATGATTTTTAGCAAATCAACAGCTATCAACATATTTGATTAGTCTTTACCAAAAGCCGTACCCTTTTGGACTAGTCATGGTTTTCCACTGCCTTTACCACAAGCCATGATCTTGTGGGCTAGCCAACTCTTTATCCACACAGATATGGTAAGTTGAGCACCATACAATTTTTGGCAAATTGACAGCCATAAACGGATTTGAGATATCTTTACCAGAGCTGTTTGCTCATGGATTAGTCAGTTCTTGTGTGGGTTAGACATAGTGAACTAATAACCATTTTTTGTGACAGTACAAAGTACTTTCACCAAGTGAAACCCCTCAAAATCCATTTATTACTTTTTTTTAACTTATAAACACTATACTCAACAACTTAAGAAAATTCTCTCAAATGCAGTTTTAAAAATTATTGTTGTTGAGCTTTTGATTCAATTAGTTTCAAAAGCTGAAAACATGCATTATCTTTTACTTCACCAGAAAGCTTCTTATTTAGCATGTCTCTACAAGTCTTACTTGAAAGTGGATAGTCCACTTCAGTTAACATATAAATAATTAGATTTTCTAACTCAAGGCTATGAACCTGACATGTATGAAAGTACCTCCATATAATTATTTGTTCTTGACTAGCTTGCTTCCACATCTCATTAGCTTCATCAGGTGGCTCAAACATTGTCTTGAGGTCCCCCCAAAGAACTCTCTCAAACTCCTCTTTGGATGCTTCATCGCCATGCTTTTCCATCATCAAAGTGTACAAATTCTTCCAATCATCCCTGGAGAGATCTTACAACATACCAGGAAAATTGACATATACAATGTCAGTATAATCTTCCCTAATTACCTAATAAGCAACTATCTTTCCGTTTTAATAATTTGTGTTAGGAATTAGAAATTCCAGGTATTAAAGATTCGGTCACCTCAAGTATATGTAATCGTTAGAAAGCTCGTAGTCGTAGTTATTTTAAGTTAAGTAGTATTTAGTTAAGTAACACCGTGGAGGACAGACGGTCTTTACCCACTGTATGCCCGATCCATGACCTGTTGTGTGGCGTTTTATTGTAAGACTATAAATACTCTCTACCTTCCAAGGTAGAGAGTGGAGCTCATAATAATATTTTTCACTTTCTCTCACTAAGTTCCCTAAACCTCTAACTTTCTCTCTAGAATTCCATTTATACGCCACTTTGTGTTATGGTTTGATGTGTATGTGAAAACTAATATCCTACAATTGGTATCAAGAGCCATGGTTAGATCATATCTTGCACATCTTTGGATTTTAGTGGTTTTTAGGTGGTTTTGAGTTTGAAAAGTTTAGTGGTTTGTGCATCATTTGGTTGATTTCTTGTGTTAAAGCTTGGATTTTGTTAGTACTTTTATGTTTAGAATCATCACAAGTGTTTAGGTTTTCATTTGGTAAGCTTGAATCATCTTGGTTGGGTTGTTTTGGATTGAAAAGTGATTTTTATGTTGTTTTTCATGCTAGCGACTTGACCTACGGAGTTGTTTCTTAGTAGCGACTTGCTTTGCAATTTTGTAGCGAGTTACGGTTTGGAGCTAGCGACTTAGGCCTAGCGACTAACAAGACAAGTAGTGGACTCTCCACTACGGGTAGCGACTTGTGTTAGCGACTTGGTGCAGAGCGAGTTGCTCTTTAGCGACTTGAATCTTTAGCGAGTTACTACTTAGCGACTTGCATTTGTTTAGCGACTTGGGACCAGAGCGACTTGGTGGTATAGCTAATTAGGTGTTAGCGACTTGGTTCATTATCTTCTAGCGACTTGGGTGATTTTTACGGTTTCTCTTGATTTAGTAAAATCCGTGAAAGAATCTATTTCCGGTTTAATCATGAGTTATAAAATCCCGTATAATGTTAACATGTCTACCAACGCTTCCACTATCATCTCCATCATTGTCGAGGATGTTCAAGCGGTGGTTGGATACTCGCCCACCCATGCTTGACAGAATCGACTACGATTCTTGGGCTCAACGAATCGATTGTATTGTCTTGGTAAAGAAAATGGGGTTAACATTCTCAAATCAATCGATGAAGGACCCTACCGAGTTGAAACTACTAGAGATATACTTGATACTAATAAAGATGGAACTCCTATTTACGGAATGGATGGACCAAAATGTATGATGAGCTTGATGATAAGGAGAAAAGAGATTCGATGCGATATCGTGGCTTCTAACATTGTTCTTCAAGGTCTTCCTAAAGACATCTACAAGTCGATCAATCACAACACCAAAGCAAAGGCGGTATGGGATAATGTCAAGATGCTTCTCTCGTGTTCGAATTAACTATGGAAGACAGAGAATCACAACTCTATGGCAATTTGAACACTTCAAGATGAAACCGGATGAGAGTGTCTATGAGTACTATGTGAGATTTCATAAGTTGGTGAATGATATGAGGAACATCGAATGACTATGCCTAACATTCGACTAAACTCTAAATTTGTAAACAACATGAATCCCGAATGGCACAAGTTTGTCACCTGTGAAGCTCACTAAAGGATTGAAGAATACAAACTATGAGCAACTCTATGCCTTCCTCCTTCGAATGAGAGACATGCTATGTTTGAAAAATGATTCTTAATCGGTTCAAAACCAACCAGGGAGACAAGCTCGCCTAATGACTCAACCGCCTTCTACTCAAACATAGGAATCACAACCAAACCCTCACAAGTCATACCCATGGGTAATGGTAATCACAAACTCATTCCCGATCCTATGTTCAAACAAGTCGATTCGATGCACACGTGGGTAACATCATTAATCAACTAGCTCTTCCGATTAGTCAAAACATGAATTCTCCCACAAACCAACAACAACCTCGTAATAAAGATCTAACCCACACAATCAAGCTACTTTTTAAAGATGGGAGGATCGTGGTGCAACCAGATTCAGGAAGACAAGTATGAGCAGGGAAGAGGTGGTGTTGGTAGAGGTTATGTTGGTAATCGAATCGATGAAGGAATGGTAATCAAGGTCAAGCTAAGCCGATCAAATGTTATAAATGTGGTGGTGAGGACACATTGCAAGGAACCGCACATCTCCAAAGCGTCCACGAATGTTGATTACTTGAGAGATAAGATGTTGCTTGTACAAGCTCGGGATAATGGTGTCTGCGTTGGATGAAGAGGAATTGTTGTTTCTAGCGAGAGGCAATGCCAAGACCTATGATGCGATGTGGATGAGCAACTTATTCGTGAGATAGGTCACAATCATCGAATGCCTTTCAAGTCACCGATTGTGATGCATACGACTGATGTGGATGATGGACCCACCGCACACACAATTTTATGGCTAGCATTTCTCCAATGGTTTCTCCCAAGGTCTCTTCTTCACCACAAGTGGATCATCCAAAGACAAACTCATCTCGAGGTATTAAAACTATACGATGATGTTGATGCAACAGATGCATGACAAAGTACAATCAATGAAACTATTGAATCAAATGTTGAAAATATGGGTAATATCGATATTGTCCCATATGATCAATATGTGAAACAAAGTGAAAGTGAAGTTGTACCAAGTGATGCATCTTCTGCGATCAACAATGACTATGTTTTTGATGAATACACCGCATGTGCCCCGATGATTCTCGTAATTTCAACTAAATGCCTATAAAGAACGTGTTGCTATTTATGAACAACGTGCAAAATTTGAGTTGACCACTCGTGAGCGTGAAATGGATGACCAAGTGCGCACAATCATTAGAAAAGTAATTTAGAGAAGAAGTATTAAAACAAGAATTAAATTCCTTGCAAGAAAAGCTTTCTAAACCGCTAAGCAAAAACAAGAACTTCAAGAAAATGTGAAAATGCTTAAGCAAGAATTTAATGCAAAGGAATCAAAACTCTTGAGAGACTTTTCTAATCGAAAACTTTGAAAACAAACTTGAAAACAAGTCGTACGCATAAGGAAATACCATTCAGATCGCTTCACATGATCACTAAGCATAGAGTTCTAAGCGATAAGCATAGTGTTCCCATTATAGATAAACCCAACCCCGAGTACGGAAAGATAGCAAAAGCGACTCAAAGTGTGATCTATGATGGCAATGAGATTCTTAAACCTAGACAAAACCTAGTTGCGTTGAGTGCCGAGGATGATAAGAAATTAGATGAAATCACTAGGGAGAAGATGAATAAGAAACTAAATGATCCTAAATGCAAAGAGAAAAAATAATTATCACTCCCCATGACTACAAGAAGGAAAACCGGATTTCCTTGAACAAGTTTAAGCCTCGTACATTGTTGACTCGAACAAGTTTTACGGAAAATGGATTTAGATAAGCGTAAAGTCGAAAATATTGTTGAAACAAATCCTCCCTTTGGAAAATGCCTAGAGCGGTGTGTATCCTCCTAATACACCAATGCATCTTGTTCCTAGAACAATTGCCACTAAAAGCAAGACCTTAATTAGCCAATATGTTATATTTCAACTATTTGTTGATTTTGAGAAAACTTGCAAGAAAAGGATCACACCCATGGTATAATCAAGGAGAAAGGGTTTTGAGCAAATGAAAGAATGTTATTTAACCGAGGTCATGCCTTTCTTTAAACTTCTAAAGATCACTTTGAGAGTCTTAAAAGGGATAGAAACGGATATTAAGGGAATGGAAAAGGAATTTGATGCAATGATAGTTGAAGTTAGTGACTATGAGCGTGCACTAAAATATAATGAGATTGAGAGGAAGAACTTGCATACATTAAATGAGACTCTTATTACCGAATGTGTTGCTCAAGATATGTTTTTCAACGCTCAAATTGCGCTATTAATGCTTCCCAATTTCATGAACTATCATTGTCTCGAAAGTCTCCCATGATCGTGTCATTGAGCTTGAAAAACTAATTCTAAACTAAATGAGAAAATTGAACTGGATGATCACGACAATTTGGTTAAACATTTTCTAAACTAGAGGTTGAGCATTTTAATTTACAACTAAAATATCAACATCTTAAAGAAAATGTCAAAACTTCAAATATCAAGACATCCTCGGATGCTCCGAGTTTGATGCGCTTTTCAAATTAACAAACGTGATGAATGATTCAAGCTCATTGCAACACGATCGTAAAGTTGAAAGCCCAAATCTCTCAATTAAAGGGTCAAATGAACAATATGACAGCTCCCAAATGCCTCCTCCTTTAGACTCTCGAATTCTCAAACGTTTCATCTTCAAAACCTAGTAAATGCATTACAAAAGAAAATGAAAGTTTTCTAGAAGAAAATGAAAAGGTTAAACGTCATTTCAATGAGTTATTTGAATCAATAAAGGTCACTCGTAACAAAAATAACGAACAAATAGCTTCATTGCAAAAGGAAATTGAGAATCAAGAGTCGTAAAAGGAAAATGCCTATGACCAATGGGGAGAATGGTGTATCAAAGGTTCACTCTTGTAATAAATATACTTTGTCTCGTGAAATATGTCCTCCTCATCTCGTGAACAACAAACTTGTTGCTCAAACATACTTCTCATCCCTTAAGGATTGCCTAGAATGTCTCGTGAGATTGTTGAAGAGGATAAGTTAGAGAAACCTCATGATAATGCAATTGGACATGCATGCTTATATGCCAAACGATCTCAAGAAATCTTAGAATGCTTGATCACAATATGCCCAAAGTCATTAGGTGAGAGAGTTAATCCTTTGATTCCATGCTCGATGCCTAATGCCAAGTATGATATTCATTCGATACCCAATGTTTTGAATGTGAACCGAGTGTGCCTTTAAGTAGTTCGATTCCGGATCATCAATGCTAAGAAAGAGAACTCAAGTGTGCCTTCTAGGAGTACAAATCTCAAGACTTCTAGTTTTAAGCAAGTGAACCTTAGTGTGCCTGCATGTAGTTCGATCCCAAGCACATCTAAACAGTGATGCAAAGAGTAGTAAAACCAACTAATGTTTCCATTCCTCTACAGAGTAATCGGTGACATTAAAGGGAGCATGTCAAAGTCTCAAGACAATACAAGGAATGATAGGACCTCGCAAGCTAAGAATGTGCCTTTGGAAAGAGTAGAAGAACAATCTAGGAAATTTAAGTTTGAACCGAATAAAACGAATCGTGTTGATTCTAGTATTAGCCATAGGCGCATTGTAATTAATTCAAATTTTGATACTATTTGCAAACCTTGTATTGATGTCTCGCTTGAATTTTGTTTCTAATCATGAATGTGGTGTTAATGTTCGCCTAATGATGTTAATTGTCCGATTAAGATTGTTAATGCTAAAATTCATGCTAAGAAGGCTAAAAGGCAAAACGAA
Organism: Chrysanthemum lavandulifolium; assembly: GCA_022545495.1. NCBI lineage: Eukaryota > Viridiplantae > Streptophyta > Magnoliopsida > Asterales > Asteraceae > Chrysanthemum > Chrysanthemum lavandulifolium. The sequence goes on from CM040246.1 coordinate 163,681,858, forward strand.
AGAAAGTTAAAAACAAGTGGAAACCCACGGGAAGAACATTCAAGAAAATAGGATATTATTGGATACATGTTGGTCATAAGACTAATCGATAATGCCCACTAGAAAATGGATGCCTCTTGGTAGAACTATTCCTTAAGAAGTGAGCACACCGTGAATGTGGCTATCTGAGACACTAGTATCGCATCTATTCACAATGATTCCATTGCCTCATTTTTCGATATGAATGCTTCTATTTCGATGTGGTGTTCCAACCATTGTTACTAACCAAATGGAACCCATTCTTGCATGGGGATCCCAATTATCCGCTTATCCATTCTTGTCTGTGTTCAACCGCAGATCGCTCAAATCGCTCGTGGTACCGGACTCAGTCGCTCCAAGCATATATTTGGCGACCGGTCACGGCTCATGAACCGTGAGCAAATTCATCGGACCGTTAGATTCGGGAATGATCATTTCGGTGCTATATGGGTTATGGAGACTATGTGGTTGGCAAAAGTGTTATCTCCGAGTTTACTATGTAGAAGGTCTTGGTCACAACTTGTTCTCTGTTGGTCAATTCTGCGATTCGGATCTAGAAGTAGCCTTGAAAACATACCGCTTCGTTAGAGAACTTGATGGTAAGGAACTTTTAAGAGGTTCACGTGGTTCAAATCTATACACCATCTCCATCGAAGATATGATGAAGTCTTCTCAATTTGCTTGTTGTCAAAGGCTTCTAAAACAAAGTCATGGTTATGGCATCGTCGCCTCAATCACACGAACTTCGCACCATCAATGATCTCACCGAAAGGACTTAGTTGTAGGTTTACCTAGACTCAAGTACGAAAAGGATCATCTTTGTTCAAGATGTCAATTGGGAAAAAGCAAGAAGTATGCCCATAAACCCAAACCTACTAACTCGTCACGAAGTTCTTCATATGATTCATATGGATTTATGTGGACCAATGAGGGTGCGTAATATCTTTGGGAAGAAATATGTGTTAGTTGTGGTTGATGATTACTCTAGATTCACCCGGTCAAGTTCTTAAGGACAAAGGATGAAACTCGATATCATCATCAAACTCATCAAACAATTGCAGTTCGACTTAACAAAACCGTCGTAATTATCGTAGCAGATAATGGAACCGAGTTTGTCAACAAACAACTTAGTGAATTCTATGAAAGCGTTGGAATCACCATCAAAGAAGTGTTCCACGAACTCCTCAACGAACGGTGTAGTTGAAAGATGAAATCGAACTCTTGTTGAAGCCGCTAGAACAATGATGATTTACTCAAAGGTTCCAATGTTTCTCGGGTCAAGCAATTGCCACGCATGCTACACACAAAATCGCTCCTCGATTCACACTGCTCATGGAAAAACTCCATATGAACTTGTCCACAATGAAAACCTAATCTCTCTTCCTTCGTGTCTCAACAATCGCCACATGTGTGACAACTCGCAATTTCAGGTCATTTCTCGACACAATTCATGTCTCATTATTTCAACATTTTTAGTAAACTTGGTTTACTTGTTTCAAATTCGCGTAACCTTGGAGGTTTAGCGGCGAATTCATGATCATGACATCACGTACATTTCATATGGACTATGATTAGTCTACATTTCATTGACATCATGTGCATCTCATTAATTCATTCACGACATTTCATTTCACTTTCAACGCGTAATTTTTATATTTAATAATTTTTATCGCGTGAGTTTTTATTTTGTATATTTAATCCATTACTTTCAAAAATGATCCCGAGGTATTTTTAAACTTACATTTAGTTCATAAAAACTATATTTTTAGTTTTTCTAGTGTTTCAAATTTATTTGGTATTTTAATCGTTAAAGTTTAATTATTACGTCGTTTTCTTAGAAGTTATCGATAATTATTTTTATCACTCAATTTTCACAAGGAAAGTATTTTTACAATTTTTATCATCTCATTACAATCTATTTTGATCTATCAAAACTTACTTGCACTAAAAACTTCCATTTACCTTAACTTAACTTTACTTTACTTACACTTTTATATACAAGTTTCTACAAATTACACAAGTTACAATTTTAAAAAAAAAATAAATTTGAGAGACAACCCTCCCCCAAAAACCGGCCAAGGGGAGGGTGTGTCTTAAATGTTGTATGGTTGGTGATTAAACATGTTTCTACTCTATCTCTTAAAGTCTTGCACTCAAAATATTTCTCACACATTACTTTTCATCAAGGTGTTAAAAAGTTTATTTTTCTCTTCTTCTTGGCTTCAAGAACCGGTCACACAACAACAAGAACCAAGGGATCAAATTTTTGCTAGATCAAGTGTGTTTATCAACCTAGATTATATCCTTTTTATGGTTTTGAAATAAAAACCAAGGATATTTAAGTTAATCCTTGATTACTAGCACCTCTTCATTTTCACTAGTAAGCATATTCTTATCATTTTCAAGTTTCCTTGTCATTTTCATAAGTTTCTTTTCATTTTTGGAGCTTATATGCATGTTATGTGATTTATACCATTTATTTCAAGATTTTAGAAGTTATATATACAATATGGTCATCCTATAATTACTCCCATGGTATTCTTTGGTCTTGATGGTGATTAGGAACCCATGACACCCTAAGAAGGTGTATGGTAGGATTAGATTAGCTTTGGAGTTGATTTGAAGGGATTAGAATAGGTTTTGTCCGAGAAAAACTATTTTCGTAAACTATATTTTGTGTTCTGTCCTTAAATCGAATTTCTGGAAAAACCTACTGTTGGTACGACATTTTGGCCTTCATATTTAGAAAATATACTTTAAAACGAATCCGTGGCCTTTTGAACGGATAAAAACGGAGTTATAACGAAGCCGTGGTGAATTTTTAAAGTTTGACGACGAAATGTTTATTTTTCTGAAAATTTCAGCTTGTTTGTTTTACATATTTCGGTCAAAACGAGCCTTAAGCTTCACAAATTATTTCGACTTCTCAAAAATATATTAGTTTACTTCGATACGAAGCTAAGGACATATTTTACGTGAAAGCGGATTTAAAACGACAAATATATGCACGTTTTATAAAGTTGCCGTAAATATTATTTTTCGAAAAACTATATTATTTTTACGATACAAGTATTTCATTAGCGATAAAGGCTATGTTTATGCGTTTTAGCCATGATGTGAAACTTTTTATAACGAAATGTCTTCTAGTAAAATCAAGTTCATCGGCCATATTTTTCAAAACAAAAAGCCGTTTGTCAAGCGGAGTCATAGTGAATTAATTACGGATGTTCAAACATTGGCCGAAACTTATTTTCTGCACACAATTAGCAAAAACCACCATCTTTAGCCTTTGATATCTTTATGATCGAGACCTTTTGGACGAAAACTCCTGAACTGAAACTTTTAGATATCGATACAAACTTTCCAAAACCGTCGAGTTCGTTCTCTAACGATCGACGTACACCGTTTTACGACCACTTTTCCGGAGCCATTTTTGTTAATTTCATGGTTTTTCCGACGACATTGTTTTGCGACGAAAAATGGTAATTTCACCAAAAATCATTATAAAACCATTGTAGGATGACATTTTGACGTAAAAACATGTAAAGTCATTTTTGATTGGTCGAGACGTCAAAAGAGTATTTTTCGTCGACGAGTGATATTTTCAAAAACCCGTAAATGGTATAAATAACATACGAAGTGCATGCATAACATTACATTGCAACTCATGACATATCATATCATTGATAATAGGTCCCGGTTGACGCATTACATTATAAACCTCAGTGTACTCACTTTTGCCGTTATTCCAGTTTATCCAAGTGAGTTTTCATAGCCCGTTTACATGCTTTTACATTATTTCAAACCTACGGGAGAATACATTGCACAACATTTTTATTACGATGAGTATGTTAAATTCATTTACATTGCTTGAGTTACAAAGTTGCCGATTAAAGTCCCCATTTCAAATGCATGAGCCGTTAATTTGGAAAGCGTGTGTGAGTGGATAGATCTATCGAGGGTGACGCCTCCATCCGGGTTGGTGAATCCCAATTGTCATACGGATGCATTTCATTCATAAACATTACGAGTTGTTTGGCAAGACACTCTTTTGGGCGATACATTAGTCAGAAGCTTCGGTATCATGCGCTTAAGCAATTGTAACATTTTACGTGACATGATTGTCATGCCTAATCTATACTTGCGTAGTCGTATAAAACATTTACATAAACCTATGATTTCTCACCAACATTATTGTTGACGTTTTTAGCAATGTATTTTCAGGTAACTGAGGCATTCATCATGACATGGTTTAGGGACCTATATTTTGAGTCGCGGCGTCGACTTACATTATGTACATTATGGTACTTTATTTCAAAACATCGTTTGGATTTGTAACATGGATGTATTTCCGCAAACTTTGTAAACCTTTTGGGACCGATGTTGTACTCTGAATATTTTTATGAAATATCCAACGATGTGTTTTTTTTTTAAACGACACTTTAGGTCGTTCAATATAACTGTGATGTGGTGCTATGACGATCAATCCCTCAGAATTCCATTCACGCAAAGCAGTAAATTGGGGTGTGATGATTGGTACCGAGCTACGATTATAGAGAACTAGGTTGCATCATCGACCCTAGACTATAGCTACATTATCATAGCATCTCATCATTTCATCATAAGTACATGTTCACTTTGCATGCGGTTTTATACGCACATTTTCTGAGTTATTTACTTTCATTTCAAAACGATTGTCACATGGATGCCCTTAAATACCCATCCCATTATCTTTTCCTCATACTCTAACGTGGAGAATTCCTTGTCATTTCCTATCACAATTGTCACATCAATTGACTCATCACCGATAACGTTGAATACCGAGATAAACCTTTTAGGAGGACGAAGTTACACCTACACCATCGCGATCACTATCGATTCACTGTAAGATCAGGACAATTTTTATCACTCAGTTGGGACAGATCATACTATTGGGTAGAACTTATAGACTTAATCCTAATGAACCTATTTTCTTAACTCACCACAAGGATTCCATTATCATCATTATCATTTCGAGCACCATCCGTACCATCACATCTCATACCCGATACTCATACACCTAACTTGCAGCTTGGGAAGCGTGCATGATTTGACACACCATTACCATCTACCACTAAGACTATAGACACTACATCATCTCATAGGTTTGAGGACTGTGAGAGTTCTAGGGCTATTGTTGCTAAACCGCCTACTACTCCTACACTTGAGACATGATTAAACTACCAACAGGAACAGATAATAAGCACCTTTCTAGCTAATGTGACCTTTATCATTTATTATCTCTACGATAATCACCATCTTGTTTATTTCATCCCTTACTCCAATTGCCCAATTTTCCATCATTTCACGACGATACATCACTATCTTACTAGGGATTAGGCCAACCTTATTCTGGATCAATTAGTAGACTATTATTACTCGATAAGGTTCTCTTATGTATCCTACAAACCATCCAACAAATTTCATTCCAAATTATCTTGCTACTATTTCATGAACTTATTTCACTTGATTTTATTTCGAACTATTTTATCACCATCTTAGAAAAGTTGTTTCATAAAGTTTTAACGCAAGTTGTTTTATTATCTATTTATCAAATGGTTTCAGTCATTTTATCAACTATTTAATATCCTCATGCGAAACGATTTTCATGTTACTCTGAAAAATCATCGAGCTATTATCTTACAAAACAAAACGTTGAATACCAACTATTTGTTCTATATTCCCTCTTATGAGATAATAAATTTCATCGTTATTTAACGCAAACTGCTTTCAACTATTTTACCGACCATTTCATCTTACTCCTGTACCATTAAACCAAAAAGGTACGACTTAAATAATACTTTATAAACAATGACCTTACTGATACTTTGTAAACTATTTTCTCATAGTATGATAAACCGATTAATTTGCTATTATTTTATAAAACAACAAACAATGGCAATAGCAAGTTATAAACTATATTACAAATTTTTCCTGCAAGTAATATCATGGTCTTATAAACTATTTTACCCTTTTAGTGAGCTATTTTAGCCACTGTCTGATTTAAAAATCATAAAAACTTGGTACGCTTACCTCACAGACTATTCGCCTTTACTTTCATCGACTATTATATTACCAACCTATAAACCATTTTGATATTAATTGAACTACGAAATATTCTATTATTTGACAAACGATAAATTGTTTCCTTGTAAGCTATTTTACCAATCGTTTCATGAGTTATGTTATAATCTGAATTGTGTCTTACCAAAATATTTCACTACCATTGTTAAGTCGTTTTCTATCACTGTATAAGTTGTTTTAAAATCACCTTAACAAGTTGTTGCTTTAACACCAAGCCACAACTAAGATTTATTATTAAACTGTAAAAAAAAAAAAAAAAAAAAAAAAAAAAAAAAAAAAGTGGTTTTACAAACCTTTTCATAAACTTTACTGTAAATTTCTTACAAACTATTTATTCTTGTTTGAAAGAAAAGTTTTATAATCAGATATCTCGTGCATAAACATTTCCTTCTGTTAACACTCTATAGATGCTTACGCCATTTATTTCTCTCTCAACCGATAAGTTAGGATTTGACGATTGACCTTTTAGGAAAGACTTCCTATACCATCTGTGAGGAGGATTCCTCGATACAAGAAAACAATGGAAGGATTTTGGAATTACCATCAAGGAATAGAACTAGGAGTTAGGATGATTCAAAACTCAACAAAATCTTAAGACATCACGAGACATCCCGAACCACTATTTTGAATTAGAATTCAAAATCTATCATTCCATAAGTACTAGCTAGACCGAGTTACGAGATTTTATACGAAGCGAATACCCATGAAACAACACTATAGGGATATACCAAGTCTTCTATCTGAGGCTACAGAACATTTCACTAAACATAGCTTCAACAATATGTGAACTTCCCTACAATGAGTATCCCTTAAAGGAAAATTTGGTTAAATTAAGGCTATCGATATAAACTTCCCCTAAGGCATTGTGTTCTCTAGAAATTCCAAGTAACCTCATTTCCATATCAAGAGATGCCACAGGTTTGAACATGTCGGACAATCAATGACTCCCCATCTACAAGTGAAACTAGAACAAACATTCTTCGACATCGTTTGAAATGATATCTATCTTCTTGCTAGCATGATAGCAATATTAGGGATGAACTACAATTGAAGCACTTACAGCACCTCATAACCCATCTTTTCGGAACCCGTCGATCATTTTGATAAATACCCACAAACTTACCACATTCTATCACTTCTCTTTAGCGCCTATTCTTAACATAGGATTTGACTACGTCTCATTTTCCTTTCATTTTGAAGAGTTATGACGTCGAAGAAAGCGGCACTAGAAATGACACATGTCGATATCCAAAAGTATATAAAGGATTGTATAGCTAGGGAACTAGAGAAAGAACAGGCAACGATAGCTGCTACTCCGCCATTGTCGAGACCACGGTCACATCGAAACTATTAGACATGCTACTACTACAGGAGTTGCAGGAGATTCGAGAGTTCAAAGTGGTACATACATGGACTTTAAGAGCAGTGACCCCCCGAAGTTCAGAGGCACAGAAGGAGCCATTACTATGATCCGTTGGTTGGAAAGGATAGAGTTGTTATTCCTTATATGCGATTGCCCAGATGACTGCAAGGTGAAATTTGCTACTAGTACACTCTTGGATGAGGCAATGTTATGGTGGAACCATTATGCACAGCCTATTGGTATGAAAAATGCTTATAAACTCTCATGGGATCAATTCAAGAGGTTGATGACTAAGAAGTATTGCCCGCCCAAGGAGATGAAGAAATTGAAAATGGAATTTATGGGGCTAGTGACCGTTGGTTATGACATTGAGACCTACATCAGAAGGTTTCAAGAGTTGGCTACTTTATGTCCATATATGGTTATGGACAATGAGAAACTACTGGAAAGATTCATTGGAGGACTTCCAAAATGCATTCAAGGAGAGGTAGCCTCTTTCGATTCGCAAACAATTGAAGGGGCCATCAAGGTAACTCAATTACTCATGGCTCAAGTAGTGAGGAGGGAGAAATTTAACGACAACAACAACCGCGACAACCAAACTAACAACAACAAAAGGAAATGGGAAAATGACCGGGGAGGATATAACAACAACAACCAAAGTCGTAACATTAACCATCACCAACAATGAATAGGAGACAAGAAGCCGCGGGGTTTATGTTGTCGCACCAACAAAGGAAAGAACTTATATCGAAGCTTGCCACGATGCCATCAATGCAAGCTACATCATAATGGTCCATGTGGTATATGCTTTATCCGTCAAACAGTGGGACACCTTGCTAAGGACCGCAAAGGAAAAGGATATGTTGGGGCTAAACCACTATGTAATCGATGTAAGTATCATCACACGGGTCCCGCCCGCCAAGTGCCGTGAATGCCAAAACCGGACATCTAGCGTGGATTGTAAAGGCAAAACTATAATTACATGTTTCGAGATGTGGGAGCAAGGACACTATCGAAATCAATGTCCTCAAAACCAAGGTCGACAAGTTGAAGGTGCTCATGGATTAGGAAAAGGAGAAGCTTGTCAAGGTACCAACGACACGAAAGACTGAAGAAATCGGAAACTAACAGTCTTATTTCTCCTTATGTACTATGTCGTACTAAGTTTATGTCTTCATCCTATCCGAATCTTTATAACCTAAGATGTACTACTTTTGATAAACCACTAGTTGTATAATATTATCATCTATCATACTTTATTTCCTTTCGATTCGATATCACTTACGAGAATGTTACTTCTTTTTACTTTATCGACCATTTTAACGACACGGTTTAAATCCTTGTAAGCATCGAGAGTTATAACAACTAAACCGAACGTCACATCATCGTTCCTTAATTATACATAGCCTAGCTAACTATGTCTAATTCTGGAGGGATCATGTTATGTTGGGAGCGGTTATTTATAAATCTTAGTGCAAGCAAAATGTTCACATGTTCCAATTCAAAGTGTTGCATATGAGAGATTCATCCAATATTTTTCTTTACTACGATGTTTTATACACTCTTAATCATCGACAACCGTAACTACATTTCTCCATGTCTTCTTTCTTCAATATTCATCATAAACTCGAAAATTCGATAGACCAACACGAACTGAATTCAGGGACTGAATTCCTTTTTGGATGGGCGAATGTGACAACTCGCAATTTCAGGTCATTTCTCGACACAATTCATGTCTCATTATTTCAACATTTTTAGTAAACTTGGTTTACTTGTTTCAAATTCGCGTAACCTTGGAGGTTTAGCGGCGAATTCATGATCATGACATCACGTACATTTCATATGGACTATGATTAGTCTACATTTCATTGACATCATGTGCATCTCATTAATTCATTCACGACATTTCATTTCACTTTCAACGCGTAATTTTTATATTTAATAATTTTTATCGCGTGAGTTTTTATTTTGTATATTTAATCCATTACTTTCAAAAATGATCCCGAGGTATTTTTAAACTTACATTTAGTTCATAAAAACTATATTTTTAGTTTTTCTAGTGTTTCAAATTTATTTGGTATTTTAATCGTTAAAGTTTAATTATTACGTCGTTTTCTTAGAAGTTATACGATAATTATTTTATCACTCAATTTTCACAAGGAAAGTATTTTTACAATTTTTATCATCTCATTACAATCTATTTTGATCTATCAAAAACTTACTTGCACTAAAAACTTCCATTTACCTTAACTTAACTTTACTTTACTTACACTTTTTATATACAAGTTTCTACAAATTACACAAGTTACAATTTTAAAAAAAAAAAAATAAATTTGAGAGACAACCCTCCCCCAAAAACCGGCCAAGGGGAGGGTGTGTCTTAAATGTTGTATGGTTGGTGATTAAACATGTTTCTACTCTATCTCTTAAAGTCTTGCACTCAAAATATTTCTCACACATTACTTTTCATCAAGGTGTTAAAAAGTTTATTTTTCTCTTCTTCTTGGCTTCAAGAACCGGTCACACAACAACAAGAACCAAGGGATCAAATTTTTGCTAGATCAAGTGTGTTTATCAACCTAGATTATATCCTTTTATGGTTTTGAAATAAAACCAAGGATATTTAAGTTAATCCTTGATTACTAGCACCTCTTCATTTTCACTAGTAAGCATATTCTTATCATTTTCAAGTTTCCTTGTCATTTCATAAGTTTCTTTTCATTTTGGAGCTTATATGCATGTTATGTGATTTATACCATTTATTTCAAGATTTTAGAAGTTATATATACAATATGGTCATCCTATAATTACTCCCATGGTATTCTTTGGTCTTGATGGTGATTAGGAACCCATGACACCCTAAGAAGGTGTATGGTAGGATTAGATTAGCTTTGGAGTTGATTTGAAGGGATTAGAATAGGTTTTGTCCGAGAAAACTATTTTCGTAAACTATATTTTGTGTTCTGTCCTTAAATCAATTTCTGGAAAAACCTACTGTTGGTACGACATTTTGGCCTTCATATTTAGAAAATATACTTTAAAACGAATCCGTGGCCTTTTGAACGGATAAAACGGAGTTATAACGAAGCCGTGGTGAATTTTTAAAGTTTGACGACGAAATGTTTATTTTTCGAAAATTTCAGCTTCTTTGTTTTACATATTTCGGTCAAAACGAGCCTTAAGCTTCACAAATTATTTCGACTTCTCAAAATATATTAGTTTACTTCGATACGAAGCTAAGGACATATTTTACGTGAAAACGGATTTAAAACGACAAATATATGCACGTTTTATAAAGTTGCCGTAAATATTATTTACGAAAAACTATATTATTTTTACGATACAAGTATTTCATTAGCGATAAAGGCTATGTTTATGCGCTTTTAGCCATGATGTGAAACTTTTATAACGAAATGTCTTCTAGTAAAATCAAGTTCATCGGCCATATTTTTCAAAACAAAAAGCCGTTTGTCAAGCGGAGTCATAGTGAATTAATTACGGATGTTCAAACATTGGCGAAACTTATTTTACGCACACAATTAGCAAAACCACCATCTTTAGCCTTTGATATCTTTATGATCGAGACCTTTTGGACGAAAACTCTGAACTGAAACTTTTAGATATCGATACAAACTTTCCAAAACCGTCGAGTTCGTTCTCTAACGATCGACGACACCGCTTTTCGACCACTTTTCCGAGCCATTTTGTTAATTTCATGGTTTTTCCGACGACATTGTTTTTGCGACGAAAATGGTAATTTCACCAAAAATCATTATAAAACCATTGTAGGATGACATTTTGACGTAAAAACATGTAAAGTCATTTTGATTGGTCGAGACGTCAAAAGAGTATTTTTCGTCGACGAGTGATATTTTCAAAACCCGTAAATGGTATAAATAACATCTGAAGTGCATGCATAACATTACATTGCAACTCATGACATATCATATCATTGATAATAGGTCCCGTTGACGATTACATTATAAACCTCGGTGTACTCACTTTTGCCGTTATTCCGTTTATCCAAGTGAGTTTTCATAGCCCCGTTTACATGCTTTTACATTATTTCAAACCTACGGGAGAATACATTGCACAACATTTTTATTACGATACGAAGTATGTTAAATTCATTTACATTGCTTGAGTTACAAAGTTGCCGATTAAAAGTCCCCATTTCAAATGCATGAGCCGTTAATTTGGAAAGCGTGTGTGAGTGGATAGATCTATCGAGGTGACGCCCATCCGGGTTGGTGAATCCCAATTGTCATACGGATGCATTTCATTCATAAACATTACCGAGTTGTTTGGCAAGACACTCTTTTGGGCGATACATTAGTCGAAGCTTGGTATCATGCGCTTAAGCAATTGTAACATTTTACGTGACATGATTGTCATGCCTAATCTATACTTGCGTAGTCGTATAAAACATTTACATAAACCTATGATTTCTCACCAACATCATTGTTGACGTTTTAGCAATGTATTTTCGTGTAATCGAGGCATTCATCATGACATGGTTTAGGGACCTATATTTTGAGTCATGGGCCGACTTACATTATGTACATTATGGTACTTTATTTCAAAACATCGTTTGGATTTGTAACATGGATGTATTTCCGCAAACTTTGTAAACCTTTTGGGACCGATGTTGTACTCGAATATTTTTATGAAATATCCAACGATGTGTTTTTTTTAAACGACACTTTAGGTCGTTCAATATAACTGTGATGTGGTGCTATGACAATCAATCCCGTGAATTCCATTCCACGCAAAACAGTAAATTGGGGTGTGACATGAACACCTTAGAAAATGGACTCACGATCATCCACTAGACAACATCATTGGAAATCCTCTCGTCTGTATCAACACGGAAACAACTTGCAACCGATGCCTTATGGTGCTTCTTCAACTCCGTACTATCTAAGATCGAACCAAAAGATGTTAAAACCGCCATGAATGAAGATATTGGTTCAATGCCATGCAAGATGAAATTCATGAGTTTGATCGACTTGATGTATGGGAGTTAGTACCGCTCCAGATCGTGCTATGATTATTGCTCTTAAATGGATCTTCAAAGTGAAACTTGATGAGCATGGTGATGTGTTGAAGAACAAGGCTCGATTAGTTGCTAAAGGATACCGTCAAGAGGAGGGTATTGACTTTGAAGAATCTTTTGCTCCAGTTGCTCGAATCGAGGCAATCGTAATCTTTTGGCTAATGCCGCTAGTAAGAACATGGTAGTCTATCGGATGGATGTGAAGACGGCATTTCGAACGGAGATCTTAAAGAAGTCGCTCACGTCGCCCAACCTGAAGGATTTGTGAATCAAGAGCATCCTACTCACGCTTATCGTTTGAAGAAGGCTCTTTATGGTTTAAAGCAAGCTCCAAGGGCATGGTATGATACATCGTCAAAGTTTCTTCTATCTACCGGATTTAGCAAAGGAGCGATTGATCCTACATTGTTCACCGTGAAGTCATGCAAACATTTAATTCATGTTCAAATTTATGTTGATGATATTATTTTGCCTCGCAGACCCAATGGAATGTAATCGTTTTCAAATGAAATGAGTTCAAAATTTCAAATGTCAATGATGGGACAAATGTCATTTTCTTGGGATTACAAATTTCACAAAGTCCCGGAGGCATTTTCATAAATCAATCTAAATATGCAAGAGATCTTAAAGAAATTTGGATTTGCTTCAGTGACCTGCTGACACCCCATGATTGATCGAACCAAACTAGATGAGGACCACTCGGGGATCATGATTGACCAAACAAAATATCGTAGCATGATTGGATCCACGATGTACCTCACCGCTAGTAGACCGGACATCTTGTTATTTGTTTGCATGTGTGCTAGATACCGTGCTAAGCCTACTAAAAGCACCTTGAAGCGCTTAAACGGGTCTTCGGATTCCAAGGAACCATCAATATGGGTCTTTGGTACCAAGGACATCGGCATGTCACTAACGACCTATGCGAGATCTTGATCATGCAGGTGTCAAGATACTCGTCGAAGTACATCCGGAGGTGCTCGGTTTTGGGTGATAAGCTTGTGAGCTGGTCTTCAAAGAAGCAAATGAGTACTTCTATTTCCTACAGAGGTGAATACATAGCCATGTCATCTGTTGTGCTCAAATCTTATGGATGAGATCTCAATTATCCGACTATGGCTTTGAATTCAACAAAATCCCTCATCTTGTGATAATAAAAGTGCTATTGCTCTCTCATGCAACAATGTTCAACACTCAAGAGCAAAGCATATCGACATTCGACATCATTTCATCGAGGAACAAGTGGAAAAAGGTGTGGTGGAACTCTATTTTGTGAGGTCTCGAATATCGTTAGCGACATCTTCACCAAAGCTCTTCCAAGAGAACGTTTGAGTTTATTCTTCCACGTCTTGGCTTGAAAAGCCTTCAACGAAACACTCAAACGTCTTCGGAGGAAGACGAGGAGTAAAGGTCTATCTTCATCTATCTCTTGTATATATCTATTCGAAAAATCAAAATACAAAATTATAAAACCCTCAAAAATCAAATAGAAAAATATAAAACTTTCAAAATCCATAAAAATTTGAAAAATTCGAAAAACCCTCAAAAAAATATATTGTCATTTTATCATGTTTTTCTCGGTTCGATAATATCTACGGTCTTTGTGCTGTCGTTCAAAGAATGACACGGGTCTTTAGATGTTGTTCGAATTTAAAAAATATATATATATATATATATATATATATATATATATATATATATATATATTTGGGAGAAAAAGAAAAAAATGGCTTATTGTCATTTCAGCAAGAACCGCTTTTCAAAGAAAGAACGAGCCATACTTTATCATGTTTTCAAAATTCAATGCTCGATTCTATAAACATTTATCTCTGAAAACTAATCGCTTTGAAAAATAACTTGGTCCCTATTTTTGATAATCATGACTTATTTGTCAAAATCTCTATCTCTCAATCAACAACCTATGTCATTGATTGAGGAGAGAATGATTTCAATTAAATTAAAAGTTATTTGGCATTAAATTGTTTTCAAAAGATGTACATGCATGGTTTATCAATGGAGTTTAAAGTCTTAAATCCGATCCATATCGCTTAAAACGCTTTCATAATCAAGTCACAATTCTCCTTAAAAGCTTTCAAAATCAATTTAAATCTATAAGAGATCACAAATCTCAAATGATTTGATAATTGTGATCGGGGAGAATGTGTGATTTAAATTGGATTTAAACTAATAATTCGGTAAATGGTTTTATAAGGATGTACATCTTGTCCTTCCCACATGTGACAAACGATTTCAAATTTTCAATGCACATGTTGAGGGGAGCATCTATCTTAAACCTATGATTTGAAACGTGATCATATATCTCAATGTGCGGGTTCCTCTAGTATGTGCAAAACTCTTTTCAAACCTCGAGGCACATATTGAGGGGAGCAAATTTATGGAAACCTCATCCTTCCGGAAATGCTATATCTACTTGATTTGATCAAGGAAGTGATGGTGATATCTTTTAGAAAATGGTAATCAAAGAAGTAATTTCTTTCTCTTGCCTCCGTGTGCAAAACGATTTCAAACATTTGATGCACATGTTGAGGCGGAGCACTTATTCTAAAAATATCAAAAACAATTCAGTACAAAATGTTTTGATATTATATCACAAGTATCCGGATTGATTTTCAAATGGTTTTCAATTGATTCCAATGGCGGATGAACAATACCAAATAGACCGACCAACTTTACTTTATGTACGGTGATATAAGGATGATAAGGTTAGGTATTGGTTCCCATGATCCGCCCGAGCCGGAGGGATCTACCGAGGACAATCCACTAGTTAGTGTAGAAGTCCTTAGGTATGATGATAAAAGGAGAAAAGTGAGATATGGGAAGAGTGCGGATCGAGATAGAGCAAGTCTTGGAACAAACCCAACAAGGTTCTTGCTATGAAGTCTCGTAAGCTTGAAGGGGTTGAAGAATTAACAAGAATTGAATGAGAAAAGGGTGAAAACAAATAGCCTCCATTTATTCAACCTTAGGCGTAAACCGGGTTCAATTCATATGCTAATGATGGTAACATCGGTATTGAAGACAAGACATCATGGACCCGATGGACGACCGCACTTCAACTTTCCAAACCACTCAAGTTCCTCTTAAAAGGACTTGTTTCATTCTCACGGGAACCGACATTATCAATCGACTTTCTCTTAGAGATTGTTGATATTGAAGAAGGAGACCTCTCCCTAGTCTCCCGACACGGGATCCAAATATGCACAAAATTGAGTCTAGAGCCACGAGATCATCAATAAATCTCATTAGGACACTTTCAATGAAGACTCTCTGCTTCACACAATGTGGAAGAGAGATTATATCTTGAGTCCTATGCATTATCCTTGTGGTTTTGCGTAACATCCGAGTAATATGTGAACATATTCACGGTGAAGATGGAAAACCTTCCGGAGCCAACATCAAACAAGCTCGGTAGGTGGCATGTGAGATCTATTATATAGATCAACCATGTGACAACCGAACAGAAACAATGGGGCGATTCAATCTCTTGAATCAATCACGGTTCGGGTTATGGATTGACGGATACCTTTGAAAAACCGGTCTTTGTGCTTAATAACTCTTTTCTTTAGCACATCGACCGTGTACTAATTTTTCAAATCAAAGGTGTTTTATGATTGATAATTGATTTTCAATAAAACCTTCGTTGTATTGCAAAACAATTTCTATTGAGAAATACACGATTGTTTTCAAATCTCTTTTCATCAATCGGTGGACTTAAATTACCGGTTCACTCACTCCGTGTTGTCTTCTTTGAGGCGTTCGGTTTGAGAACGACTAGAGCACCGCGAAACCCGTCAAGGAAATTCTTGAATTATACGATCACGGCAAGACATGTATCGATCAACGGGAACCGTGGGCGTGAACCTCAATTCAACTAAAGTGGTCAAAGACACTTTTGTACGCTTTATTGCTAAGCTTGTTGTATGCGTGTACGCCCGACGCTTGCGGTGATCGTAATGAAGCGGTCAATCCATAGCCGCATGCTCACACAATACATTCATCTCTCAAGAAATCATGATAAGTGCATCAATGACTCGATATTTTCACTCCATGCTTCGCCACGCCGCCAATATCATGAATCAACGAAAGCTTAGTTACTCGATGAGAAGATATCATGATCCGAATGTGAGCATGTCGGTCCGAAAGTCACAACATCACATAATACCAACACCACAATGGATGTCTCGAGATTTTTGTTAGGTGATGGTCTCAAAAGTCGGCTCAAAAGTATTATCACGTGGATCAAGAAAAGACCTCCACTTGGATTAACCAAACATGCAATGTGAAAATTCAATGACTACGAGCTTAGGAGCAAAGTACTACATCAAGAATGCAAGAACAATTTTTAATGTAATATCTATTTGTATTCAATGTAATTTTAGTACATGATTGAGGTGACCTCCTTAGGGAGATTGTTAGGAATTAGAAATTCCGTGTATTAAAGAGTCGGTCACCTCAAGTATATGTAATCGTTAGAAAGCTCGTAGTCGTAGTTATTTTAAGTTAAGTAGTATTTAGTTAAGTAACACCGTGGAGGACGGACGGGTCTTTACCCATGTATGCACGATCCATGACCCGTGTGGCGTTTATTGTAAGACTATAAATACTCTCTACCTTCCAAGGTAGAGAGTTGGAGCTCATAATAATATTTTTCACTTTCTCTCACTAAGTTCCCTAAACCTCTAACTTTCTCTCTCTAGAATTCCATTTATACGCCACTTTGTGTTATGGTTTGATGTGTATGTGAAAACTAATATCCTACAATCTGAATCTTTGCTATTTTTGCCGGATGACCTGAACCTTCTGGAATAGAACCCATGGTAAATTCTTCTAATAACATCAAATAGTCCTGATTTTCTAAGCGTTAATTTCCCCCTTTATCATCACATTTTGAGTAAAATACTAGTGAAAACATCCTTATTCCTTATTATTTCATTTCAGGGCCTATTTTATGCAAGGAAGCAGTAGTTGGACGTTTTCAAGCCCATAAGATGAAGTTATCTCTCAATTACGGCGTAACCAAGTGATGAAGTTACGACGTAACTATGATTATGAAGACTACGGCATAACCCTCAGCTCAGGTTATGCCAAAACAACGGATAAACATCTAAGTAACGAAGATTACGGCGTAACCCTCAGCTCAGGTTACGCCGTAATAATGAAATGCATATGAATTGCAAAGGCTACGGCGTAACCCCAGCTCAGGTTACGCCGTAACCATGGATAAGCACAAAAATTGAAGAGTTACGGCGTAACTACCTAATAATGTTACGCCGTAACTAGTATCGGAGCCTATAAATAGTCGAAGGTTTCACCAGTTTTAATCATCTCTCCTTTCCCAAACCTTCTAGGGTTTGGGGAGATCAAACACAGAAGAAGAAGCATGGCTTAGGAGCATCGAATAACGAAGTTCTCGTCTACGATTTCCATTGTATTCGAGTTTGAATTCCTTTTATATTTTTCTAGGACTTATTCTATGAATTCATGTTATTAATTGAAGTTTGCATTTATGTTATTGATATTCTCTTTAATTCTTTATAGACATTTGCTAGTCTTATCATAGCTCTCTAGTCTTGGTTATATTATAAGCTTGGTAGTGTCTAAAGGGCTAGGAGATATGACCAACTGACCCCAGTCTGATAGATTGCGAAGTATGGGAGGAATTGGCCATAGTACAACCACTCTTCATGTGCGAACTGACCAAATGATCACCTATCAAGTGGAGGTATTTAAGAGGTTAGGGGAAATCTAAGTTCCTAACGGCCGGGTTTCCGCAGATTAGATCTAGCATATTTGGCACTTAGCAACTGCTATTAAGTTGCCGAATGATCCCGGGTTACCTGTTCATCTTGGTGAGGAATCTAAGAACCATAGGCCATGATGAATTAACCAAAGGAGTCTGGTGATAATTAACCACTATATTGACCTTTATATCGAGAATCAATTCATATTTGTATTCTTCATTAAGCTTCGTTTATCTATCTCTTTATCCTAAATTTATGGTGTCTATGTGTATGGAATAATAGCATGTAGATGAATTGTCACAATCTTATCACACCAATATATTATCAATATCATTTCTAATCATCTTAGTTCTTTCAAGGTCACAGCTCTCTTGGGACGATACTAGGATTTACCTAATGCTTTACTACATCTGATCGGGTTCTCTGCCCGTTAGTATGTGTTTATCCTAAGTTATCTAAGTTTTATAAATATTAAAAGCATGATGAAATAGCATATCATCTTTTTGGCGCCGCTGCCGGGAGCAGTTAATGGAAGATCTAAGGTATATCATATTTACCTAAATAAGATATTTGAGCACTTCCAAACTAAGGTACGATTCTCAATCTCTCATATTGAAATATTACACATTTATCCTCCGATGCTATTAGTTACGGCGTAACTTCTATTAAGAGTTACGACGTAACCATTAAATAATTATAAAAAAATATATAAATATATAAAAATTTTAAATTATTTAGTTACGACGTAACTCCTATTAAGAGCTACGACGTAACCATTATATAATCTAAAGATTTTTAAAAATTAAATCTTTAATTAAAAAAAATATATATTTAGTTACGACGTAATCTCTATTAGGAGTTACGAAGTAACAATTTTGCAATAATAAAAATTATTAATCTGAAAATTCAGTTACGGCGTAACTATTATACCTATTACGCCGTAACCTCCTGGCGGTATAAAACCTTATACGGATGAAAAACTAGGTTTTACATAAACTCTTTTCACATCCTACAAAAACAGTAATTTTTTCTCTCAAAAATTTTCTATCAAGATTTCTTCATCTCGTCATTCAAACCATGGCTGGTAAGATCTATTACTACTCTTTTTGATTCGTTTCTATTGATTATTCAATTAGGGTTTATATTTTAATATTTTGGGGATCTTGTTTATTTGATTATTTTATTGCTATTGGTTTGATTAATTGATAATTACGATGAATTCCCCATGTTATTTTGATTCGTGTCTTATCATTATGGGTCGTTTAGGATGTTATGACTTAATTTAAAAGGGTTTTGGGTCAAACACGAACCTAGTGGGTTAGGCGCGGTCCCTCAGCACTAATAGGTTAAAAAAATTATTTATACTTTTTACCACTTGGAAAAAATTGATGGTTCCGGCGTAATCTATTGCTAAATTAGACCATCTGTGGTGATGAGTTTTGGGGAAGGTTACGGCGTAACCTGGGGATAAGTTATGCCGTAACTGCTTGAGTATGTAATTACGGCGTAACCAATGTGTTATGTTGCGCCGTAACTGGTAGAATAATCTAATTACGGCATAACCTGTAATGGTGGTTACGCCTTAACTAGTACATCAGTAAGGTCTGCATTTAACTATTATTTGTCTTCTTTGCAGGCGCAAACAACCCCGCTCAGTGGGTTAGGTTTTAGCATACCAAGATGTAGGAATTAGGCAAATATGCCTTGATGAGTACGAGAAATTGAGGAGGAAAGACATTAGTCAACCTGAAGCATTGGATTTCGAGGCGTTTGATAGTATGGCCAATGGAAAAACTGGAAGGAAGTTGAGGAAATTCTGCAAGATAAAGTACACATGTTCAGTGGGGGAGTTCA
Organism: Chrysanthemum lavandulifolium; assembly: GCA_022545495.1. Lineage (NCBI taxonomy): Eukaryota > Viridiplantae > Streptophyta > Magnoliopsida > Asterales > Asteraceae > Chrysanthemum > Chrysanthemum lavandulifolium. The sequence goes on from CM040246.1 coordinate 163,702,037, forward strand.
CCTGCAATGCTTGGATAAGGCTTTTTAGGATCACGGAGCCGGTCATTCCGGAATATGTTCGGGAGTTCCTTGCTAGTGTTGAGTTCCAAAATGAGATTGAGGATGATGATGTGGAGTTGTTGTTTTTCCAATTGGGGGTGTGAGAAGGAGTTTGACTCTAAGGCAATTTACTGAGAGAATGGGCTTGTATACTCGAGACGAAATGGAGTCGGAAGCTTTTCAAAGGTTTTACAACACTTGTTGGAGGCATAGGCCTGAAACTCATGATACCGCCGCCTATTTCAACCGGATGTCTGTTATGGATGGATACGATTCTAAGTACCCACCAACCTACACAATGGTAAGGAACCCCATTCGCCGTTTGGTGCACCGACTCCTTGCTTGCTCTATTCGGGCAAGGCATTCTGCCAAGGAGAAAATGACCATGGATGATTTGTACCTCATGGAAGGGATGGACGGGGGAAATCACATCGATGTCCCCCACTATTTGGCGAGGTTCATGGGCAGTGGTGCTAAGGGTTTTACAGCGAGGATCCCAATTCAGGGGGCTCATTTCATTGGGAGGTTGGCTAAGAGCTACGATTTGATGACTGATGCGGCATTGGCCTGGGTGTCCCATGGTAGGGAGACTAGCTTAATTGGGTTGAATAAGCTAGTTGAGTTCGGGATTTGCACCAAAGACGTGTATGGAGTGATTGAGTTAGCTGGAATAGCCCTGAGGAGAGAAGTCGGAGAAGGTAGTGGTGCTGGTGGTGAAGCCCAAGAGGATGCTGAGGAACGTGTGCCTAGGGGTCGAAGAAGGGCACACGTTAATGTGGGGAAAGGTTACAGATCATCGATGAGCGGATCGAGGGGATGGCTACCCACTTCAACGAGGAAATTGATAGCCTCGGAGTAGGTTTATATGGACTAAGTAACCAATTTGAGGGTTTTGCAGGTACAATGGATCAAGTGCAGCAACTCTAGCATGATTTCTTTAACTGGAGTCCAGATCGTACAAGCCAAATGCTCCAGAGCATGCACTTGAGCCACCCTAGATGGCAAGGACCGGGGTATGTGTACCAGCCCGACATCCCCGACATTGGCGTCCAGGGAGAAGTGGCATTCATGCAGACCGAGCCCACTCCTGGCAGCACAACTAGCACCTCGTTCGACCCAACCCAGTTTCACTCCATGGATCACGATCTTCACAAGGATGATTGATTCCCCTATTTGTTGGAACAATTTTAAACAATTTTAAACATATGCCTGTAATAACTGAATTATTAGATATTTGTATGCTTGATTATCGATTGTACCCATGGGTACAAAATTTTCCATGTATTCTGTGCAGGTTCTGGTTCTGTGATGCGAATTACGGCTTAACCTTCGGGTCAGTTACGCCGTAACCTATGCAGCAGTAGGAAAATTTTTGGCAACGTAATAGTTAAGGCGTAATCTCTAACAGCCTCGTGACCCACCTTCAACCTTTAGTGAGACATCTTGGGCAAGCGTTTGAGAGGGGAGTTTATTTTTTTCTCGGTTATTTTTCATTTCTATTTTATTTTTCTTTTTTTTTGTACAAATGGGACTTTGTACACTTCAAGTGGGGGGATAGGAATAGAAATGAAGTGTATGATTACTTAGCCTACTTGCCCTAATTTTCTAGTTGGTTTTTAAAATTTTAAGCTCATTTGAAAAAAAAATTGTCATATTTTTAACCAATCTAGAATTACATATAGCCGAGCACACTATATCCCTTATTGTCATTGGTGAGATTTAGCCTTTCCGTTTTCCCCATTTTACCCAAATCTACCAAATATTGAGTGTGCGGATAGTATTGTAAACTTTAGAACTTGGCTTTTACATCACTTCGAGACCATAGACGAGTAGTGTATCAAGTTAGCTTGGTGCATTTGGAAAAGGCGATTTGAAAAAAGTAAATGTTTTAGGATTAAACCCAAATAGCCCATATGTGTTTACTTTTGTGCGTTTATCGATTAGTCACATTGGCTTTTCGACCTCGTGTTAACCCTTTTTGTTGCACTCTCCTTTAGTGCAAGATAACCCTAGTTACACCCCTTTTGAGCCTATCCTTTCATTTTCTAACCCTTATTTTCGTTACACCCTTACACGTTAGCCTACCATGTAGTCTTACCTTTTGATCTTGAAGTCATTGTTCGCTTTAGTTCGAGGTTTGAATAAAAGCTTCGAAAGGGTACCTAATCATCTACATCTTACTGAAGATCATTGATGACCCCCAAATTATCTCCTTATGCTCAGTTCAAGTGGGGGTATGTTAAAAAAAAAATCGAAATGTCTGCATTACAGTTGATATGAGTGCGGAAAATTATAAGCACTATAAAGAATTTGGCATTGTGAATAAACTTCTCGATCACATTCTAAGGTTTGAAGAATAGTTCAAGAAAGAATAATGGTGGATTCCCGTGACATATATTGATCATATGAAGATAAACCTCGAATAATCGGTGGGGCGATGGCAACTCGGTTTTAAGCTAAGACTATTTTTTTTCTTTTTCTTTTCACCCATTAAAATATCTCATGCCTTACCTTACCCTTTTTGTCGTGAAACGTGTCTAGGTGATGCAGCGAGCAATCCTTGATGTCTTGGCCATGGATTTGGTCATGTATCATTGATTTTGTCCACTTCGCCGTGACACGTTAGTAATGACACTACCAGAAAGCCTTTGAATCACTATAACCCAACATTGCTTTCTAAAATCTATCTTAACCTTAGCTCTAGTGGTGGAGTTGTGTGTAACTGCCAAGCTTATGATAGAATACTTACTATGTTCGTGCAATTGAGTGATCACCCCGAAATTAACACTTAGATTAGGATGAGAGTGAGAGTGTTTTCGTTCCCATTTCGTGAGGTGTTCGGCTCTTATTAATATTCTAGCATGGAAATCTTAATTGCACATTCCTTGAGGATGTATCTTTTGCAGTCTAAATTGGTCTACTTGAGGGCAAGTAGAGTTTAAGTGGGGATATTTGATAACATCAAATAGTCCTGATTTTCTAAGCGTTAATTTCCCCCTTTATCATCACATTTTGAGTAAAATGCTAGTGAAAACATCCTTATTCCTTATTATTTCATTTCAGGACCTATTTTATGCAAGGAAGCAGTAGTTGGACATTTTCAAGCCCATAAGATGAAGTTATCTCTCAATTACGGCGTAACCAAGTGATGAAGTTACGACGTAACTATGATTATGAAGACTACGGTGTAACCCTCAGCCCAGGTTACGCCGTAACAACGGATAAACATCTAAGTAACGAAGACTACGGCGTAACCCTCAGCTCAGGTTACACCGTAATAATGAAATGCATATGATTTGCAAAGGCTACGGCGTAACCCCAGCTCAGGTTACGCCGTAACCATGGATAAGCACAAAAATTGAAGAGTTACGGCGTAACTACGTAATAATGTTACGCCTTAACTAGTGTCGGAGCCTATAAATAGTCGAAGGTTTCACCAGTTTTAATCATCTCTCCTTTCCCAAACCTTCTAGGGTTTGGGGAGATCAAACACATAAGAAGAAGCATGGCTTAGGAGCATCGAATAACGAAGTTCTCGTCTACGATTTCCATTGTATTCTATTTTGAATTCCTTTTATATTTTTCTAGGACTTATTCTATGAATTCATGTTATTAATTGAAGTTTGCATTTATGTTATTGATATTCTCTTTAATTCTTTATAGACATTTGCTAGTCTTATCCTAGCTCGCTAGGTTTGATAATATTATAAGCTTGGTAGTGTCTAAAGGGTTGGAAGATATGACCAGTGACCCAGGTCGATAGATTTGCAGTATGGGAGGAATTGGCCATAGTACAACCACTCTTCGTGTGCGAACTGACCAAATGATCACCTATCAAGTGGAGGTATTTAAAAGGTTAGAGGAAATCTAAGTTCCTAACAGCCGGGTTTCCGCAGACTAGATCTAGCAGATTTGGCACTTAGCGACTGCTATTAGGTTGCCGTATGATCCCGGTGACCTATTCATCTTAGTGAGGAATCTAAGAACCATAGGCCATGACGAATTGACCAAAGGAGTCTGGTGATAATTAACCACTATATTGAACCTTTATATCGAGAATCAATTCATATTTGTATTCTTCGTTAAGCTTCGTTTATCTATCTCTTTATCCTAAATTTCTGGTGTCTATGTGTATGGAATAATAGCATGTAGATGAATTGTCACAATCTTATCACACCAATATATTATCAATATCATTTCTAATCATCTTAGTTCTTTCAAGGTCACAGCTCTCTTGGGACGATACTCGGATTTACCTAAGGCTTTACTACATCGATCGGGTTCTCGCCTGTTAGTATGTGTTTATCCTAAGTTATCTAAGTTTTATAAATATTAAAAGCAGGATGAAATAGCACATCATTTTCGATTTCGGATACTTCTTCAGTTCTTTACTTTTTAGTTTCTTCATATTCAAGGTTAAATCCTTTTCTTTTAACCTTAGAAGCCTCAAGTTCAGAATCGATAGGAACAAACCTTTTCACCTGATCTACTACCTTCTCAAACTCAGCTTTGAGCTCATCAGACTTTAGCTTTCTTAATTGAGAAATCTTCCAGCTAGGATGTCCCTGACTTTTGATGAAATTGATTATGTATTCTCTCTGCTCTCCTTTGGTCAGAGGCTTATTTTTCCTTTCCCTGTACCTTTGTTCTCTTAGCTGCTTCTTCTTCTCATTAATCATATCCACCATCTTTCTTGCGAAGTCTTCAGCTCCAATGTCAGGTAGAATTTTCCTGTTTACCTCCAGCTTAGCTCTAGTGGTATCCTAGTCTTCATCTAAGTAATATTTACCAGACTCCAAGATCTCAGCCTGTCTTTTATTTTGTTCCTCAGTCAATTCTGGAGGTTGCTACAAAGTTCTAGCCAAAAACTCGTCATCCATCTTTTGTCTTTCAAGCTTGGCCGCAGCAGCTTCTTCCTCAGCTTTAATCTTGGCAATCTCTGCCATACTTGCTTCATCCTCTCTGATCTGTCTCTCGGTCCTCTTGGGCTTAGAAGACTCTTGCATATTCCCTTGCCTTCTTGATGCGTGCCAAACGGTCAAGCTAAATCACTCAAGCCGGCCACTTGTGAATGGCCGACCGTAATCAGCTTAAAACTGCTTAAACACGAATGCAATGAAGTCCAGGAGAGTATAGAGTCTCCTGTCGTTATGTCCCAAATGAAATGCAATGGATTATCAAACGAATAGTGATCGAGAAATTTGAACGAAAAAGTATTTGATTAGATTATAACTACGAAAAAACCAACAAATTACAATGGCTTAAATGCAAATTAAAGGAAATTAAAAGATAAAAACTATTAAATAAATGCTATCACTATAATTAAAATGATGTTTTTGTTTTAAGTTTTATAAACCGAATTAAAAACTACGCTGATTTAACAAATGAAAATGTGAAACTAAAGCAATATTAAGCCTAAAAATATGAAAATGATATTTTTACAATCCTAATGATAAAAGAAAATATTTAGAAAAAGAAAACTATTTTTATAACTAATTATCTAATTATTATTAATTAAAAACTATTTTTATCTATTAAATAATTACCTAAAATACAAGAAAATAGGAAATAAAGCTAGAAAAATAAAATTATGAAATGGAAAAGTCTAAAATATCAAAATAGAATTTTCAAAACTATTTTTGTATTTTTCTGATTATTTTCTACTTTTTATGAATTTTAAACTATTAAAACTAATTAAATTACTAAAATTACAAAATAAACTATGAAAATCTGGAAAATTACTTTTTAACTTTTATATTTATCTAAACCTAAGAAAATTGAAAAATTATTTTTTGAACCTTTCTCGAATTTTTGTATTAAAAGCTAATTAAAATGCTTAAAAACTACTTTAAATTAAGAAAATAGCAAATCAACTTGGAAAAATCTGAAAATTTCGGAAAACTCTAAAATTATATCGGGAAGCTAGGAAAATTGGAAAACAGGCACTTATGTGGAGGAATTTGAAATCTTTACAAGTGCTTATTGAAATAAGCACTTGAATAAGCTAAAGTGACACAACAAGCACCAACCGACATGAAGTTCAAATATGATAAACTACTCTAATGCAACTTAAAACAACAGGCTATAACTTCGAATCACAATTTGCAAAGATAAGGCTATGAGAGCTTATAAGCTAAAGCACTTTAAATAAGCCAAAAGCCACCACAGAGTACCGACTTATCACAGTCCTAAACTATGCTAAAACTACCTTAATGCAACCTAATTTAACTACTCTAGACCTATGGAAATCAAGAAACAAGTTTATGGTGTGAATTACATTTAAAAGCTAAAATGCTTTTTACCCACCAACTACCAAATTTTAAAAATAAGCTACTAAATAAGCTGACACCTAAAACCGATATTGCGCCTCAAGTTGACCTAGCAAAGACCTTATAAACCAATTTTCAGACCTTAACAAGCTCTTATGAGCCCCTGTGTACATCTCGCATAAACCGAGAAAACTCGGTTTATAAAGACCCTCATGAAAGGTGGCACTTATGACCTAAAAGAGGAGCTTGTTTGGAGCTTATACAAAAATTGTAAAATTTCACAAAAATGCTAATAAGTAACAAGACCAGTTGAAGTTTCTAAAATGCCAAATCCCACTTGATAAGACCCAAAGATGAGTTCAAGAAAAATCCTTCTAACTGAGCTCAAATCCACTTTTTGCAAATTTTGACTTTTGACTTTAGTGAAGAACTTTGACTTAAGTGAACTTTGATTCCATTTTTGTGAATGAGATTGATGTAATATGTTAAACTAAAACTACTTCAAGCATTGTTTAATGATTCTTAACACAAAACAAGGACCCGCTTATTCCAAAATTCCAACAAAGGAGGTTAAGACAGATTTCTCTTGATATTTGACTTTGGTGATGTTGCACCCAAACTAAGACTCAAATAAGTTCAAATATACTTAACAAACATGAACCAATAGAAAGCTATCACTGAATGCATCATTATGATAGTTATCACGCTTAATCCAAACACACCCTTAATATAATCGATTTGAGCTCAAAACTAATCCAAACTCGAACCAACTTGTAATTATGATCAAATTCACTTAACCGCACCTAAATACATCTATTAGAATGTGATTTAATGATTAAAACTACAAATACCGATTATGCTAAGAAACTTTGAAATGACTTACAACTTGTCCAAAGCCACAATGGCTAGCAAACCAAATGAACCAAGAACCACTAACCTACCAAATCCAACCCAATAAACTATAATTCAACCCATTTCCATGTATGCTTTAACCCATTTCCTTCCTTTATCGACGGTTCAAGTTTGATTTTATTGACCAAAGTCCAAAAGTGATCGAGACCGAAATGTGAGCTTATGAGAGCTTAAATAAGTTTGAATGATCATTTTGAGCTAAGAAATAAGTTATTGGAAGCTTGTACATAGGATTTGAAACTAATAATTTCAACAAGGACAAAAAATTGAAACCGAACATGAACTTAAATTGATAATTGAAATAAGTTGTAAGATGCTTAAATACTTTTGTTTGATACACATAAACCTGAAATTACACTTGAAAACTACTTAAGACATTATTAACTAGAAATCGACATACATTATGTAAAAACTAAAACTAACTCTTTCTCTTGGTGCTTCTTGGTCTTTTTATACACCCAAAGTGTCTCTCTCATCTCTCTGGACATATCCCACTAACAATTGAGGCCATTGGATGGCTCAATTCAATCTTGGCCGTTTAAAGCTTTTTGGCGCCAAAAGATGTTTTAACAGATGGGGATGATAGAAGTAGGTAGAGGTGCATTAAATGCATCTTTGGATTGTTGTGTTTGAGGGGGAAGTAGGGGTGATGATGGTTGAGTGTGTGAATGGTTTGTGATGATGGGAGCTGGGTAACTTGAAGTGAAGGAGAGGAAAGTGGGTGGTCAAATATGGTTTGACCGATATTAAATAACAGGGGTCCAAATTGTATGGCAAGGGTCAAAAGGGGTAGTGGGTGGTCCAATTTGGCTTTTGACTTGGTCAAAGTATATAAAGGTTAATAATAACCAAGGACTAATTATGAAATTTCGAAACTTCAGTGGACCCGCTCGCCAAATCTCAAAGTTGCTCCAAGGACTGAAATTGACAAGTGTTAATATTACAAGGACCAAAGTTGCCATTTTCAAATTTTCCAGGACCATTTCGCCAATTCTTAAACTTGAAGGACCAATTTGTAATTTTTCAAAACTTTATATTTTTCACCAAAGGACTAATTTTGACAAGTTATGATATTAAAAGGACCTTTGGTGATTTTTCTTTGAAATTTTGACTCGGGGACTATTTTGACAATTTTAGAAACTGGGGACTGAAGCGCCAATTATGCAAACTTTGCTCATTTTTCATCCGATTTTAAACATTTTGCATCCAAAACATATAAATGCAATTTTGGAATATTTTCAGATTTTGATGCATTGTGAGCATTTTTAGACGTTTTGCGCTCAGATTGATAAAAATGATGAGTATTACACACTCATCAATCCCCACACTAAACTATTGCTAGTCCCTAGCAATCTTTTGAGAAAACTTAATGGATTTGAATCTCTTTACCAAAAGCCATTACTTCGAGTAGCCAAATGTTTCAGTTCAAGTAAGAACCATGGTACACCGATAACCATGTGATTTTGAGCAAACCACCGCCTTCCAACGGATTTGATTTGTCTTTACCGAGTCGCTTGCTCGACTAGCCAACTCTTAGATAAATTATCAATATTATCTTTGGTGAGCCGATTACCAATTATGGTTTTTCCATCGCCTTTACCACAAGCCATAACCTTATGGGCTAGCCAACTCTTCACTTTTTAGGATATGGTGAGTTGAGAACCATACAATTTGGGCAAATTGCAAGTCAGAACGGATTTGAGATATCTTTACCAAGAGCCGTTTGCTCTGGATTAGCCAATCCTTTTGTTTATTAGACAAGGCGATCGATAACCAAATGAGAAAGTGTAAACACTTACTCCAAAAAAATTTTGGCCAAAAACTGGGAATCGGTATAATTACATGATAAAATTCGAGAAATTCCCCACTTAGAAATGAATATTGCCCTCAATATTCAAAGTACCATGTTATGCGAAACAAAGAACGAAAAGGGAAATACTACTACCATTATTTAGAAAGAAGATTTTTTTTTTTTTTTTTGAAACATTCTTATATACACAACACGCTGGGCAACCCCCACACTAGGGTGGTAGAAAGTAGAAAGAAGAAGTCGAAGCTGTCAAGTTTTATCACACAAGCTAGCCACTTGTGAATGACTAACCGTAACAAACTTAAGATTTCGTAAATATGGGTGACAACCCATATGGCATGCTTGTTTTGATTACCGAGTCGCTAGCTTGACTCAACCCCGAATTCATTTGTTCATGGGGAAAGTAACGGAAAACCAATCTCGATCGGACTTTCGCTCACAATGTTAATAAACATATGAACATCGAAAGTTCCACACCGATGAGATATAACCGCGGTATTGTTAATAGTAGAAACTATTAGGGATGATACCGGTCAAAGATGGTGTCCTCATTCCCGAAAGAGAAAGGGAAAGAGCAACCACACCATCCGTGAAGAATGGAATAAAGACGACATGAGAATGCAAGTCCATTCCTCGCAGAGAGAAGCAAATCACCGCTTTTGACATCTTTAAGCTTAAACTTGAAGCTTAGATGGTGATTGTCAAGAAGATGTCCGGGAGGAGGATGGGAAATGGTTCTTCAATCAATGACTTTCCGGAAAAGGATGTCTCCTCCGGATCAAAGTAAGTTTTATCAATTCCCATTGAATTGACTCATCACTAAGAAATGCATCGACTTCATTCCAAAAGTTGTCATCTTCCTCATCGAGGAGAGAAGGGATGGAAGAGTCGGGATAAGACCAGAGGATGATGGATCATTTTGAGCAATTCATCAATGGGAAGAATGTCTCCCATTGGATCACAAACATCATCATCCAACTCGATGAAACAGAAGAGAGTTTGGTTTCATCCATGAGTTAACAAGCTCGATGCGACAAACCGATTCCGAGGTGGGACAAGTGGTGTGCTCTTAGAGCTAGCGCTTCCACCACTCCGATAAAGTCTCCGATTCTAGATCATCATCATCAAGAACACTCTTGACATCCTCGCACAAATTTTCAAACCATTTGTTTGAACCAGGGTATTTTCAAAGCTTTGAGCTCAAGACGTTTTGGTGAACACTCTTAACCGTGAAATTTGAGAGTGTTGCATTGAATCTTCGGATCTTTGATCAATTGTGGCAACACTGCTTGCATGAGGTTTGGAGTTCGGCTGATATTCAATGTGAGCTCTTCGTTGTTAACCCGTATGGTCAACTCTTCAAAGAAACACATCAATCGTGAGCACGACTCGCTCTAAGAAAGCTCTCCCAAGATGAGGGAACTCTAGGATCTCGATCGAAGTCTACTACAACAAAGTCAAGGAAAGTGAAACTTTCCCACTTTCATCACGACATCCTCGGCTATCCCAAGTGGACGAGTTACAGACAGTCCGCTAGCTCGAGTGTCATACGAGTGGATGAAAGTTTAGGAAGGACGATGCCTTCCACCGAGAGTGGCATGAGGTTAATGCTAGCGCCAAGATCGCCAAGGCGAGCATTGAAACATCCCCAAGAAATCACACGGGATTAAAACCCGCCGTGGTCTTCAAGCTTTTCGGGAAGCTTATTAAGAATGGTCACGAGCATTGCTCATTTAGAGGGTTTTCGCCATCTCGAGACAACTTATCTTTGTTGCTCAAGAAGCCTTTTGCGCGGATGCAAATTTAGGCATTAGAACGAGAGCATCAACGGTTTATATCAAAGTGAAGCTCATTGAAGATTTGGAAAATTTTTCCATTTGCTCTTTGTTTTGTCTTCGAGCTTCTCATCATTCATTCTTGATGGGTAAGGAAGTCGACTAGACTTTTGAGCCGGATGGAAGTGTTTTCGGCTCAGATTTTTCTTCGAACGCCGGGTTCCGGACTTAAAGCTTGACTACCAAGGTGGGACAAGGGTACTTCGTGGGCTCAATAATGCACCTTGTCCGTTGTCTCCTGGTAACTTGACTAAATGCCACAGGAGGAGGGGCATAGGAGTCGAAGGTCCATTGTGCGCCTTACCACTACGAGTGGTGACGGCTTTCAACTCGGCATTGGGATTAGGGATAGTATTGCTCGGGAGTCCTCCGTAAGATGACGAAGCTTTATTCATATTCATGTTCATGAAACCGCCATCATATTCTTTAACTCATTTGTCCGCCGAGACATGGTGGTATCAATTTCTTTTTAAGCTCAACTCTCATGTTATTGATCCGAGTTTGCATTGAACGATGCTTGACTCAAGAATTTTCATGAAGTCATTTGGCATGGGAGCTTGAGGAGGTTGTTGATAACTTTGATGATTGGAGCTTGATAAGGTTGGTTGAAATTGTTCCGGTTTTGATTGAAATTTTGAGAGTTATTGAAATTTTGTCCTTGATTCGAACAAAGCGATTTTGATTGCCATGGTTTTGCACAGAGGAAAACCAGTGGTGTCATACCGCTAGGTGCACGGTAATGAGGATCACCGTGGTCGGTATTGATTGTGGTTTACCAAGCTACGGAGCTTGGTAAAGGAAGCATCGGTTGCTTGACAATCATAATACGCATGTGGACCACTACAAGTTTCACACACCTTGTTTACGGCTTTGATGGTTCAGCTTATGAATTTCGCTTTTGATTTCCTTAACATCCTTAATCATACAACGGATGGCATCCGTTAGAGCACTATCTGAGTCGCTAACTCTAAGAGTTACCGATGAAGAAGAAGGGGGTTAGAGTATTGACTTTGTTTCGAGAAATAGAACTTTTGATTTTGCTCGCAAATCTCAATCACATCTTTAGGTCTACGATTCAAGATATTGCCGCTGCTGGCTGCATTCAAGGAATCTTGATCGCTACTGCTCAACCCATCAGAAGATATTGACTTGTTGAAGTCGTGAATTCATGATGGGGCATTTCCGAGGAGATCTTTGAATCTCTCCCATGCCTCTCCAAAATTTTCATCGAAATTTTGACGTAAATCCGTAAATTTCATTTTTAAGATTAGTCGCCTTTGATGGAGGAAAGAAATAATTCACAAACTTTTGAACAAGATCCTCCCAAGTTTCGATAGATCGAGGGGTTCTTTTTCCACCAAACCGGCCGTCCCTCAGTGAGAATGGGAAAAGCATCAACTTGATGACTTTTTGTGGTACATCCTTGAAATTGATAGTTGAAGTCAACTTGTTAAACCAACGGATGTGTGCATACTGGTCTTCACGATCAAACCCATGGAATTGATTTGTAGACACAAGTTGGATCAAATGTGTCTTCAATTCAAAGTGATCGAGAGTTGATTATCGTAGAATGATGGCATCTCCATAACCCTCGGTGGGTGCTTGGAGCATTTCCGCCATAGTACGCTCGTCTCGCCATGGTGTTGCTTGAAATAGTACGAATCTCGGTTCGACTATTTGGGCAAAGACGCTCACGAGAACGCCTTCTTGAATTTCGCTAGATCACGCAAAGGACTCAATGATCTAGAAGAACGAAAAGACAAGACTAGAGTTAACTCTAAGGGAACTCGAGTTAAGGAGAGAAATGGGAATTATGAAAATCTTTCATATGAGAATGAGAATTATGAAGACGTTTTATAAAAATGGGGAAGAAGAATCTTTATGGGTTTTCCGTTCGAGACGTAGATATCACAACAAAATCAATTAACACAAAATCGAGGCAAAACAACGATGAACTTAACCAATAATCACAATATGAATGGCTTCTTTGAAAAGGTACACCAATCACAAGGACACAAAGGCAAGTTTTAAATCTTTAGTTCGGGAACTTATTATGGTCGCACCCCAGCTAGGTAGTGCATCGCCTTGGTTTGCGGTGGTAATCTTTAAGTTGTTATTTATTAAAGAAAACGATTTAATCTTTTGTATTTTTATTTTTGATACATATATAGAAACAAAAGAAAATATTTTGTGTTTTATATGCTTTTGGTTTTTTTGGTTTTGGATTTTTATAAGAAGATATGGATATATATATAGATGATAGATGGATGATATAAACAAAGAGTGAGTATTCAAACAACTAATCTGCTAGACGAAGACAATTAGCACTCCCAAGCCGCAAGCTAAAAATTTGATGTGCACAAACAATAAGCTAAATCACTCAAGCCGCCACTTGTGAATGGTCCAATCGTGAATCACTTAAACCGCTTAAACACGAATGCAATGAAGTCCGTGAGAGAGTATAGAGTCTCCCGGTCGTTATGTCCCAAATGAATGCGCAATGGATTATCAAACGAATAGTGATCGAGAAATTTGAACGAAAAAGGTATTTGATTAGATTATAACTACGTAAAAACCAACAAATTACAATGGCTTAAATGCAAATTAAAGGAAATTAAAAGATAGAAACTATTAAATAAATGCTATCACTATAATTAAAATGATGTTTTTGTTTTAAGTTTTTATAAACCGAATTAAAACTACGCGATTTAACAAATGAAAATGTGAAACTAAAGCAATATTAAGCCTAAAAATATGAAAATGATATTTTACAATCCTAATGATAAAAGAAAATATTTAGAAAAGAAAACTATTTTTATAACTAATTATCTAATTATTATTAATTAAAACTATTTTTATCTATTAAATAATTACCTAAAATACAAGAAAATAGGAAATAAAGCTAGAAAAATAAAATTATGAAATGGAAAAGTCTAAAATATCAAAATAGAATTTTCAAAACTATTTTTGTATTTTTCGATTATTTTTCTACTTTTTATGAATTTTAAACTATTAAAACTAATTAAATTACTAAAATTACAAAATGAACTATGAAAATCTGGAAAATTACTTTTTAACTTTTTATATTTATCTAAACCTAAGAAAATTGAAAATTATTTTTTGAACCTTTTCTCGAATTTTTTGTATTAAAAGCTAATTAAAAATGCTTAAAACTACTTTAAATTAAGAAAATAGCAAATCAACTTGAAAAATCTGAAAATTTCAGGAAAACTCTAAAATTATATCGAAGCTAGGAAAATTGGAAAACAGCAGTTATGTGGAGGAATTTGAGCGCTTTACAAGTGCTTATTGAAATAAGCACTGAATAAGCTAAAGTGACACAACAAGCACCAACTGATTACAGAAGTTCAAATATGATAAAACTACTCTAATGCAACTTAAAACAACAGGCTATAACTTCATAATCACAATTTGCAAAGATAAGGCTATGAGAGCTTATAAGCTAAAGCACTTTAAATAAGCCAAAAGCCACCACAGAGTACCAGCTTATCACAGGTCCTAAACTATGCTAAAACTACCTTAATGCAACCTAATTTAACTACTCTAGACCTATGGAAATCATGAAACAAGCTTATGGTGTGAATTACATTTAAAAGCTAAAACAGTTTTTACCCACCAACTACCAAATTTTAAAAATAAGCTACTAAATAAGCGGGACACCTAAAACCAGATATTGCGCCTCAAGTTGACCTAGCAAAGACCTTATAAACCAATTTTCAGACCTTAACAAGCTCTTATGAGCCCCTGTACATCCTCGCACAAACCGAGAAAACTCGCTTTATAAAGACCCCGTGAGTTGTGGCACTTATGACCTAAAAGAGGAGCTTGTTTGGAGCTTATACAAAATTGTAAAATTTCAAAAAATGCTAATAAGTAACAAGACCGTTGAAGTTTCTAAAATGCCAAATCCCACTTGATAAGACCCAAAGATGAGTTCAAGAAAAATCCTTCTAACCGAGCTCAAATCCACTTTTCGCAAATTTCGACTTTGACTTTAGTGAAGAACTTTGACTTAAGTGAACTTTGATTCCATTTTTGTGACCGAGATTGATGTAATATGTTAAACTAAAACTACTTCAAGCAATGTTTAATGATTCTAACACAAAACAAGGACCTCGCTATTCCAAAATTCCAACAAGGAGCGCTTAAGATGATTTCTCTTGATATTTGACTTTGGTGATGTTGCACCCAAACTAAGACTCAAATAAGTTCAAATATACTTAACAAACATGAACCAATAGAAAGCTATCACTGAATGCATCATTATGATAGTTATCACAGTTAATCCAAACACACCCTTAATATACTGATTTGAGCTCAAAACTCATCCAAACTCTGAACCAACTTGTAATTATGATCAAATTCACTTAACCAGACCTAAATACATCTATTAGAACAGGATTTAACAGATTAAAACTACAAATACTGATTATGCTAAGAAACTTTGAAATGACTTACAACTTGTCCAAAGCCACAATGGCTAGCAAACCAAAGGAACCAAGAACCACTAACCTACCAAATCCAACCCAATAAACTATAATTCAACCCATTTCCATGTCTGCTTTAACCCATTTCCTTCCTTTATCAGATTTGCTCCAAGTTTGATTTTTATTGACCAAAGTCCAAAAGTGATTGAGACTGAAATGTGAGCTTATGGAGAGCTTAAATAAGTTTGAATGATCATTTTTGAGCTAAGAAATAAGTTATTGGAAGCTTGTACATAGGATTTGGAAACTAATAATTTCAACAGTGGACAAAAAAATTGAAACTGAACATGAACTTAAATTGATAATTGAAATAAGTTGTAAGATGCTTAAATACTTTTGTTTGATACACATAAACTGGAAATTACACTTGAAAACTACTTAAGACATTATTAACTAGAAATCGACATACATTATGTAAAAACTAAAACTAACTCTTTCTCTTGGTGCTTCTCTTGGTCTTTTTATACACCCAAAGTGTCTCTCTCATCTCTCTGGACATATCCCACTAACAATTGAGGCCATTGGATGGCTCAATTCAATCTTGGCCATTTAAAGCTTTTTGGCGCCAAAAGATGTTTTAACAGCTGGGGATGATAGAAGTAGGTAGAGGGTGCATTAAATGCATCTTTGGATTGTTGTGTTTGGAGGGGGGAAGTAGGGGTGATGATGGTTGAGTGTGACATAAGGGTTTGCAGGTTTGTGATGATGGGAGCTTGGGTAACCCGTGAAGGAGAGGGAAAGTGGGTGGTCAAATATGGTTTGACCGATATTAAATAATGGGGTCCAAATTGTATGGCAAGGGTCAAAAGGGGTAGTGGCAGTGGTCCAATTTGGCTTTTGACTTGGTCAAAGTATATAAAAGGTTAATAATAACCAAGGACTAATTATGAAATTTCAAACTCGTAGGACCTGCTCGCCAAATCTCAAAGTTGCTCCAAGGACTGAAATTGACAAGTGTTAATATTACAAGGACCAAAGTTGCCATTTTCAAATTTTCCAGGACCATTTCGCCAATTCTTAAACTTCAAGGACCAATTTGTAATTTTCTCAAAACTTTTATATTTTTCACCAAAGGACTAATTTTGACAAGTTATGATATTAAAAGGACCTTTGGTGATTTTTCTTTGAAATTTTGACTCGTGGACTATTTTTGACAATTTTAGAAACTTGGGGACTAAACCGCCAATTATGCAAACTTTGCTCATTTTTCATCCGATTTTAAACATTTTGCATCCGAAACATATAAATGCAATTTTGGAATATTTTCAAGATTTTGATGCATTTGTGAGCATTTTAGACGTTTTGTAGTTCAGATTGACTAAAATGATGAGTATTTCACACTCATCAATCCCCCACACTAAACTATTGCTAGTCCCTAGCAATCTTTTGAGAAAAACTTAATGGATTTGAATCTCTTTACCAAAAGCCATTACTTCGGAGTAGCCAAATGTTTCGGTTCAAGTAAGAACCATGGTACACCGATAACCATGTGATTTTGAGCAAACCACCACTTCCAACGGATTTGATTTGTCTTTACCGTAAGCCGCTTGCTCGACTAGCCAACTCTTAGATAAATTATCAATATTATCTTTGGTGAGTCGATTACCAATTATGGTTTTTCCATCGCCTTTACCACAAGCCATAACTTGCGGGCTAGCCAACTCTTCACTTTTTAGGATATGGTGAGTTGAGAACCATACAATTTTGGGCAAATTGCAAGCCAGAATCGGATTTGAGATATCTTTACCAAGAGCCGCTTGCTCTCGGATTAGCCAATCCTTTTGTTTATTAGACAAAGTGATCGATAACCAAATGAGAAAGTGTAAAACACTTACTCCAAAAAAAAATTTGGCCAAAAACGGGAATTGGGCGGTATAATTACATGATAAAATTCGTGAGAATTTCCACACTTAGAAATGAATATTGCCCTCAATATTCAAAGTACCGCGGTTATGCCGAAACAAAGAACGAAAAGGAAATACTACTACCATTATTTAGAAAGAAGATTTTTTTTTTTGAAACATTCTTATATACACAACATGTGGGCAACCCCCCCACACTAGGGTGGTAGAAAGTAGAAAGAAGAAGTCGAATCATTAAGTTTTATCACACAAGCTAGCCACTTGTGAATGACTAACCGTAACAAACTTAAGATACCGTAAATATGGGTGACAACCCATATGGCATGCTATGTTTTTGATTAATGAGTCGCTAGCTTGACTCGAACCTCAATTCATTTGTTCATGGGGAAAGTAACGGAAAACCAATCTCGATCGGACTTTCGCTCACAATGTTAATAAACATATGAACATCGAAAGTTCCACACCGATGAGATATAACCGCGGTATTGTTAATAGTAGAAACTATAAGGGATGATACAGGGGTCAAAGATGGTGTCCTCATTCCGAAAGAGAAAAGGAAATAGCAACCACACCATCCGTGAAGAATGGAATAAAGACGCATATGAGAATGCAAGTCCATTCCTCAACAGAGAGAAGCAAATCACCGCTTTGACATCTTTAAGCTTAAACTTGAAGCTTAGATGGTGATTGTCAAGAAGATGTCCGGAGGAGGATAGGAAATGGTTCTTCAATCAATGACTTTCCGAAAAAGGATGTCTCCTCCTGATCAAAGTAAGTGTTATCAATTCCGCTGGAATTGACTCATCACTAAGAAATGCATCGACTTCATTCCAAAGTTGTCATCTTCCTCATCGTGAGCGAGAAGCGGATGGAAGAGTCGGGGATAAGACTAGAGGATGATGGATCATTTTGAGCAATTCATCAATGGGAAGAATGTCTCCCATTGGATCACAAACATCATCATCCAACTCGGATGAAATGTAAGAGAGTTTGGTTTCATCCACGAGTTAACAAGCTCGATGCGACAAACCGATTCGGAGGTGGGACAAGTGGTGTGCTCTTAGAGCTAGCAGCTTCCACCACTTTCGATAAAGTCTCCGATTCTAGATCATCATCATCAAGAACACTCTTGACATCCTCGGTACAAATTTTCAAACCATTTGATTGAACCAGGGTAATTTTCAAAGCTTGAGCTCAAAGACGTTTTGGTGAACACTCTTAACCGTGAAATTTGAGAGTGTTGCATCAATCTTCGTATCTTTGATCAATTGTGGCAACACTCTGCTTGTCTGCAGGTTTGGAGTTCTGGTTGATATTCAATGCGAGCTCTTCGTTGTCAACCCGTATGGTCAACTCTTCAAGAAACACATCAATCGAGCACGACTGCTCTTAAGAAAGCTCTCCCAAGATGAGGGGAACTCTAGGATCCGCATCAAGTCTACTACAACAAAGTCGGAGGAAAGTGAAACTTTCCCACTTTCATCACGACATCCCGGCTATCCCAAGTGGACGAGTTACAGACGGTCCGCTAGCTCGAGTGTCATACGAGTGGATGAAAGTTTAGGAAGGACGCTTTTCCATATCGAGAGTGGCATGAGGTTAATGCTAGCGCCAAGATCGGCCAATGAGCATTGAAACATCCCCAAGAAATCACACGGGATTAAAACCGCCGTGGTCTTCAAGCTTTCGGGAAGCTTATTAAGAATGGTCACGAGCATTGCTCATTTAGAGGGTTTTCGCCATCTCGCATAACTTATCTTTGTTGCTCAAGAAGCCTTTAAGCGTGGATGCAAATTTAGGCATTAGAACGAGAGCATCAACGGCTTATATCAAAGTGAAGCTCATTGAAGATTTGGAAAAATTTTTCCATTTGCTCTTTGTTTTGTCTTTGAGCTTCTCATCATTCATTCTTGATGGGTAAGGAAGTCGACTAGACTTTTGAGCCGGGATGGAAGTGTTTTCTGCTCAGATTTTTCTTCGAACGCCGGGTTCCGGACTTAAAGCTTGACTACGAAGGTGGGACGTGTGCGATACCGTGGGCTTGAATAATGCACCTTGTCCGTTGTCTCCTTGGTAACTTGACTAAATGCCACGGGAGGAGGGGCATAGGAGTCGAAGGTCCATTGTGCGCCTTACCACTACGAGTGGTGACGGCTTTCAACTCGGCATTGGGATTAGGGATAGTATTGCTGGGAGTCCTCCGTAAGATGACGAAGCTTTGTTCATATTCATGTTCATGAAACCGCCATCATATTCTTTAACTCATTTGTCTGCCGAGACATGGTGGTATCAATTTCCTTTTAAGCTCAACTCTCATGTTATTGATCCGAGTTTGCATTGAACGATGCTTGACTCAAGAATTTTCATGAAGTCATTTGGCATGGGAGCTCGAGGAGGTTGTTGATAACTTTGATGATTCGAGCTTGATAAGGTTGGTTGAAATTGTTCCGGTTTTGATTGAAATTTTGAGAGTTATTGAAATTTTGTCCTTGATTCGAACAAAGCGATTTTGATTGCCATGGTTTTGCACAGAGGAAAACCGGTGGTGTCATACCGCTAGGTGCATCAGTAATGAGGATCACCGTGGTCGGTATTGATTGTGGTTTACCAAGCTACGGAGCTTGGTAAAAGGAAGCATCGGTTGCTTGACAATCATAATACGCATGTGGACCACTACAAGTTTCACACACCTTGTTTACGGCTTTGACGGTTCAGCTTATGAATTTCGCTTTTGATTTCCTTAACATCCTTAATCATACAACGGATGGCATCCGTTAGAGCAATATCGGAGTCGCTAACCGTAAGAGTTACCGGATGAAGAAGAAGGGGGTTAGGAGTATTGACTTTGTTTTGAGAAATAGGAACTTTTGATTTTTGCTCGCAAATCTCAATCACATCTTTAGGTCTACGATTCAAGATATTGTCGCTTCGTGCCGCATTCAAGGAATCTTGATCGCTACTGCTCAACCCATCAGAAGATATTGACTTGTTGAAGCTCGTGAATTCATGATGGGGCATTTCGAGGAGATCTTTGAATCTCTCCCATGCCTCTCCAAAATTTTCATCGAAATTTTGACGAAATCCGTAAATTTCATTTTTAAGATTAGTCGCTTTGATGGAGGAAAGAAATAATTCACAAACTTTTGAACAAGATCCTCCCAAGTTTCGATAGATCGAGGGGTTCTTTTTCCACCAAACCGGCCGTCCCCTCAAGTGAGAATGGGAAAAGCATCAACTTGATGACTTTTGTGGTACATCCTTGAAATTGATAGTTGAAGTCAACTTGTTAAACCAACGGATGTGCATACGGGTCTTCACGATCAAACCCATGGAATTGATTTGTAGACACAAGTTCGATCAAATGTGTCTTCAATTCAAAGTGATCGAGTTGATTATCGGTAGAATGATGGCATCTCCATAACCCTCGGTGGGTGCTTGGAGCATTTCCGCCATAGTACGTTAAATCGCCATGGTGTTGCTTGAAATAGTACGAATCTCGGGTTCGACTATTTGGGCGACACGTCACGAGAACGCTTCTTGGAATTTCGCTAGATCACGCAAAGGACTCAATGATCTAGAAGAACGAGCAAGATGACTAGAGTTAACTCTAAGGAACCTCGTGAGTTAAGGAGAAATGGGAATTATGAAAATCTTTCATATGAGAATGAGAATTATGAAGACGTTTTATAAAAATGGGGAAGAAGAATCTTTATGGGTTTTCCGGTTTCGAGACGTAGATATCACAACAAAATCAATTAACACAAAATCGAGGCAAAACAACAAATGAACTTAACCAATAATCACAATATGAATGGCTTCTTTGAAAAAGGTACACCAATCACAAGGACACAAAGGCAAGTTTTAAATCTTTAGTTCTAGAACTTATTATGGTCGCACCCCAGCTTAGGTAGTGCACGCCTTGGTTTGCGGTGGTAATCTTTTAAGTTGTTATTTATTAAAGAAAAGCATTTAATCTTTTGTATTTTTATTTTTGATACATATATAGAAACAAAAGAAAAATATTTTTGTGTTTTATACGCTGTCGCTTTTTTGGTTTTGGATTTTTATAAGAAGATATGGATATATATATAGATGATAGATGGATGATATAAACAAAGAGTGAGTATTCAAACAACTAATCTGCTAGACGAAGACAATTAGCACAACCAAGAATGGCGCCTAAAATTTGATGCGTACAAACGGTCAAGCTAAATCACTCAAGCCGCCACTTGTGAATGGTCAACCGTAATCGCCTTTAAACCGCTTAAACACGAATGCAATGAAGTCCAGAGAGTATAGAGTCTCCCTGTCGTTATGTCCCAATGAAGCAGGCAATGGATTATCAAACGAATAGTGATCGAGAAATTTGAACGAAAAAAGTATTTGATTAGGATTATAACTACAGAAAAAACCAACAAATTACAATGGCTTAAATGCAAATTAAAGGAAATTAAAAAGATAAAAACTATTAAATAAATGCTATCACTATAATTAAAATGATGTTTTTGTTTTTAAGTTTTTATAAAACTGAATTAAAAACTACGCGACGAACAAATGAAAATGTGAAACTAAAGCAATATTAAGCCTAAAAATATGAAAATGATATTTTTACAATCCTAATGATAAAAGAAAATATTTAGAAAAAGAAAACTATTTTTATAACTAATTATCTAATTATTATTAATTAAAAACTATTTTTATCTATTAAATAATTACCTAAAATACAAGAAAATAGGAAATAAAGCTAGAAAAATAAAATTATGAAATGGAAAAGTCTAAAATATCAAAATAGAATTTTCAAAACTATTTTTGTATTTTCGATTATTTTCTACTTTTTATGAATTTTAAACTATTAAAACTAATTAAATTACTAAAATTACAAAATAAACTATGAAAATCTGGAAAATTACTTTTTAACTTTTATATTTATCTAAACCTAAGAAAATTGAAAATTATTTTTGAACCTTTCTCAATTTTTGTATTAAAAGCTAATTAAAATGCTTAAAAACTACTTTAAATTAAGAAAAATAGCAAATCAACTTGGAAAAATCTGAAAATTTCAGGAAAACTCTAAAATTATATCAGGAAGCTAGGAAAATTGGAAAAACAGGCACTTATGTGGAGGAATTTGAAACTGCTTTACAAGTGCTTATTGAAATAAGCACTTGAATAAGCTAAAGTGACACAACAAGCACCAACTGATTACAGAAGTTCAAATATGATAAAACTAATCTAATGCAACTTAAAACAACAGGCTATAACTTCATAATCACAATTTTCAAAGATAAGGCTATGAGAGCTTATAAGCTAAAGCACTTTAAATAAGCCAAAAGCCACCACAGAGTACCAGCTTATCACAGGTCCTAAACTATGCTAAAACTACCTTAATGCAACCTAATTTAACTACTCTAGACCTATGGAAATCATGAAACAAGCTTATGGTGTGAATTACATTTAAAAGCTAAAACAGTTTTTACCCACCAACTACCAGCTTAAAAATAAGCTACTAAATAAGCCAGACACCTAAAACCAGATATTGCAGTCTCAAGTTGACCTAGCAAAGACCTTATAAACCAATTTTCAG
Organism: Chrysanthemum lavandulifolium; assembly: GCA_022545495.1. Lineage (NCBI taxonomy): Eukaryota > Viridiplantae > Streptophyta > Magnoliopsida > Asterales > Asteraceae > Chrysanthemum > Chrysanthemum lavandulifolium. Next base: position 163,724,856 of record CM040246.1, read on the forward strand.
ACCTTAACAAGCTCTTATGAGCCCTGTGCCAATCCTGCACAAACTGAGAAAACTCAGTTTATAAAGACCCCTGTGAGCAGGGCACTTATGACCTAAAAGAGGAGCTTGTTTGGAGCTTATACAAAAATTGTAAAATTTCACAAAAATGCTAATAAGTAACAAGACCAGTTGAAGTTTCTAAAATGCCAAATCCCACTTGATAAGACCCAAAGATGAGTTCAAGAAAAATCCTTCTAACTGAGCTCAAATCCACTTTTTGCAAATTTTGACTTTTGACTTTAGTGAAGAACTTTGACTTAAGTGAACTTTGATTCCATTTTTGTGAATGAGATTGATGTAATATGTTAAACTAAAACTACTTCAAGCAATGTTTAATGATTCTTAACACAAAACAAGGACCTGCTATTCCAAAATTCCAACAGTGAGCAGTTAAGACAGATTTCTCTTGATATTTGACTTTGGTGATGTTGCAGACCCAAACTAAGACTCAAATAAGTTCAAATATACTTAACAAACATGAACCAATAGAAAGCTATCACTGAATGCATCATTATGATAGTTATCATAGTTAATCCAAACACACCCTTAATATACTGATTTGAGCTCAAAACTAATCCAAACTCTGAACCAACTTGTAATTATGATCAAATTCACTTAACCAGACCTAAATACATCTATTAGAACAGGATTTAACAGATTAAAACTACAAATACTGATTATGCTAAGAAACTTTGAAATGACTTACAACTTGTCCAAAGCCACAATGGCTAGCAAACCAGTGAACCAAGAACCACTAACCTACCAAATCCAACCCAATAAACTATAATTCAACCCATTTCCATGTCTGCTTTAACCCATTTCCTTCCTTTATCAGATTTGCTCCAAGTTTGATTTTTATTGACCAAAGTCCAAAAGTGATTGAGACTGAAATGTGAGCTTATGGAGAGCTTAAATAAGTTTGAATGATCATTTTTGAGCTAAGAAATAAGTTATTGGAAGCTTGTACATAGGATTTGAAACTAATAATTTCAACAAGGGACAAAAAATTGAAACCGAACATGAACTTAAATTGATAATTGAAATAAGTTGTAAGATGCTTAAATACTTTTGTTTGATACACATAAACTAGAAATTACACTTGAAAACTACTTAAGACATTATTAACTAGAAATCGACATACATTATGTAAAAACTAAAACTAACTCTTTCTCTTGGTGCTTCTTTTGGTCTTTTTATACACCCAAAGTGTCTCTCTCATCTCTCTGGACATATCCCACTAACAATTGAGGCCATTGGATGGCTCAATTCAATCTTGGCCGTTTAAAGCTTTTTGGCGCCAAAAGATGTTTTAACAGCTGGGGATGATAGAAGTAGGTAGAGGGTGCATTAAATGCATCTTTGGATTGTTGTGTTTGGAGGGGGGAAGTAGGGGTGATGATAGTTGAGTGTGACAGAAGGGTTTGCAGGTTTGTGATGATGGGAGCTTGGGTAACCCGTGAAGGAGAGGGAAAGTGGGTGGTCAAATATGGTTTGACTGGATATTAAATAACAGGGGGTCCAAATTGTATGGCAAGGGTCAAAAAGGGGTAGTGGCAGGGTCCAATTTGGCTTTTGACTTGGTCCAAAGTATATAAAAGGTTAATAATAACCAAGGACTAATTATGAAATTTCTGAAACTTCAGGGACCTGTTCTGCCAAATCTCAAAGTTGCTCCAAGGACTGAAATTGACAAGTGTTAATATTACAAGGACCAAAGTTGCCATTTTCAAATTTTCCAGGGACCATTTCTGCCAATTCTTAAACTTGAAGGACCAATTTGTAATTTTCTCAAAACTTTTTATATTTTTCACCAAAGGACTAATTTTGACAAGTTATGATATTAAAAGGACCTTTGGTGATTTTTCTTTGAAATTTTGACTCGTGGACTATTTTTGACAATTTTAGAAACTGGGGACCTGAACCGCCAATTATGCAAACTTTGCTCATTTTTCATCGATTTTAAACATTTTGCATCGAAACATATAAAATGCAATTTTGGAATATTTTCAAGATTTTGATGCATTTGTGAGCATTTTTAGACGTTTTTTGAGCTCGATTTGACTAAAATGATGAGTATTTACACACTCATCACTTCTCTTTGAGGAACTTCTTCACCAGACTTAACAGGTTCACTGGCAGACTTAACTTGAACATTGCCAGACTTAACTTCAAAATCATCACCAGACTTAATGGCAGAATCACCAGACTTAACCTTAGAGCCTGTAGCTTCTTTTTCTGATTTTCTTTTCTTCTAACTTAAACTCTTTGCTAAGACTTCAGCAGCTTCATGACCTTGAGGACTGATAGTCTCCTCAGAAGATTTCTTTGGTGTTCTGAACTTTCATACCCTCTCTTCCTCCATATTCCTCCCCTGTTTGGGAGAATTTTCTTCCCTTCAGAATCAGTGATCTCTATTCCCTTGGCTTTGAATTTAGCTTCCAACTTCTTGACTTTCTGAACCAATCTGATCACAGTATCAGCTTGAGATTTAGTTGACCTATGTAGATCCTTCTCCGATTTCTCTATCCTTGTCAGAAGTTGGGGAACTAAATTTATGAGCTCCTCTTGAGATAGATGAGCTAGATCAGATGCAGTGGGTGTTGGAGGTTTTGATTGAGGAACTTCAGGGGATTCTTCCTCATATATAGGTGGGGAAGGTAGAGGTGGAGTAGGTGTTCTTTGTGGTGATGGTGGTGTAGATGTCCTCTGGGTTGATGGTGTGGGTGTCCTTTGTGGTGATGGAGTGGGTGTCCTTTGTGCAGGCTCTTGTGGTTGCTCTTGTTCCTCAGCAGCAGCAGATGTATCTACAGGGTTAGTAACACCATACAACATAGCAGGCAGTAAAGGCCTGTCAACCCCTTCAAAGCTTCTTTTCATATTTTCAAAAATCTTTTTGGTAAAAGCTACAGCAATGTATTGTTGCTTGTTTGTTGTTTCAACATTAAGAATTCTTTTCAAAAATCTAGGATACATCAAAAACTTTTTCTCTTTCTTTGCGTCTGTAACCATGGCATCAAAAATCATTTTTGAAAAATTGAAGAGTCTACCAGTGGATAGACAGACCAATGCAGAAGTAATAGTGCTTCCAAATTGATCCCATCCACCACTTTTAGAACTCAAGCAATGCAAGAGATGATGCACAAGGAAAAGCCATTTAGGAGTAAAGTGACTTTTCCAGAAAGTAAAAGAGCCATCAGTAGGATATCCAGTATTTTGAAGTCCATTGAAAAGTTCATCATTTGAATGCATAGAAATTCCTGAGGCATCAGCCAATTGAAGATAACTTCTTACTGATTCCTCAGTAATTGTATAATCCAAAGTATCAATGGTTGCTTTTAAAGCAATAGTTCCATCATCAAGAGTGATGACAGTTGTTGACTGCCAAAACTGCTTGATGGCAGAGATATATATAATTGGATTATGTGTAAGTACATACCGAATATGAGATCCCTTCAAGAAATCCACAATTTGCTCGAAACCTGTGCTTTCAGTTGGCTTCCCCCTACTTGGTTTTGCTTGTCATTAAACTTCAATTGAGCCATGAATGTGGTGAATTTTAAGTACTTGTAGTGCGGCGCAAGATAGGGTTAATGCTGCTGAAACAGACTTTATCGAGAGAAAAGATTTGAACTTTTAAAGATTTTAAAGAAATTAAATAATGGATAAATATAGATTTTATTAAAAAGAATCAATATATATACTTCTTATCACCTAAGAGTAGGTAATGGTACTTTTTTATACAGTAAAAACGGATTTTCCCTCGACTAGCACTAACGGTAATATTTTGCACTACCAAACTTAAAATAGTCAAAAAGACTTAAGTGTGACATCAACAGTTTTAACTCTGAATAGTAGCACTTCCATCATTCATACCTCCCCTATCTTTAATAGATATTGCATTTCCCTAAAAAATTAGTCCAAAACCAAGAGAAATACAATATGTAGGTCTAAAAAGCAGAATTAACTCAAAACCACCATAATTAATCTATAAAGAAACCAAATAAAATTGTTCAAGCACACCAAAGGTATTGTAGCAGGCACAGAAATCAAAAGATGTTCACAAAACCACCAAATCACACCAACACACATTTGTTCATAATACTTTCATAAAAATCTAACTATGCATAGGTTAGCCTATGCTTCCTCCAAAGGTAACAGAAACTCCTTGGATTTCCTCAAGCTCCTCCAAGTGATCCTTGTTATCGGTCATATGCCCAGAACATCCACTGTCAAAGATTCCTCTATCTCCTATGTTCAAATAAGGATGTTCCTGCACAGAAAAGAGAAATTAGTTTCTCTTAGGGACCCAGGCCAGTAGAGGCTTGGGTCTGCCTAGTGGACCTTTAGATTTGTCAGCATTAAAAGAAACTGGTCCACTATTATACTTGAAGTTTGGTCTGGTCTGTCTCCAAATATAACCTTCCAAGGGCTTAATAACAGTCCACCAATTACCCCTTGCAGCATAATATTGGAACATTGGAGCTGCATTTTGAGACATGGATCTTCTCATATGTGAGTGAGAACCATAATGAAGTCTTTGATTAAACTGGTTCACTTGTGGTTTTGTAAACTTCGCACTGGGTGAAGGACTGGTAGGTTTTGATTTAGCATTCATATACCCAGAATTAACTTTAGCTTGGACAAGCTTAACATGACCAGTATTAACTCTAAACATATTACCAATATTAAAAAATTTCCTAGTACTAACTTGTACACCAGTACCCACCCTTGGTCTAACAAAATTAACATAAGTACTACCAGAATTAACGAGTACTGGTCTAGTAACAAACTTATTAGTATGGTTAATCCCTGTTCACATTATTCCACATTGGTTTAACAAAAATATCTTCAGTGTGTACAGCCGTTTTCTTTCTTAACTCAGCCTCCTTAGCCATTCTTTTCTCATGATAGTCACAATCTCTAATTAAATGACTTAGTCTTCCACATACAAAACAACTCTTTTTAGTGAAAGAGTATTCATCCCCAATCTCTCTCTACATTAACCCATTCCAGTCTTTTCTGTCAGTATTAGGTGTCTCAAGTTTAGTCTGTTGCCTAGGAGTTTGGACACAAGTAGGTTTAACTGTTTCTGGTTTAGACACAAAAATGACAGGCTCAGTTTGTTTTGGCACATAAGTCTCACTATTTAAAACTAGTTTAGATATCCTTATGGGTTCAGACTTAATTTCTAGAGAACATTCAAAGATTCTTCCAGTTGGTCCTTCACTGTCATTAGATTGACAGGAAGAATACTCACTGGTCTTATCTTTTGAGACACTGGTTTCAGAACTTTTCTCGCAGAATCCTTTACTGTTATTGGATTGACAGTTAGTGAATTCAATGGAATAGTCTTGAGAGGCAACAGTTTCATGGTTCTTCCATTTGCTATAATCAAATAGGGACTCATCATATTCTTTTTCATGTTTAGGAGTATAATCATCATTAATTGGTGGTGGAACTCCCTTGTTGTTGTCAGTTTTAGAAAATCTATGATATATAGGTTTACCTTCAAAGTCACCTTTTCGAATTAACAAGAACATTTTCCATTACCTCTTCCTCATATCCTAAGACCTCTTTATCTGATTTTATCCCATACCCTAAACCAATTTTACTTGTTGAGCTCATGCCTGAATTTACTAGCCTCCACAGATTTGTATTACTATTTTGCCATGAGTCAACTATCTTTTGCAACTCTTCTTTATCTTTAACTGCCTTCATTCCAATTCTTCTATATTTTTTAAGCTTCTCATCTTTTTCAAATATTTCATTACCTTGGAAAGTAAGCTTTTCATTAAGAGATGCATTTTGTTTTTGAAGAGTATTTACTTGTTTTTCTAATGTTTTAACAGCACTTTCATAAGCAAGTAATTTAACTTCTTGATCACCCAATTGACCCATTTGTTCATCACAAAGAGATTGCAGTTTATTGTATGAATCAGTGAAAATTTTTGAGCACAAAGTTACCTCACTATTGGAGCTTATGGCCATGAGAGCATGATTGAATTTTGTCCCCTCAGTACGATGCTCTCCCCAGTTAATCACACCAACTTACAAAGTTATCAGCCCCGTCTGACTCTTGTCTTCCTTCTCAGCATGCCTAGGATAGAAGGAATCCCTTTTCTTTTCTTTATTGGCCTCTTTTACTATACATTCCTTAGAAACGTGACCCCTTTCTTGACACCTGTAGCACTTCAGCTTTGACTTGTCAAATCCTACTGGTCTCTTTCCATCAAAACGCACTTGCCTACCAGTCTTCTTCAAGAATTTCTTCATCCTTAAGGCAATCATGGCACACTGCCAGTTGATATCCATTTCCTCCATCTCCTCATCTTCAATCTGATCCAAGTCTTCATTTAGAATGTTTTCAGATTGATTAGAGAACAGTGAGTAGATGATCTTATCAGCAAAACCAGCAGCTTCATCCTTTTCCTTTATACCAGAAGAAACTGTATAGCTACCACAACTAAAACCACTACCAGACTTAACTCTGGTTTTAGTGTTCTTGCCTTGAGAGATAAAAGCAACATTGTTGTCACTTGAAGAAGCTCTTGGATTCCCCTTGATGTCTTGTTAATAAACTCTAAGATTATTATATAATTCATCTATTAACAGAGTGTCAATATCTTCCTTAGTTCTCATGATCATTGCTAGATTTGACCATTCATTGGGCAATGATCTGAGAAACTTCATATTTGCATCTTCATTAGACACTTCAGATCCGTGCGCTTCTAACTGTGATAGGAGTTGTTGGAATCTGTCATATCCTTTCTCCAGGCCTTTAGAAGTGCTAATGGTAAATGCTTCAAACTGTTGTTTATAAACAGCTTTTTGCATCTTCTTGGAGTTGGCGTTTCCTCCAAATCTGGTTCTAATAGCCTCCCATATCTCCTTAGCATCATCCATACTGTGGAACCTTCTGAGATGTTCCTTTTGTATAGCCATCAATAAGAGAGTTCTTGTCTTTCTTTCTTTCTCTACAGCAAGTATGTCTGCAGTAGAGATTGGTGGAAGAATCCTGACTATGCCATCTTTACCTTTGTAAATTCTCTTCTTTGAATTCCCATTCTGGATCACTTTCCAGATCTCATTATCCACATATTCTAGATAATGTTCCATCTCCATGGCCCAGATGTCGTACTCTTCCTTTTTAGAATAGGAAGTTTGAGGTTGGAGATAGTTGTTGTTGCAGGAATTTGTTGTTGTTGTTTCTGGTGTTGTTTCTTAGATCCTGCTTCTGATGCTTTAGTTTCATGGTCAGTAGCCTCTTCATCACTAAGATGATTTGAGAAATCATCATGATGAGACATTCATTAGGATTTTTGAGTGAGATGAGTATTGTTGGTGAGTTTTTTTTCTTCAACTCAGAGTCCTTCAACAGGCTCTGATACCACTTGTAGGTCCAAAAGTTTATTGATCCAAGTAGCCTTGAATGACTAATAGTAAACTTGAATAAATCTAAATTACTATATGAAGAACTCTTTGCAAAAGCTTAATGTGTTAATGTGGAATCTTAACACACAAAGTATGAAGAACACAAGAATAACTAACTTCGTAATTTCTATTAATTTGCTCAAAGGCTAATGCTTACAACTCGTACATTAACCTAACACCTTAGGGATCTTTTTATACACCAAGGAAACCCTAATTGACTAACAAACTTGTAGAAGGGTAAAGATATCTTCTCCTAAGATATCTCTACACATACATATCTATTCCTAATATAACTTTAACAAACTATTCTGTTTTTGACATAAACAGAATTAACTATCGACTATTTGTTCTGCCAGACTTAACATCTTTAGTATTGGCAGACTTAACTACTAACAGACTTAATTCTGGTCTACCAGACTTAGCTACTAAAGCTACCAGAATTAACTCTAAACAGACTTAAACATACTTAAATCTGTTTTACAAAATATAATTCCCAACACGGGGCATTTTTAGAACTATTGATTTCGTAATCTCTTTTGAAAACTTTGCTACTTTTCAAAATTTTTAAGAGAGGTTTGAAATTTTTGTTTCAAAAGCGTGAGTTGATGACATTGCGTAAGGACACGGCAATCTTCTAGTCTGGGGTATTTTGGTATGTGTGAAAACACATACCTTTTCTTTATCAAAACCGGACCAAAAAGACCAAAAACTAACCTCCAAAGCCAAATATATTTGTGTTTTTTGTGTTTATGCTGTGCAGGTAACATATATCACAAAACGGACAAAGAAAAGACAAAACGGAGAAAAACGGGCACGAGTTTGGAAAATTGTGAAAAGCCGGAGCCAGGGAAAGATTTCTACATTTTATGGATCATGCTTTGCTCATATTACAAAATACACCCTCATCTTTACCATAATTTCACAATGAGTCCCTAAACTTTTACAAAAATTATACTAAATATAATTTAAGTTAAAATAAACCTTTCCCATTTATAAACCCTTACCCAAAACTCCTTGAACCCCTTCCCTTTATGTTTTAACCCTTTAATAAATCACTTGAACTCCCTTTTAAACCTACCCGAACCCTTTTAATATAACCTCTAGTCCAAATAGCAAACTGCCCCAGCCAAACCCTTTACCCAGTAAAAAACCCACTTGACCCCCCTTCCAAACTTACACCTGGTTCATCCCTTCCCAAAATCAAACAATAATAAAAAAGCACGCCCTTTTTTACCCAGTTACTGTTTATCTTCGGGTTTATAGACAGATAGGTTACCCAACTTTCCAACTTTATTCGCCTAAGTTACCAAACTTTTTTTTTGTGCAAACAGGTATTGACTACACGGAGTTGACATTGTGTTATTGAATTTGTAAATGAGACATTTAGGTTACTTAACTTACCTAAAAAATGCATTTGGGTTACTTAACTTACCTAAAAATGCATTTGGGTTACTTTGATTACATCGAAAATGAAGGTTGAATGCTTAACTAAAGTTCAGTAACCTAAGTGAACAAAATGAAAGTTTGGTAACTTAGGCGAACAAAGTGGGAAAGTTGGGTAACCTGTCTGATATAAAACCCTTTATCTTCCCCAACACCCATTTACCCTGCATCACCACCATTTACCCACCTCACTTAATGAACTTCTAGAAGACCCTGACACTTTGGCAGAGTTATGACATCAATGGGAATGCCACATGGCAAAATGGAGCTAACTTGTTCTTTAAATTTGCTTATTAGTACTAGTTATTGCTTGTTATTAGTTTCTTATAATTACTTGTTTTGTATTTATTAAAACTCTAAAAAACCAAAAATAAGTCATTACATAGCTTAGCTTAATTTGTGCTTATTTAGTTTTTAAAATCTGAGTTTAATAAGTCATTAAGTCATTTAAAGTCATTTTGAGTAAAAAAATTCCAAAGTCTTAAGGATATTCGGTATAAAAATCCAAAAACAGTTTCTAAAGTACAGTTTGGTTTAAGGGTTAATTTGAGTCAAATCAAATTTTTGGTAATTTAGTTTCCTTAATTTAGCTTTAAACCAGATTAAACTATAGATTAGAATCAGATTTTACAAGTTTTTAGTAGTTTTAAAGTGATTGAGTCTTTTCTTAAGTTTTCTCAGTTTTCATATCAGTAACATTAGCTTATTGAGTCAATTAGGGTTGAGTCCTTATTAGGTGTATTTTAAGTGTCTAAAATCAGTCCTAAGTTCCATTTGAGTCATTTAGAATAAGTGTTTAAGAGTCATATTTGCAAATACTTAGTTTTCATAAAGTCAAAAACTAAAAAATAAATAAATAAATAACTCTTGTCAAGCTGTTTACCATCTTATTTTTTCAGCTTAATTGTGATCCAAAACTCTTAATTTTTGTTTTTTTAAGATATAGTCAATCTAAATCTGTTTTAAGGTGTCATGGTCTTAGCTTATCATTTACTAGCCTAGTTTTGGGATTAAAACTGCTTGGTCACACTGATTTCCATAAAGGGTAAAAAGGGTCAAATAAGTTCTGTTCAACCTAGTGTTTTCAAAAGCTGTTAAACAAGCTCTAAAAACTCCTTTTGGACTAAAACTTGGTAAATTCAATCTATGTCAGCTTGCGATTGCTACTTGTGAATTTGAGCTTTTAGCTTCTTGATTTGTGGCTTGTGCATAAGCTCAAAACAACCCCTTAGGCCAGTTTTCACCTCAATATTTGGATAAGTGCTTATTAGAGATCTGAGCTTTTTAGATCATTAAGGTTGCTTATTTAGGTTTAAAATTGCTTATTAGGTTAGTTTAAAGGACCTAGTAGCTTATTTAAGCTTGGCACAAGCTTATAGAAGCTTGTGCCCCTTTAATCAGTTAACCCTTTTTGTTTTATTGCTTATTAGCCAACTGTTAAGATTTTCTGCTTATTTCTAACTTAATCTAGGTTAGTATCAGTTTTTTTAGATTTGATTTTAAGTGCCCTCATTGCTTATTAAGTAATAGTTCAAGCTTAAGAAAGCTTATTGAGTAAAATTAATTAGTTTTAGTTTGGTTTTAGCTTAAGTGTGAATCTGTCACTTTTTAATTGCTTTTTCTCTGCTTATTTTCAAGTTTCAAAATTTTTGTCTTTTCAAAAAATCCTTATTTCAACTTAATTAAAAAGTCTTAAAAGAAAATTTTCAAAAAATAAAATAAAAGGGAAGTCTAGGGTGAGCCAGGCTCGGACCCTGGACCTTAACCTTTCCCACACCTCAACACAACACACACTCACCAACTGCCCTAGGGTCTTTTCTCGTTTGAGAATGGACCCTTAATCCTTTTAACCGAGTTTTTAGCTTTTAAGCTTTGTGGAAAACTAGAAGGGAGGGGTTGAATAGTTTTACCGTTTAGAATCTTAATTGTTTCGAAAACTTATTGTGAGATCAATCGATATAGATAAAAGATGTGTTAGTGAAGAATATATAATATGCAAGCAATAGATAATATGTAAGTAAGGAAAGAAACAATCAAACCACGACAAAGTTGTTTATAGTGGTTCGGTCTACAAGGTCTCTTTTTCCTTGTCCTACTCCACTCCTCGAGTCTCCAACTCAAGAGTTATCTTCACTAATCAACAAGCTCCTTTAACCGGTGGAGAAAGCCTTTACACGTCGCTTACACAATATTTCCGACACAAAGCTAGATGCCGAGTTCTTTTACAAGGGTACAATCACTTCCAACACACTATGTATTTTGAGGACTAAAATACTAACTACTCACACTCAGAGGTTTAAGATGGTTTTGTACAACAAGGATGTATGAAAAATAATGATTCACACAACAAAAAAAAACAAACAAGACTTCCAACTATTTGTTGAAGCTTGATTATGCCTTGATCTTCTTTGCTACAAAAGATGATCACTAAAATGAAATGAAATTGAGTTAGATGTAATAGAATGAGAGAATGTATGTTTTTTATGCTAATGAGGGATCAGAAAACAACTTGGGTTGGCTTGCTATTTATAGGCCAAGTGATCAGCAGATCACAGACTCGACGGAACCAAAAAAAGGGGTCCGCCCTTTATGATTTTTGGTTCCGCCAATCTGACAGTGGAGATCACAACAAATCTTTCAAAGATCATCCAAATCTCTCCAAGATTATGTAAGATATGATGAGTGAATATCTAAACAAAATATTATACAAAATCTTCTAAAGATTTCCAATGTGATGCAAGCCATGATGTAATATGTAGTTTTCCATTTTTAGAATTACTATGTTATATAAGTAAATACTTATGTAATGTTTTGTTTAAGGAACTAAACATACTTGATCTAAAAATGTTGATGCACATTATAGTTTAGAAGGTTATCAATGCCAATTGATATGTAGCTAATCAAAATGTGATAAGATGTAAATGCTTAAACGATGAAAACTTTATTTAAGAAAAGCTTGTATTAATGTCTAATAATCTTGACAAGCTTTATACTGTGCAAAAATGAAATTTACTTTTGTCGTTAACAAAACAAGGTAAAGATCATAAAATATAAATAACGTTTTTGGACGATATTTGTATTAACAATCTATCCCTTTTTGTTGAGGATAAAACATAAAATTTATTTTTATCAAAGATGTAAAGATGTACAAGAATTTTAAAAATATGTGATTAATTTGAACTTGAAAGAACTAGTTAGTTAAATAAAGTTGACAATCAAAAAGTTATTTTATTTTAAGACTAGTTAGACTTTTGTTTGTCCAATATTTGATCTTCTTTAATTGTGACTTTTGAAAGTCAAAGCATAATGTTGACCTTTTTGAAAGTTAATGGTCAAGTTCAATAATATTCTCCCCTTTTTTGTCGAAACAAAAAGAAGAGGCGAGGCGGAAAATGCAATGAGCCCGATCCAAAAGCTCCCCCTTGGCCAATGTTCCCCCTTAATTGGGTGTCAAGAGAAAAATACATGGATTATGAAAAGCTACAAAAGAAAGGTTAGTAACATTCATCATCACAAGCATAAAAAATAATTCCAACCAACAAGTAATCACCAACAACATTATAATAAACATCATTCATTAGTTAAAAAAAATTATGACTTAAAAGTCATAAAATGGAACATAATAGAGATGTTCAGACATAAAAGAAATCCTAGAAAAAAAATAACTTAGAAAATAAAAAAATCCTAAAGATAAAGCATGAACCATCCGATTGAGGAGGAGGATGAAAAAGAGCGTTAATACGCTCAAGGATATGATTGAAGATGAACCTCATTTCATCTTATAATTCATGGACCATGATTCGGGTCCTTTCACTAAGATGGGCGGTGCGCTCACAATGGGAGCAACCATGTCGAGATAGGAGAGTAAGATTATTGTTTGGTGGTGGAACATTGGTGGAAGTATTGTTGGTATTTGATGGAGCTATGAGGGAAGAAAGCAAAGCATTTTGTATTTGCAATGCCTCATTTAGATGAGAATCCACCATGTTTGAAAAGGCATGAAAATTTTCTAGATGAGCTTGTATCTCTACTTGAGATTTTGGGTGGTCGTCCCACATTGAATCATCAATGTGGAGAGCAATTCAACAAGAATTCTGGAGAGCAATTCAACAATCTCTTACAGTCTCATCAAAAAGCACAATTACAACCTGTGTTGTTTCGTCAGACACAACAACCTCAAATCTAAACCTGATAAGGACATGGTGTATATACCAGGTAAATGACGTTATTCTCTTTCATTAAATTTAAGGGGTGTATAAACCAAAAATAGTGTTACCTTAAAACTGGGTACTCTACTGCCTTATCACATGGATCATACCAAAAGGTTCCATTTTGTCGGGTGGTGCCCATTTTACACTTACTGTTACCACAAGATGGAAAGTTCCACCCCTTCCTGGTCCTAACATTGTTGATTGTTGCTTTGCAATTGTAGACCATGGCCTGAAACGATGGCCACTTAGTAAATGGAATGACATGTACCTACATGACACCATTAGTAGGGAACTTTAGCTTACGTTGTTCTTCCGATTACGGCCCTGGATGAGCAAGTTGTCAAGGGTGCCATCCTTGGGATCCGAGAAATCAACTGGGATAATCATCTTGCTTAAATTTGCAGCACTGCTATCCATACCCATGTTTAACATTAAAGCATGATAAGTATCCAAAGATGAATAAAAACAGTTTACCACGTGTTACCTCATCTCAACTTTAAGCTCTTGCAAAGCTGGAATTTTAGGATCATCAAAAATCAAGGTGGAGGAACTGCTTGAGAGATAAAGATTATCTGCAAGGTGTTAACATACGTTACCCAACCCGGTAACAAACTAAATTGTTTATAAACTTATATTCCATAGATTATTACTGTTATAATGTTTGAAATTAACATAAGTTAAAACAACTGGACATAGGCCGACATTTTTTGTCTACTTTTCTATCAACACGTCACCCAGTCCTCCCCATAGTGTTACTCTAATTGAATGTCCTCTATTTTATGAAATAACACAAAAAAGTAGGGTGTTGCTCATGTTTGGAATAGATACTGACCAATGGTACTTAAAATATCATGTATATGCACAGAAAGTTTGGAGAAATCCAAATAACCTCTTATTGGCAGAATAGAAATCCAATGTCCTCAAGCATGTTTTCTTCTGGATTGTTCTCCCGACATTCGTGACGTACCCTGCAACATCTGCCAGGCATGCAATTACTAATTAGAATAATGAAATTGCAAAATTCACATAGAATAGTGTATATATAAAACATTGTTAATCAAGTATTAGTTGTTTGTAACTTCAATTGTTAAAAAAACTTACCAATCAAATACTTGCCGTTTGTAGGTTCAATGTTCTCAATCTCTTCCAGCTCAAATGAATATCGGTCAAAACCATCATACTTCACTGAAGCTTTTCGGGTCGTTGTGGACCCGTCAAATTCAAACGTGAATGCATCCTCTTTTATGATGTGGTACTCTTCCTTATTTGGCTTCACAGCAAAGTTTTTGATCGAGTACTCAACCCATTCTTTTAGCTTCACAAAATAGTGAGCTATGGTACTCCTTGCAGTATAGTGCATTGCCTTACCCTGCAAAATATTATATTAGCATTTTAGGTAAATCTATTCTATTTGTGATGATAAATGTAATCCTATGTTACCCTTGCATCAGACACAACGAAGTCAGTACTCAAATCGCTCCAGTAGTAGCATTCACATCGCAAACTCTACAAATCATCACAACAATGATGCTAATGACACACACATTCAGTTGGTCCATGTACAAACCACCGTTTGGCTGAGCAACCTCAATTGCCAAGCTATCTGAATGCTTGTTTGATATGTTATGTTTAGCCTTAGTTATGCTGGAAGATAGACGATCTTGGTTTCGGTTATGGAAAATAAATGAGAGCTTGTCACTTTTATACTGATCAGACAATGATCATGGTATAACTTACTGATTGTTTGTATTCCGCAAAGATTGTAACCGTATATTAATTGTATAGTCTCCTGAATATAACGACATAAACTCTTTGTATGTTGCCAATTACTCAGGTCCAACTCTTTGCATAAAAAGCCATTATAGAGGTCGAACAATTAAGCATTCAATCACACGATTTTACTCTACAAATTGTGTTATCAATACTACACATTGAATATACTACTAATATAGAGACCGAATCTTATAGTATAATAAATAGATTCCTTCAAGTTTGATTTACAGTCTATAATTGGTGAGTTTGAAAACCTAAATAAAAGTCCGATGTGGGTTGAATGTGTATTTTGCTTTAACGGTAATTGTAGCATGTCCTTTTTGTATTGCGGATGCATTCTTTTGTTAATCTCATCCGGTTAACATCTTCAACCTTAGAATACACAGAATCAACCCGTCACACTCGAGAGAGACCCCGTGTAACATTGCACATGGGTGAAGATGCGCCCTCTATCGCATCTATTACACATTCATAGCTTTATTTTCCCATATCAAACGTTGTATAAAACAATTATGATTGGCCTTCACGTGCCTGGCCGGCCCCAAATTTTGCATGATTTGACAAGAAAAACCCAAAATTTCCATGGTCACTATATGAATTTGACAATGACTAACTAGATATGAGCATATGTGACATGGCCCATCTCTTATATGTAATAATGGCAAGATGCAAGACAAATGCGGCGATAAGTATAGTTATATGTGTTTAACTACCGTTTAGTGAATTCGTTTACAACACTTCGAATGTATATGTGTTAGTTGTAAGTGTTTGTTTGTCAAGCTCCGTAACTTTCCGTAGCTTTCCCATGACATCATTATTCCCGCGTATAGAAATACGCCTCGCAATCTCTACGCGTCAAACACTACCCTAAAAGATATATGATTTTGTGAATCAAAATTATATTGATTGAAATAAATGAAATAAAGGTTAAAACAGAAAATTAAAATAAAATAAACCCATTAAAATATAAAAACTAAAAACTTATAAAAATATATCAAAATGGATGTTGAATTAAAGAAAGATAAAATTTTAGAAAATATGGTGAACCCAGATTATAAAAAAATAAGTAGATAAAAGATATTTTAATTTAAAAATAAAGATGAATTTTAGTTGAGAAACGACATACGCCATTTTATAATTGGAGCTCTTTATCTTAATTTTTAATGGTTAAGAGTTAGGTTTGGAATTTGTTATAAGTTAGCTTGGGTTTGTTATAAAGTCGACACACGTCATCTCACGATTGAGCCCTTATCTTAATTTTGTTAGAAAAACTCTTCATAATAAGTAAAAAAGTCTGAATTTTAAGCCCTTCTAATTTTAGAATGCCTAAATGCATTATAAAGTAGTATAGATATCTACATGGACCCTAAAGATAGGTCCCAAGTGTGTTAGTGCTGCTTAGTTGGAATATAATATTCATTGATCATGACAATTGGGTCACAAAACATATGGATTGCATATGACACCTTATCTATTCAAGATTTCAATCCTATTATTGAGATGTTGATGTAGCACATATTTGGATCATGACTCTTAGAGCACCCGGTGTCGTTTCGTTGTCCACCCTCGCCGTCCACCTCAGCACCCCGTCGTGCCTCGTTTTAACACCGGCGTAGCTCGTCGTCCGTCGTCGTGGGAAGCAACGCCGTCTGCACGGCGGAGAAGAACTTGTACTTTTTTTTTATTTTTTTTTCTCTCTCTTTTTTTTAGATAGTGATAAAGTTTTTTAATAAGGTGATATTTAAAGGTGAAGTGTTTTAGAAGATAGTGATATTGAAAGGTTCGTAGAGGAAAAAAATGCAAACATAAACGCATAATGATGAAACCTTTAAACTGAAACTTGAAAAATTAACTAAAAACTTGAAATACATAATAAGCTTAAACATAAAAAACTACAGAATCTCCCGAAAATATTTTTGGAACTACGTTATGCATATGTTCAATAATCGACAATGACGACCATCGACAAAAAATTCAATCACGGGTAAATGGACGAGGATTAACGCCGATCGCCAAAAGTTCAACGCAATTTACAAACAATTCTGCAGTCGAAGTCTCAAAATGACCACACTCATCTCGAAAATGCGAAACTAAGCTTCCAAAGAACAATTTGGTGGAAAAGAGTTCAAGATGCTCGTTTGGGAGATTTTGAAAAATTGCCAAGTGGGATGTCAAGATTAAATCCAAGAGTATGTGTTGTATTTTTTTTTACCGTGTTGTTTTTTTTCCAGATCGTGTTGCTTTTTATTATTGTGTTATGTATTGTATTTTTAATTTGAATGAAATGAATTTATTTAGTTTATTTGGAAATGAAAATTGAATAAAAAAATAAAGTGGTAGTGGTACCTAAACGAAGAGGTTGAGGTCATGTTATGAGTGAGGAGGGTTTGTTGTGGTTAGTTGTGAAAAAATGGGATGCTGATGTGGCGCTGAGTTGGCACGACGACGAACCTTCACTTCGTTTTGACACCTAGTGCTCTTATTCTTTGTAACGTATAGTTCGTTGTTAGGATTGGGATCTTACATAATATTGTTTTTGATTTTGTAAGATTGTAATCGTAGAATCAGATCGAGATCGTAAGATCCTATGAAAATATATATATTTTTGTATAGGGGTTGTAGTTTTATATTTTTATATAATATTTCATATGATAAACGAATCTAAATAGATGATAAAAGAAAAAGTTATATGTTCAAGTATCGTAGTAGTAGAATATTAGATATATTGCAATGCATACTAGCAGAAAGTTACATACGTGCACGGTACGCCTACTTCTTGTTTTAATGTTTTTTATTATAGGTTTTTCGTGATAACATTTAGATTAATGCAAAAAAAATAATGTTAATTTGTTAGCACCTAATTCTGTAATACAATATATAGATTAATGCAAAAAGATAAAAGGATTGTATCTGAAAATGAAACGACATAATTTATAATAGAGGGTAACATAATTTTTTTTCTTGATGACCAAATAAATTAAATTAGAATATTCTTATAATATTACTGAATTTTTTTTTCTTGATGACCAAATAAATTAAATTAGAATATTGATGTTTTTATATGTAACATAAAATAAATTATAAACAAAATTGGGTCAAGTATCTACATGGTTTACTTAAAAAACAAGCTTCTGATATTTTACAAAGCACAAAATCGTTTTTCATAATAAACTCAAAAAGACACATCTAAACTATTTTAAATAGTCCATAAAAATATAATAATTTTACACTTATTAATCTTGCAAAATACAATCAATTAACATCACGAAAATAATAGTTTTTTTGAAAAATTCCTAATTATTGGGCTTTAAAACTGGGCTTATACTTAGGCGATCCTATACGATCCTACGCGCGATCCTACTATCCTGCTGCGATCCTACTTGAATTACGATCTTGTTAAGATTCTGATCGTTTTTTGTGTGTAGGATCGTAAGATCGTACAATCCTACGAGCACGATCGCGATTTTGACAAATATGATATAGTTAGTATATGTTCGCATGTAATTTCAATTTTGATTTATATCTTACAACATAAATGTATGTTCTTCATATATACCTCAAGTGTTAACACGACAAGAATTATAAGAACTTACAATGTTTTAAAAACAAACTTTGAATGCTAGATTGTTTGCAAAACAGAAACATGGACGTGAAAATGTTGGTGGATTTAGTTGCATGAATAACCGACCAACTATAACTTTAATTATTCATTTCAGGTAACCAATTTATGTTCCATATAAGCCATTACTATGAAACCCATTACACATGACCGAGAAATCCGTTAACTTGATGATTTGTAAATCACTTGCTTGAATGGCATCCGTCAGGAGGGCCGTCTTTGAGGGTGTAAAAGGTGAGTAACCTCTCATGAGTTTAAATTTTGCGCCAAAATTGTCCCGTTAATAATTATACGCAGGGCCGTCTTTAAGGGCACTGAAGGAAATGATTTCGCGCCCTGTAATTTTTAGGCATCAAAATTTGTCCGTTAATAATTATACGTGTGTAGCATATTTTTCACAAAGAAAAAAGTATTTAGATGGGAAAATATCTTAAATGAGTAATATGTTAAAACGTTTAGATAACTAATTGCATTATATATTAAAAATGATGACACTTAACGAAATGCCACATTATATAATTTCTTACAGGGCCCTCAAAAATTTCGCCGATTCATGGAACGGCCCTGATTATATGCATATTTTTCACGAAGAAACAAATATTTGGATGGGAAAATATCTTAAATGAGAAATATGTTATAACGCTTAGATAATTAATCGCATTATATCTTATAAACGGTGACACTTTATATAATATTGCTTAACAAAAGCCTCATTATATAATTTCGTACATGGCATTCAAAAATTTCGCCGATTCATGGGACGGCCCTGTGTCAACGCATGTATTAAATTTTGTTACATATGGGGTATTTTGATAACATGTGACAACCCCAGTCATCTCTACTTGCAACTTATATATCTTCACCGATAATTTATCTGATCATCTTCTTTGATGTGGAAGATGTTCACAAGGCCTTGTTTCATTTTGTGAGCTTTAAGTATAAAACAGCGAACGGGTGATTAAATAGGAGAAGACATGATATCTTTTTGGCATATTCAGTAATTCATAATGCAGATATCGGATCCATATAATCACAACTCCTGTTGCTTCACCTGAATCCGTTCTTGTTCTTGGGCTAATACCCACATAAGAGTCTGAAAACAAACACAATCCACTCACTTTGTGACTTTGTCAAGAAAGCTTGATTAAATAGCAAATCGAGTTCAATTCTTATTTATATTAGAGCAATGAAAAAATTCGCCATTTAATGATGTGTGCAATACTTGTTTTTGATATGAGTCTCCAATGTCTAGCAGGAACCGGCAGACATTATACTCAAGCAATGTTTACATTGAGTCTTTTTCTTGCCATCCGACATTAGGACGAGGTTGAAGTTTTTCTATGGATCTTTTACACGATCGCATGGTAAAGTTCGGACAATCGTCGTTGCACTTGTTGAACCAGCTTCGGTGTTGGTGGTGTTTGAACTTGCCATTAGTGAAATACTTTCGGTTTTGATTTTTTTAGAGTGTATTTTGATTGTTTGAAAATTGTAATTAACCAAATACATAACCCTATTTAAAAAACGCGCAAAAACCTATTTGGAACCGGTTCGTATAACCGATTACTAAAAACCGGCTTCCAAACCAGTGTTTTTTCAAAATATCAAACCGGTTCCAAACCGCCGGTTTTGACCGGGTTGGTTTTTTGGTTTGTTTTCGGGGTTAACCGGTTTTTATGTTCACCTTTGCCTAAAATGCATGACTAAAACTAAAAACATGCATGTTTTGCCACTCTTTTTCAAACATTCACCATTGATCATGCCATATGTCCAAATCTTTTTATTATATTTCTCTTTATATTACTCATATACACTAAAGTAAACCCAAATTTAATCACAAAATTTTTTTTTTTTTTTAACGACAATTTTTTCACACCCTTTACTATCTATCTCAGAATATATCTCACAAATGATTTTAATAAGACTTAAACTCACAACATTTATGATGGTGAGCAACTCACATACCATTAGACCAAAAGTCTTAGGTCACAAAGTTGAACAATAGATCCCCATTCAAATAAAGCTTGCATATTTTATGTTAAACAAACGAAGTTCCAGCTTTATTTGAATGGGATCTATTGGTTAACTTTGTAACTGAATTTGGGTTTACTTTAGTGTATAGGAGTAGTATAAATAAGCAGATAATTGTTGTTCAAGGTAAATTTTTCATGTTCTCTTTTTTAAAAATTCAAAGTATCATTTATTCACATTAAAATTCAAAGTGTCATGTGCATAATTATACACCATATCAATCATTGCATATTGTCACATCTTTTTGGTGCCCCATAGACTACAGTTTCTGGCAATGCATGTAACATTTATGTAGAAAATCTAGCTTTTTCGATATCAAAGCATTTTGACCCTTTCTATTAGTAAGGTTGTCATATTGATCAAGGTGAAACTTTAGTTTGATTGCAGGGCGCGCGTTAGCGCTTTACTAATAAGATAGAAGGGCTTTTCTTGTTTAGTAAAGTCTCGCTTTTTGATAGGAGTAGGTGCGGCAGGGCACTCTTCATTCGAAACTAATGAATGTCACGCCGGGGCTTTCTGTGGATAGATATATGTGTTTAAAATGCAATATATGACTGGTGTTTATGCAAAACAAAATTTTCATCTACTTAAAGGGAGTGCAATTTGTTTTTGTTTTTGTTTTTTCTTTGAAAGGGAAGGGGAGTTACATATTGTCATTGCTGCCTTAATTGTAAACATCAACAAATTAGATAACAAAAGGTATTAAGTGAACCACAAGCAGAACTAATTTAGTAAGTTAGAGATATCCTAATGTGTCTCGAGTAAAAGGTCTTCAAGAGCGAGACAGATATACAAAATGCCTTGTGAGCATCATCCTCAAGGCCTAAATCTTCCTTCTCTGCAGTAAACAGAAAGGAGGGAAACACATTCAGAGCACCAAAGATATTGGAACTTGAATTGAAATAAATAAATATATATATTCTAATGGGAAAATATGATATCCTTGGGTTTAAGCTCAAACTCAAGCTCAAATGAGAGTGGAAGGATAAAGTCTTCATCTTGATGTTAACCCATGTATTCCCATGGAATCTTTTTGTAAAAACCATGCTGAAACTCACTCAATAAGTTGACTTGCAGATAAATGTGATCCAACAAGGGCTTACTGGTCTAAACATTTACACTGTGTTCTTAAGTTATTAAATGGAAAGGAAACAAAGGAAAGCAAGTGATGAGTATGAGAGAGGATAGGAATGGAAAGATAATTAAGTTTCTTGACGTGTTCTCAAGTACAAAAAGAAAGAAGGAAGGAAGTGAAGACTCATGTGTTTGAGTTACCACTATACCCTCACCTCAAAAAGCCTATTAGCTAAAAAAGTACACCGTTACAACTTTAAACTCAGAAGATAGCTACAGATCTTGAACCTCAACAACAACTTTACCATGGATTCAAGGACCAAATCCCAAAACCCCAACAACAATTTTATACTCAGAATCTTTTGCTTCAACAACAAATTCAATTTTTGAGAAGGTAAAATGAATACCCACTTATATATAAATCTTTAATAATTTTGAAATTCAAGTGTCAAAGTTGATGAAGATGAATGTGGTTGGGCGAAATTTGATGGTAAAAATGTGTTGACAATTTGATGACAATAGATAGGACCAGCAGATGTATAGGGGAATGGTTGTATATAATATTAGGTTATCTAAGGATATTTTAGTCAATTGAGGGGTCCACAATGGGTTTCCTTCGCTTCCTGCCCAAAATTGGGAGGGACGTTTTGGTTCCAAAAGGCATGAGTTTCCCCCCCTTTTCACTCCCCTACTTTCCTGATTTATTTTTGGAGAACACAACTATTTTTTGGTTCCTTCCCTCTCATTTCCATTTCATTCCAAAATAAATCTTAAGAACACAGTGCACATTAAGTAGACAAGTCCAAGCAAGTAAATTTCATGTTAACCCAAATTGATTTTAACACTAATAGTTTGTCAAATATGATCATAAAAAATTGTATTATAAAATAATCTTAAATTTTTTAGATATAGGATATTAATGGTTTTATGCTTTATAAGTGCACTTTGGGCGAAACAACCTATTTGTTAGTAAATGGGTCAAAATTTCACCTCTGAGATTTGGTCTAAACAGTGCAAGTACTTCGTTTTAATGGCTTGAAGAAACTACGCCATGCATTCCAAGAATATGCATCAAACACATATCCAAGATTTTTTTTCTGAACTGTCAACCAACCTTTTGATTTTTCATGTAAATATAAAAGGGTCTTTGTTCATCAAATGGGTCAAAACTATGTCATTCTTGCATAGATAGATGCATGGCCTCAACTTCATAGAACCGGATTCAGCTTGTTTACTAATAACTGAAATTGCATATTACCTTAAAGCATTGATTTGCTTATCGATCACAGTCATCTGTTCAGCATCAAACTCGAACCAACTTTCACTTGATTCAATTGTATCATCCCCAGTTCCTATATCTGCATGATGAACAGTAATAAGCACAGACAAAAGCCACATTTTAATGGCAAAGAGGAAACCTTCACAAAACTACAGTTAGACCTCACCTTGAAGTAGAACATCCAGTTTGTCAGAAATCCCTTTTAATCTCCAGTAAACACACCCTTTATTGTCCCTGAAGATTGGCTCTGTTCTTACAGCATCAGGCCTTTTGTTATCTATATAGACGACAAGAAATAGTAACAATTGTTTGAAGGAAGTTCTCAGAAATGATCGTTAGATTAGTAATGAAAACATTTGTACCAATTGGAAGCAATTTTTTGCATTCAAGCATCTCATCATGAGCTTGAGCTGTGTTTTTCTTGATTTCAGAAACAAGGGATTTGTGTTCTTGGATAGTAAGAGGAACACCATTTTTTGCTATAACTGCTTTAGCAATATCTTCCTGCATCTTCTGCTTCAAGCATTTTTCCTATAAAAATTTGGAAATATATGGCATTAATACAGACTGAATTAATACTTTGCAGGCAACTGTTGTTGTTCCATGAACCATGATACCTTATCTTTTGCAGCTGCAAGTTTCTCTCTTGCTTCCTTTTTCTGTTCAGCAAACTTGACGTTTTGATCATCAATCCAGTTTCTTATTTTCCTGTTAAAAATTTCAAACATTAGGAGACCAAGTTCAGTTAAACCCACTATTATGATGTACAAATGAGTTTATGCTAAACTTACTCAGTCCCAAGAACCTCATCACATAGAAAATTTAAGAGCCTAAGCTTCATCGAAGAATTTAAATGATCGTATCCACCGCCCTTTTTATCTATACAAACAAAAGCCTCCTGTGTATGTTTGGAATCAGGAATGCAACTTCTAAGAGCCATCAACCACATATCACTGTTTGGAGACCTGAAATATGATAATGAGAAAATGACAATCATGACGTGAAAATGTAAATATTAGATATTTGTAGTAAGACTACGAAGCATACTCTGATCCAATGTCCTCTTGTATAAGAGAAAGCAACTGAATTTGAAATTGTACAATCACAGATGATTTTCCAAGGCGTGCACTTCGCCCATTTATTAGTTCTCTGAGAACTACTTCACCTTGGCCTTTTCTCAGATTAAGAATCTGAAAATAAATAATGAAAGTAAGCCAGATGCAGAAATAAAACTTCTAAAAACCTTGGTGTAAAGACGTTGAAATGAAGTTACCTCTCCAAAAGTAGCACAAAACTCCAAGAATTGCAGCGCGTTACCAGCATCTTCTTTTGGAATGTCAACGCCAGCTATTTTCACTAACTCAGTCCCAGTTGGCAAAGGGGCAACAGCCTCAGATAATTTTTCATGCAACTTGATATCATTGTTTTGATGTTTCTTAGTATTCACACATGGCTTTGTGTTTTGATCACTCTTTTTATCCAAAGCATTGCTACATTTATGAAGATTATCCATCTGTTCATCTTTGTCTATATGAATGATAATCTCGGAAGCCTTTACATCCTGTTGTATATCGGCATCAACCTTTTCATTAGCTATATCTTTCTTAGGATACCCACTTGAATCTTTACAAACAGTATCAGCATCTTGCTCGGGTATTTCCTTAAATCCCTCTATCTTCATTTTCTTAAGTTTCTTCTTGCCAGGACAGTGACTAGTCTCCTTTAACACCACAGTATTGTGTGTTTGAGTCAACACTTTACCTTTTAGATCCTTCAGGTGTGTATCGTTAAGGGTACCGGTAGCTTTGTTTGGTGAATCAACGTTAACCCCATTGACATCATGTATAACCTTCAAGGCTTTCCGCTTCATTTTCTTGGGTTTCCCCTCAACAGGGTTCTGGACTGAAGATGGAGGAATGACGTTCAGATCTTTCTTGTCATCAAGTATGTTTTCCTTCCCCGGCTTCTTAGCTGAAGTAATCATGTTTCCCTATTCAAAATAAGAGGCGACAAACTTATAGATCAGACACGTAGATTGTTAGTTATTATTCAGCAACATCACTAAACTGATTCATAACATGGTTTCCCCGTGTGATTTATAAAATATTCATCGAGCAACTATTGTTTGAAAACTTGTGGAGTAATAACTTATCAGAAATTAATTAGTATTTAAAAAAAAAAAAAAAAAAAAAAAAACAATATGCGTACAAAGAGTGGTTATCACACCTCTTCTGACGCTGCTTGCTTCCTTGGTGAAGCATCTTTTCGTGTTGGGATCTTGTAATTACCAACATTTTCTGCACCTTTGACATAAAGCAGGTCCGAAACAGAAGAAAATCCACCTATCTTTGCTATTTGCACAAGAGCGCCAGTCGGGTTGTGACCACGCTTCTTCCTGTTGGATTGCACACGCCACATGATTTCATGCAAATTATAAAGGCTTTTTGTAGCAATAAGAATAAAGTAAGTAAAAGCAATGTACTTACATGCAAAGGCTACAATTGCATAACTCTCTACACCTAGGACAACTCCAATCCTCTAAAGCTGCCACCTCTTCTGCTTTTTCCCCATACCTAACAGAAAACATGCATATCAGTAACAAAGTTTAGAATTCAGAAGTCCCTGCACTGGGTCTTATAACTTATACAGATAAGTTAACAAAATACAACACAGTTAACCTGTTCATGAGACATGTACAACAGTACTTTAGAGTACACAGCTTTCCCTTCGTACTCTTCTTGCAGTCAGCTGTAAAATCCAAGGTTTTTTGTCGGCACTTAAGAGAAATCATGCAAATTTGAGATGCATTAGCCAACCAAATTGGATACAGGTCATGGTATTGAATGACAATAAGTGGCATAGATTGTTAAGAGGCAAAGAGCAAGAAGAATGAAATTATAAAACAATCTGTCCATCACACAAAGTATAGTTATTTTATAAACTAATACTTCATCACCTCCTTGCCTTCCTAATTCCTATTCATATTTCTTCTCATATAATTAATGAATAGCAGATAACAAAGTGGTACGTAACATTCTCAACACCATACAAAATTAAAAACTGCCTATGATTAATAAACTTCCCAAACTTAAAAACACAATTAGTATCCACCAGATTCTGTAAATGCACCTTTAAAAAAGCTAAAAAAGCTATTAGCAAGGTCTTTCTACATTCTAGTATCATCAGTTCTGTTTTAATTGCCATATTTCTGAGTAATTTGTATAAGTGTCAACATATCATTAAGAAACCATTAAATTTGGAAATTTTATTTTAGCAAAGTCATGAGCACTTATGTTACAGTGAATTGGATTAGAAATAAACAAGATTTTTGTCGTAAACAGGACAGCATTTATAATCATGTACACTTAGTTTTTCTGTATTCCACATAACAAGGGTGTTTGGCATTGCTTACATAAACTTCATATCTATTTAGTCATTTTTAGTGTTACAATTTGAAAAAAGTAGCTCTATACCAGCTTAATAAGATATCCCAAACACCTGGTATTCCGCACTAGATTTTCTTTGTCCTAGGGGATGTTTGGGATTGCTTACCTAAAGGTAATTATAAGCTTTGAAAATAAGTTGGCACCAATCTGATTATGCAAAGTTCTTATTTAGTCTTATATAAGCAGATAAACCATTTATCCAGACACTGAAAACTATTTATCTGATAGTGCTTTTTTCGTCTAAAATAAGCAGAGAAACAGTTCATCCAGGATTCATGTCTGTTTGGATTGCCACATTTCTGAAAAGCCAAGCATCATTAACTTACCATTAACTTTGGAAGATTAATTTAAAGATAATCTCGAGCACTTATGTTACAACTTACCAGAACAAGAGTTACTAATAAACCTTAAACAATAGACTTTTGTAAATGAAATTAATAAAATCAAATAAACAAGATTCTTGTCATTCACATGTGAGACTTTATTTGTAATCAACATGACAAGGGTGTTTAAATTGTTTATATAAACTGCTTATCTCTTTAGCAATTTTTATTGTTAAAAAAGCAATCGGCTTATTATAATAAAATGGGTAAACGGATGAGGTTTTTCCTGTTCAAATTACCCAGGGAGGGTGAGCCTTTTTGACTCATATGCACGCGGTCTCACCGGGTTAATCCCGGTACCATTTCTAACCCTTCCATGACCACCTCAAAACGTATAAACCTGGTGAGGTTTGAACCGTTGACCTTTTGTGAGGAAACCGAGGACCTTACCACTAAGCAATTTGGTGGTGGTTAATCGGTTCATTTTACAGTTTTCGATAAGTAGCTCAATATCAGCACATTAAGCATATCCACAAATTATAAAAGTCAATGCCAAAAACCATTTTTCACCCTAGACATTCCTTGTTCTAAGGGAGTGTTTGGGATTGCTTAGTTTATAGTGCTTATCTGCTTCGAAACTAAACAACCAGTCAAACTGCTTCTCACCTAATGCTTTAGTATATAAGCAGTTAAATAAGCAACCCCAAACACAATCTCAATTTAATTTAATCACGGGAGCGATTATCGAACTAATCATTACTCAATATCATTAACCCTAACTCCAAAATTAGACATACAAAACTAATGTCGAGAAAATAAAATAAAACATACTTGATGACATGTTTTCCCATTTTCAGAATCATAAACTCGACCACCGACGACCCGAACACCCGGAGCCTTGTTCCGCGTCCGTGGCTTCATTTCCTTCGCCTCGCTGCCCTCATTGAGCATCGTCCTCTTGCATTTCTTAGTCGCAGACATTACCAAAAAAGAAAAAAAGATTGAGCCTTGTGTGAAATGTTAAAGAGGTGTAGTGGATGTGTCAAATAAATTTATATTGTAATTTTGAGCTGGGTTTTGGCGGGATTGTTTTAAATCTTTTGTTGGATTTTAACGAAATGTATTTTAAATTTGGGGCGCCAAACTGAAAATGAAAATGAAAATTTGGAAGAATTGGAGAGATGGGCCTCTTTATTTTGGATTAAGTAGATTTTAAGCCCATAACTTGTCATCCAGATTCCAAGATGGTTTTTGAGCTCTAAAATGTATTTTTAACTTTATTTGGTATCCTAACTTTAGAAAAACGTTTGCGGTTGAACAGTGTTATGTTAAACCTGGCACTTTGTGACGATGTCAAGAAGGATTGGTTAAAGCATCATGAAGTACCCAGCTATTAGCAGTGACAACTGTAGCGCTGTAGCGCGTTAACACATTGTCTAAGTAGTTTTCGACAAATTGAGTGAGTCAGTCGTCTAGACAACGAGCGTAGCTAGCATTTTTTTTCTATAAAGAATTATGTGTGTGTGTGAGTGATATAGTGGAAAAAGTTAGCATTGGTTACCATTAAGGCATAACAATGAAAGTATAGTCAAATATTGGTGATGAAAGAAAAATGATGTGACGTTGATGTGACAACATTGATAAGCAAGTGTATAAATGTATCATACATAATGCTCTGATATGTTCTATTCAACTTGTTTAAATTTAACATAATATAATCCATTATGATTATAAGAAATTTGAAATAAATTTCAATGCAATATTCGGTACATTTATTTATCTCATAGTTGCTTCGATTTGACCCTTAAAGCTTATTACGTTCACGATTTTTCTTTTTTTTTTTAACGACAAATTTTCCACGCTCTATATCACATCTCTCACAAATGCCTCCAGAGACTTGAACCCATAACCTTAGGTTGGTGGACAACTCATATACCACTATACCAAAAACCTTGGATAATTAGTTAATTGGTGTAAGAAAGATTTAGTTAATTGGTATAAGAAAGACGTAAGATATCATAACACGAAAGTTTGTGACTCAACTTCACCCGACAATACATGTATCGTCATAAAGCAACCATCGATACAAGCCGATTTATTTTACAAGATGAGTATTCTCATTATCTTTGATAAACATTATGAAGATTTTCTTTAGCACAAAGGAAATGAATCCTTACTCATGAGCTATAACAACAACTTGCTTTCCAACATTTTTGCCCGAAAATAAGCCAACCAGTGCAGCTGGAGCATTCTCGAGGCCATCTACAATATCCTCGACATAAGTTATCTTTCCTTCTTGAATGAGAGGCAGTACCGTGTTCAGGAACTTTGGATACAAGTGATAGTGGTCGGTAATTAAGAACCCTTCCATTCGAATACGTTTCAAGATAAGGAACATAAGATTGTTTATGCCTTCATGTTGATTTAGGTTATATTGTGAAATCATCCCACAAACAGCAATGCGAGCATGCACATTCATGTTGCTTAGTACTGCATCAAGCATCTTTCCACCAACGTTCTCAAAGTAAATATCGATACCGTCCGGAAAATACCTGAAACAACAACATTATCAAAATCTTTCATACTTTAAGGTTCCTCCCATACTCTAGTAAATCTTTCACAATTTTTTTGCTTTAAGCTACTCCAAGTGTTGGTATTTTCCAGATAATGCTTTTGATATTAATCAACATCATCTATTTATACAGTATAAATCCTGACCTTTTTAAAGCAGCATCAAGATCTCCCTCTTCTTTGTAGTTAAAAGCCTCATCAAACCCGAATTTGTTCTTAAGTAGATCAACCTTGTCATACGAAGGAAATTATGCCAAATTCACGTCAACAATATATGCTACAAGTAATAATTAAGTGGTTACAAATGAAAATTAAGGTAACATATTTTAACTGATTTATATTTCACGGTTATCTTTGTTACGTTTTCACCTTTTCTTTCGATCCAGCACTTCCAACAACATAACAACCCAAGAGTTTTGCAAATTGACCAACAAGTTGACCAACGGCTCCGGATGCTGCAGACACGAACACAGTGTCTGTTTTCTTTGGTGAACAGATCTCATAAAAACCAACATAAGCAGTCATGCCGGCCATACCTAAACAATCCCCAAATGCGGGTAGCACGCAAAATCTGTCAAGGATATACCTATCTATATTATCATATACTCCGTATAACATCAATGGTAAATAAAATTACCGAGGATTCCTGTATAGTAGGAAAGAGGTACATCAGTATGTTGAATCTTTATTAATGATTGTGGATCCGTTATCAAGCTATATTCTTCCCAATTAGTCAGTCCTGATATAAAATCGCCTTTCTTGAAGTCGGGGTGACTTGACTCTAAAACTTTTGCGACTCCATAGCCAGCTAAAGGCTGAAGAAAATGATAGTTTGGTTTGAACATGAATCCATTTCCCTTTTTAATACAGAAATGAACTACACTAATATACCTGTTTTTTTAACGTAGAAGCAAGTCCAACACTTCAATATCAATGGTTCTATAACAACTTGTCTTAGATTAAAAAATTAACATAGTTAATCGCATAAGCCATAAGTTGCTACTTAAATGACGCAACATGTAAAATTTAGTTATGCCATACAACGGCATAAAAAAGGTAGCCGATTGTCAAGACTAAAAGAACATACATTTTATAGTTGGTGAGGTACATACCGAACCAGGAGTGAAAGAAGCGACATAACCTCCTTTCTTGTCTTTGGTCATGCGACCCCTCATGTAAGGGTCGCATGACAAATAAAGATTTTTTATCAGAATCACACCATCTTTATCCTTAGGTAACTCCAAACGGATGGTGCCATCGGAGGTCACAACCATATCAGATTTTGTTGGGTATCCTTTCACATAGTCTTTGAATAACACCTGCGTGTTTCTCACCACGGCCACATCTGTCAACGGCTCTACAACATCTCCCATTTTTATTTTTTTTAATCTATGTGCAAATAAAGGTTGGCCGGCATATCCCCTATGAGTGTGTATATATATATATCTTAAAGGTTTATTGTTCCAATGTAGCACACATGCATGACTAGTTAACTAAGCCGGCCAACATCGTTACATAACTTACATCCGATATCTTTTTATACTATTTCGTTTGGACTATATATGCGTTGGTTTTATACTGACAGTGACATCAAACATGTAGTAAGGCTACGTTGTTGGTTTTAAATCACAATGACATAACGTATATACTCGTAGTCTAAAATTTTCTAAATAAAAGTTTAAAGGTGACCCAAAGCAGAACTTTATACATAAATCTTCTAACGGATGACGATCGATCTATTAGTCTAAAATTTCGAGAGACGGAAAAGAATGAATGGATGCTTGATGTCAGCATTGATAGGTGATTAATAAAAATCTCTAACTAAACCAAGTGTATAACCTACTAATTTTGTATATTGTTCGTATGAAGTTCATTTTTGGTCCAATGGGGAGCGAATGACTCTAGGGAGTATTAGTATATGTCCGATTTTTAGGTAAAGCAATGAGTTTTTGCTTTCAGGTTATTTAACTAGTTTAAAACTTGCACGGGGTTTTGGTTTAATTTTTGTTAGATTAGTTTTAATTTAATAAATATATAGAATCGGTATTATGCAAGTAAAAACATAGACAAATTCATAATATAATTCTAATATGGAATTCAAAACATAAATAAATAAATCCATAATATAATTGTTTAAAATTAAAAATTAACTATCATCTTGGTAATTATCAATTATATCATCGGCTTTAAGTTTCATATGTTTTTGTAGTTTTTTTCTCACTTCGCTCGAGCCTGATAAAAGAAAATTGTGAACATAAAATCAATGTTTTTTCAAAATTCAATAATAATGAAATTCATAACACGTATAAATGCTTCGTCTTCTGATGAACTATTGCAAGTATTTATTAGGCAATTACATTCATCGTTCTTACACTCACATTGACAATATCCATAACAATGTTGGACGGTAACAAAAATAATACGCAGGATATGTTTGATGGGTAACATTATTTTCATAATAAAGAGAGACGCAATCCTCAACAGCTTGTAGCTCTATTTTCTTTTTATCTTTAAATTTCAAAACTGAATCTGTACCTTTAACTTTCATATTCGAATCAATATTATTTGATAATTTGGCCTCATTGTCATTGTTATTTGTTTTAGTGATTTCCATGGTAAACTCCAAATACGAAGGAATGTATCTGCATGATATCGATAATAATATATTATTGTAAACACAGTTTAAGACATATTATAACAAAAGGTTTATCAATCTGAACAATATTTATTGATATTGAGTAAACCTGCCACAATGAAGATCACATAAAACATGTATGTATTAATGAATTGGGGTTGAGAACTATTTGTGTTTATATAGACATAATTTAGTTAAATTTTCATTAAGCCTATTAGGTAAAATGTTTATTAAGCCTATTAGATCGTATTTAAATATAAAATAGATATCCTTTTTTTTATCAATTTAGTTTTAACATTTTTTCGTATAAAATACAAATATCGGATGCAAAATGTGTATATTATATTTAGTAGGTTTTTATGTTGATCTGTGTTTTTTAGAAACAAATTGTTTGTGTGTTTATGTTTTTAGCCTTTTTTCGTATTATATAATATTTTATGCAAAATATATAAACATTGTTTGGGTGTTTATATATTTTTCTATTAATTTATTACTTAATGTATTGGAACATGGAGTTTAAGGTTTTGTCATGGTTGTTTGATGTGGTGGTGTGGGTTTCTTATGGGTTTGAGTTTTCTTAATGGTCTGTAAAGAACATGATTTTGTTTGTAGTTTTTTTTTTAAAATAAACAAACTATCATATAAGAAACATACGTAATTCTGATATTCAAACGGCAAAAATAAATTACTATATAAGAAACATATGTAATTATGTTTGTGAAAAACTAGAAGGGGGGGGTTGAATAGTTTTACCGATTAAAACTTCGTTTTAAACTATTTAGATCGACTTATGTCAATCTATTACACATGTATGTTGGATGTTGATAGACAAGCATATATAAGTATGTAATGAAAAGATAAGGAGTAAGAAGCACAAAACCACAACGCGAGTATTTATAGTGGTTCGGCTACAAGGACACCTTCCTTGCCCAACTCCACTCCTCGAGTCACCTACTCGAGAGTTCGTAAACACTACACGACACCAACTCCTTATGGCGGAGAAGCCTTCACAACGTTGCCTACTCTTTTTCCGGTACTAGGCTAACCACCGGGTTCTTTCACCAAGGAGAACCAAACCTATCACAACGTCGCCTACCCTTTATCCGGTACTAGGCTAAATACCGAGTTCCATTACAATGGAGGAACTACTACCCAAACACTACCAAACTGTAACACCCCCAAAATTTCACAGCGGAAGCGTTCGGGTCATGGGGTGCTACTAAATCAATAGTCATAACACAAGGTAATAAAGAATGGAAAATTTATTCCATTTTCAAAATATAGATTTAATTTAAGAAATAGTTTTACACCATTGTTTCAAAGTGCGGAAGTAAAGCCCATAAAATATATGATGTCCCATTAAAATTTGTATTAGAATGTTTGGAAACACTTGGATGCCGTCTTCAATGAATGTCATTGCCATTGCCACGCCAAGAAGTAAACACGAAAAACATGCTAAAATGTCAACACAAAGGTTGGTGAGTTCATAGGTTTAATTTAAAACATTCAAGTTGGACCATAGTTGCACATATAAGCATCTCCGTGAATGATACTATATGCAGTAAAAATCTATTATGCTAGTACCAAGCTCATGCAACCGAAACTACGACAGTGTGCATGCATCTAGAAGCATGATATATAAGGGCCCGACAAGTGTATTTCCAGTACACTTGTAATCGATATGATATACGTTCGACGTTTGCCTATCCGGTCAAACTCGAACGGGGGTGTCATCCCCAATAGATCTATTCATAACAATCGCGCTCCCCCAAAGGGAACTAACGGTAGCTTAGTGGGATTCAAGGTTGCTTCACATAATAGTGTAATCAAATTCAGGTCCAAAAAGGGTTTTGCATGTTTCTCACCCCATAGTTTTTATAAAGCAAGTAATAAGAGTAAAAGTGGGGCTATAAACTCACCTTAGCAGCTTGGTGAATAAAGCACAAAGAATTCAAGTAACAAGTAGCTCCAACATGCAACCTAAATTAGTGCGATAAATCTCGGTTTCAGATTCCAAGCTAAATAAAGTCTATCTACTTCATTTAATTTACTTGTTGTGTTGTTGTTGTTGTTGTCATTGTTGTGTTGTCGTTAAGTTCTGAAGGTATTAATTTCAAAATAGTATAATTCGGCTTAGTAAGACCTGGTTTTTTTTAAAAAAATGACATTGAAAGAGTATATTTCGGCTATAAAAAGAAATACTATATTGATTGGTTTGGAAAATTTTGATAAAATAACGTCATAGTATAGTTGACTTGTTTTAGTTGTCAAAAGTACGCATATGTATATAAGTGAAAAGGATAGAAAAATAGAACTCGATCTATTAGATGAAACGAATAAAATCACCCGATCTTATAAACTAAAGCAAACACTAGAGATTACTTCTTTATTAGCTTTCTATTTCACTAATTAGTTGATAAAGTTGTGAACTTTATGTACTAAATAGCTTTTAGAAACTAGAAAAGCCATAAAGTTTAGTAAATAAGCTAGTTTATAAGACCCTTAAGCTCCACGCCTTAGAATGTATGAATGGATGCTTAAAAATCAAAACTTTAACAAGATTAGGATAATAAGCTAACGAATAAGCACTTATATGAACCAAATAAGCAATGAAAAAGCTTATTGATTTGAAAAGCACCAAACTTTAATCAAAATAAGCTAAGAAAAAGCTTAAAGATTATATTCAATATCCACCCAAAACTAAGGTGTTCAATCCGAAGATTAAACGCGGATTGGGTATATTTAAGGACTAGATCTAAATAAATAAGCTAAAGATGAAAATAAGCTAATAAAAGCCAAAAAGATTAAAACTTTAAAAGCTAAAAGGTTAGATCTAAATCCTCCCAAAACTAAGGTGTTTGAATCCCAAGATTAAACGCGAGTTGAGTATGTTTAAGGATTAGATATAAGAAAATAAGTTATTGATTAGCTTATTAAGAGATAAAAACTAAAGAAAAATAAAAACTATATAAGAAATAAGCACTAAAGATTAAAGCTTTTTTATTCTTTTTTTATAAAAAAGTTGCAAAAATAAATAGATCTAAGCAGATAAAAGGTTTTTGAAAAGAAACTAAGAAAGTAAAGTGCTTATAAATAATCTATGAGAAGGGCTTATCTAAAAAGCTAATCTTTTATATCTAAAAATAACCTATAAGGTGAACGTATTTTAGACTTAAAGAAATAAAAGAGCTTAAAGTGAATAAGCTATAAGCTAGATTATCACAAATAAGCTAATCTAATAAACCACAAAAAAATTTACCAAGGTGAAAGTTCTCTTTTATCCACCAAAAAAAAACTAATAAGCTTTTATGGCTTATTAGATAAGAAAAGAAAAAGGAAATAAAAGAAAGACATGAGAGGCATTAGAAAATAAGCTCTAAAGTAAAATCCCAAACACTTATCTGCATTAAATAAATAAGTTGGTTACAAGAAGCTAGAAGCTTTTACAAAATAAGCACTAATAATCTAAAAATAAGCTAAACTACCACTACTACAAATAAGCTAAAAAAATTAAGTTGTGTGTGATTTTTGGTGTGGAACCGGACTGCTCTAAATGAGCAGTTCTTCATCCTTTTATAGCCTAACCGACATCTCTAGATCCTTCCAAGAATTGCCAGCACGCCAGGACACGTGTCAGCTCCTCATTGGACCGCCGCCGCCATACCTTCTGGAACCTCATACATGCACATTCTCGTACCAATCATTAGATGGCAGCGCGGCCGCCACGTGGCGGCATTTGATTGGCCAGCCACGTGGCGGGTCAACGGTCTGGTCCAGGTCAGGTCGGGCTGGTCCGGGTTCGGGTTGGGTTTGGATCGGGTCGGTTTGCCACGTAGACCACTGAGGTAGTGCCACGTGGCACTAGTAAATTACCCCTTATTTTCACCGGATGGGATTCGAACCCGGGAGGCGTGTGTGAGGGTAGAAGGTGATGCCCAACTGCGCTGGTGTAACACCCCCAAAATGGCTCAACGGAAGCACACAAGTATTGAGGTGCTACTAAATTGATACCACAACATAAGCATAGAACAACTGATTTTCATAAAGAAACTTTTATCTATTCTTAAAACAATGTTTACATTATTGTTTTGTGCGGAAAATGGCCCACTATAAAAATGTGGTCCCAATACATAAATCCAAATCGTCTATAACCATGCCATGCCTTTGCCTTGCGCCTCCAAAGATAAACTATCACCTCAAAACTTGAAAATACATGCTAAAAAGTGTCAACACGAGGTTGGTGAGTTAATAGATTTATTTAAATGGCATTTCAATATCCCATTTAACATTTGGTTTTGATGATCATTATTGTCATAAAAATTTGTGTTTACCTTATATAAAAGAATTTTATTAGTGGACTATAAGTAGGGTATATGTACATTAATACGAATATAATGTCATATATTAAATCTATTACGCTAGCACTAAGTTCATGCAACCGAAGCTACGACAGTTTCTGTATGCAAAATGTAGTCATACAAATAAGGGGCCCATGTCGAGTGTTTATCCCAATACACTCGATTCGACATGCTATATGTTTCGCCTTGACCCATGCAGGCCAATCGAACAGGAGTCACCCCAATAGATCTATTTATAACATTCGCTTCCAGTAGGAATTGACGGTTTATGAAAAGGGCAATATGGGATCTAAGGACTTAGGCTAAGCTGCGTAATATTCTAAATCAAGCATTTTGGTATGGTCTATAAAACATCTATGTGTGATGTAACTTTAAACAAGAAAACATTCAATAGTATAGTAGGTAAACATATCAATTATAAAGCATAGTATGCATTGTAATGCACAATTTCAGTAAATAAAATCATTTGAGTAAAATGAGCATGTATCTTCCCCCAAAACAAGTATAAAACAGTTTAAAAGTAAGGGCTATGAAACTCACCTTAGCATTTAGCAGTATGAAGTGGAATAAATCGATTAGTGTAGTGCACCGCTCCTGTTAGGATCCTATATTTATTGTGTTTGATGATTCGGGTGGTCTTGGATGATCAAAATACATGGTAGCCATTAGAGAGAGAAAGTAGAGATATGGGTGTTTTTCTTGGTAGAGACTTGTAGCACAAATAATGAAATATTATATTGAAAGCACCACCCCTTCCATGGATGGAAGGGGTATTTATAGTTACAAAATACACGACATCCTATCGGCCTGTGGATCAGGCATACAGTGGGTAAAGACCCGTCCTTCCTCCACGGTGTTACACTACGCTAAACTAAACTAATAACTAACTAATAAACTGATAAATAACGTAAATACCGACACGTCTACAAGCTAACATATGCTAGACCTTAATTGGGGTGACCGAAACTTTATCATGGAATTTCCAATTCCTAACAATCTGCCCCTACGGGAGGTCACCCCATGATTTACATTTTGAATCCTAGCATTCTATTCTTGACTTCGTTCTTGAGCTCGTAGACTTCAATTCTTCAAATTCGCAATCTTGTGCTTTAGCAGTGATACTTCAAAGTCCGCATAATTTAGTACTTTTAGTGGAGGTCTTTGAACAGATCCACATCTTTGATGATCTTTGAGCTTTCATTGAGATCATCAGCCACAACAAATCTCTCTGGATCATCCATAGGTGTGTTGCCATCATGTGAAATTGTGACTTTCGGACCGACATGCTCACACTTTTGGGATCATGACATCTTTCCATCAAAGTAGCGGAAGCTTTACTGGTTCATGATATTTGTAGCAGCGTAGCAGAAGCATAGTATAAAATATCGTAACCGGGTTATGTAGATATGCACCAATCATGATTTCTTCAATTAAGTGTGGATCTTGTGAGCATGCGGCTTTGGATTGACTCCTCATTACGATCACCGCAACCGTCCAAATGTACCGCAAACAACGGTTAGCAATAAAACACGCGAAAGTGTCTTTGATCACTTCGTTGAATTGAGGTACACGCCCACGGTTCCCGTTGATCGAGACAAGTCTTGCTGTGATCGGTGGGATTCCTAAGAATCTCCTTGACGGGGTTTCGCGACTATTCTAGTTGTTCTCAAACCGGAACGTCTCAAAGAAGACAACACGGAGTGAGTGAACCAATGAATTGAGATTCACCGATTGATGAAAATGATTTGAAAAACAATCGCGTATTGCTTAGAAGAAAGAGTTTTGCAATCTGACGAAGGTTTTATGAGAAAGATCAATTTTCAATCATAAATACTTTTATATTTGAAAAGAGTACTCATTCGATGTGCTAGATAAAGAAGAGATTTGCACATCGAGCGGTTTTTCAAAAGTATTTTTCAATCGGAGATACTTTTGTGTTTGAAAACATAAATACACATTCGATGTGCTAGAGAAAGAAGATTTGCAAGAAGATTTGCACATCGAACGGTTTTTCAAAAGTATTCGTCAATTCCATTCTGGACCAAGGTTGATTCAAGATTGAATCTCCCCATCGTTTCTATCCAATTGTCACAAGTTTGATCTTCGAGAAGATCTCACATGTCACCCACCAAGAGCTTGTTTGATGTTGGCTCTAGAAGGATTTCCATCCTCATTGTGAATATTTTACATATCACTCGGATGTTACGGCAATACCACAAGGATAATCGTGGGACTCTCATATATATACTTACTTTCCACATTGTGTGAAACAACAAGTCTTCATTAATTTTGTGTCCTAATGAGATATTGTGGATGATCTCTTGGCTCTAGACTCAATAGTGCACATTTGGTTCCTATCTTGGGAGACTAGGAGAGGGTCTCCTTCTTCAATATCAACAATCTCTAAGAGAAAGTCGATAGATAATGTCGGTTCCCGTGAGAATGAAACAAGCTGTAACACCCCAATTTCGTGATCTGTGGTGAATTCAAGCGGGTGTTACTTCATGGCACATGATCATAACAATAAGCGTACTCTAATGGAGTCGTTTAAAAGATTTATCATTCGATTTATATAAATATCGAGTTTACAAAATGAGGTCCCAGATGGTTCCAAGTTTACAAAATACATTAAATTGGTTTTGAATGATAATAAAATTTATAGCCTTCTTGATATCCTTGCTCTTCCGTGCGACTTGACATTATGGACTGAAATACATGCTTAAAGCTGTCAACACAAAGGTTGAGTGAAATTCATAGAGTTTTGGAAATCGAGTTGAACACATAATGTTTGTAGTGTGAGTTATAAATTCACACCAATGGTTTGAAAACCAAAAGAGATATTATTGCACTAAGCTCATGATACAAAAGCGTTAACAATTTGTCATAAAATAGTAACCGATGCCCTAATAGGTAATTTGCCAATAAACCTATAGATGTTCAAATAGAGTGCGTTTGTTTGCCTACCGGTCAACACAAGCGGGATTTGTCATTCGATAGATCTATCCACATTATTCGCGTTCACTGCAAGTGATTAATGGTTCATGATAATAGGGACTTAAGATTGGCAATAGTGGTACTTAGTGCAACTAATATATTCAAGTATAATTTGAAAGCAATGTGTTCGATTTAAAATAAAGCATGTATCTCCCCAAGGGTTTGTAAAACAATTTAAGTAATAGAAAGTGGGGCTATGAACTCACCTAGAGTAAATGATATCAAATGTATAATGAGAATGATGGATATGCCGTGAGAACTTCTCGAGCAACCTAAAATAGAATGTTGCGACTTAGGTTTGGAATAATGTTTAGGAAAACATAAACCATCCTATATCGTCTCTATGTTGATCATGATGTAGTACATGGTATTTGTGTATGTCATTTATAGAAATGGTCTAGTTGTGAAAACATGTTTAGTTTATAGATATCGTACTACCGTTCGGGCCATCATAATTCGGAGGTCATGCGATGGCGTTAGGAGCTAGGACACTTTAAATCGTAAATCCGAATGACTCGTCGATCGTTTTACTCAAATGAAACCCTCACATGAAGCTCCCTACTTTTGTAGCACTTAGTAGATACAACATATGTTTTGAGTGAAGATTGTTATAACATAAAGTTTATCATGTTTTAATAAGTATCTAGTTTTACAAGTTCTCGTCGTTTTCATAAATATGATCACCTTAGTTAACGGTCTTGGGTAAACAAGCCTTAAGGCTTTAGCCATGGCCTTGCCGTGACTTTGGTCTTGACTACCATGGTCTTGAGACTTAGCTTTGACCTTAGCCGTAGCCGTGGTCTTGGCTTATGGCCATTAGGCCTCTTGGTTTGTTTTAGTTGTGACAAAAGTATAGTTATGAGACTAAATATAGGGCGGTTCTGTTTATGAAAATTAATGGCTGTTTATGCGTTTTCAAGGTCCGAGCTTCTTTGTTATTGAAGGAAAGCGGCGTTCGGACAACTTTCGTGTTTTAACTTTTGATGAATCGGACCAAGTACTACTTTTAAAATGGCGAGAACCAAAGCAGTTACAAAATGGCGGTTTTGGCGTTTATGTTTCGCTTCTTCTTTTGCCTATAACTTTTGACTCGTTTGTCCGTTTGGGTGATTCAAATTGCTATGTTTTGTTTTAATATTATCTACAAGAATATGAAAAGTATCAGATCTATATGTGGTCGATTTTGTGGAAACTTTGTACAAAAGTTTATCATTTATACACTTACTAACCCAA
Organism: Chrysanthemum lavandulifolium; assembly: GCA_022545495.1. Lineage (NCBI taxonomy): Eukaryota > Viridiplantae > Streptophyta > Magnoliopsida > Asterales > Asteraceae > Chrysanthemum > Chrysanthemum lavandulifolium. The sequence continues at coordinate 163,765,316 of CM040246.1, forward strand.
GTTTAACATATAGGTTCTTATAACTTGTTTTAAAGATTTTGTACATCATGATCCAACATAGTAACTATATATATAGCATGAAGTAGTTAAGATTATGAATAATAAAGATGAGATGATGGTGGTGATAAGTTGCTTACAACTTTTGGCTTTCAATAAGAAAGGAGTAACTAGTAAGGATCGGACTTTGATTGATCGCTTAAGACTTTGGATTGAGCTAGCTTTCCACACCTTGGCACCCTTGCAAACTTGAAGAGTTGGTGATGAAGTACTAAGTGACTTGAGTGGATTTAAACTCAAGAAGATCACTTAAACTTGCTAGAGATTTGATGAAGTAGCTTGATCTTTGGAACTTCCTTGCATAAACTTGGGTTTATAGATCAAATGATGGAAGATGTGAAGGATTTATGATATGAACGACCAAGAACAGATTGTGGAGGTCTTTAGGATGTATTTTACTTCCTATTTATAGGAGGGCAAGTTTGGTTAACCATATATTGGGTTAAATATTAACCATGGTTAAGTTAGGACACTTGTAAAGATCTAAATGTACCATGGTTAGGATGATGCCACCAAAATGATGACTCCCCTTAGGTCGGCCTAAACAAGATAAGATGACTTAGGTGGTTAGTTTTGGTATTATCTTGGTTACGGAGTGAGTTTTGGTTAGTTAATCGCTAATCGTGGCCGTTAAGCCATAAAGCGTAAAACCGGGTATCGTAAAAATCTGAAACTTGTAGGAATGATGAAACTCATCATTATACTCCATCTAAAAATATAAAATGGGTGATAAGTCTCATTGGGTGCAAAAATTTGGTTAAAAGTGGAAATCTGGGTCAAAAAGCGTAATTCGCGGTTTATCGAGAAAAGAACGAAATTCGGAAGCGACCGTGAATTTATTTAGAGTAGACTAAAATTAGTCTAAAAGTGATATGAGATGTTAAAATGTGGTTTTCGTCATACGCGGGATAACTACAGTTATTCGTGAAATTTAAAAGTTCTGTGATTTAAGCAAAATGTAGAGCGTACAAGGTTAATTCCTTTATGGTCAAAGGAGGAGGAAATATGTTTGACTTTTCCAAAAATGTAAAAGTGTCAAAACATATTAGAAACACGATCGAGAATCGTTAAGTGCGGATGTAAGTAGAATTGTTTAAAAGCGTAAGTTTAGTTTTGTTCTCTATTTGGGCTTATTTGGTAATATTAAAAATAATAATTCTTAAAATTCTCAAATTAATCATGAATGATCTAAAATTTATCGATGCGAGGAAAATTGTCGGGGTTGATTTTCGTTAAGCGTGATGTTTAAGCGGTGGACCGTCAAAGCGAAACTTTAAAGCGATGTTTACTTAATAACTTTTGCGAAAATGATCTAACGATGGTGAATTCTCGGTCATTACTAAAATAATTTATCTTACGAGAATGTGAAATAAAAGTTTTACGGATGAATAGTGAAAGTGAATAGTAAATGTGAATAGTAAAAGTGAATAGTAAATTCTCGAAAATGAAAAGTAACCTAAAAATGCGGGTGGTTCTGGTCTCACCCCATAATGGAATTCGTCCGAATTCAATGTGTGTTACTCGATGTTGAAGTGTCTAGGAACATGAGGGTGTATCGCGAATCCTAGCCTTTGCGTTTTCAAGTTTACGGTCATAGGATGTATTATGTACCATGTGGCTTAAGTTGATCACTTAAAGGGTTTTGTTAAAATCTTATAGAGTCCAATATACCTCAAGTTTGGCTTTTCCGATTCTCAAAGCGAATCATATCTTATTGTATCGAGGCTATCAATAAAACCTTAATTTATAACATGGAGTTTTTGATGATAGTGTGTGGCATGGAGCCTAATTTGTATTTGTATAGTTTCCTTAGTTGTTTTGTGGGTGATTTTCTAAACACCTTAGTCCAGCAAATGGTTAACTAACACTTTCGTCTATATAGTGCCTCAAAATGGAATTGTTTTGTTGTTGTTGGGGTATCTGTTGTTAATCAAAGGTGTAAGATATTGTTGATGTGAAATGGTTTGTAATGATGTGATAACTGTCGTTGTAGGGAAAGTCTTGCTAGTGGCAAGTGGTTATCAAACCATTTCCAAAGTTGATCATGTCTTAGGTGGTTTCGGGATGAAGGTCATATCTTATAGTGTTTAGAAGAAGCATTAGTCTTGTGAAGTTTTACATCTTGACTTATAATGGAGTTCGAGATAATGATGTGATATGTTGTGATTAGAAGAGTGTAGCGTATGTTTACCATTATTCTTAGGTAGAGATGTCAAGTTTGTTTTAAAATCAAAGTGAATTTTAAAGGAATATGGCGGAATGATAGCCTTGAAACCTAATCGGGCTAGTACCTCTAAGAAATGACGAGAAGATTTGATGACTATCCCAAGATAGTAGTTCGGATTATCTCATGTATGAAAATTTCAAGAATGAAATTAGGTAGTATAAATGAGATGTTAAGATTTTCTTTGAGTGGTAAGACACTATCGCGTCTCTAGATCTTTTACGGTGGTTTATCGAGTTTAAGTAGGAAATTAACTGAATATAACCCTTGTATAACTATTCTCGGTGTTTGAAAAATTTAAGTTGAACATAGTTAATCGGACTATGATCCATTATCGAGGGTTAAATATAGGTGATTAGGCTATATTTAGCGAGGTTCGATAAATTTTCAAATACCTAAATTAGGTATACTTGTGATATGTTCATAGCTTTTGAGAAATTGTCCACTAAGCAAGGCGATATCAAACCATCCGGTTGCAAGTCACGGCCATAAAGACTTGTAACCTATGTTTTCACATTCCATTGCATAGAAGATAACATGGGTAGATCGTGTGGAAAGGAAATCTTAAGTAATTCTAAAATAGTCTACACTTGGCTAGCATCACGGACCTTTAACAATGAAGGTTTGAGAAGAGAATTTTGATGAATGTAGGGAGCGTTCTTGAACTTGACTTTTGTAGATGATGAGTCACTTTGTCCTTTAGAAATCCTATTTCTTGTATTTCCATTAGGAAATTGATAGTGTGTGGGTTTCATGTAAAACAATATCATATATTGTTTATAAGATAATTTTAGAGACTATTGTATAACTTACAATATCGAGGAGTAGTTGAGACCATTGTGCAACTCACAATGTCTAAGAAATGATGGAGAGATCATTGTGTACTCACAATGTCTTGAGAAATGATGGAGTGATCATTGTGTACTCACAATGTCTTGAGAAATAAATGAGACCCTTTGTAGGATTTACGATTGTGCGAGAATGTAATAGAGACCCCTTTGTAGGATTTGATTGTGCGAGAATGTAATAGAGACCCTTGTAGGATTCTGGTGTCTTGAAAAATGAATGAGACCATTGTATCTCACAATGTCTAGGAAGTAGGAAAGACCATTGTAGTCGGTTACAATGTCTTGGAGGAAGTTTCGTAATCCTAAAATGCATGAGTAGATGCATGATTGGGAGATTGGGAAAATATGATTGTCCGTAATGCCTTAGAATAGGCATACTGTGAGATATGTTGAGTACTTTGTTTATGATTGAAATTATGTCAAGTGTATATATCAATATACTAGTATGTTTGTATAGCTTAAAATGCCTAAAAGTCACATAATCGTCGGAGGATGGAAGGCACGGAGAGCGGAAGGCTATAAAATGTTTTGTTTGTAAAAGTAGTTATAGTTTAAGTCTCAATTAGACCCGTTTCTCTATAAGCGTGGCTCGATACCAATCTGTAACACCCCAATTTCGTGATCTGCAGTGAATTCAAAGCGGGTGTTACTTCATGGCACAATGATCATAACAATAAGCGTACTCTAATGGAGTCGTTTTAAAAAGATTTATCATTCGATTTATATAAATATCGAGTTTACAAAAATGAGGTCCCAGATGGTTCCAAGTTTACAAAATACATTAAATTGGTTTTGAATGATAATAAAATTTATAGCCTTCTTGATATCCTTGCTCTTCCGTGCCGACTTCGACATTATGGACTGAAATACATGCTTAAAGCTGTCAACACAAAGGTTGAGTGAAATTCATAGAGTTTTGGAAATCGAGTTGAACACATAATGTTTGTAGTGTGAGTTATAAATTCACACCAATGGTTTGAAAACCAAAGAGATATTATTGCACTAAGCTCATGATACGAAAGCGTTAACAATTTGTCATAAAATAATAACCGATGCCCTAATAGGTAATTTGCCAATAAACCTATAGATGTTCAAATAGAGTGCGTTTGTTTGCCTACCGGTCAACACAAGCGGGTTTGTCATTCGATAGATCTATCCACATTATTCGCGTTCACTCAAGTGATTAATGGTTCATGATAATAGGGACTTAAGATTGGCAATAGTGGTACTTAGTGCAACTAATATATTCAAGTATAATTTGAAAGCAATGTGTTCGATTTAAAATAAAGCATGTATCTCCCCAAGGGTTTGTAAAACAATTTAAGTAATAGAAAGTGGGGCTATGAACTCACCGTAGAGTAAATGATATCAAATGTATAATGAGAATGATGGATATGCCGTGAGAACTTCTCGAGCAACCTAAAATAGAATGTTGCGACTTAGGTTTGGAATAATGTTTAGGAAAACATAAACCATCCTATATCGTCTCTATGTTGATCATGATGTAGTACATGGTATTTGTGTATGTCATTTATAGAAATGGTCTAGTTGTGAAAACATGTTTAGTTTATAGATATCGTACTACCGTTCGGGCCATCATAATTCGGAGGTCATGCGATGGCGTTAGGAGCTAGGACACTTTAAATCGTAAATCCGATGACTCGTCGATCGTTTTACTCAAATGAAACCCTCACATGAAGCTCCCTACTTTTGTAGCACTTAGTAGATACAACATATGTTTTGAGTGAAGATTTATAACATAAAGTTTATCATGTTTTAATAAGTATCTAGTTTTACAAGTTCTCGTCGTTTTCATAAATATGATCACCTTAGTTAACGGTCTTGGGTAAACAAGCCTTAAGGCTTTAGCCATGGCCTTGCCGTGACTTTGGTCTTGACTACCATGGTCTTGAGACTTAGCTTTGACATTAGCCGTAGCCGTGGTCTTGGCTTATGGCCATTAGGCCTCTTGGTTTGTTTTAGTTGTGACAAAAGTATAGTTATGAGACTAAATATAGGCGGTTTCATTTATGAAAATTAATGGCCTGTTTATGCGTTTTCAAGGTCCGAGCTTCTTTGTTATTGAAGGAAAGCGGCGTTCGGACAACTTTCGTGTTTTAACTTTTGATGAATCGGACCGAAGTACTACTTTTAAAATGGCGAGAACCAAAGCAGATTACAAAATGGCAGTTTTGGCGTTTATGTTTCGCTAACTTCTTTTGCCTATAACTTTTGACTCGTTTGTCCGTTTGGGTGATTCAAATTGCTATGTTTTGTTTTAATATTATCTACAAGAATATGAAAAGTATCAGATCTATATGTGGTCGATTTTGTGGAAACTTTGTACAAAAGTTTATCATTTATACACTTACTAACCCAAGTTTAACATATAGGTTCTTATAACTTGTTTTAAAGATTTTTGTACATCATGATCCAACATAGTAACTATATATATAGCATGAAGTAGTTAAGATTATGAATAATAAAGATGAGATGATGGTGGTGATAAGTTGCTTACAACTTTTGGCTTTCAATAAGAAAGGAGTAACTAGTAAGGATCGGACTTTGATTGATCGCTTAAGACTTTGGATTGAGCTAGCTTTCCACACCTTGGCACCCTTGCAAACTTGAAGAGTTGGTGATGAAGTACTAAGTGACTTGAGTGGATTTAAACTCAAGAAGATCACTTAAACTTGCTAGAGATTTGATGAAGTAGCTTGATCTTTGGAACTTCCTTGCATAAACTTGGGTTTATAGATCAAATGATGGAAGATGTGAAGGATTTATGATATGAACGACCAAGAACAGATTGTGGAGGTCTTTAGGATGTATTTTACTTCCTATTTATAGGAGGGCAAGTTTGGTTAACCATATATTGGGTTAAATATTAACCATGGTTAAGTTAGGACACTTGTAAAGATCTAAATGTACCATGGTTAGGATGATGCCACCAAAATGATGACTCCCCTTAGGTCGGCCTAAACAAGATAAGATGACTTAGGTGGTTAGTTTTGGTATTATCTTGGTTACGGAGTGAGTTTTGGTTAGTTAATCGCTAATCGTAAGTCGTTAAGCCATAAAGCGTAAAACCGGGTATCGTAAAAATCTGAAACTTGTAGGAATGATGAAACTCATCATTATACTCCATCTAAAAATATAAAATGGGTGATAAGTCTCATTGGGTGCAAAATTTGGTTAAAGTTGGAAATCTGGGTCAAAAAGCGTAATTCGCGGTTTATCGAGAAAAGAACGAAATTTCGGAAGCGACCGTGAATTTATTTAGAGTAGACTAAAATTAGTCTAAAAGTGATATGAGATGTTAAAATGTGGTTTTAGTCATCAGCGGGATAACTACGGTTATTCGTGAAATTTAAAAGTTCTGTGATTTAAGCAAAAATGTAGAGCGTACAAGGTTAATTCCTTTATGGTCAAAGGAGGAGGAAATATGTTTGACTTTTCCAAAAATGTAAAAGTGTCAAAACATATTAGAAACACAGTCTGAGAATCGTTAAGTGCGGATGTAAGTAGAATTGTTTAAAGCGTAAGTTTAGTTTTGTTCTCTTATTTGGGCTTATTTGGTAATATTAAAATAATAATTCTTAAAATTCTCAAATTAATCATGAATGATCTAAAATTTATCGATCGAGGAAAATTGTCGGGGTTGATTTTCGTTAAGCGTGATGTTTAAGCGGTGGACCGTCCAAAGCGAAACTTTAAAGCGATGTTTACTTAATAACTTTTGCGAAAATGATCTAACGATGGTGAATTCTCGGTCATTACTAAAATAATTTATCTTACGAGAATGTGAAATAAAAGTTTTACGGATGAATAGTGAAAGTGAATAGTAAATGTGAATAGTAAAAGTGAATAGTAAATTCTCGAAAATGAAAAGTAACCTAAAAATGCGGGTGGTTACAGACATAACATTAAATCTTTAGATCACCACATTTTAATGTACAAACCGGAACTTTTATGAAGAAATATTGTATGAAAATATTATATTTTAAATCACTCTCCCCTCAATCGATGACGAAGTCGATAATTGAGTGACATATGTTTTGATAAAAGAAGTCCGGTGATTTTCAAAATTAAGACCAATTTATTTTCAAAACAATATTTTCCATTTTCAAAACAATATTTTCAAAATTGTTTAAAAATGGTATCATTCACTACTTTTCCTGCACAAGATCGTTAGGTGGAAGAATCATAAAGTTGCTTTTGTTGATGTTGTTGTAGGGCTTGGAAGAAAACCGTCTGCAGATGCGGTGAGACTTCTTACGTTGCATTTTAATGCCAAGCGAGGTCAAATTAAGCTCGTTTCTTCATTCACTTAGAAGAAAACCATCTGCGATGCGGTGAGACCTCTTCGTTGCATTTTTCCATGCCAACACTCCATAGAAGTCCAATTAAGCTCCGTTTCTTGAGTTGTCAACCCAAGATATAGTTACCCTTTCCTTTCGCATCCAATCATCTTCATTTGTGGGATCCGGATCGGAACATTCTTATATACCAATATACTTGCATCGTTAGTAAACACACATCTGAGATATATGGTGGTCGACATCACCCAAACAACAATCGACTAATAAAAGTCAATGCAACATCTCAATCAGATCATGTAAAGGCATGGGAATAATGTGTTCATCAAACTCTGATCATCTAAACCTAACAATCATATCCTAGGCACCTAGTCCTTCAATGTAGGTTAACATCATTTTTTTAATTAAGCATATAGGATAATTAAGAAAGCCCGTTAGATGATATAGATTTGAAAATATTATCCCCCTCAATTAATGACTCAATTTTTTGAAAAGTTTAAAAGCGCTGAAGTCATTGATTGAGTTTGCAAATTTAATAAAAACTCTGAATCTGATTGTTTTGAAAGCAACTCATTTTCCACCAATTTTTTAATACAACAAATATTTTTCTGAAGAATTTTTTAGACGGAAAAACATTTGTGTGGGAACAGCAGTCCTTTGACATACTTTCCTCATTTTGTTTTAGGATAAGTGCATGAAATATTTGAAAATTGGTTTAGCGCATAACTTTCCTCTTTGAAGAGCGGGTTGCTATCAGAAATAATAGCAAGCCATTTTGAAGTGCGGGTTACAGTCTGAAATAACTGTAAACCATATTAAGAGACATGATTTGGAAAAGAATATTTACACCTTCTGCTCGAACTTCATCTATGGTCCCGTGCCATTATTGAATGACATTTCTAAGACCGTAGATGTTATCGATACGAAGACATGTCTTGTGAAAAACATATTTTGGTATTTTTAAATTTTCGATTTTATGGGTTTTGAAGATTTTATATTTTCTATTTTCTTTTGTGGTTTTATATTTTGTATTTGATTTTAGAAAAATATATACAAAGATAGAATAGATGATATAGTATAAGAAGATGATGATACGAGTACCGAGATAAGGATATCGAGCAGCACGTCGTAGAAGATAGAAGTCATCAACTCTTAAACATTCACCACCAAAGCTTCCAGGGCTCTTGAATCGAAGAAAGAAATTGAACCATCTGAAAGTGAGACTTTGGTAGCTTCCCTCCAAACCGAAAATCCTTTGGATGAGCAGATTTGAAGCTCTATTTCAAGCTTGTCTTAGCCAGGTGCATAGAAAAGCACACCATTTAACATAAATCCCGCTGCTCCTTTTAAGAACGATAATCGAGATTCTCCGTTCGGGGTTATATCATCAAAATAGATCAGCAACGTATCATCCCACTCATAAATAATCTTCTCACATTTCATAACCACTGAAGTATGAAGCAATCCATTCCAAACAGGTGTCAAGAGAACACTTCCCCAAGTAGATGACTTGATGCGGTCGGTCTCTTAGACTAGAGCTCACGAACCCGAATACACATATGCCGAAGACGGAGAAACTTATACCATCAAGTAGCAAATTAAGTCCAATAGCCAAAGAATAACCCCGATGTATACTTTTCTCCCCACGAGAAAGTGTATGAAGCTCAAGAACCAAGTACCCAAATGCCCAAAGAGAAAATAACCGATAACATTGAAGAAGCGGGCGAATCAACGATTATCTCTGCGGGTGACAATCTTTGCGGATGTCAACACGGAATAAGTGATTATATCTACGAATCACCGATTAAGCCTCAAGTAAAAGCAGTTGAGCATCCCCAATGTACACAATTCTCTCCCCGATGATTGCGATAACATCGAAATCATCACACACTATGTACCTCTTTTATCTTGAAACTAACTCTTCCATCACTTCCCACGTAGTTGGAATAATGACACTAAACGCCTTGATGAGTAAAACCTTGAGTTTCTCTGCGGTCATGACATTTGTTTTCCGGGGATATCTTCAATCACTTAGAAGAATTAAGTTCATCAAGTTTACTCGCCATGAGTCAAACCTTGAGTTTCTCTGCGGTAATAACATTTGTATTCCCGGAATATCTTCAATTACTTAGAAGTGTTAAGTTCATCAAGCTTACTCGCGTTTAGATGCGTGTCTCCTTCCCCCTTGCTGGTTTTGACTCTTCAGAATCAGCAACATATTATAAGCCCAAATGCTCGAAATCTTTTGAGAAGAATACCATTAGCACAAATATATCTGTGAGAATCAACTTGCTGAAGATCAGTGTGAGCAAGTCTAATTGGGATTGAATCTGATTTCACTCTCCCCCAATTAGTGCTCTCCCCTAAACTGACAATCTTTTTGATAAATACCCAGATTAAGAAGAAGTCTTTAGATAATCAAATGCAACTCGTCTTTAGTCTTCTAACATGTAGCAGAAAATGTAGAACCGACTATAGACTCGACCTTCTTCAAGATTGTCCAGTTGGGGATTAGAGTGTTAACATCTTCAACTCACACCAAAAGCATCCCACCAAACAACATCCCAATTAACTTACATCTTGCAAATCCCTTAACTAAGATCCTCCCAATCAAACAAGAACGAAAGATGTTCATCAAGGAACTCGGCAATCAGGCCGCAACGAACACACAAGATGGTAACACCAAACTACCAATCACATCAAACAAGAACAAAGAGATTGTTCGGAATCATCATGTTGATGTATACGTGAAGCATTAACCGGAAGCACTTTGTCGATAAACTCATCAATCCGAGTGAAGATGTCAACCAACGGCTCTTAGAAGAAACTCCATGTAAGGATGATCCGATAATAAAAAGCTCGGTTCTTACATGATTTAGGAGCCGTATGACCATATATTCTCATAAGTCAATCAACCATGCAGAATTATCACACTAGAATTATCACACTTCTTCTCCCCCTCAAGAATTGCATACGAAGATGCCATTCTTGATTGAATAAGTGAAATCATCCAAATGTAGTCTATTCACACTTCTCCCCCACAAAATTAGCACATGATGTCGCTATCATCATTATAGTTGAGCAAGTGGAATCAGAAAACAATCAACTGTAGCCCGGTTCACTTGATAATTGAAAGCACATGGAAAAAGCATGAAGCATGTTGATGAGAATGGTCATAATTGAGAAGATTTGTCTTCTTCAGAAGATAAAGCGCACTGACACGTACACTTTTCTTTTCTTTAGAGAACGAGGCTTGACCTGTTGTGTTCAAACGTCATAGGAAGATTTCTCTTCTTTCGAAGATAAAGCGCACTGAAGCGTACACTTTTCTTTTCTTTAGAGTACGAGGCATGAACTCTTGTGTTCATACGTCATAATCTCTCTCTTTTCATCATCTCTTTTGGCAAAACATGTAATCAACCCATTATCATTCAATAGGCTATTTGTTGTGACAGCTGATGGAGAAAACCCAATATGATGAATTTGACCATGAAGTAAACAAACCCGAACTCGTGACTTAAACTTGCACATATGTAACAAAGAGCGGTGCCGAGACTTCATCCTCCATTGAATCTCTAAGTACTCTATACTCTTCAACCAACCAACCATCAAGTAATAGACGTACATCACCTCTTGAAAATCCACAATTGAATGTGACACTGAGCACTACAACGTAACTCCTTAAAGTGATATTTATTTTGAGGTGGTAAGAGCCCAATTCCCCCAAGTGGTAAAACAAAAGGTAAAAGACACCCAACAATAACTAGATTTCCAAGTCTTCGTTTTTTTTTATAATAAGCTCAAACAAGGATCATGAAGAATCTTCATCCAACCATCCCCGATACCTTCAGATACTAAGTACACTTGCCCGTGATATTTCACTTCAGTCTCAAATAAATAATATTGAATTAACGCCGTTGTCACATCTTCTGGTTAAAAGCTCAACTCTAGCCTCCTTTGTCGTTTTAAGTGAACTCTGATAATGGATTCATCCCGACCATGGTTAAATGCACATAACCCTGTAAAACCATGTAATAACCAAACTGCCATGACTAATATCCAAACACACATCCAATTCATGAAGTACACTCTTTTATCCCATCTTGAAGCGTAAAACGTAGCACCGGCATCAAAGAGATCTCGAAATACACTTTCCTTTCTCCAAGATGGTTCCATCATTACGGGATTTTACAACTCTATGGTTTAAACCGAGAAATAGTTTCTTTCGCGAGATTTTACAAAACCAAGAGTAAACCGTAAGAAAGATCCGGAAATGCACTTTACTTTTACCAGGATGTTTCCATTGTCACGGGATTTTACATGTCTATGATTTAAACCGAGAAATAGTTTCTTTCGCGGGATTTTGCAAAATCAAGACTAAACCGCAAACAACGTCAACTTGAATGTGTTATGACAATTTTGGTTTCGGTGAATATCTGTTTTAGGAGAACATGCAGCGGTTCATCAACTGTTCATTATCCAACATCATCAACCATCCAATCAACTCTTTGGAAAACACATCATTCACGCATTCTGTCGGCTATTGTAGTGACCACATGGAGAAGTAAACCCGATGTACCAAACTTGATCATGAAGTAGAAATCCCCATATTTGTTACTTAAACTTGTACTAATCCTCGTGAAAAAGAAACGGTGTACCCAATGTACAAAACCTCTTGACATTCTTAACTGAGTGAGACACCGAAGTGATAATTACGTTGTGGGTTAAGCAAGAAGAAATCACAAGCGTAATCAAATAGTCAAGTCTTTATCACCCTCAATAAACGCCCAAACAAGTCATCTTCGCGGAAGGGTAGAAAGAAAGAAGACAAAAATAAGTAACCGCGCCCGGAAAACCTCACTTCAAATCCAAATAAGAAATACCGTCCAAACAACCCCGTAGTCAACATTTTCCAATAAACACTTCAAGCCGGGACATAATATACAACGTGAAAATGTATACACCAAAGTACCAAACCTCACAACATAACGAATCTCATCATCAAACCAAATCTCACAAAAACCAATAATGTCAAATCTCAATTTATCAAAGCTCGGATATTTGATTTAATTTAGAGAGACTTATCAATCCGTCATCCAAATCCAAACTTCCTAAATTCAATACCAAGCCCGGTTCATTTAACAAATTATCCCATAATATAATCTTCACCAAGTATGAACATTATCATCACCGGCTCATTTACAATACACATCTGACGCACTGAGGTCCAATTAATAATCCCGTCCAAGAAGCTTATTTCACGGCCCGTAAACAAAACAAAATCATTAACCATGTGAAATATCATTATACATTCGTTCTAAAGTCCACCATAAAATCAAACGTTCAAATAGAAATGCTCATACGTAATACATGTTGAAATGCACAATTAAAAATATTTTTCAAATGCACAATTACCAAATGTTTTAAAACAAAGGTTATGGAGGTGAGATAAGCTCATTAGTACTAAGCCCATTCAAAAGATTTCACAGAATTGCCACACTCCCAGCCCAAGTGAGTTCAAATAGATGAAAGCCCAAATCCATCACATTGTACCAAAATCCGGTCCATGTGTCTCATTGTAGAATCGATCCAACTCCCCATCAACCCTAATAATCACGAGTATATAACGACACTCTTATTAGAGATGTTACCCTAATTTTACTCATACAAAAACACGCCCCCATCATCAGTATTCATACCAAATAACATCAATCCCAATATTACTCACTTAGCCCTAAAATCATCTAACAAATCCTCCTCATTTCATTCTCAGATCCTCCATCCTAATCTCAAATAACACTTAACCACCTCGCCTCACACCACTTATATCCCTCAAATGAAACGCCTACTACAGAACCGTTTTAACATCACACCAACCAATTATTACAACTTAGAACCAAACGAATCTCAATCAATCCAACCGCATCAAATCTTTAACATGGAACCTCATTAAATGGTCATTCGCAATGACTATGCCACAGGGATGGCACGATATGGCCACAAGGATGGCTTCAACATGTTAAATTCGACCTCAAAATACCTTATTAAACAAAGGTTCACGGGTAGGTTTTCTTAATTATGTTTCCTTGTTTCATTTAACCGAGCACAAGGGGAGGATGAAACCTTAATGGTTTTGTTCTTTCATAAATTATTATCGGATATTATTATGAAGTGAAAGCTTCAAACGGATCGATGATGGTTATTTTGTTCACACTCGAAAGTCTATTAACTTTGGTAAAAAGTGAACACTAAGCGATATCATGTTTTGTATAGAGTCCTTGTAAATGAATGAAAGTTGGGGAGTTATTGTGATGATCAGTTTGATGAGTTAGGTTCGGATTGGATTTGGGTTGAGTTAAGAATGGTTTTGGCTTCTTTGATTTATATTATTACAGTTAAAGTACATTTGGATCGATGATGGTTAACCTGAGGTCGAGTCATAGTGATATTGGTTTTGAGGTCTTGTTGGTTTAGTTAGAGGTCAACAAGTCGCTAACCTTTTATCAAAACAAGTCGCTACTTCTTACCAAACTCACAAGTCGCTACATCTTTAGAATCAAGTCGCTAGCATCATTTTTTTCTTGTCATAAATCGCTAGACAAAAACATCATCTTTAAAGAAAGATGACAAGTCGCTAATGTTCAAACACATCAAGTCGCTAACTAGTATAGACATAGCAAGTCGCTTCGACTCAAAAGTCAAGAGCATTACACACCCAAGATGCTATATGAAACACAAATCGCTATGACATACAAGTCGCTAGCTAGAATGAAAAAGTGACATGTTGCATTCAAAAATGCACACCAACTCGCTAAGAAGAGCATTTGACCATTATATTTTTAAGCGTTTTTCCGACCAAAATTCGACCACCTTCATAATAAACCCAGAAAACTTCTTATAAAACGTTGGCCATTTGTCATGTTTAGTAGTTTTAAGACCAGTCAAAAGAAGCAGTTTTGATCAATATTGGACCATAAAGAGATGACTTATCACTGTTTTGTTACAAAAAAAAAGTCATAAAAATGAATATTCATGACTGTTTGGACAGAAAACCATCTTTGACCAAAACAGATATCAATAGATATACCACGACATTAGACCAAATGGATACACAACTTGTACAAAAGTGTTTTTAAAAGATGCAGAACAAAATGGTTTCGACCATTACAATGAACAGAAACAGTTTTAACATGATTCAAAAAACCACAACAAATAAATAAACACAAACAACCATGGTACGAACCACACAAATCAAAGATAACACAATAACCATGGCTCTTGATACCAATTGTTATGATCCTATATTTATTGTGTTTGATGATTCGGGTGGTCTTGGATGATCAAAATACATGGTAGCCATTAGAGAGAGAAAGTAGAGATGGGTGTTTTCTTGGTGAGACTTGTAGCACAAATAATGAAATATTAGATTGAAAGCACCACCCTTCCATGGATGGAAGGGTATTTATAATTCTGAATACACGACCTCCTATCGGCTGTGGATCAGGCATACAGTGGGTAAAGACCCGTCCTTCCTCCACGGTGTTACACTACGCTAAACTAAACTAATAACTAACTAATAAACTGATAAATAACGTAAATACTGACACGTCTACGAGCTAACATATGCTAGACCTTAATTGGGGTGACCGACACTTTATCATGGAATTTCCAATTCCTAACAGCTCCGACACGCAACCTAATTTAATATGGAAATTTAGTATTTATTTATGTTTAAGACTCGATAAAGTTTAACTAACCTTATAAATTTTTAAATGTTTGTGTTGTTGTTGTTGCTTATGTGGCATCACTTAAGTTAAAAACAATTTTCTAGGGCTTGTGTGTATTGGCTTATGGAAGGGTATACGCAGAAGTATATGAAGGAAGAACAAGGCTTCGGTTTGAATGACAATGTACGAAAGGTATGTACTTTTATTAGGACATTAATGGACTAAGTGGACATCATGAATGAAGGAAGTATATATATATATATATATATATATATATATATATATATATATATATATATATATATATATATATATATATATATATATATATATATATATATATATATATATATATATATATATATATATATATATATATATATATATATATATATATATATATATATATATATATATATATATATATGTGTTTATGTTGTTACTAAAAGAAAAAGTTTTAAGCATAATTCAACTTGTAAACATTTGTAAGTTTTGAATACATTTCATGTGTCAAATGTATACATTTTAAAAGAAATAATCATGCTTGTAAGTGTTGATATAATTATTTCAAATTGTTATGGAAGATATATAGTATATTTGTAGGATATTGGGCGTGACCCGGATGTATAACCTTTTTGTCCGAGGTGACTATCGTCAAAATTTCATAAAAGTTTCTTATTGAGATTAAATAATTGTAAGTAAATGTCTACAAATTCTATGTTTTTAACAAATTTTTGTATATAAAAACTCCCATTTGAGTTATAACAAAATATAGGTTTATGTTTCCAATAATTTGATTTAATGAGTATAATAAGTGGTACAAAAATATTACCTTATAGTTTAGGTGTAAAACTCATTTCATCTAATAAATCGGTTTTTCAAGTTTTATTTATTGTTTATATTTCGTTATTTAATTTGTGATTTATCTTTTCAAATATATTAACGACATATTGTAAGTCATGTCATAAGTCATGTAATGTGTATGGGTAATGATTAACGAGTCGTGTGATTAATTTATGCCGAGTGCAATGGTATGCGATGGGCGGTGAGATGGAAAACGAGACGAATGGAACGGAATTTAACCGGAAGACTCAAGATGACATGACCTTCAACACCCCGGATGGGCTGTACAAACCAGACGAACCTTCTGGGCTTCGGCCGAGTTATACTCACATACTTAAACCAAACTAGCCCCATACTTTTGATGGGCTTCTGAGCCCAGGACTAATACACAACTTATGTGCCCAGGAACGACCAACACACCCTCTAATATAAGGGTGAGCAAAACCGACCGACTCCCGAATCCCGTCCCGATCCCGAGTCCCGAATGTCCCGAAACCTAATCGATGTCAAACGGGTCGGGAGTCGGTTTGTATTTTCCGGTTAGTCGGGTTTTGAGCTTGTCGGGATCGGGTCGGGACGGGCCAAAAACCAAAAAACAACAAAAAAAACCGATCAAACCGACCGATCCCGTCCCGTGCCGACTGTCCCGAAACCGAACCGAGCTTAATCGGGTCGGGACTCGGTTTATGTTTGCCGGCTTGTCGGGATTCGGGCCGATCCGGGTCCTACTCTAATATTTATTGGCCTTGGCCTAATATCCTTAGGCCTAAAAATCAATATCTAACAAACTATGCAGGTTTACGAGTTTTTATATAGGGAGAGTAGACCCCATGTGCGAGTTGGGGTTCGAGTAGACAAAAGAAAATAGGACACTTCGACCTTAACCACAACGACACCCGAGACCCATTCGACCATAGTCATGGTCTTGGGGCTGTAATAGTAACAAACTACCCTCCGAGGTAGTTTTTCCCTTGACTCAAAGTAAAACACAAACACTCTAGGGAGTTCTTTTGCACACTGGAAACAACATAGTCATAGTGCAAGTCATTTTGACTAGAGCCTAAGAACATAACATCGATACTATATCTAGAACCATGGCCGCCTTGTCGTGTTTCTATCAGGTACGACCCGACATGAGCAAAGGTGACACGACACCATCACCCTTACGGGTCTCGTGATGGTACAAAGCAGTATCTTAGTAACACCAACACCCTCGGATGAGGTTTTATCGCAGCCAAGGTAACACCAATAGGCCGAATAAGACATCAGTAAAGAAAAAGACTCTAATTAAGTCGAGCCTTAACAAGCCAATACAAGGTTTTCTTAATGTGATTTAGGTTTTTACAACATATAATCAACAACAACAATTTTCTCAATATCACAACCAATTTAATCCCTTATGGTATTTGTACAATCGGTAAAAAAAATAATAAATGAATAATTTCAACTTTAATACAACTCATTAACAATTATTAATTAGAAGTAATAATCCTTACAACAATTTTTGTTGACACCGAATGAAGAGGAAGGTCATACGAGACCACCAAACGGACTCGAACAACCCTTGGAACTTCAAAACTCGTTTATAACACTTGAATTGGATAATTAAATACTCAAATTGCTAAACACCCAAATCAATTATGAAGAACCCTAAACTGAGAAACCCTAATTTTTGATTGATTGTATGTGAGAAATGTGTGAAACCTGAACCAAAAATCATTCCTATTTATAGATGAACAATTGGGTATACTTGGACTTGCTTTTCTTGGTCTTCGAAGGAGTATAACCTTTCCTAGCTGCCTTTGTTCTCCTTAACCACTTCGAAGGTTCTCTTAGGATGATAGCTTTTCTCTTTTGATGTGGTGATGGTGATGGAAGGGGTGTTGAATTTCAGAAATGGATTGAAAGCACCCAAATTGGTATTTGTCTGGTTTTGGGGAGGCGCATGCGTGAATTAGAAAGGAGGGGTGTAGGAAAATGACGTTTCAAAGGGATGGAAAATTGTTATATTTTGTTTTATTATTATTAGACACGGTATAGATTGTACCCCGTGTTTTGTCGAATCCTCGAGTGAACGTACCTTCCCGGTATCTGAAAAATATAGAAATTATGTTTTTGGAAACGATTTCTTAAACATAATAATATAACATTATTATTACATAGAAATTTGATTATAACTGTTTGCCGTTCTTAATTTGGTGTCGGTATGCGGCCGTGTTTTTCTGAGACAACGAGATAACTTCTCGTTTTCATTCGTAAATTATCAGTGAATAAATAAAAAGTGTATATTTCACTTATCTAAGTATTTATTTTTAGTTCTGTGTGTTACTGCTTGCAGCAGTGTGCGAGATAATCTTCTCATAACAATGGTTTAAGCTTATGTATGCCTAAATTTAACTCAGAAAATACTAAATTCATATTCACTATAAAAATACTCAATGGAAAAGTACCGTGTGTGCGGTGTCTTATTTTTAAAGAAACGATATGATCTCTCGTTTTTAAATTTTAGATATCGACATCTGTCGGAAAATAATCGATTTAAATTTTCTGACGTGATAAATATTATTATAATAATTCGAAATTTTACGGGTTGTTATTGTTAGGTTCCCATATTAGTAACACAAGCATCAATATAAGAAAGGAGATGAAGGAAGGATCGGGTTAACACACACACACTCTACGCGTAGGATATGAGAGAAAAGTTAAGCATAAGTGAAATGTAAATGTGAACAACCAACCTTCAAATGAAGGTTTACATGGGTATTTATAGGAAGGAACTAGCATGCAAGTTCCTTCCTTTCCCATAATGGGCTTTGGCATAGGCTCATGGGCTTTCTACATGAGCCTAGCCTTGATTACTACCATAAAAGCCATAATTAAGCTAACTATTACATATTAATTACTAACACTTGAATTCAAGTTTAGGAGTGATTCCAACAATCTCCCATAAGTGTTAGTGATTGATGATTTGATATTTAAGCGTTGTAGGTCTTGATGTAATAGTAGCTTTGGCGTCTTCCGACATTCTTCTTTCTTGTGAGAAGAAGTGCCTTGATTCGAACAATCTCCCGATGTAGGGAAATTGTTTCCTTTGAAGTATTACTCGCTTTGGCGTCATCATTTTCTTTGTTCTTTGACCTTTGTTCTTTGTGATGGAAGTGATAGTATGTTGTAGTTATTCGCATCGGGTCCTCTTCGTTGCTCCAGGTGTCTCCACGTCTTTCTCCAACATGCTCACACGCTCTTTAACGTTGGATTTCGATCTTGATGTAGTTCTCTTAATCTTTAAATTTTGTAGATTCTTTGACTTTGACGAAGAATCATTACGACTTTGTGTTGCCTTTTGAGAGAACTTCAATTAGTGATGTTGTAGGTATGATCATGTGGAGAATGCACGATCTTTTCCACCATAAGCATCCATAAGAAGAAAACATAAAACATGGGTTAGAAATAATCCAGTAGCTTACAAGTTTGAACTTGAGAGTGTTAATAGCATAGTGTGAAAACACAACTCTAATTCTTACAAAGGTCATTCTGAGCTGGAGTCCCACAAGTGAGATAACGCGATATACCAAAGTACACCTCTGATTCGGATGAGTCATTGAGGTATACGAAGCATCACCCCTGATGTGAACCGTTTGAGACACACTAAGCGTAATCCACGGGAGTTACCGAAGTGACTGCTTGTCGAGGCTGTTTGATGTTGACCATTGCGGGAGTTTCCATTCAATCACCGAGGATCACATGTGAACCTCTCATAAATGTTCTCGACAGTTGCTAAGATCCATGAAGGACTCGATAATGTATCACTTGCGTCCTTATTGTTGAGCGACAAGTGATGAAATGTCAAGTGTACCTAAGAGATCTTTTGATGAATCTCGTGGCTCTAGACTCAATAGTGCACTTTGGTTTTCTGAGCGGAGACTAGGGAGAGGGTCTCCTTCTTCAATACCGGCAATCTCTAAGAAAGCCGATAGTTACGTAGGGTTCCTTGTGAGAATGAAACAAGCTTACGTTGAGAGAAACTTGAGTGGCTAAGAAGGTTTAGTGCATGCGTCATTGGGTCTATGACGACTTTGATCTTCAATACCGGTGTCATCAAGTGACAACCAAGTAGCATATGAATTGAACCCGATTATACGCCCTAAGTTGAATAATACGGAGGGCTATTTATTTTCACCCTTTTCTTTACTTTTCTTTTTAATTCTTCAACTCCTTCTTTCTCCGATTCTCATTTTCTCCTTTTTATGATCATACCTAAGGACTTCTAATTCTAACTATTGGTGGTGTCCTTGGGTAGATCCCTCCGGCTCTGGCGGATCATAGGATGGTTATTCCTAACCTTAGTCACCTTATAACTCCATGACTAACCTATGTTGCCGTAAAACCATTTTTTATGAAAATCTCTCAAAGTGGTTATGAGTAAAAGCATTTAATACCCTTTGTTGAGAGTTTAAGATTTTTAAATACTCCCCCCACACGTGCTTTAGTATTTTGACGAAATGCTTGCGGTGAGAGAAAAGCGTGCACTTTTGAATTGATCAACTCAAGATAGACAATCCCCATGAGACACGGTTACATTGCATAGTTAAAGAGTTACATTATCAGTTTTAGGTGACAACTAGCTCTAATAACTACCTTGAAGGTGTGGACAAACCTCAAAGGTTGTCAAACCCGTCAAAGTTCATGTCTACCAAGAGTTTCTCGAATGGTACATTCTACTAGGACAAGTCCTTTCGAGACACATTTACATCACTAGCGAACTAGCTTGAAATTATTACCGTCCAGACAAGTCTTTTCGAGTTACTAACATTTAAGATCTCGTCAATTCATTGGTTAAGTCTTTTTGTACGACGATTCATTAGCAATTCACAACATATTTCTTATCACATAATTTTCTCCCCTCAAAATGGCATATAAATGTTATTTTGGCGAAATTTGATATAGAATATGACCATTTTGAGTTTTGTGGGAAGATTATCACGAAGAACAATTTTGTGAACAAAGTTTGTAAGCAAATACTCCCCTCAACAAGTGATATTAACTTTTGAGGTTTAGAAAATCGAAGGAAGTACTTGTTCTTTTGAGCAAAACTTTGAAAAATGAAAGTTTTGATTAGTTTTACTCAAAAGTAAAGCTTTCGCTCCTTTTATAAGGATTGTGTCAAGCGTACCACATGGTCCTTTCATTACAAGTACGGGTTGTGCCTTTGTTATGTGTGCACAAGCCATAGTCGATTAAAATCACACATCCAAAATATGATAAGAGAAACAAATCAAGGGGTACGAGGAGTCTCGGGTATTCTAGCAATCACTCCGGGAATGCGTTACGGGCGTTGGTAGCCCGTGAGAGATATGCTTGGACGACCGCCTACGAAGCTCTCCAAAGTTCTGATCTCGTCCCTTCTGAACAACCTTTCATCAATCCGCGTGATGATATTCTTTACATCCCTTTTATCCCTCGAATTCCATCTCTTCTTCGACCCTATGCCTTCATGAATCTCCTTTAACCGATAAGCTAAACCGTCCCTGACTTTCTTCAATGTATGATCCCCAAACTTGTGAAGCTCTTTGCACGCCATAAAGCAATTGTAATGTAGTTCACTTCGGTAGACTACCCCAAATGGCTTCTTGATGAGGGTGTACTGAGCAAGTTGCTTTATGTCAGGAAGGTCGAGCTGAGGTTTTGTGAGATTGACACGTTTCTAATAAGATTCTGTAGGATCTTACATGTATTGTGTTATGATGATTCGGGTGGCCTTGGATGGTGATGATACAAGAAAGCCATGGTTTTAGAGAGATGAGAGAGAGAGGTGGTTCTAGAGATAAACAAAAGGAGAATATTAGATTAAGAATGAGCACCACCCTTCCAAGGATGGAAGGGGTATTTATACTACAACGACTACGTCCTCTGTCGGATGTGAATCGGGCATACGGTGGGTAAAGACCCGTCCTTCCTCCACGGTGTTGCACTAAGCTAATAACTAACTAATTAACTACTAAATAACGTAAATAACGACATGTCTACGAGCTAACATATGCTAGACTATAATTGGGGTGGTGACACTTTCTCATGGAATTTCTAATTCCTAACAATCTCCCCAAGGAGGTCACCCATGAAATACATTTTGAATCCTAGCATTCATCTTTGTCTTTAGTTACGAGCTCGTAGACTTTAATTCTTCAAGTTCCGCAATCTTTGTGCTTTAGTAGCAATTCTTCAAAGTCCTCATACTTTGTACTTTCGGTGGAGGTCTTTGAAGCGATCCACATCATGATGATCTTGAGCTTTCATCGAGATCATCGGCCACATTAAATCTCGGATCACCCTTTGTTGTGTTGCCATCATGTGATGTAGTGACTTTCGGACCGACATGCTCACACTATACGGATCATGACATCTTTTCATCGAGTAGCGGAAGCTTCTTTGGTTCATGATATTTGCGCAGCGTAGCGAGGCATAGTATAGAAATATCGAGCGGTTATGTAGATATGCACCATCATGATTTCTTCAATTAAGTGTGGTTCTTTGTGAGCATGCGACTTTGGATTGACTCCTCAATTACGATCATTGCAATCGTCGGGTGTTCTGCATAAAACAATTAGCAATAAAGCGCACAAAAGTGTCTTTGATCACTTTTGTTGAATTGAGTGCCTGCACGCCCACGGTTCCCGTTGATCGATTACAAGTATTGCTGTGATCGGTATAATTCGAGGAATCTCCTTGACGAGGGTTTCATGTTGCACTATTTGTTCTCAAAGCGGAACATCTCAAAGAAGACAACACGGAGTGAGTGAACGGTAATTGAGATTCATCGATTGATGAAAATGATTTGAAAACAATCGCGTATTTAATATAAAGAGTTTTGCAATACAACGAAGGTTTTATTGAAAATCAATTATCAATCATAAATACCCTTTAATTTTGAAACATTAATACACGATCGATGTGCTATGGAAAAGAACTTTTAAGCACAATGACCGGTTTTCAAAGGTATCCGTCAATTCATTTCTGGACCAAGGTTGATTCAAGATTGAATCGCCCCATCGTTTCTATCCGGTTGTCACAAGCTTGATCTTTGCAAGATCTCACATGTCACCCACCAAGAGCTTGTTTGATGTTGGCTCTAGAAGGATTTCCATCTTCATCGTGAATATTTACATATCACTCGGATGTTCGGCAATACCACAAGGATAATCGTAGGACTCTTAATATATTCTTACTTTCCACATTGTGTGAAACAGCAAGTCTTCATTAATTTCGTGTCCTAATGAGATATTGTGGATGATCTCTTGGCTCTAGACTCAATTGTGCACATTTGGTTCTGTCTTGGGAGACTAGGAGAGGTCTCCTTCTTCAATATCAACAATCTCTAAGAGAAAGTCGATAGATAATGTCGGTTCCCGTGAGAATGAAACAAGTCCTTTTAAGAGGAACTTAGGTGGTTTGGGAAGTTTAGTGCGGTCGTCCTTTGGGTCCATGACATCTTGTCTTCAATACCGGTGTTACCTTAGTAAACACCGGTAGCATATGTATTGAACCCGATTCTTGCCCTAAGGTTGAATTATTGGAGGGCTATTTCTTTTCACCCTTTTCATATTCAATTCTTTTCATTCTTAAACCCTTCGGTGCTTACCGAGACTTCATAACTAGAGCCTTGTTGGGTTTATTCCGATTACTAGCTCTGTCTCATTCCGCACTATTCCCATTTCTCATTTTCTCCTTTTTCAATATACCTAAAGACTCTACACTATCTAGTGGATTGTCCACTGGTAGATCCCTCAGGTTCGGCGGATCATGGGAACTAATACCTAACCTAACCATCCTTATAACACCATGCATAAAATAAATTGGTCGGTCTTTTGGTATTGTTCTTTCTTTCTCGAAACCAATAGAAAAATCATTTGGAAAAACAATCAAGGTACTTGTGATACGAGATCAAAGCATTTTGTACCTTAATAGTTTTGATCATTTAGAAAACCTCCCCCTCAACATGTTCATATGATTTAGAAATTGTTTATCACATGGAGGCAAGAGGACTTTGAAATATTTTCTTTGATCACAATTTTCATAGAAAAAGCCATTTGATTTTCTTGGTAAATTCTCCCCCTCAATATGTGCATAGGATAAGAGAAATCATTCTAACACTTAGAGGCAAGAGTTCTTTTGAAGCACATCCACGAATACAAAAGCCATTTAAGAAACCATTCGCTCCCCCTCAATATGTGCTACGAGATTCGAAAGCGTTTAGCACATATGAGAGAGCAGCTTGCACATTTGGATCAAAACAATCATCATTTATCAAATTTCATTTTAAATCACAAATTCTCCCTCGATCAAAAATATCAAACATATTGAGATTTTGGATCCCAAGTGATTTAATAAGGTTTAGAAAAACATGGGAGAAAATGCGCCTGGTTTAAATACTCTTCTGGTTTTTGGATAAATCCTCCTCCTCAAACATGTGCATTATATATTGAAATCGTTTGGCACATGGAGGCGGAGTGCCTTTGAAGGACTAAAACCAATTCCATTAAAAGCAGATAAGAGATTTAAATCACTATCTCTCCCCGATCAAAATTTCAAACCATTTGAGATTTGTGATCCCAAAGATTAAATCATTTAGAGAATTTTGGGGAAAGACGTGGCAAGATTTGATTTTGAAAAATGATGATAAGGACCATTTCAAGACATTAAAGATTGTTAGTGTCGGTATGATTGTTTTAAGAGATCTTTAGTAAAATAAAACAATTTCACAATCAAACAAAAACGAAAAAATTTCATTTTGTAAGATCTTTGAGTTTTAAAGAAAATCATACCATGACATAACATTAAATCTTTAGATCACCACTTTATGTTGTCATGAGACGGACTTTTTATGAAGAAATATCGTTTGAAAATATTTTGTTTTAAATCACTCTCCCCTCGATCGATGACCGTAGTCGACGATTGAGTGACTTAGGTTTTGATAAAATAAAGTCGGTGATTTTCAAAATTAAGTCAATTAATTTTCAAAACAATATTTTCCATTTTCAAAATAATTTAATCAAATTATTCAAAATTGTTTAAAATGGTATCCTGCACAAAGATCGTTAGGTGGTTGAGAAGCTTCCGTTGTTGTTGTAGGGCTTGGAAGAAAACCGTCTGCAGATGCGGTGAGACTTCTTCTTACGTTGCATTTTGAATGCCAACCGAGGTCAAATTAAGCTCCGTTTCTTCAATCACTTAGAAGAAAACCATCTGGCGATGCGGTGAGACCTCTTACGTTGCATTTATGCCAACTCTCCATGGAAGTCAATTAAGCTCCGTTTCTTCATTTGTCAACCAAAATATAGTTACCCTTTCCTTTCGGCATCCAATCATCTTCAATTGTGGGATCCGGATCGGGAACATTCTTATATACCAATATACCGCATCGTTAGTGAACACACATCTGAGATATATGGTGGTCGACATCACCCAAACAAAGAATCGACTAATAAAGTCAATTCAACATATCAATCGGATCATATATGGCATGGGAATAATGTGTTTATCAAACTCTAATCATCTAATCCTATTAATCATATCCTAGGCACCTAGTCCTTCAACGTAGGTTAACTTCATTTTCAATTAAGCATACGGGATAATTAGATAATCTCGTTAGATGATATAGATTTGAAAACATTCTCCCCTCAATCAATGACTCATTTTATGAAAATTTTAAAAGCGCGAAGTCATTGATTGAGTTTTCAATTTTACGAAAAACTACGGCGATTGATTTAATAGCAACTCATTAACCACTATTTTGTTAAAACAAATATTTTTAGAAGAATTTTAGGCGGAAAAATATTTGAGTAGGAAAGCGATCCTTGACATACTTTCCTCAATATGTTTTAGGATAAGTGCACGAAATATTTGAAAATTGGTTTAGCGCAACACTTTCCTTTCTTGAAGAACGAGTTGCTATCTGAAATAATTGCAAACCATGGTTTAAGCATGGGTTACAGTCTGAAGTAACTGCAAGCCATAAATTTTGACATGTTTTGGAAAAAGAATATTTACACCTCCTGCTCGAACTTCATCTATGGCCCCGTGCCATTATTGAATGACATTTCTAAGACCGCAGATGTTATCGATACCAGAAGACATGTCTTGAGAAAACAATATTTTGGAATTTTCAAATTTTACGATTTTATGGGTTTTTATGGTTTTATATTTTCTATTTTCTTTTCTTGGTTTTATATTTTTCTATTTTGTTTCTTTGGTTTTATATTTTGTATTTTGTTTTGATAGATATATCTGAGATAGAGAAGATGATATAGTTTAAGAAGGATGATGAAGCAGTACCGAGATAAGGATATCGAAAGCGACCCATTGTAGAAGATAGAAGTCATCATCTCTTAAACATTCACCACCAAAGCTTCCGAGGCTCTAGAATAGAAGATAGAACATGAGCCTTTGAAAGCGGACTTTGCGACTTCCCCAAACCGAAAATCCATTAGATGAGCGATTCAAGCTCTATTTCAAGCTTTCCTTAGCGGTGTGCAGATAAGCACACCATTATCATAAATACCGCTGCTCCTTTTAAGAATAATCACCGTGATTCTTCGTTCGAGGTTATATCATCAACTAGAACAAAGAACGTATCATCCCACATTTGAATACCTCTTCTCAAATTTCAAAACCATTGAAGTCGGCGCGATCCATTCCAACAGTGTCAAGAGACCACTTCCCGTGTAGTTGAAATGATGCGGTCCATCTCTTAGTATAATGCTCAAGAACTCTCCCGAATACACTTCATGAGGGAATGAAGAACACCTTCCCATGTTCACATTTTTTCCCCGATGAGCGTGTATGAAGCTCAAGAACCAAGTACACAAATATCCAAGAACTCTCCGAATACACATCATGCCCAAGAGAAAATACCTCCTCAATGTTTGTGGTAAACAATGGCTTTCTTCCACGATGATCGTGTATGAAGCTCAAGGACCAAGTACACACATTCCCAAAGAGAGAATAAGCGATAACATTGAAGAAGCGCATCGAATCATCGATTATCTCTGCGGGTGACAATCTCTGCGGATGTCAACACGGAATGAGTGATTATATCTCGAATCACATATTAAGCCCTCAAGTAAACAATGAGCATTCCCGGTGTACACAATATCTCTCCCACGATGATTGTGATAACATCAAAATTATCACACACTTGTACCTCTTTCATCTTGAAACTAACACTTTCATCTCTTCCCCACATAGTTGGAATAAGAACACTAAACGCCTTGATGAGTAAAACCTTGAGTTTCTCTGCGGTCATGACATTTGTCTTCCGGGATATCTTCAATTACTTAGAAGTATTAAGTTCATTAAGTTTACTCGCGTTTAGCTACATGTCTCCTTCCCTTCTTCGGTTTTGATATTTTAGAATCGGCAACTCTTTGTATGCCCAAATACTAGAAATCATGTGAGAAGAACATTAGAAGTCTTTGTGAGAATCAACTTCTGTGAAGAATATGAGCAAGTCTAATTGGGGATTAAATCGACATTTCACTCTCCCCCAATTAGTGAAACATATGCTCCACAGTTCTCAAATAACTCTCACTAATCTCAGAAATCATCAAAACGTTTCATCAATCACTATGACCTCGCCACAGGGTTGGCTAGAGGCACGATTAGACTTAGCCACAGGGATGGTATATAGTCTCGGTAACAAGGACCAACATAACGGGTATGTATTAATGTGCACTTACATGTCCCTTGATTTGATTTGTTTATAATAAACGAATGAAAGAGATGAGTTAACATTCTTGTTAATATCATTCCTTAGATTCGAACATTTACAAAAACATTTTAGATCCATGAAGCACACGATCTTTTGTGTATAGATCTTTAAAGGTCTATGTGTTTGATGAACCTCACATAAAAGAATCAAAGCTGAGATCAAGATTCAATCTTAATTCGTTTTTCCTTTGAAGCACACGATCTTTTGTGTATAGATCAATGATGTAGTCTTTTGTGGTGATATGGATCTGAAAAGGTCATGAGAAATCATTAACCCATGAGAAAGGAGAAACTGAGATCTTTTTAATTTCGTTTTGAGTCTTGGTGTTGGTTGGAGTTGAGATTAGGATAGTGTGGGATTAGTTGTTGGAGTTGAGATAACTTGTGTCGGTTTTGATGTTTCTGCATAGAGTCTTTATGTTTACATTATCAGTAATTACTATGGACCAATGATGTTTGAAACTGAGGTCGTGATGAGTCTTTGGTAAATTGGTATGTAGTCGATGTGGTTGAGTCTACGCGTAACCTTAAGCTACAAGTCTACGCATAAATTTTTGCTAATAGAACCTTATGCGTAACTTTTCATTCTTATGCATAAACCTACGCGTAACACTCATTTCTTATGCGTAACCTGGAGTTATGCGTAAGTCAAGGCTTATGCGTAAAATTTTTACGCGTAACCTTGCTTAGGCGTAAAGCCAGTTTACACGTAAGCTTTTCCTTACGCATAACTTCACAGCTATGCGTAAATAACTCTGTAGATGCTTCTTACGCGTAAGAATAGGGTTTTGACCCTTTGACTTTTACGCGTACCATTCCTTACGCATAACTTCACAGTTATGCGTAAATATCACTGAAGATGCTCTTTATGCGTAGAAAACTAGGGTTTTGACCATGTTGACTTTTTTTTCCGATGAGTTTCCGACCAAGTTTTCTGTTCAGTCTTCATAAAAAAACCCAGAAAAACTGCATAAAAATGCATCTTTTACCCATTTTAACCCATTTTGACCATAAAACATCATAAGAAAGACTTTTTGTTTACTCGTTTTGACCATGTTTGACTATAAAAACTGACCAGATTCATTTTAACCTAGAAAAAGGATAACAACTGCTTCTTATTGACCCTTTTTGGACCTCAAGAATCTGACCAAATGACCACATAAACTTCACGGTTTGGTACAAAAGTCAATAAAAATGAACTTTGGACTGTTTGGTTAGAAAACTTGACTCAAAACAAGATTAGGACATATAACACATGACTTTTGAACCAAAAGGTATACCAAGAGTATGTAAAAAGCTGTTTGCCACAAAGATAAGGAAAACAAAAATTCCGGCCAATAAAAAATAATGCAACGACAAAACATAAAAAGTAACCACACAAATCAATACAACACAATAACCTTGGCTCTGGTACCATTTGTAGGATCTTACATGTATTGTGTTATGATGATTTGGGTGGCCTTGGATGGTGATGATATAAGAAAGCCATGGTTTTAGAGAGATGAAGAGAGGAGAGGGTGGTTCTAGAGAGATAAACAAAAAGGAGAATATTAGATTAAGAATGAAGCACCACCTCTTCCAAGGATGGAAGGGGTATTTATACTACAACGACCACGTCCTCCGTCGGATGTGGATCGAGCATACGATGGGTAAAGACCGTCCTTCCTCCACGGTGTTGCACTAAGCTAATAACTAACTAATTAACTACTAAATAACGTAAATAACAACATGTCTATGAGCTAACATATGCTAGACTATAATTGGGGTGACCGACACTTTCTCATGGAATTTCCAATTCCTAACAGATTCCACGGCAAGTTGTATATCTTCTACACGTTCTTGGATCACGATGCTTCTGATGAAGATTAATAATGACTTGATGTACTCGCGTTGGATGGTTGTAGAGAAATGTCTCATTCGTCCTTGAACCTTAGCGAGATACATATCTTCAATGTCATTTAGTGACAATCTTGGAAAATCTGCTTCACAGAATTCATATTCCTCTTCGTCTTGTCGTTTGACCACAATGTTCTTGAGGAATGTGTAGTCCCACTTTGACGACAAGGTAACATGCTTGATTGCAATGATTTGTTTTTCACTATACACCTCCTTTTTAGACTTAAGAACACAGCGACTTTTGTAGAAGATTCTTGATTATTCGGGCCAATGATGAATCCCATACATCGCATCAAGGTCATATTTTTCCACTTTGGCGGCAAACATATGTGAGGCTTCTTTCTCGATGGTTGGATTGTTAGAGTAGATTCTTCTTTGGGAAAGGAAATGTGAGTGGCGTGGCGTACTTTATTGTAACATCGCTACCGTGTAGAAGAAATTCGAGGTCATTGTTGAAGAAATAACGGTATGGAATTTGAGGTTGATCCGATCGGCCAATTGTTGGTAGAGGTCTGGTCCGATCTGTGTAGTAGGGAGCTTTGTCTTGTCTTGTGAAGTCGATGTTAGCTTGAGATTGAGCCAATCGATATTGTTTGACATGGCTCGGGCAATGTTGTCGAGATGGTATTCGACTTCAATTGCACTTCGAAATGTCTTTAAGCAGTTGGAAGGCATCATTCTTTATTCGCCTTAGCTCACCTTAGTCATCTTCTTCACATTAAAGCTGTTCTTGAATCGACTTCACATGCTCCATAATACGGCCATCTACCATTTCTTGACCTTGAGTAATGAGGGAGTAGCATCAACAAGTCTAGAAAACCAGTCATATTCTTGATTGTATCGTCATCTAGCCATGAGAGAACATCGGTCTTCATCTTCTTCTTCTTTGGCTTTGATGAGGACTCAGTTTCTTTGTTGTGGCGGGAGAGGTGGGTTGTTGTTGGGGCTCGGGATCTCTTCATCGTCACAACAGTGTATTCGAAATGATCACGGTTTTCTCTGTTGATGGTGGTAACTCGAGTCCGAGGTTTATCATTGCGATCGAGCGTGGAGGAGATCGTGTTTCGGTTGGAGTCCTTTGGAGTAGTGGTGGCATAGAGGAGGATTCACTAGACTTCTTCTTGCGTTTCGATTCTTTGTCTTTATCCGCATCATCATCGTCTCTAGGACGCTTAGCCGTTTCAGCTGCCCGCTTTGCATCCCGTTTTAAGTTAGTAATCCAGCAATACGTCAAACAGTTTACTTTCGCCAGAGGTAAACGTTCCAGATCATTTTGACATTTGAAGTACAAGCTTGGACACCAATTCTGCATCAGAGAAAGCTGTAGGCTCAGTTGGATTGATTGTAACAGTTAAAGGCGTTGATCTTATTGTTTGTTTGGCCAACTACATGAGATTCGGATAGAGTTTTCTGGTGAACATCTCTTTTGTCACTCCAGGAACAATATCGAGAAGGAAACTATGAGTATATTCCCTAATCGTCTTGTTCATTTCCCCTTGGACATCACGATTGATAAACTTCTGGATATGCTCCCTTTCACTCAACATCTCGTTTATCCAGTCTTGTAGAAGATTGATCCTGTCAGCGAGTTGATTCAGCTTTTTGTTGGCACGTCTTTCTTCCTGACTTTCCTGAAAGCTTTGACAATCTTTGTCTTAGCTCGGAATATTCAAGAGTCGGTTGGTTTCTTTACTGACTTGGATGCGGATCTGGTTGTGCCTTTGGATGGTGGAGGTGAAGAGTGAGAAGACGAGTCTGATGATGATGAGACATGAGGAGGCTCAGGGTCCTTTGTTGGCTCAGAAGTTAGTTCCTTGGAACGTGCTGGACTATCTAGAAGAAAATCATCATAATCAACATCGTCATCTTTTCCTGATTTAGCCATTTCTTCGGCCTTAATCCTGGCTTCTTCATCTGTTTGAGCTTGAGCTTCTTTTTCTGCATTTTATTTAGCTGCAGCCTCAACATCTTCATCAGGAATTATCTCAGACTTCTCCATTTATGATTCCTCAAAGTCATAGTTGATAGAATCCTCAAGTTGCCTTTGTTGTTGTTCGTGGGTAGTGGTACCAGTTCCCTTATCGGGTTGATTAACCGCATCGGAAACTGGTGTGGATAGTGCACCACCACTTGACCCTCCGGGGCCACGAGTTTGTTCACGGGTAAATTCCTGAGCAACATGTTGGAGTTTGAGATTCTTCAACTTCTTTCTGTAGTCTATATCTTCATCCAGTGGCTCTTCGTCTGAGCTCTCTTCTTTTTGCTCAAGCACTGGAGTTTTCCCTTTATCAGCCTTGGGACTTAGAGGTTTTACAGCATTAGTGGGTCATCAATGGGAGTTTACGAGTAGGTAACCTCTTCATCGATGTCGGTCTCCTCCGAGTCCTCGTCCTTGATTGTGGTTCGGGTTTGGGAATAGGGATAGCATCCTTTGAAGGAATTTTCCTTTTGAGAACATGAGTCCTCTTAGGATACTTTCTCGTACTCTCAGTGCTCGTAATACTTCCAGCACTGCCTTTCCTTGTCTTCCTGATAGGTTTCCCAGAAGACTTACCGTCAATAAATCCCACTTTGCTTGCTTTCACTGCTACTAGATATCGTGTGTACGAATAAAGTTCTTTGATAGCATCAGTGAGAAGACAATCTGGTAACACCGCACCTTGTTTCTTTGTCGTTGAGTCCTTAAATCTAACAACGTTGAGTGTGTGTTCAAGTAGCTCGGAGTGATGGTTGGGGTATTCAAGTCTTTGGGGAATATCTGGATTGGTTTCAAGAATCCTCTTGATCAACAGTTTTGTATATCTGACATAAGGGATCTTGGAGCCAGGCCTTCTCAGGTAAGTCATCGTGTCATCGGATCGAAAGCGACATATTCAATATGTTTCATGTTGACCATGCCCCAAAAAATTTGAAGTTCGATGAGCT
The DNA here is from genome assembly GCA_022545495.1 of Chrysanthemum lavandulifolium. Lineage (NCBI taxonomy): Eukaryota > Viridiplantae > Streptophyta > Magnoliopsida > Asterales > Asteraceae > Chrysanthemum > Chrysanthemum lavandulifolium. The sequence continues at coordinate 163,797,918 of CM040246.1, forward strand.
TTGGGTGCTCATATCCACTGTCACGTCCGGACACTGATTTAGCAATCATGATGTACAGTGTTCTCCATGGTTGAGGGATGTTCTTGAGATCTACTGAGGAGTGTTTCGCGATAACCCCAGCAACTTCATCATAGCCGATTTCGACCATGAATTGGAGAATGATCTCTTCTGTAGGAGTAGCAGAGATATCAGTAGCCTCGACGGTTGGAAGAAGAAGAACAACCCTTAAGTCTGCAGGAGTGATGGTGACTTGTTTATGATTGAGCGTCACCGTCACAGCACTTTGACTTTTGACCTTTTGTATCGTGTGCCAGAATTGGTGAAGATAGATCGCCGACACAGTAGCAGAATTTGTAAGGATGTTCTGGTATGGATGAGTCTTCAGAATATCCACTGCAATCTGACAAGATGACTCAGAACAAGTGAAGTTGTCAAAGTCGACTCTGAGATTATTCTTTCCAATCTTCATTGGGTAACCGTTGGGAAAGATGTCTTCAATTTTGAGAACATTTGGTGCATCCACATTTTCCATTTGAACGTCCATATCGAGATCTGAAAGATATTTAGTTAAAAGAACCAACATATCGAAAGACATTACGTTAGTCAACAGTTGATTTTATAGTCTATTTATTGAATGTGATATGTTAATGATTGTTACGAGTCCAATGTCACTTGTTAGTCCAATAGTCCAAAGACGTCGTGATAAGTTTCGTGAGTAGATTAACTTTGAGTTTTAAAGTCCAAGTTTTCACTTATTTTTCACAACTTATTAAACATTTAAGCTTATTAGTGACATTTTGGTTTCATGACGTTATGACTTATTTATTTACAAGTTTGCACGTGTAACAATTCACAATTTTGGTTAAAATTAGGCTTAGGCGTAAAATTCCAAGCTTATGCGTAAACAGTCGTGGTTATACGCGTAAGCATAAGCTTATGCGTAGGATCTTGACTTACGCGTAGGAAAAGATAGCCTTAGGCATAGAGCTTACGCATAAGCGTATGTGGAACCTTACGCGTAAGGCTTACTCGTAAGAGTGAACCTTATGCCTAAAGGTTACTGTTTACGCATATCCTTCACAGGATACGCGTAGTCCCCTTTGTAGAACCTTATGCGTAAAGGGTACGCGTAAGATTACTCTTACGTATAACATTCTACGCGTAAGGTGATCCTTATGCGTATAAGCTCAATTAACCTTGATTCTGAATTTTCACGCGTAATAATCCTGAAATAAATTCATCATCACACCATTATTAACACACCATTCAATACTTTTCAGTTTTCACATGTTATCTCAATCAGACACAATTACGCATAAGATTATCTTACGCGTAATACTTAAACCCTAAACATTCAAGAATTACGAATAAGGAATCTAGCCATTGCAAATGCACCAAATCATTTCTGGGTTATCTTAGAGGCCTAGTGAGTTGTCCTAAACAAGTTTTAACACAAAAACCCTTGTGAATCAAAAGTACCTAATTCGTATGAACATAAACCCTAAATCTTAATTTTCACAAAATTGATGTTTCTGGGTATGTATCAAGCAAGGTTTTGGTAAATTAAACATGTTAACAACATGACACAACCATCTTTTTAACCAGAAACTCTATCAAATGAAAACACCCAAATTTACGCTTAAACCCTAATTTTGAAAAATGGTCAATTCGTGTTTCTGGGTGGATTTGTTTGATAGAAATGGTTCAAGTATGATTGTTTAAACATTTTAACACTATTTTTATCATCACAAACACACACATGATGATCTTGTGTTCATACGCTTATGTGTAGAACACAAGAATCACTCAAACACAATATTCAGCCGTTGGATTTTCAAATAAATCAAAACCATTGTTTGTAATGACACCAAGATCATGAAAACACTTACAAAATTGAGGATTAAAGCATGAAATTGTAGTTTGATTCTTAGGCGTAGGATGATATGGTTGAAAGTAATAAATGTGTTAAGAATGTTAGGTGTGTTGTGAACAAGAATGAAGAGAATGAAAGTATTCTTCTATTCATTATAATGTAGGAGATACAAAAGGTTTATATAGATAAATCTTAGGGTAAAAACCCTAGTAGCTAATTGGGCCATGGGCTTCTTATGGGTTATATGGACATCCACATAATATTATTCATAACACTCCTCTTGGATGTCCATATTATTAATACGCTTTAGGAATCTTTGCCTCATTAAAACCTTGTCGGGAAAACCCGGTGGGACAAAACCATGACTAAGGACAAAAGAGTGCAGCGTATTGTCTCCTACGATGACTATATCACTTGAGCTCTTTGGTCGTCGCATCCCAATGTTTTACTTCGTTTCCTAAATGTTGAGGTAGGAAGTGCCTTGGTAAATAGATCCGCCAAATTGTCGCTTGAACGAACTTGTTGAACAATAATATCATAATTCTTCTGTATGTCATGATTGAAGAAGAATTTTGGTTAAATATATTTCGTCATTTCGCCCTTGAATACATGCTGCATTATCTTCATGCAAAACTGTTGGTGCCACCTTCTCTGAATGATTACCACATGATCTACGTATGTGTTGTATCACACTTCTTAGCCAAACACATTCTCGACTTGTTTCATGTATCTCTAGAATTATTGCATGGTTGGATGATATCACTGAGATCGTCTGTTTAATTAGACATCATGAAATTGTGGTTCCTCCACTTGTAAATACATCTCCAGTTTGTGATCGACCATTGAGAGGGTCAGACATTCTGGAAGATATGTAATCTTCTAATATAACTCAAATACCTCTAATCAATATCTTATAAGATATGGACATCCATATTATAATTATCCATAACACTCCCCATTTGATGTCCATTTGAGGATTATGCCTCGTTAAAACCTTACTAGAAAAAAAACCCAGTGGGACAAAAATCTAGTGAAGGGAAAAGAGTGCATACTTCCTTTATACGCTCGGGGATGTTGCCTCATTAAAAACCTTGCCGGAAAACCCTATGGGGACAAAACCATGGTCAAGGGAAAAAGAGTGCAACACGTATCTTCTCTCCCCCTGATGATCACATCACTTAAATCTCTTAGTTGGTGCAATCCAATATAATAAACCAACTTCTTTAATGTCAATATAGTAAGTGTCTTGATACAATATATGTTTGATTCTCATATAAACAAGTGCTCTCCACTTAACCTTCACATATCAAGAAGGATTAAACATATGTCATACTTATCATTATACGAGTACATCCTCGTACTTCACAAGTTATATAGTATCAACGAATGCAAAGTAAATGATACATTATATCATTTATGACCACTAGTGAGAACAATCAATGTTTTATATAACTATGACACCCATAAATCGATATTGTGATCATCATCTTTATAAGTAAAGAGGTATTTCTTTATCAATTGACCTCATAAACATGAGCATCATTTATCCATAACATATAGCATCTTTCTTTAGCTTTCATTCTGAAAATTGATTTCATCTTTAAGATGTTCAATTCATAAAACAAAACAAAACTTTGTATTTCATTTCAAGGTATTCAACCGTCTTGAAAATCTCTTCATGAGTTCCATTCACATTTACCTCATCAAGCCATATGTAACTTATACCATATTCAAATAAAAATATCTTTAAAACTAACATGGGTAAACTTTATTATTTAAATGGCTCATTTCAAACCGATACCATATTTTCTTTCACTTATATAGTGATTTATTCAACTTGATCAAGTGTTATTCTTGAAACTTTTCTTATAGGCTTTCAACATTTTAAATCATGAGGCATGCTTCATGCATTTTATATCCATCATGGAATCTCAACTTCAAATGAGCTCTATTCATTTTCTTTTAGACGCATATCAATTATTTATCACATTGCCAGACTTCTATACTTACAAAATACATTATTGGATCCACCATGTCTCCTCAAGATAATTTTCTAGTCTTTTTGAAATATATGTATGCCATGAGTTGTGCCTTGAATATCATGATTCCAGTAATTCAATTTTGCTTTCACACAAAGACCGATGCATATCCAATAATTTTGGACATTCATGTGTACGGACTTCAAGTCCTAGTAACCATGTCTCATCACAAGAGACTTCAATCTTTCATTAGTTCTTTGCGTCTTTATATCTTTTGGCCATTCAATTATACATCTGCACTTCATGCAGGTATGCTTCCATGATCCTCACATGATTATAGCGCTATCTTATTTATTTACATAATCATTACCATGTGTATTATTGTATACAATATCACCATCGACGTCGATTCATTTATACTTTCGATTCCACATTTTACTAGACATTCCAATATATCATTTATTGATATCTCATAGTTTTTCAAGTACCCGGGGTTTCTCAATTACCTTCATGTCTAGTTTCTATATAGGATAATTATTATGGGGTCTTTATTACCTCGATTAGACCATCTGAATTTTCTTGCTCCATTTTATCTATTCATTCGAGGACTTTCATTTGGAATCGATTAGCCTATCACGTTGCAGACGTGCCATAGACTTACTACCAATTATTGGTTTTCATTTTGGGACATACATTATAATTGGAGCACTAGCAGCGTATATATGATCTAGTCACTTCTTTATGTCACTAAACAAGTCTGGCAATTACTAGATCTGGAATGTAAATTGTCCCTTCAAGTTCATATTCATTGGTCTGAGGATCAACATTTATATTATAATTCATTCCGTATCTCTCGTTGCTCATTCTCCCCCTGAATGAATTATCAATTACAACATCCCATTGTTGTGCGTTGTGGTGGATTTCCAATACAGGTTTCGCACATTTACATAACTTTAATGGGAAACATATGGTTCGTGACCATAAACCATTTTATTAGGGAGTATTCGTTATATCTTGTTGGCATGATGCGAATTCTTGAAAAATCTTCAAAATAAACATGCCCCATAGTACTTATATTTTTGTTCTCACAATTATTGGCTTTGCAATCAACTGAAGACGTTTTATAAGCGTTTCAACAAAAGCAATTCGCGTATGAACATGGGCTACTTTTAAGGTCAACACTTATTCCAATAATTGCTCAATACTTGAAAGTATTCATCACCATTCTCAATAATTTAAGTTGGAAATCCATGCTCGTATTTTATAAGTCGAGCCACTAATCATGCTAACTTTAAGTTGCGTATTGATGATCATTTTGACGATGCATCGATTTTATAAATCAAAATGATCCATATGGCACATGTATAGGCCTACATACATGCCCTTTATATTATTTCCAAAACTTTATAGGACAAAGTCCTTACTTTAATTTGGTGATAATAAGTGAACAATGCACTTCCATTGAGAACAATAAAACTAATCAAATAACCTTTGAAGAACTCAAGGTTCTTGTATTTGGTTCGCATCATTATTGATCCGGGATGGTTCAACCGGTCATGCCAATAAATAATCCTGGCTCATAAACTCTAGTTTATGACCACATGTGTTTTAGTTGCATCTTGTTATATAAAAATCAAATACTCCATAACACGGAGAACTTAATGCATCATCACATTTCTGTAATTAAATTGACATAATTACTTTTATAGCTTCAACTTAGTTCACTATAGTATGCACATAGCATTATCAAACAAGAAACACATTTGTTTTTTTAACTTATGAAGTTGCACAATTTGCTAAACACATATATTTGATATATCTATATACATAACGTCCATATATTTTCATACTCAGTGAAACACTTTCAGTTAGACGAGTTTCATAATATTTTACTAAAAGCTCACTTTTATATATGGTCATACGCAAATAATAGTCCAAAATGTATGAAGTCACGTCACGTTTCATTTAACCGTTAGCTTACACTTTATCATAGAGTACCTTAACACAACACAAATCAATTTAGAAGTAATCACATGGCTGATTTCTTTCACCAAGTAAGGATAATAATAAGTGAAAGTGATAACTCACAAAATAATTAACATCGAAATAATCAACCTTAGAATTTATAGATCTCCGTCATTATACAAAATAATCAATGCAAATAACTCATGCTAAAGGGATATAAATATCAAAGTTATAACGTGGCCATCAGCTATAAACTCAAATTATGCAAAGATTCAACATCAAAATTACTATTATGTTAGCATTTTAAAATGATCAAACTCGTATACATATAATCTTTCATCAGTATATGTTATTATCTTAATTCAGTATGAAGATATAATTAATTCTCAAAGATTTTGGAATCAATCATATAATTAAATCCACGTTATTTTTAAATAGTGTCTAAATCACCGATTCACATTATGCAAGTTCTGATATCATAGTTTACTATTGCGGCAAATCGTATATCTACTTGTGAGGGCAAAAATAGTGAATATAAGTTTTATATTATCCAACTAAGATCATGTTGAGGAATATGAAATACTAGTAGCTATTACAGAGCACATATTAAATTTCAAATTCGACAAATTATATACTAGTGTTTCAAGCACATGAGTCACATTCTTAATAATATCAACAAAATTACATGATATTCGACAATTCATATACCCTCAATATCAATTTATATCCTAGAGCTTTATCTTGAAGTGCTGAAGTTATAAAAACAAATCAATAAAAACTAGTTACGAGAAAACAAGCCATAAACATAATGTTTTTTTTTTTTTTTTTTTTAATGGGTAAGTTATAGCTAAAACAAGTAAATGCCTGGCCATTAGCCTTTTAACAAGTACTCGTATAATTATAGGCTCCATAATACGTAAAGATAATTCTTCATCTTTGACACTTTTCTACGCCCCTAATAGAGAACCATTGATTTATTCTAGTAGATATAATTAATCACTAAGTGGGTCTACTTGAAATCCCGCTATATATATCAACATATAACTAGAACTTATTAGAAGTTTCACTCAAGTAATTGCATATCTAATAAAGTTTATAAGATTCGTCCATTGATCCAATAATACTTAATTTTACAAATAACTGATAACTTCGAATTAAGATTTTATAGTGATCATAATACAAGGCAATTCAATTGTAATTACAGTCATCAAAACAATATCGATTCAAAAAATAAATAAATAATGCCAAACTTGAATCTAAGTATTTAGACCATAATTATTAGACTTGTCATACGTATTAATTTAATACATAAATAGAATGTGATTTTCGTACCTTTTGTAACTGTAATTGCAGACTTCAAATTAAAAGTAATTTGTTCTCCTCTTTGCCAATCGCCAATTTACGTACCTCTTATATTGGAGACGTGTACAGAAACCGAAAAATACTTATAGAGCGTGCTGATAACGTGTTGTGAACAAGAATGAAGAGAATGAAAGTATTCTTCTATTCATTATAATGTAGGAGATACAAAAGGTTTATATAGATAAATCTTGGGGTAAAAACCAGTAGTAATTGGTAGTAGAACTGCTTATGGGTTATATGGACGTCCATAATATTATTCATAACAAGGTGAAGATATTTTATTAAAATGAGTATAAACTTTTGACAACATTGGTCCCTCCACCTTAACCATTTTCATCCAACGCCCATAACTTCCATTTTGGTTACGCAAAGTATGATATTTGGAAAGAAACTTGACGACACTCCCCCTCGACTTAAGAAATAATGAAATTTTATAAATTTTAGCCCGGGGAGAGTCAATGAACCAGAAATGTGACCAACATTACCAAAGAAACAACCGGGATGAGGTAACATGCAAGTACAAGGTTTTATGAAACCGAAAAATATTTACTTTCTCCCCCTCAACACTTGACCAAGAAAAAATACAGAATTTTGAAAGAGTAAAGTGTTGACGGAAGATTTGTACTTGTCATGTTGAAAGAAATATAGATAGAAAAATATTTTTGGAGTTTTATCAGATTTTATATTTTTGTATTTTATTTTTGAAAAAAAATATTTACAAAAGAGGTTTTGGTGTTTGTTGGTTTTAAGAATGTTTTAAAAGTTCATCCAGTTCCTCGAGTCAAACACCGCATACCAATCCGTGGACGAACTCATTAAACCGAAGCGGGAGCTAAGGCTTTGGTGAGAAGATGCGCGATTGGTATTAAGTACCCAAAGTATAATTCAACGGTACCCTTTTCACGTGCTCCTTGATGAAATGATATCGAAGATCGATGTGCTTTGATTTTGAATGTTGAGCGAGTTGCGAGATCGTAATAGCACTTGATTGTCGCGATACATCGGGATTATGTAACATACGTAACCATAGTCTTTGAGTTGTGTTCTCATCCAAATGACTTGAGCACAACATCAGACATAGCTCTTGATGAGTGTCTAAATCTCGTCATTTTTGTCAATATAAAGCTAAAATCATCTTAAAACACTCGAAACACATCTAAATGATCAAAATATCACAAATCGGTGTTTTATGTGTTTTAAATGCAAAAATATCAAAATCGGATGAAAACGTATCAAATTTGCAAAATTGCGGTTTAGTCCCCAGTTTCTAAAGTTGTCAAAAAGCAGTCCCGAGCACATAATTTCAAAAGTAAAGTCACCAAAGGTCCTTTTTAAATCATAACTTGTCAAATTTAGTCCTTTGGTGAAAAATATCAAAGTTTTGAGAAAATTACAAATTAGCCCTTCAAGTTTCAAATTTGGCGAAATGGCCCTGAAAATTGCAAAATGATGATTTGGTCCCTGTACTTTTGAAGCTTGCGGTTTAGTCCTTTGGAATAACTTTGAGATATTGGCGGTTTGGTCCTCACATTTTGAAATTATATGAAAGGTCCCTATGTTATTATAAGCCTTAAACCTAATTTTGGACCCCTTGGACCCCTGTCAAATAAGCACTTTTGAACCCCCTGCCTATAACTAATACTCTGGTCAACCATGGCAGTCAAACCCAAACCCACTTGGCGCCCTTTTAGTCTCACCCTCCCAACTGCTTCTCTGCTACAATCAACCACATCCACACCCCCTCCTCACCATTCACATTTCCATGTCCCCTCATCCTACACCAATATCCAAGAATCATTAATTGCCCCCCCATCATATCACTCAACCCCAACAGTTAAAAAACCAAATTTGGCGCCAAAACTTGATTAAACGGCTCAGATGAAAGATAGCCATCCAATGGCTCTCAAGCATGGTGGGAAAGTCTTTGTGGACCTCCAGGACCTATAAAAAGGAAGAAGAAGAGAGAAGATAGGAGTAGCTAGTTTTATTTATTTTTCCTTTAATGTCGTTTTTTTTTTTTTGTTTTAGTTTAAGTTAGATGTTGTAATTTCAAGATAAATTGTATTAATGTAAGTTGTTATAGTGTATTAAGAACCTTTTCAAGTGTTAATCCAAGTTCTATTTTAATTTTCAAGTTCCAAGTTAACTGTTGAAAATTTTAGTTTCCATCTCATAAACTCAAGCTTCATATAGCTTCTTTTCAAGTTCATTATAGCTTATACAAGCTCCTCATAGCTTGTTGTGAGCTTAAGTTTAAGTTTCAAACATTTTGTGAATTAGTCAACAAAAGTCAACTCTGAGCTTCATATGGTTCTGGAAATGGTTACTGGTGATGCAGAGGTTGAAATGGTGTGAAATAGGTTAGATTAGGTTAGGTTTGGGTTCTGGTTTTGGTCTGCAAACCAACTGGATTGTGGTTAGTAATTTTCTCATTTTCATATTTCTAGTCATATTGCAGTTTTAGCTTGTATCTGTTTCTGTGGTAATCTTTAGTTCTAACATGTTAATTTAGTTATACTTAGGTCATGTAAGTCTAATTTGATCATTGGTACATGTCAGTTAGCAGCTTGGTCTAGTGTAATTTACTTATCAGTTCACAAAAAGGGTGTTTGGATTTGTATCTTGGTTTAGGATTGAGGTCTGTTTTGGGTTGGAAAATTGTTTGTTCATGTCTACTTATCACTTTTAAGTTTATATCTGTCTTGAATTTGTGACTGCAAGCCCCTAAGGTCAAAATCATAACCCATCTGTCTTATTCAGCTAACTGTTGAAGTTTTTGCATGTCCAATTCTTGTTTTGTGTTCCAAATACCTAGATTAAGCTAGCATTAGGCTTATTTCATCTATTAAGTTCATATTCAGTCCTTAAATCTAGATCAAAACTTATAATAGTCAACCTTTTAGTTTTGTTAAAAAGTCAAAATTTCTCAAATAGCTGTTTTTGAATAAACTTTAGATTTTCATTGTGTGTTTAATATTAGGATTAAGCTTAAATGCTTTTGGGAAATTAATATTCAGTTGCTCAACAAAATAGAAAATACTAGTTCGGTTTTAATTAGCTTGTAAAGTGCTTATTTTAAGCTTGTTTTGACCCCTTTTTCCGAAAATGCCATGTGCAACAAGTGCTTATTGTGCTTATTAGGTGCTTATTTCTAGTTATTGTGCTTATTCAATGTTCACATTAGTTTATAATCATTAGTATTAGCTTATTTCAATCAATCTTTGCTCATTAACTAGCTTATTAATCAATTTGGCTTAAAGCTTATGCTTATTTATTCTTAAAGCCCTTTGTTTGAAATCTTAAGCTCAAGCGAGCTTTTAGTTACTTTGCAAAAGTTGTAGTTTTAATAAGTGCTTATTTAAGTGTGTTTAATAAGTTTGCAAAAGAAAAATCAAGAAAAAAAAAATAAAGTTCAAAAAAGGGGCTGCTGGAATCGAACCCAGGACCTCCTGGAGGCCTCCTGCACGCACACAGCACACCCACTCCAACCATCTGCACTAGGGTCTTTTTATGTTTATGTTTGCAACATTAAATACTTAACCTTCTTTGCCCAGTTTTAGTTCATTAAGCCTATACGAGCTTAAGAGCTTATTTCAACTTATTCGAAATAGTTTTTCATCTTTTCAATTTTCTTAATTTAGTATTGTTATAAAGTGTTTTTACAAAAGTTTCAGATTTTCCAATAAGTTTTAGTATTTTAAACATTTAATTAGTGTTTTATAGTAATTAATTCATAATAAAAATATAAAGTCAAAAAATATAAATCTTTTTCTAAAATTTTCTTTTGTCATATAGTACGTAATAAAATTAGTTTTACACTCGTAGGCCTTTTATTTCATAAATTTTACGTTTTGCTTGCGCTCAGGCGTAATTTTAAACGTAACGCTCGTTTTCATTTTAAGTCACGTTTTTAGATATTTTAAGTTTACGTTTTAGTTAAAATAGTTTATTTAAGATATTTTGTTTTATAAAATCAACAAAAACATCATTTTAAATATAGTGATAGCGTTTATTTAATATCTTTTATCTTTTTAATTTTCTTAATTTGTATTTAAGTCGCTTTAATTTATAAACTTTTTCAGTAGTGTAATATTCAATCTAATCCTTTCTGATCGCTATCATTAGTGATCATTCTATCGTCTGAATCGGTGTTTAACACACCATTGAGTCTCAAGTGGGACTTAACGACCGGAATCCACTATATTCCCCGATCTTCATTGCATTTGTGTTCGAAATTTTTAAGTCTGTTTGACTTGACGGTTCAAATAGCAGATCAAAATTAGCGCTTGTATTGCCGGGAGGCTTTAGCGTGTGTTTAGCCATTTCAGACCCATTCTTGCACATACCCCATTTTTTTTGTAAAAGTTTTGTAAAGTTATCGGAAAATCCAAAAATATTTTCATTCTTTGTTTTATATCATGTTTTCAAAAATCCAAAAATATCCATCTTTACCCTCTCACATCTTTTGATTCTTCATTTCTTTTACCCTCTATCCATTTGATTCTTTCTATGTCTCATCTCACCAATTTGGTTGTGAATGGTGTGGGGACCTCAAAATGGTGGAAATTGCCCGGTTGTGGCATTGTGAATCCGGAAACAGGTTTGTCTATGACCAAAATCCTACAATGAAACAACTAATTTCCTCAACCAACCCCGCACTATGAGATGGAGACGTATTCTTGTGAATTTTGTGGGGTCCTCATTATGATTACCAATGTCAATCATGGAATCAAAATTTCTATGAATCTTATCCTTGTTATAACACTCCTTGTTTTGACAATTTCCAACCCCACAATTTTCCGTCATTGAACAATTTCCGTCATTGATCAACATCCTCGTGAGAAAAGTATGCTAGAAGAACTTGTCGAAGACCAAACGTCTAGAACGAAAAATCTATGCTAGAATTACTTGAAGAAGAGAACGAGCCGCTAAGATTCAAAGATGTCTTGAAGAAATACGAATCGAGGAACGAGCACTTGCAAGGCGTGCCCGATGGCTCGCGACTTACATCGGCGATGATGATGATAGTGGCGATGATGATGAAAGTTTGTCGGTGAAACCACACGAAGAGCCCGTTAACTCTCTAAGTATGGGGACGAGCATCTCGACACTATTCCGAAGCGGAATCATCGTATGTTGAGAACCTTATCCCGATCCCAAGTGAGTGCGGGGAATTCTTGACAAAGAGTGTGATGTGTTTCTCCTCTTACAAATGATCTTGTTGAGACTTTCTCGATTTTGATGATGATTATAGTGATGCCGATTCTTTATATTCTAAAGACATAGAATTTATTGATGCATTACTTCCACATTACGAGATCGTCAACTTAGAAGAGGATGTTGACCATGTTGTTTCCACAACAATTATCGACTATCACTAATCCCTTATTCGAATTAGGTTACGAATTTACTCTAAATTCAGATTAATCCAATCTTTGATAGTGATGAGTCGACACGGAGACTATAATGGACGAGGTGCATATTTATAGCCCACAGTACCGCACATGTCCCACCTCCATTATATTCTTCATGAGAGTTCGCCGGTGAACTCACTCATATCATATCTCAGCGGAGTATGATTGCTTGGATGGAAAAAATCATGATCGGGGAGAGAATCTCAATTTGCATAGTTATGACAAATCTTCCCAACCTCCTCCCGAGATGCCTTCCAACCCAAGAGCTCAACCAATAAAATCCAAATAAGTGCAAGCGCACTTAATCCCGAGGAAGAAGATCTAGTTATGATTGTTATCATGATCTTCCTTCTTTTCTTCACCTACTCGGTGACTTCCTCTCTCTTCACTCCTTCGGAGTGAAGACATTATCTTGACCCGGCATTTTCATTTATCATCTTTGAGCGGGTTCTATGTATATCTCATCGGTGTGGAACTTTCCGTGCTTCAAATGTTTGTCCAAACATCTTGAATGAAAGTCCGATGGAATTGTTTCTTCCACTTTGCTTCCCATGAACAAATGAATTGGGTCGAGTCAAGCTAGCGACTCGGTAATCAAAAGCATTAGCTTAACATGGGTTTTCACCGTGTGTACCACTAAGTGTGGGGAGTTGCCCCATGTTATATATATATATATATATATATTATCTAAAAAAAAAAAAAAAAAAAAAAACCTTTCTAAATAATGGCCGTAGTATTTCCCTTTTCGTTCTTTGTTTCGGCATAACATGGGTACTTTGAATATTGAGGCAATATTCATTTCTAAGTGTGGGGGAATTCTCACGAATTTTATCATATAATTATACCAATTCCCGTTTTGGCCAAAATTTTTTTTGGAGTAAGTGTTTACACTTTCTCGATTGGTTATCGATCCGCCATGTTTGATAAACTAAAGGATTGGCTAATCCGAGCAAGCGGCTCTTGGTAAAGATTTTCAAATCCGTTTATATGGCTTGCAATTTGCCCAAATTGTATGGTTCCTCGACTCCCATCATCCTCAAAAGATAATGAGTTGGCTAGCCGCAAGGTTATGGCTTGTGGTAAAGGCGATGGAAAAACCATAATTGGTAAGCACTCAACAAAGATAATATTGATAATTTATCTAGAGTTGGCTAGTCCGGAAAGTACGGCTACGGTAAAGACACATCAAATCCGTTATATGGTTTATGATTTGCCAATAAATCATCGGTTATCGTTGTACCAAGATTCTTACTTGAATCAAAACAATTGGCTACTCGAAGTAATGGCTTTTGGTAAAGAGATAAAATCCATCAAGTTTTCTCAAATCATTGCTAGGGACTAGCAATATCTCGATGTGGGGATACGACTACATATTCTACTTACATTGAGGATAGCGATGCACGCCCCGCTTCTTCGATTGCCATGACACGGTTTATCACCAAGAAATTTTAAGGCTCTGAAGTGCTTTTCCGAGAATCTAAGCAACTGCGTGATCGGCGTCTGAAAAAGCTATTAGTTCAAAACCGAGAATCCTTCGGATACGGATCCCCAAGTTAATGGTTCCTTGATGTATCGGATGATTCTTTTAGCCTCGAGAGGTGGGTTTGATTGGTCTCGATCGATAGCAGAGCAAAGATATACAACAAAGACAATGTCAGCCCTCTTGGTACATTAGATACATGAGAGACCCAATAATACTTTGGTATTTGGTAGGGTCAACCAATTTCCATGCAAATCGACATCCGGTTTATAGGTGTCATACGGTTTGCATTCCATGTTTGTATAATATTTCAAAGGCATATTTGGGTGACTCAAGAAAATACCACGGGGTGATTGATGAACTTGAAGTCCTAGAAAGAGCGTAAGTTCACCCATCATGGACATTTCAAAATGTTTTTCATTAGTTTTGAAAAAGCGTTTGAGTATTTTAGATGTGTTGACCCAAAATGATGTCATCCACATATTTGAGCGATTAAAATGTGTGCCCGTGATATTGTATGAAAAGTGTAGGTCGACCGAACCTTTGGCGAAATTATTGGCGATAAGAAAGGATGATAACTTATCATACCACGCGAGGGGCTTGTTTGAGACCGTAGAGAGCCTTGTTGACTTGTAGACATGGTTTGGGAACTACGGATCAACGAATCCTTTTGGTGGTGACATAGACCGTTTCTTCGGTTGTCCATTGAGAAAAGTAGTTTTGACATCCGTCGAAAGCGGTGATGTTCATGTGAGCATAAATGCCAAAAAATCCGTCTGACCTCAAGGCGAGCAGCGGGCGAATGATTCTTCAAAGTCAATACCCTCTTCACATCTATAACCCTTAGCCACGGGCGTGACTTATTTACGATTCGGTTCCTTGACATCAATTTGTTTTCCAAATCCATTTGAGACCAATAGCGTAGACCCTGTTGGTCTTTCAACCAATTCCATACTTCAAGGCGTTTAAAGCGATTGAGTTCTTCTTGCATGGATTCAATCTAGTTGTCTTTTGTCATTGCATCTTTAATGTTTTAGGTTGATTGGCGGACGGTGAGTGCATAAATGCAATGTTCACCGTGCGTGTGAAGGCGTTGTCTAATTACTGTTGGTTGATTCGGGTTACCAATAATGTTCTCAAGAGGATGGTCTTTCGTCCAACGATGTGTGGAAGGTTGATGTTGATATACATTACTGCAGTTAGGAGGATTCAAATGGCTTGTAGATGATTCCGCAACATCGGATGTGGCGGTTTCATTAGCAAGCGGGTTGAAGAATGCATTTGGATCATAATCTGCGGTGGGGTACTTCATTGTTCGAGAAGATCATCATTGGTTTAGCGTCGTTGGATGCGGTTTGTTCAATTGTTGTTGTAGAATCAGCGGTGGTGCTTCCTCGATAGTAGTTGTTGTAGCGGTGTATCGGTGTTGGATTTTGATCGGGTTGAGCGGTGAAACATTGGATACACACAGTGCACGTTCATCAATATCATCACTAAATAGAGGAGCAAATAGTTGTTCCATTTGACGTCGAGTTAGTTGTAAACTAGGTTCGGTGATGATGGGGTTTGAGGAAGTTTAAGCGGTTATGACCGGGTTTCAATTCATTATGCTCGAAGCCATTTCGTAAGCTCATCGAAATTTGCATGAATCGTTTCCATAATCTCCCTTGTCTGCGATTCTAGATCAGGAAACCCTTTGAGTTTTCACAATATCCTACAAAGACTCCAATGTCGACTTTGGCTTTGAGCTTACCAAAGTCATCACGATCATTATTCGGATAACAAAGAGATCCAAATACATGAAAGTGTTTGAGATTCGGTTTTCGGTTATGGATAAACTCATAAGGTGTTTTGTTGTGGCGTTTGGTAATCATTGGCGATTACGAGTGTAGCATGCGGTTGACACGGCTTGACCCACAAGTAATCTGAAGTTTAGCATTAATTAACATTGTTCTTGCGACTTCCACTAACGTACGGTTTCGTCTTTCAACAACTCCGTTTTGTTCGGTGTTCGCGCAATTGATGTTTGATGCTCAATTCCCACTTTCTCATAAAATGCATGAAGAGTTTGATTCACAAATTCGGTTCCTTTGTACATTACGATTTGTCGTCTTGTATTCGGAGTGAACTTGAATTTTCGTGTGAAAGGTGATGATCATCTGTGGAGCTTGATCTTTACTTGAAGAAAATAAACCCAAGTCCATCTTGAGTAGTCATCTACAATTACCAAGATGTAGCGTTTGCCATTAATCATCTGCAAGCGCATCGGGCCACACAAATCCATGTGAAGAAGATGAAGCACATCTTTGTGAGTTGTGTTCCACCTTTGAAGGAAAGTGAGCACGAGTGCTTTTCCCTTGTTCATAAAGGTGAGCATAGGTGATCTTTAGAATATCGAAATCTTGGGAGACCTTCAACAAGTTTGTACCGTGCAAGATTGGTTATGGTTTGAAAGTTTAAGTGTGAGAGGCAGCGGTGCCATAGCCAAGATTTTGTAGATGTAGCCTTAGAAAGTAGACGGATGGGAGATGAAGCAATCATGTCTTGCATTGAGATTGTGTAGAGACTTGATGTCGTTGACCCGGACATAAGATCGTTTCCTTGTAGATCACGAATGAAACAAGTTTTCTCCTAAAAGCAACTTCCAAATCTCCATCACAAAATTGACCGGTGAAAAGAGATTGTGACCGAGACCTTCCACATAATAAACTACGCTAATTTCGATGTTACCATTGATGTAATCTCCGTAGCCCATAATAGCTGCGAAGTGATCATTCCCGAATCGGCAGTGCCAATGAACTTTGAAATAAAGTTTGATAACAGTTTGAGATTGCTGTCATCATGTCGGGAACATCCGCTATCAACAACCAGAGGATGATATGTATCACTGCATTACACACAGAGGCGACACGGATGGAATAGAAGTAGATGTGGAACCCGAAGAGTTAGAGGGTTCGAAGCGGATATAGATGAAACACACATGTTCATGATTTTAGGTATCCATGTAAAGCCAAGTGTATTATGTAACCATTTACGCCATCTCCAACTAGTCTTAGCTTTGGTCTTAGTGAATGCACTAGGTGATAAGTTCTTCCTAGGAGGTGAAGTGGGTTCTAAGGGTACATCAATGATTAAAGCATGAGCACTAGAAGGCGGTTTACCTAGCACGAGACTTAGAAGCGATGAGTGGGCCTAGAGGTATTTCATTTTCTATTGTTCGCTTACGAGATAAGATAGTCGTAGCAACACATTTGTCATGACAACGAGAAAACATACTTTTCGACAACCAACACAAGAAGCTTCAAACTTAACATTTAAATTACTTAACGAGTTCAACATTCGTTACAACACTTTTCCATTACATTTGTCGGACGCAATATCTAAAGTGGGTGCAACTTGAGTTTTATTCAAAGTTCCTAAGGTGTTCTTCTACTTGACATTCTTTATTGTTCTTTTCTTACGTCGCAACTTCCTATTCTTCCTTGTATTGCTCTAGGTGTGAAGTGCGGGCGTTGGGAAAAGAGGCAACTATTCTGTTCGAGTAGAGGAAGCACATTAGATTCTTGTGGTTTGTCATGAGATGTTCTAGAGTCGGTTTGAATCATTTGGGTGTAGTTACTACGGTGTTACTATTCCTATCTTGCTTAAGTTTCACCAACTCGCCTTTAGATCATGGATTTTGTGTAACAAATCTAGATTTTCGAGCAGTGAGTCCGTCTCGTCGTAAAACATCTTTGGTATATGCGGATGATTATCAACATCTTTTGGCGCTTTAGCACGAGTCTTTTGAGTAAATCAAATATGACACTATATTCCTTTTTCACTTTTGAAATTTCTTGTTCATATTTTGAAATTTGACACTTCAAAGACACATTTTGATCATCCAGTTGCTCAAGTTTTGGACTAAGAGTTTTGGTATGCAAGCTGGTTGATTTTGTTTTGCAAAGCGAGTTCACGATTGTGACAATCTTTTGACACCATTGAAGGCGACGTTTTGCATTTGAAAGTTCGTTTAACAATCGTTCATTTTCAACTTTTAAAGACTTGATTTGTGACACGATATCGGTATTCTCAACATTTTCAACGAATCAATAGAATCAAGAGTGATAAAATCAAATGCATATGCAGCAGAATGTAATAACACAACATTATGGATATCGAGAGATAACATCTTCCAAGAGTCGATCAACATCTTTTCGTAACATTTTCTTTTCGTTTTGTATTTGAAATCGATGTTTCGTTTGTTCGAAAACTCTTTTCATAAGTCCAAGCTCCTTGTGAAAATCCTTTCCCAATATATAGCACAATTTTTCAAATTTCGGACATGAGGTAAAATTCTTTTGAAGAATATCTCTTTGTGCACGCTTGAGGCGATTGAAAATGTTCAACTTTTATTTTAGAATGAAATTCAATTTCACGTTCAAAGTTTGATGTCCGAAATGAATGTTTCAAAATATTTTATAACTTTACATTGTTGGCTAATGGTTTTATTTCACTAAGTGAAGGTAAAGGACCATTAATTTATACGATATTGGAAAGGGACCCTCAAAAGTAGGTGTGATAACCCAAGGTGTGTTAGTAAAATCTTGTTGTGTGACAAAAGTAACGACTTTTGAATAGTTAAATGGTTTGTTATAAACAACATTTTCCATTTTGACCGACTCTCGTCATCGCATCAAATTCCTCTTGGCGATTATATTCAACAACACTCATAATGGAATCATCAATTCTATGTTACGCCTTGTAAACTTGTGGAGTTGGTTTGAATGCTCTATTTGAAAACTTAGGTTTGTAATCGCAAGATTCGGTCCATATCCATTTGGATTTGGTTTGAAAGTAAACTTTTGAATCGTTGTGATTGATTCACCATGTTTATAAACAACATTTGAAACTCTTTGATTTTGTTTTGTAAGTCGACAATTTCCTCAAGATAGTCATCTATTCATTTCGTTGAATGCTTTTTGTACTCGATAAGCTGTTTTGACAAGTTAACAACTCGGACTTGGCTTTTGAGTTTCCAAAGTGAGGCGTTAAGTTGTTGTTTATGATCATATTTCGGTTGTTCTATTTGAGACAACAAAGCATTCTTTGATGCGACTAGATCACGTATCTGTTTTTCTAATGATTTTCGTTTTGGTAAGATTTAGCAAAAGCGACTTCAAAACCTTTTTCACGTTTTCTTGAATTTGAAAAACTTTGAGTTGATTTTTAAGCATTCAATATCCTTAGTTAACGGTGCATTTTATTTTTAGTTCTTGATTGAGTTCACAACATTGTTCCATTCGGGATTGTTGGTCATTAAGTAAGAGGTCAATATCGGATTAGGCAAAGGTTCTGCGTGTTCAGCGTGAGTCTCAACATGATCATTATTCGGATCCTCAAGTATAACCACGAGTCAACTTGATTATCAATGGTAACCGGAGGTCATCTTGATCGTCAAATGTAACTCTTGGATCTAGTTGAGTATCATCGAATGAGATGTGGAGCGGCTCATGTTGAACATTCGAGCCTCGTCGGATCGGATGTTGGTGAGATATTAGATCGATGATGAATATGGTTTGATCCGGTGCACGAGACAAGCCGTCGGTGTCACACATTGGGCTGTGTCACTCATGTGGAGTTCGTGCATGTTTGCCATCAACATAGCTTCTGTTGCATTAGCACGCAAGTCCTCCATATCATCATCGAGTCTGCGCATCGCCATAAAACTATGTTCTTTGTTTGTGAGGGTTCCACTGACTTCATCCTTGAGAGCCAAAGTAAAGCCTCTTTGTGATAAGCACGCCTCTAGTCCTCGGCTTTGGGCATGCATTAGCGGTGACCCTTCTCATTACGAGTTATAGCGAAGACCATTAATCCCATTACGAGCATTACCTGTTCAACCACTTGAGCCCTTTGTTGTTGTGGAGCACCCATGTTATTCCTTCCCATTGGATTAAACCCTTGACCACCGCCCATCGGCGAACATTTCCTCGATTACGAACTTCAACCGTCCATTGTTAACAACGGCTGATTCCTTGTGTTGGATGAGGTGCGAATCGATTGTTGGATTTGTTTGAGTATCGGCGAAGGCTCTAGCAATCATGACAAACCCTTGCGCAATGCATTGAAAGCTTCGTATCCTCATTAGATTCAACGTAAAGTGCTTGATCATTGTTGTTGTTGTATGGAACCAATTGAGTTTCTTGAGATTGGTGTTGTGACGGATCATAAGGTGTTATCTTAGCGAGATGGTTGAGCGGCGGGTTGTGGAGGATTTGTGAATCTTGTTTGTAAGGTCGGGAATTGAGGATAACAAGCTTGAGCCCACAATGCTAATTGTTGATTATCCGGAAGTGAAGGTGTGACAGGTTGTCCACGGATAACCCTTTCTTTGTCAACTTCTTTTGGTGGGGCTTCAAATAGTCGTACAACAATCCGTATGTAGCATGATGAAGATTCTTAGCTTGCGGATGAAAATGACATACTTTTCCCAATCGGGACCAAGACTACTCGGGAACTTAGTGTTGACTGCAATTCTTGGCATGATGATGTTGTGTTTGTCAAGTCATTGATGATGTCACGAAGCGATGATGATATGACTCTAATGTCTCTCGGGTTCAATCATGAAGTGTTCATAAGCCAAGTAGATTTTGGATTCCATGTCTTCTTGATTGAGTTCGATTGCCTTCCATGAGAAGATGAATATGTTCCCGCATTGCTTTAGCGATCTTTTGAGCATCAACACTTGAAGGATCGGATTGGGTAATCCCAAAGGATGTATTGCATTGCTAGTTCATCGGCTTCAAAATGTAGAAGTTCATCGGCGGTGAGGTCATTAAGACTTGCAATGTTGGTGACATCACCTCTTGGTGGATTGGCATTTGGATCTCGGGTGTAACGACGGTGAGCATCGAAATGGACCTTCCATGATGACCTTCTTCAAGAACTTTCCATGTGGCTTCTTTAGATCACGAACCTAAAGAACCTTATCACCCATTGATCATAGTTTTCGGGAGTGAGCATTGGAGGTCGATCAAGTGATCCGACTTCATGTATGGATTGTTGGCTACTTAGAGCTTCACACATCTTTCCAAACCAAGGCGGTTCCTTCATAGTATTCCTGGACGGATGTTGATTGTGAATGTTTGTGTAAGGTTGTACTTGAAGACTAGGGGTGGTTGAATTGCTCCTTGAGGAAATTGTTGTTGTTGTTGTTGTTGTTGTAGTTGTTGATAAAATTGTTGTTGTTGATTGATTTGTTGTTGTTGTTGTTGAGGATACACATGAGGGAAGTAGTTAGAGTATGGTGGTTGAGACATCTTGAAACTTGTGTTGTAAAATGGATCTTTGTAGTCGAGTGAAACTTTGTTGATGAAGAATCCTTAAGCGTAGAAATCAAGCTTAGGCAAAGAAAACCTTAGGCGTAAAATCACCAACTTACGCGTAAGATGTAATGGGATTAGCTTCTGGCGTGGGGTTAAGTAAACCTTAGCTTATCGTAGACTAAGAGCTTAGGAGTAGAATGCTTATGCGTAAGATTTGCTTATCGTAAGACAAGGCTTAGGCGTAAGAAAATGCTTAGGCGTAAAGATTCTCTGGCGTAAGAGTTAGCTTAGGCGTAAAACTAGGGTTTTGCCCAAAATCCTTTACACTTATTCGATGTAAAAGATATCCAAAGTTGAAGTGTTTTCGGGCTTATCCAAGCAAGAAAACCGAGTAAACCAAGAACGAAGATCAAACCAAGGATGACTTACAGCGTAACAACTAGGGTTTTGTTATCGTAAGTTTTGCCAAAGCGAGATTTCTATCAAAGTGTTTCTAAACCATTTTTGTGATGAAACAGCTTCAATATCACCAAAATAACACAAAAGTGTGAAACTTGATTATCCAAATAGTTAACACACCTTACGCGTAAAATAATCTACACGTATCAAATCAAGCTTAAAACCAAAGAAATACACGTAAAGTTTGAAACTTTTTGCCAAAAACTTAAACTTTAACACCTAATAACCTTAAAAGTACAAGAATCTTGGATTTGAAAGGGTAAGAAATGAGTTTTTATGCGTATGAAAGTTTGCAAACCGAGAGTTCTGCGTAGACTTCAAAAACAAAATAAATTTCACCCAACTATTTGGCGATTGATACCTTTATTAGGTTCTCATATTAGTAACACAAGCATCAATAGAAGAAATAAGATGAAGGAAGGATCGGATGAACACACACATACAATACGCGTGGGATATGAGAGAAAAGTTAAGTGTAAGTGAAATGTAAATGTGAACAACCAACCTTTGAATGAAGGTTTACATGGGTATTTATAGGAAGGAACTAGGGCAACATGCAAGTTCCTTCCTTTCCCATAATGGGCTTTGGCATAGGCTCATGGGCTTTCTACATGAGCCTAGCCTTGATTACTAACATAAAAGCCATAATTAAGCTAACTATTACATATTAATTACTAACACTTGAATTCTAGTTTAGGAGTGATTCAGATTAAACAATCATTAAAAAGGCTTAGAGAGAAATCTAAAAGAGAAGAGAACTAGAGAGAAGGTGGAGAGAATTAAGTGAAATGCTACTCTCTCCGTCCCATATTAAATGTCTACATTAACTTTTTGAAGTCTTTCCTTTTCAACTTTGACCTTAAATATTTTTGTTTGTATTATATAATACTTGATGCAAAATATATGAATGGATTGAGTTTTAAATGTATTTTCATTAATATGATTTTCATCAAATATTATATGACACAAACAAAAATATTTAAGGTCAAAGTTAAAAAGAAAGTCTTTAAAAGTCAAAACTAGACATTTAATATTAGACGGAGGTAGTATATGATAAATGAAATCACACACTTCTCCCTTGTTTGGGAGGAGGTGTATGTGACAACTCGTAATTTCAGGTCATTTTTCAAACTTTGAAAATTTCACTATTCATCTCGGGAAATTTACTATTCATCGGTTACTATTCATCATTTTACTATTCATCATTTTGAAGTCGGTTTGAGACTTTGAGAGGTTATTTCAAAATTTTACTATTCACAAAACACTATTCATTCCCTGAGAAAAATCACTATTCATGATTCACTATTCATCATTTTTCGTAAACTGGGTTTACGAGTATCAAATACGCGTAACCTTGAGGGTTTAGCTGCAAATTCATGAAAAATCATTGAGATCATTTCATATAGACTAGATTTAGTCTACATATCATCAGTAACATCATCATCATATTAGTTCATGCATGAGTTTGCATATTTCATTAAACGTATATTTATCTATTAAATAAACGCTATCGTACGATCATTTATTTTGAATATTTGATCCGACACTTCCAAAAATTATCCTAATATATTTTTATACTTATTTTAAGATTATCAAAATTATATTATTATTTTACCCGATGTTTTAAATTTATTTTGTATATAAATTGTTATATATAAATATTTACGACGGTTTTCGTAAATTCAACTCGGTAATTATTTATTCACTCAATTCTTTCAAGAAATGTATTTTTATAATTTTTATGACATCGATATATTTTATTTTGTTCCGTTAAAAATCGATTTCTAGCTAACGCTTCACTTAATAATTAATTACATGTACCAAATACACTATATACATAACATTATACACATTTACTTAACAAAATACATCATTTTCTTTCCCTATCCCACCCTTGCCGACCTCCCCATGCAAGTCACCAATTTTTGTAAAATATCTTGACAAAAACACATAGAAACATAGCAAAAGGTGAAATAAACTAGAAACTCTCATCTCCTTCATGTGGTATTCGGCCAAGAGCAAGAAAAGAGGAAGAAATCAAGTATTTTTCAAGATCAAGTATTTTACAAGATCATTTAGTAATCTATTTCAAGGTTTTGAAAAAAAAACCTAAAGATTAATTAAGTTTCTAGCTCAAAAACTCTAATAATTTTTCCTATTCTTATAAACTCTTACTTGATGTATTTTTATTATTCTAGTAAGAAATCATGCAAGTATTATGTGATTCATACCACTTTTAATTGTTTTTATTACTTATTATGAGTTTTAATCGTCCTATAATTAATCCCTTGAAACATATCATTGTTGATGATGTTTAGGAACCCATGACACCCTAAGAAGGTGTATGGTATGTTTAGAATAGATTTAGTGTTGATTTGAAGTGGTTAGAATAAGTATTACGCAAGAAAAATCATTTTCGACAACTTAAAAATAAGGTCTGATCATTTTTGTAAAATCTGGAAAATTCGACAGGTTATAAATTATTTTGGGCTAGATATTCAGAAAATATACTTTAAAACGAAACCGTGGTTGCTTGAACGGGTTAAAACGGATTTATAACGAAGAAGTTATGTTATTTTCAAGTTTAACGACGAAAACTATATTTTTCTGAAAAACTGCATGCTGTCCAGAATTTTCGTAGGTCAAAAATGAGTTTTAAGCGTTATCTAAATGAGTCGATTTATCAAAAATATAGTAGTATACTTTAATACGAAGCTAAGGATATATAAAACGTAGAAAACGGACTTATAACGACTAAATTACATGCGTTTAAATAAGGTTGTCGTAACTATTATTCACAAGTATAAAACACTTACATATATATTTTCTAATAGCCAAACCAGTTGTCGCTAGTGACCAGTTTGGGGTCGTTTTTCACATCGATAGAATACTTTTTAGAAAACGATGTCTTCTAGTAAAAGTGAGTTCACCTAGCCTAATTTCCAAAATGTTCAACCGTTTGTCAAACGGAGTTGTAACGAATGATTTATGGTCACTCAAAATTTGCCGAAAACTAACCTTAAACAATATTTTTAGTCCGACTACCCTACTTCATCTATATTTTTTCTCCATGATCGAGACTTCTATGATCAAAAGTTAAATGCTAAGACTTTTAGATAATGTGACAAGCTTTCCAAAACCATTGAGTTTGTTTTCTAACACTCGATATTCACTATTTTACGACTAGCTTTTCGAGGGCATTTAGCCATTTTCATGAATTGTCAAAGTGTATTGTTTTGACGAAAAACTATAATTTCTTAATAAATCACTAAATGACTATCGTAGGATATCATTTCAACGTAAGTACTTGTAAAGTATTTTATAACATGACGAGATGTCATAAACATATATTTCGACGATAAACTTCATTTTCAAAAATGTACAAGTGGTATGGATATCATATGAGTTTGCATGCACAACATTAAATCATGACTTATATTAGATCATATCATTCATCATAGGTCGCGTTAGAGAATTGCGCCTCATTTGATGTATCCACTTTTTCATCATAATCATTGCATCAGATGAGTTCCATAGCCCCATTTTCAGTTGTTTTTATACTACTTTTGGGGGAGATACATGCTCAACAACTTTTATGACATTCATGATTATTTGCAAACTATGTGTTTATCTGAACTGAATGTTTAGTCATACGAAGTAACAATATTGCCATACTTAGAGTTTCTATATCATAAACCATTGAGCTAGCGGACTTGGTATGATCACGGTCTAGCGGACTTGGTATAATATTGAACTAGCGGACTTGGTATAATCATGTACTAGCGGACTTGGTATAATCATGTACTAGCGGACTTGGTACAATCATGAACTAATGGTCTTGGAACTATTTAAAGCTATACGAATTATGTGTTATATCACTTGACTATCAATACATTAAGTTATGTACTATTATGTGAATTCATTTGACAACATGTGCTTGAACATAAGCTATACATATTTTGGCAATGGGTTGTAAACACACAGGTTGCAAGTTTTGTATGGGCTGAACTTGGAACTGAGTGGATTTGCAATGCCTTTGCTGCATGAATGTTCTTTAAAGGTTTTTCATGACAACACAAACTCTATGAACTCACTCAACCTTTGTGTTGACACTTTTAGCATGTTTTATCTCGTATCTAAGGCATACACATGGCATGCATGTGGACTTATCATAGAGTCGCGGTGACGACGCGTCTCACATGGGTTTTATGCACTTTAAAACATCGCTGGATTGTAACAAACTTATTTCTCGCAAATGATGACTATCTTTTGGGACCTATCTTTGTAAACTCGAATGTTTTATTATATCAAACGATGTATTTTCAAACGACACTTTAGGTCGCTCAATATAATCAGAATCATGATGCTATGGCAGTCATCCCCCAGGAATTCCATTCCGCTGCAAAACAGGTAATTTGGGGGTGTGACAGTGTATATGTTTAGCATAAATGGGCTGAGCCCCATAGCTTTCTATGGACTAGCTACATTATCACATAATTTAACTATTACACTCTAGCGACTATTACCAGGCCCATATAATAGATAATGATCGCCACTTCAAATGCTAACACATATACTAATGGATTGGGGGAATTTGATAGCGTACGAGAGCTACAGCCCAACTCGCTAGAACCCATACACTTGAGAAAATGCTAAAACCCATACTTGCCTAGGAAGCAAGTTTCCAGGCCATACATAAAGCTTGCAACACCGCCAGGTAGCAGAAGGCCTGGAACTCATTCCAGGACCGTTACAAGGTACAAAACACGTGTCATTACCTCATTCAGGTAGAGTAATGTTGCGAACATTACGCTAGTACATAGTAATCATGCATGGATCATTCCATATGCACCTGACAGAGCCAAGAATATCACTACACGCGCCATTATTGTTTACCTCCTTGGATGTCCACCACGTGGACCATCCTTAACCATGGATCACGTTTAAGGGTGGCACAAAACCCTAAACACATCTTTATAAATACCGGTCCCATTCCCATGGAATATACCAAGCTAAGGTTAAGTGAATTCTAACATTCACACATATGACTACACACACTAATCACCTCAACTCGTGACTCTTATTACACCTTGGAGTCCTTACCAAATATTAGAAACCAAACGAGTGACTACCCTCACCCACAATACGTACCTTACGTAAACAAGTTATTGCATATGAATTTGTTTGGCCCTTCATTAATTCAAAACTATAGAAGCAACTTCCACACTTTGTTGATAGTTGACGACTATTCAAACTATACCTAGACTCAATTTTTAAGAACTAAAGATGTATCTCTTGATTTTAAGGTCTTAGGTAAAAAGTTACAAAACCGACTTGATAGTAGACGACTATTCCACACTCACACTAAGATTACCTCAGCAGGATGCTAGTGCTTGATCTACAACACCACAACAATAATCTTGATTGGTTAAGTTAAACATAATTATGTGTTTGTGCTTTCTTGGTGCTCGTTTGAAAACCACGAGGGGCGGGGGGATTTTAGGGTTAATCACTCAAAACTCTAATTCCAAGTTAAGGTATTTATATAATAACTTTAAGTATATCTTCTATATTTAAATAGCATATATACTTTAATCATTATACAGGATAATTCTCAATTTGAAAAAATATGTTATTATCTAATAATATATTTATATTTTCCATCTAGTAAAGAACCAAGACCTATAGAAGCGGCCGAATATGAAGAGCTTGGCTTCACATTCTGGTTCTTGGTTTAAGCCAATTACTTAGTAATCAGTTTAATTGAATACGCCCAATTATATGTGGTAGGAGTTTTGGTTTGTGTTTGTGTGTGTGATTTAGGTTTTGGTTGGGATATATTTGTGTTTAAGGAGGATATTGGGTAGTGTTGGTTGACTTATTACACTAAGTTGGATGTAGAGAAAGAAAATTGATATGACACTGAGCTGACAATGGTGAAGTTGGTAGTGGTGCTCTCTTATTATAGGTAGCGTGCGGAATTGTGTTGGTTTTACGAAGCAACAAGGCCACGTATGTTAGAATTATAATCTTACGACATAGAATAAGGTCTAAGTTATTCTATGAACGCAAATCTTTCTACAACACTCTTCCGGCTTGATTACCCCCTACGAGGAGGATATAGAAGCATATTTAGTTGCAGGTAGAGTGTAAAACGACCTTTGTCGAAAAAAATTCACGCCCAATTTAACAAATTATAAAATTGCAAATTTGGTCACATTAAATATCAACCCGACTACTAATTTTCTAAATTTGTTATTAAGAAAAGTAGCTAGTGTGTAGTTGTAAAGTTAAAGTTCTTCAAAAGTGTAAATCGGTGGAAATACTCAACTCGATATCTCGATCTCATGCATCTTTTGATGCCAACCTGACTTTTCCTCGAGTACTCGGCTTGCACAATAATCATATGTTTTCATTGACCCATTAGCTGTGAGTTGGGATTGAACCCAAACTATTTTCTCCAAGAGGTCCTCCTTAATCGGTCGATTGAGCGTTTACGGTGGGAGACTCATGCCAAATAATGGATGTGTTAACTCAAAATATTCTCTTTATTTATTAATGATAATGAGTTTTTTCCAGAGAGGTCCATAAAAACAGAGCAATAAAGTGAGACAAAACAAAGGGAAAAAAACATCAAATTTTGCGTGTGACCAAATAATAAGACTTGTCACATATCCGGGTCTGCTCATCTTTAGTTTTAGTAAGGATCATCAATAGCTTACTCATGAGCTATGACAACGACTTGTTTTCCGATGTTTTTGCCTGTAAACAAGCCGACCAGGGCGTCTGGAGCATTTTCGATGCCTTCCTTGGTGTCCTCGACGTAGTTTATTTTCCCTTGCTGAATGAGAGGCAAAACCGTTTCCAATAACTTTGGATACAAGTGATTGTGTTCGAAAACCAGGAACCCTTCCATTCTGATCCGTTTTAAGATAAGAAACCCGAGGCTGTAACTAGGTTCAGGTATATCACGGTTGTATTGTGAGATCATCCCACAAACACCAATGCGACTGTGCACCTTCATGTTGCTTAGTACTGCATCAAGCATCTTTCCACCCACATTCTCAAAATAAATATCAATGCCATCTGGGAAACACCTGAAACATCAACGAGTAAGAAGTTAAAATAATCTGAATTTTTTTATTTCAACTATGCTTCTGCTGATAAATGGCAGCATCTTTTATATTAGTACACATCTCTAGTTACCTCTTTAAAGCCGCACTGAGGTCTTCCTCTTCTTTGTAGTTAAATGCGTCATCGAACCCAAACTTGTTCTTAAGTAGATCAACCTTGACAAATGATTGTTTTTTACAAAATTAGTCAAAATTACTAGTATGATGTCACAAGTAAAAACCAAAATAATGCTTGGCTTTATTTTCACCTTTTCTTTGGATCCAGCACTTCCAACAACATAACAACCATACAGTTTCGCAAATTGCCCAACCAATTGACCTACGGCTCCGGACGCTGCTGACACAAACACGGTGTCTCCTTTCTTTGGCTTACAAATCTCGTGAAAACCAGCATAAGCAGTCAATCCGGCCATACCTGAACGATGATGAAATTCAGAAAACATACTAGATTTAGACATAAGCATGTAAATAAGTTGATAATACGAGTACTATATAAAAGGATTTATCATAAGTTAACTAACCTAGAATTCCTGTGTAGTAGGAAAGAGGAACATCAGTGTTCTGAATCTTTACCAACGTTTGCGTGTCAGTGATCAAGCTATATTCTTCCCAATTAATCATCCCCCAAAACAAGTCGCCTTTTTTGAAGTCAGGGTGAATTGATTCCAAAACTCTTGCCACTCCAAATCCACTTAGAGGCTGTAATAAACAATGGTTAGTTTCAATGAAAAATCTTGTTCTGTTTTCTTCCAAAATACACAACTTTATGTTGATGAATGGTTTTCAAATATACCTCGAATTGTACATATATTTATGCAAATACTTTTTTTCTAATCGACAACTAACTATTGCACAATATATACACAACAAATCTCTATTGCATATATTTATGAATATATACCTCAAATTTTGTAAGACAATAACTCTTAAATATACCGAGCTCAAAAGACTTCTTTGTATCCAATAAGTAACATTTTATAAGACAATAACTCTTAAATAATGTGCAAAACAATAGTATGTGTTATGATAAATGACAAACATACCGAGCCAGGAGTGAAAGACTCGATGTAACTTGCTTCGGTCGCCTTGCTCATACGACCTCTCATATAAGGGTCGCATGACAAATACAAATTCTTCGTCAATATTAGACTGCCATCCTTAGGGAGCTCTAAACGGATGGTGGCATCGGAAGTAACTTCCATATCAGATGCTTTTGGATACCCATTGACGTAGTTTTTGAATATAACTTTCTTGTTTCTCACCACCAACACCTCCGACGACGTGTCTCCCATTTTTATGTATTGATCAAGTGATTAACCGGTAGTTCTATATGAAGATGATGAATATAAACTTTTTATTAAACAAGATGAATATAAACTTTGATGTTTACAACTATTTATAGGGACGCGGATGTATATAAAATAAAAGTGCGTGCGAACTAAAGTTGTGAACCCATGTCAACAGTTCTTAATTTGGAGAGTAGTTATTTGAAACGTGACGTTTATATAGGTCATTTGTTCGAGAACTCGCAATATTCTAAGTTTCTAACGCTTTATTATTTGGAATGTAGCGTGTGGTAAAGGACTAAAGGATATGTATGTTTGATAGTAGAATGAACGTGGTCCAGTAGGAAAATAGTCTTAGATGGCTGCGGTGAACATTTGTTTCTCCTGACCAGTTAGGCTTTGTTTCCACTTTCCACCGCAAAAAACTTTACAATTTTATTTTCCGGAAATATATATGTGAACGTTTGGTACGGAAAAATGGTTTAGAATGGAATTGTTTCAAACAATGAAAAACGGAGAAGGAGAATGAGTCCGGAAAATATTATTAAGAGAAAATTTTGAAAGTACCTCGGTCGCTTTTGGTGTAACCTTTATAACCGTAAAAATATTTTTTCACCAACTAAACACGAAATACTTTAATTGGAATACCTAGCTAAAATCATAACACGTGTTTATTTTAATAAGATAGTGTGTAAGACTTGTCATCTAGCTGTTGTTACGATGATTAGACTTTGCGACAAAATTTGATGTTTAGTGAAAAAAAAAGTCATTTTCCACTAAACGACAAAATTTGCACCTTTGCCGGCCATGATGTCGCCAGACAAGACAAGTCCTCGACAGAACAACAAGGGACGAGTCTTACACATAGCTTACACACTTGTATTTTGTGTACTTTCAAAAATGGACACGTGTCATGATTTTTAACTAGGTAGCCCAATTCCAAAATAGTCCATGTCTATTTGGGGAAAAAAACCCGGTTTGGAACACACGGGGCGACCGGACCCTTTTTGAAATTTTCTCTATTATTAATTCGAATAAGGAAAAAACAAAGGAATCAATCCTGGGAATACGATAAAGGAAAGTGATTTACGCACCTTCAAATCTTATTGAGACACTCCAGAGTACAAGCAGTTAAAATAGATTATATTTAATGTATAATTGTCTAATACATACATTAGAGTATGCAAATAAAAAATAATCTAATACACACACACACACACACACACATATATATATATATATATATATATATATATATATATATATATATATATATATATATATATATATATATATATATATATATATATATATATATATATATAGGGAAGGATAGGTGCGGATTACATTTAAGTAGAGATAGGTGCGGATAATATCACAAGAACATTCAAAAAAATTAATTCAAAAAAATCAGAAAAATTAAAAGAAAGAGGACAACAATTTATTAAGAATCAAAAAATCATTTTCGTGGTTAAAAGATGCACAATGATATAATATCACCGCATTATCGTTTTCTTAATATCACTACTAACTAAGGCTGTGAGTAGTTTCACTAAGGCTAGCAGTAGCTTCACCAAGTGCCAAAAGTAGCTTCTAAACCAAGAATGATATTAAGTTTTTTCTAATATCAAAGTAACTTTTTAAGAAATTGTTAATATCCCGATTACTTTTTACATGTTTTCTTAATATCAAAGTTAATTTTTTAATATCACCGTAAGTTTTCTTAATATCGTAATAAAAAGGGTGATATTAGGTAAAATTGTTAATATCGCAGGGATCATAATATCGTTAATATCACGATAACTCATAATCAAAAAACAAATTGCCTCGGAAAATCAGAAAAATTAAAAAATGAAAGAAGATAACATAGTAACGATCCCTCAAAAGGAAAAAAATTAAAAAATCGTTTACATGGTCGATACTTGCCAATGAAATTAGTGGAATCTTGACAGATTTTTAAAAAGTCAAGATCGATCTGAATGGGCGGTCCGGATCCATCCGCACATCCGCACGTAATTAAAAAATCCGCACTGATCGCCTCACTCTATATATATATATATATATATATATATATATATATATATATATATATATATATATATATATATATATATATATATATATATATAGAGAGAGAGAGAGAGAGAGAGAAATGGTGATCACGATCGTATGATTTTTATTTTTAAACATGGACGACGGATGATATGGACCGTCCATTCCAGATCCGATCTCGACTTTTGTAAAAAGTCAAGATACGCGCTAACTTTACTGCACTCAATTGAGCATGTAAACGATTTTTTAATTTTTTCCTTTGAGCGATCCTTACTATTGTTATCTTTTCATTTTTAATTTTTCAAATTTTTCCGAGCACTTTTGCTTTCGACATGAAATTGCCATGATGATATTAACGATATTATAGTCTTAGTGTGATATTATGTAAACCTGATATTATAAAACGATGATATTATAAAACCAATCGTGATATTAAGTTCTTTACACGTAAAATGAACCTTGATATTAAGAAACATATGATAGTTCCTATGATATTAACAATTTTATTAAAAATATATGATAATTACATGATATTAACAATTATATTAAAAAGAAAAAAGTTCATGTGATAGTAAAAGGAAGTGATATTAACATTTTTTAATTAAAAAGAACGTTGATATTAATAATATTAGTAAAAAAAACCAAAAATTAATGTGATATCAAAGAAAAGGTAGTGTGATATTAACAATTTTTATTTAAAAAAAAGTTTACGTGATATTAAGATCAGATCTTGACTTTTTTACAAAAGTCAAGATATGATCTTGACTTTTGTAAAATTGACTTTTGTAAAAAAGTCAAAATCGACCTTAATATCACAATACCTTTAATCACGAAAACGATTTTTTTGTTGAAATTTTTTTCAGCGATTCTTAATAATTTATTATTCTCTTTATTTTTTTAATTTTTCGATTTTCTTGATTTAAAAAAAAAAAAAACCACGTGATATTATCTCGCTCCATCCATACTTAAAATCAATCCGCACCAATCCCTTCCCTATATATATATATATATATATATACATATATATACATATATATATATATACATACAGAGTCCGGTTCTAGAGAAAAGTGTAATTAGAGAGGAAAAAAAGTTACAGGTAAATTATGAACACAATTGAAAGTTCGGGGCAAATAAAGAAAAAGTACAAATAAAAGAAGGAACCGTCTTTTTTACCAGATACAAACATACCCTTTCACACAAACACACACACACCCCAATTCAAAGGCAACACACTCTTCACCGTCACCACAACCACCACCATCATCACCGCCTTCACTACCACCGCCACCACCATCACCATCACCATCGCCGCCATTGTCACACCACCACCGATAAAAAACATAATCGATCAATAAACACATACTCCGATGAAGGAACCCTAATAAGCTATCAAAATCAAATAAAATCGATAAAAACTCATGGATGCACTAATTTCATTTCGATCTTCGAAAAATGACATAAATGAAGTTTAGGAATCATAAGTGAACCAAACCAATCATCGAAAAAAAACAAAGTTAGTGTTTACCTGGTTTTAAAATTTTATGTTATTTTAGTACATCTTTGTGTAAATTATAAAATAATTGTTGTTATTGTTGGAACAAAATGACATATTAAGTCATCCGCTCGTATAAAAGTTACAATTTGGTGCATCTCATTAATAATATGTTACAACATTTGTTTTGTCCCAATAAGTGCATCACATATCATGTTATTGCATCTCTTAGTATCATAAGAGAATCATGTTATAAGTTAGGGAACCTATTTGTTTGATTAGTGCATTTAAAATTAGTGTTAGCGCATTTGTTAGTATGATTAAGGCATCGCTTAATTGTTACAAAGATTTGTTGTATAATTAGTGCATAAGAAAATGAGTTATGACATATCTTTTATGATAATAAAATGTGTTAGTATGATTAGGCATCACATATTAGTGGCATCGCGACTATGATTAGCGATCGCCAAACATATTAAGGCATCAATGCATGTTTAGAGCATCTACTTGGACATATCAATGCATCCATTCGCATGTTTACAACTTAAGTTTCGAATACTATGTTTAATGCGGTTTGATGATTTTTGTATGTAGTGTGGAAAATGCTTGCGGTCGTTGTTTCGAGTCGCTTCAAGAAGCGTAGAAGTGAGGAATGGGTGCAGGAATGGCTAAGAAGGTCGAGATTGAAGCCTTGAAGAAAAGGAATGCCGCTAACAGAAATTGATTTTCAACAGTGGCTAAGTAGTATACTCGTGGAGTATGGCCCGTGTCCGATTTCTATTTCGCCTTCTTGGCATTTGTTTGTGTTTTTCGCCATCGATGTGGTGTTTATGATATGCATCAAATGGAATTGATTCAATTGAAACGTGAGGCAAGGTTGGAAGGTGGTTTTATGTCAACCTCAAGCTAAGATGTTGTTCATCATTAGGATCCATGGGTATTGTTTCTTGCTCTTATTGTTTGTTGTAATTTTGAAATGTTGCCATCGCCATATTGTAATTTATTTTATATTTTTGTTGGTTAGTATCAACCCATGGACCCAAAATCAAATAAGATCTTGCAGCTCTTGTGTTTGAGACAAGTAATTTTCGCTAACCTATTCTAGGACTCACATTATTAGGCATTAATAAAACCGTGTCTCATCTTTGATGCTCACTTGGTTAATCGAAAATTTATGTTACATTCTTTCAATGTATATACAAAATTATCACTTGGTTACCTGTATTGGGATTTGAAAAGCTTCAAGTTTAGAATAAACACAAACTTGTGGAATTTATAAACGAAAGAGCGATGTTACATTTAGTGCAATGTTACTATTATCAGATAATATCGGGTAATGTTACATTTATAACTTCGTGGAATTTATAAACGAAAGAGCGATGTTACTATTATCAGATATGTGAAGTCACTATAACTTCATCCGTATAATAATCGAAGTGTGCTAGGTGATAAACTTAGACGAGAGTGTTTTAAGCTTATGAACTTTTACCAACACAGAAAATAAGTTTTCATGTGAAGCGTACCCGAAAGTTGCCTAAGTTTCAGATTCGTTCTTCCGATTGATATTGTGATCTAGTCTTCTAATAAAAATTCTAGTTAGACACTTGTTAAATGTTGGCAAAGTATGATAGTCTAAATTGGCAATTAATGCAGAAAAGATTGTCGATTTAGACCGATGAATTTGTTGATATGCACAAAAGGTACATAAATATTAAAGAATTTTGTAGATATGTCTTGGTTTTTTAATAAGATTAAACCAACCGCCTTTTGATTTTTGCAAGATACATGTAGTACCGCTGCAACAAGGCCACCATAGCCCGTGCTCCTCAATGCGGATATTAACTACTATTGTCAGAAGAAGTTATATTTTTGCTATAATATAATCTCATATGCATATTTTATTCTCTTTCAAACGTGACATCATTCAGCTTCACTAGTAATTTTTAACAAAGATGTGATATCACAATATGGGGTAACAAGGTTTGTAACAAGATTTAACAATATGTCATTCAGCTTATACGCCTAAACAGATTTGTAACAAGGTTTGACTAAATTTATAAAAATAAAAGTACCGAGAGAAACTGACTTGATTAGTAACAAGGTTTGACTAAATTTATACTACAATATGGGGTACCAATACGATTGAGAGACAAAATAAGGAAACCCGATAACTGACTTGACCCGATTTCTAAATGGAAGCATCATTGATTAGTGCAACCATTTGCATGTTTAGAGCATCCGTTTTGACATATTAGTGCATCCATTTTCATGTTTACTCTTAAAGGCATCAACGCTTATGGTTATCGCATATATTAGTTCATCGATGTGCCGCTTTTAATTAAACTCAAAAGATACTCCCATAAATTTTATACTAATTTCAACTTAGGGTAAAAATTGAAGCTACTAGACCAAATCATATCCAACCGACTGCTTAACGGTACCTACAACTTGTCTCAACCAATAATAAGAATGCCAAGTAGAATTCGGGCCATACACTATTTGGGATAATCATGTTTTAAGACTTTATAGAGTCCTCATAACGTATGGTGCACTTTAGGATTGATTATACTTTGTTTCGATGAACTAATTAACAAACTTAATATTTGGCACGTAGAAAGCTCGACAAGATCAAATGTTGATGCAAACCACAAGACAACCGGCTACATAAGAAATGAAGTTATTGATAGTTCTTCATTTCTAGTTTTATTTTTAGCCTTTGTTGAATTGATAATTTATATTCAACTAATGAGCTACGTAAGTTTAGATAGCTAGAAATGGCAAATGGGCTAGCTAGATAGTGTACCAACACGGGTCAATACTTTAGTGCCTTCGGTTGAGGTACTTTAGTGCATCCGCGAGGTACTTTAGTGCATCGCTTGTAAGTTTAGTGCATCGTTGGTCATAGTAGGCATCCATTTGTATGTTTAGTGCATCGCCAAACTACTTGGGCATCTCAGATGTATGTTTAGTGCATCGATGAACATATTAGGCATCAATGTGTTATTTATGTTTATTGTATTAGTTTATAAGTTTAGTGCATCATTGGTCATAGGGCATGCATTTGTATATTTAGTGCATCGTTAGACATAATCGGGCATCAATTTGTATCTTTAGTGCATCCCCAAAGTCATAGCAGTCAATTTTAGCGATATTTGCTCTATGTTTGGAATATTGCATTAGGTAAATAAAGGACTTTTACCTTCGAAGAAATCCTTACATATTTTCCTTTACGTCCGAGTTAATGAAGTCAACTTATTACTCGACGTAAAACAAAAGCTTTGCTACTCTATGTTTTAACCTCTTGCTTCTATAGTTGATAATTATTTCAATTGTGCATGTGTTTACTTAAGAACTAAAGTATTTCTTTTACTAAATATTGAACCATTTTTAGCTATGTGGTCCAAATGTTGTCGCTGAAGGCTATTGGCTGACAAAGGTTGTCGAGAATTACCAAATGAGCTCAAGAATGCAATATATTATGTTGGCGTTTAATGTGCAAAGTGATATATTCGTCAACTTATTCAAATTGCTTGTGTATGGTTTTCAAGCATCATTCATAGCTCTTTTGCTTAATTAGTGGTGGATACACATGAAAGTTGTTGATGTTGGGCCGATCTTGTTGGAAAAGTGGAGCAGTGGAATACCTTAAGATGATATTCGAATCCTACCGTCATTGCCGATCCGTATACATCCTCATATATGCTTTTTCTTGCTTATTAAAACATAAAATTATTAATCCAACTACCAAATTCTAGTGTTTATATTGTTAATAACTAATATGCCGATTTTGTTATACAAGGTCGGAGATAATGTTGGTGATTGTGCACCAAAGAGTCGATCCGTTTGAGAGCATTGTCGCAGAGATAATAAGTGCTATGATTGTAGAGGAATCATGGCCCATGGTCGCAAACTCAAGGTAGGCATTTAGTTTTTCCGCTTGTAGTTCTCACTAAATCCTTGTGAATATGTGTTAAAGGTCAGCTTAAGAGGTGGTCATCTGTAGATTTGTGCTTTGTTATTTGATTATTTTTCTTCTTCCTTTTATGGTACTAAATGTTTTGTTGGTTTGATTCTTGTAAGAGCATATTTACTTGATATAACGATCAACTATGTGCAATTTTTAATTGACTAGATTGCAATTTTGGGACCACAATTTCATCATATTTACTTAAGAATGGACCACTTCATGTATCTTTTATCACTAATGGGTTAAAATAGTCAATATGTCGAGTTTGATTCATAAATCAGTATATTGTCGTTAGGTGGGTACAACATCTGGGCACACTAAATCCACTTGTTTCTCAACTTCAACAATAGCAAACATGGATAACTATTGATACTAATAATTTTGGTATCTTTGTCGGGTCTTTTGATATTGAATATGTTGTTCGATCAACCCACGACACCGCCTCGCTTTTATTTTCGCTCTTCCACCATTTAAAGTTTTGTATGTGTTATTTTTTAGGTGGACGATGCCCATAAGTTGTCGAATGAGATGAGAAAATGCGATTCATCAAGTGATTTCGCGTAAGATTGGGACACCCAAACAAGCTTTGCGATCAAGTCTCTAATGCCATCCTTGATACTTGCCTAGAAGATCCCGAGAGCAACTTATAATAGAGTCGAGTTAGCCTTGAATAGTATTGTTTACCATTGAGTTTAGTTCATTTTATTTTCTAGTTTGAAGAAAGTAATCATATGTAGATTAACTTAATTTTAATTAACGATATTAATGATTTGGGAAATCGATATTTAAATAGTAGAT
Organism: Chrysanthemum lavandulifolium; assembly: GCA_022545495.1. Classification (NCBI taxonomy): domain Eukaryota; kingdom Viridiplantae; phylum Streptophyta; class Magnoliopsida; order Asterales; family Asteraceae; genus Chrysanthemum; species Chrysanthemum lavandulifolium. The sequence continues at coordinate 163,836,488 of CM040246.1, forward strand.
TGAAATAAATTCGAGGTATCCGCTTGAATATAAGCATAAAGAATACATCTTATATTAATCAAATTCAAAACGAAAGGTATGTGACGATCAACTTCTTCCAATTATAACATACTAAATGTATAAATTGTTATAGATCATTGTTTAACACAAATAAAATATCTCACGGACCATCTAAAAAATTGCAACTTCAAATAGCCTAGAAGGCAACTATAAGTTGCTCACTATTTCAAAAACCAATGTTTCAATATTACGCCTGTCACAATCTCGTAACTTCCATAATAAAACAATTGTATATGTTGAAATAAAGGTGCATTTATTTGAAGATAGTAAGTGCTCAATGAGAAATACTCTGCTCATCATACCAATGATAAAATAAAAGGTGCATCAATGTTGAAATAATGGTGCATCAATGTTAAAATAAAAGGTGCATCAATGTATATACAAACTACTCATTATATCGCTGGTCTTTTGCTCATCATACCAATGATAAAAAAAAGGTGCATCAATGTTGAAATATAGTGCATCAATGTTAAAACAAAGGTGCATCAATGTATAAATACAAACTACTCATTATATCAATGGGTCTTCGGGTCACATGGAAAAGTAATGTCTTGATGTTGTTGAGGCCACGTAAAAGCATCACAACACGCCCACCAACTCCAAACCATACCATGTGGTGGTGCATCGATCTTTAAAAACACGCCAATTGTTAGTACGAATATCAAAACACACAAAGCCATTCAAGAGAAGGCGCTCATTACCAAATGATGGTCATATCTCAATGCTTCATGTAACCAAATAAAGACCCAAGGGCATTTGGTGATTGATGTTTGTGAAGCAAAGGACTAGGGTTCGAATCGGTACTTGCCTTTTGAAAATTAATTATTTTTTTTTCAAAATTTTTTCTTTAACAACTTGAAAAGGATGTTAAAATAACCACTTTTGTAAAAGCTTGAACTTTGAAAACTTTTGAATAAGTCGCTTAATGGCTTAATTTCTCAACAAAGGAACAAACAATAAACTACAATAAGCTATTAAACAAACAATTTTAAACAGAGATATGCTAGCTTATAAGTTAAGAACAAAAAAAATAAGCTACAATTAAAAAGAGTAAAGCAAGAATAAGGGGACCAATAAGGGGGAATTCCTATTGCTAAATTACTAAAGCTAAAATGGGCTAAATAAGCACTAATAAGCTAAAGGTAAGCTATCCTAATCTAAGGGATCTAATAAGCACTAAAGTATGCTAAATAAGCTAAAGTGTAATCTGAAATAAGCTCAAAGAAGCTAGATGTATGGTTGTCACAAAGAAACAATCCTATGGGGCTAGTTTGCTAGGAAAAGCTACCCAAGGGACCACCTAAAAATTCATAAAAATAAGTTATAACTATACTACCTACCATAGATTAAGCATGCAAAATTACAGACCTAAGGCTAAATATTAAACAAGTTAAAAATCTAAAAGGAAGGGAGGACACTTAGGTCACGCAACAAGAATCGATATGGGCAAAGGACAAATTTTTCGAGACAATTTAACTAAGCTAAAGTAATACTAAGTGCAATAACTATATATATATATATATATATTAAATGGGTATGTGAGATGCAAGAAAAGTAGTTTTGGAAAAGTTTTGAATGAAAATAAGCTTTGAAAGTTAGAAACAAGAAATATAGTCAATATGGTGCAAGTGATGTAAAATTTTTAGCTATGAAAACTTGTAAACCTTGTTATGCAAGTCAAATCCTTTTGAAACTTACTAAAACTTCAAAATAAATTTGACGTTGAAAGTCAAAATGGGTAAAAAGTCCTTTTAGATGGCAAATAAGTTGAACCAAACACCCTTTACGGGTGTTAAACTATCTTAAAACTGCTTTTAGGAATAAAACTTGTGATTTTCACTTATATAAACTTTTAATCACTTGAAATGGAACTTGATAATCGAAAATAAGAGTAACAAACTAATAAGCACTTAAGTGCTTATTAGCAAAATAAGTCAGAAAAGAAACTTGAAACAAATAAAGACTTTTCATTAATTAAAAGAAATTACACCACAGAAACTAAATTAAAACTACTAAAATTCCTAGGTGCCACTATCGATCATGATAAAGTTAGTATCCAATGCTTAAAAGCTAACAAAATCAATGTCATAAACACATCATATCAAATCCCCAAAATCATCGCTTCATAGCAATGAACAATTTATGGAAACTATTAGTGCATCACAACTATAAAATTTCATTGATACATTTTATCAAACACCTTACGTGCAGTTTTTACAAACATGACTCCAAAGTCTTTTTTTTTCTCAATTACTTCAAATAGATAACTAATACACTATATCATGTCACCAAAACAAAACCCTAACTCACAATGAACAATAATTCATGCAGATAAACGCTAACAAATATGTACATAACGCTTCTATTTGAATTCAAATAGCAAACTAATAAAATGTAATCGAAATCATTTAAATAACTTACTTTAATCTTCGATTTGAGAAATCATGACGAGAAGATTATGAATCGATTATAAACCATATCTATCGTGTTGATCGGATGGATATAATCAATGAAACTAAGAAGAAATCGTGAAAAGTGAGAGGATCAGAGAGAAAAGAGAAAAGGAAGAGAAAAATGAAAAGAAATACATTTTATATATGATAATTAAAAGTTACTGAATTTACCCTCAAAAAATAGAAAGTTGCAATTAGGCCCCCGTAGTTTGGTGAAAAAAAGGAGGGAAGGGGATGATCCAACGGTTGAGATCACTTCCCCACTTTTCTCGAGATCAAGTTTTAAATGATCCCATCTCTATACATATATATATATATATATATATATATATATATATATATATATATATATATATATATATATATATATATATATATATATATATATATATATCACAATGGACCAAATCAAACCTCTTATTTTAATATTTCTATCATTACTATATTATAACGATTAAAAAAATAAAAACATACGGTCGCAAAAAAATTGTCCGGCGGCCCAAAAATTAAAAAATAAAATTATGAAACAGCCCCTGAACTTCTTATTATTTATGACCATTTTATACAACCAACTTTATTTATCGTTTAGGTAATAGATACCTTGCGATTTCTTGAATAAAAGATATACCGCCAAAAAGGTCTCTCGTTAACGAACAAAATGAGTCAAATATTCATATGCTTTTGACATACGATTTTATAAAAAATGTTGAAGTTTAATATCTATATATAGTTTTTAAATAAAAAAACTTTCAAAATGCACCCTAAAGATATCAAATAACTTTAAAAATTATCATAAATTTTTTAAAGACGTCCAGTTTTATGAAAGTTTCAATTATATATATAAATAAATTGCTCCGGAGATTAGATTTATGGATGTGTATTTCTACTATCAAACACAATCATGCTTCGCATAACAATACAAATAAAACTACGACATGCACGTCCCCGCAGCAACGCGCGAGCGCCAACCCACTTGTTACGGAGATTGCCGTAATAAAATTCGGCCAATATTCTTAGCTATTATCAATAAGGGCAATTTAATATACCTTCTAAAAATTGATTGTGCTAGTAACAGAATTGTTGGGATTAAACGTAGCAGTAGTAACTGTTATAGGTACTGCCAGGCATACAAGCAAGACTAGTGAAGAATACACTAGCAGTACTAACTGCTAGTATATATGGTTTGTACTTCAATAGGATATGTACGCGTTTTGTAATTATGGAATAGATTACATGTATATCTTATACGCTTAGATTGATACGAATATATTATAGTTATCTTGTAAAGGACTCCTTAAGCTATAAAAGGAGGTCCTAGGGTTAGTTGTTAGTACGTATCTTTTGTTAAGCTTCAAAGTTGTAAACCCTAGTGATAAGGAAAGATCACTCGTATTATAATCAATAATATTGAAGCGTTTTGTTACATTCTTGTTTACTGGTCTATACACATTCAATTATCATTGTCTTCTAAAGTACTAAGTAGTAGATTTCGCATACTACTTGGTATAACCTCAAAACATCTATTAACACAAGTCTCACAAAGTGTTTAGATCCTCACAAGTGGTATTAGAGCCTTGGTTTCTGATACTTTGATTTAGAAGATACACCCCAAATCACTTTGCTTTCTCAATCAAATCCCATGGAAATGGAATCCTCACCAAACCATGTTGCTGCTAAGTTGCCAGTACTCAAACAAAATGAGTATGACATGTGGAGGCTCAGAACTGAATAATACTTTCTTATTCTGGATTATAATCTCTGGGAGATTATTGAAAATGGGGACTCCTTTATTCCTAAACAAACTGAAACAATTGAAGATGGCAAGACTGTTACTAAACTTGGCACAAATCCCCTTACCACATATGAGAAGAATAAAAGAAGGAATGATCTGAAAGCAAGAAGCTTGTTACTGATGGCCATTCCTAATGACCATGTTCTGTCCTTCAGTCAATACACAACAGCCAAAACCTTATTTCAAGCTATTGTCACAAGATTTGGTGGTAATGATGCCACCAAGAATACTCAAAAGGTTTTGTTGAAACAACAACTGGAGAATTTCTCGACAACAAGTAATGAGTCTATTGATCATCTATTCGATAGACTGCAGAGATTGGTGAGCCAACTAACTGTCTTGGGTGTCAATATTCCCCAAGAAGATCTGAATCCAGGTTTTTAAGGAGCGTGCCTGCAGAATACAGGATGCATGTGGTAGTCTGGAATAACAAGCCAGGCATTGATACCATGTCTCTAAGTGACCTGTACAATAACTTGAAAATCATTGAACATGATTTTTAAAAGTCTAGAGGCACAAACTTAAGTACAGGAAACATGGCATTCCTATATGCTCAAACAGATTCTGATTCTGAAGAAGATGTGGACTTAGAAGTTTGTACTGCTAACCTTAAGGTTGACACTGCTAGTTCAAAAATTGGTCCTGCAGGAATTGGTGACCCAACTTTTTATGCCTTTATATCTAGCCAAGAAAGTGGATCTTCACTTACTCATGAAGATCTTGAGCAACTGGATGAGGATGACCTTGAGGAGATGTACATCAAATGGAATGTTGCTTTGCTTAGCATGAGGGCAAAGAAGTTCTGGAAGAGAACTGGAAAGAAGATCACCATTGCTGGTGATGATGTTGTTGGATTTGATAAATCCAAGGTGGAGTGTTTCAATTGTCACAAGATGGGGCACTTTGCTAAAGAGTGTAGGAAACCAAAGTCTCAGGACAACAAGAGTAGATGGAACAAAAGCAGTGGGAAGAAGACAACTGAAGAGGAGCCTTCATCAAAGGCTATGGTTGCAATTGATGGTTGTGGCTATGACTGAAGTTTCATGGCTGATGAAGAGGAACCATCAACAGACTCTACTTTGGTGGCAACAAAGATGGCACTTATGGCCTTCTCTGATTCTGAGGTACTTTCTAATAATGATTGTTCAAAATCATGTTCTGCTGTGAAAGAATGTGAAATTCTCAAAGAAACATATGATAACCAAATAATAGAGCTTAATAAGACTAATTATAATCATGCTAATCATTAAAGAGCTCTTGCAGTGTTAGAAGAACAAATTGTCCATTATAAGGAAAATGAGTCTGTTTTTTCTAAAACAATAGTTGTGCTTAAAAGAGATATTTCTCATAAAGATATGGAGATAGCTTTGTTAAAAGATAAATTAGAAAAATGTAAGACATCCAATGAAAATATAAACATTAGTATGGAGACTCTAGACTATTGTTCTAATCAGGTTACTAAAATAATAGAGAGTCAAATTCATAATAAGGCTAAATTTGGATTAGGCTACAACTTTTTTCCACCTCCATTCAGAGATGTTCCCTCACCTCATGGTGTTGACTTATCACACACTGGTTTAGAGGAGTTTCAGGAGCCTATGATGGAATATGGACCTAAGGCTAAAGGAAAATTTAATCTAGAAAAGTCTTAGGTCAATGATGCCTTTGAAAGTTCTAGTGATTCCTCACTAGTTGAGGAAGTTGAGTCTAAGAAAGTAGGTACTGGTAAGCCTAAGGTTGAAACTGCAAGATCTAAACAAGAAATAAAATTTGTTAGGCCAACAGCTAGATATGCATAAATGTATAGGTCAACTAGTAGAACTTCACAGTTTAGAAGCAGAACCCCACAGCCTAGAGGAAACCAGAGGAACTGGAATAATCTTAAGTCCCAACAACTAGACAGTGATTTTGTTATGCACAATAAAGCTTGCTATTCTTGTGGAAGTTTTGATCATATTTAGGCTATGTGTAATTACCATCATGGAAGGACGATGGTATATGGGAACACAAGGGTACCAGGGTATGCCAACTCAAGGGTGAACACAAACAGTTTTTCAAGAAACACTTACCCAAATACTCTCATCCAAATGATACCCGGAGCAATTCTGATGAAGTCAGGCATCAAATCTTTCAACAATGCTAGACCAATTGGGACAACTTATCCAAAGCCAACAATTTCAAATCCAAAACCAAAAACCAAACTTTTACAAACAACCATAGGGTAATAACTTGTCTTTTAACAAAAATATTGGTCCTCAAAAGATGGTTTGGAGGGAAAAATTGAGAACTGCTAGTCCAACAAGGCCAACAGTTTATACTGCTAGGCCAATAGTCAACACTACTAGGTCTATGGGAACTGTCAAGGGAACTGGGTCAATACTGTTAAGGCCTCAGCATGTTGGATATGGAGACCCACCAAATCCAACAGTGCATTAACAACCATGCAAAAGTATAATTACATTGATGCACGAGGCATATCCAAGTAATTAATGGCTTGGGTCCCCAAAGGAAACTAATTTCTTTTATTTTGTGTGCAGGAACATTCAGGTACTAAAGAAGATCATGAATACTCAGACGGTGGATGTTCCAAGCACATGATTGGAAAAAGATCCTACCTTTCAGACTTTAAACCTTTGGATGGTGGATATGTTTCTTTTGGTGGTGGCATAGGTGGCAGGATTACTAGTACAGGTACAATCAAGACTGGCAGTCTTGATTTTGAGGATGTATACTATGTGAAGGAGCATAAATACAATCTCTTTAGTGTGTCACATATGTGTGACAAAAAGAACTTTGTGTTATTCACTGACACTGAGTGCCTTATCCTCTCTCTTGACTTTAAGTTAATAAATGACAATGAGGTTTTGCTTAGAGTCCCTAGGAAAGGCAATCTGTATAGTGTTGATATGAAACATTGTTCCTAAAGAGAATGTTACTTGTTGGTTGCAAAAGCATCCCATGATGAGTCTATGTTATGGCATAGGAGACTTGGTCATGTCAACTTCAAAACCATTAACAAAATTGTAAAAGATGGTTTGGTGAGAGGACTGCCTCAAAAACGTTTTTGTAAATGACCAGACTTGTGTGGCTTGCCTCAAAGGTAAGCAACACAGAGCTTCTTGTAAGACCAGGACCCAAAGCTCTACTACTCAACCCTTATATATGCTTCATATGGACTTGTTTGGTCCTATATCTTTGGGTAGTATTCAGCATAAGAGATACTGTCTTGTTGTCATTGATGATTTTAGCAAGTTTACTTGGGTTTTCTTCCTAGGAGCTAAGCATGAGACTTCAAACATTCTAAAGACTTTCAATACAGAGGTAGAGAACCTAGTTGATAAGAAGGTCAAGATCATCAAGTGTGACAATGGGACATAATTCAAGAATAGAGTGATGGATGACTTTTGCAAGGAGAAAGGTATTAAAAGAGATTTTAGTGTTGCTAGGACTGCTCAGCAAAATGGGGTTGCTGAAAGGAGAAATAGAACCTTGATAGAAGCTGCTAGGACCATGTTGGCTGATTTCAAACAACCCATGACCTTTTGGGCTGAAGTAGTTAATACTGCTTGTTATGTTCAGAACAGGGTTTTAGTGAAATTCTCAAGGAAACATATGATAACCAGATAATAGAGCTTAATAAGACTAATTACAATCGTGCTAATCATTAAAGATCTCTAGCAGTGTTAGAAGAACAAATTGTCCATTACAAGGAAAATGAGTCTATCTTTTCTAAAACAATAGTTGTGCTTAAAAGAGATATTTCTCATAAAGATACGGAGATAGCTTTGTTAAAAGATAAATTAGAAAAATGTAAGACATCCAATGAAAATATAAACATTAGTGAGGAGACTCTAGACTATTGTTCTAATCAGGTTACTAAAATAATAGATAGTCAAATTCATATTAAGGCTAAATCTGGATTAGGCTACAACTTTGTTCCACCTCCATTCAGAGGTGTTGCCTCACCTCCAGGTGTTGACTTATCACACACTGGTTTAGAGGAATTTTAGGAGCCTATGATGGAATATGGACCTAAGGCTAAAGGAAAACTTAATCTAGAAAAGTTTGAGGTCAATGATGCCTTTGAAAGTGAGAGTGATTCCTCACTAGTTGAGGAAGTTGAGTCTAAGAAAGTAGGTACTGGTAAGCCCAAGGTTGAAACTGCTAGATCTAAACAAGAAATAAAATTTGTTAGGCCAACAGTTAGATATGCATAGATGTATAGGTCAACCAGTAGAACTTCACAGTCTAGAAGCAGAACCCCACCGCCTAGAGGAAACCAGAGGAACTGGAATAATCTTAAGTCCCAACAACTAGACAGTGATTTTGTTATGCATAATAAAGCTTGCTATTCTTGTGGAAGTTTTGATCATATTCATGCTATGTGTAATTACCATCATGAAAGGAGGATGGTATATGGGAACACAAGGGTACCAGGGTATGCCAACTCAAGGGTGAACATAAACAGTTTTTCAAGAAACACTCACCCAAATGCTCTCAGCAAAATGATACCCAGAGTAGTTCTGATGAAGTCAGGCATCAATCTCTCAACAATGCTAGACCAATTGGGACAACTTATCCAAAGCCAACAGTTTCAAATCCAAAACCAAAAACCAAAATTTTACAAACAACCACAGGGTAATAACTGGTCTTTTAACCAAAATACTGGTCCTCAAAAGATGGTTTGGAGGGAAAAAGTGAGAACTGCTAGTCCAACAAGGCCAACAGTTCATACTGCTAGGCTAGTAGTCAACACTGCTAGGTCTATGGGAAATGTCAAGGGAACTGGGGTCAATGTTGTTAAGGCCTCAGCATGTTGGATATGGAGACCCACCAAATCCAACAGTGCATCAACAACCATGCAAAAGTATAATTACATTGATGCACGAGGAAGATCCAAGTCAATAATGGCTTGGGTCCCCAAAGGAAACTAATTTCCTTTATTTTGTATGCAGGAACATTCAGGTACTAAAGAAGATCATGAATACTCAGATTCTGGATGTTCCAGGCACATGATTGGAAATAGATCCTACCTTTCAGACTTTAAACCTTTGAATGGTGGATATGTTTCTTTTGGTGGTGGCATAGGTGGTAGGATTATTGATACAGGTACAATCAAGACTGGCAATCTTGATTTTAAGGATGTATACTATGTGAAGGAGCTTAAATACAATCTCTTTAGTGTGTCAAAGATGTGTGACAAAAAGAACTTTGTGTTAATCACTGACACTGAGTGCCTTATCCTCTCCCTTGACTTTAAGTTACCAAATGACAATGAGGTTTTGCTTAGAGTCCCTAGGAAAGGCAATCTGTATAGTGTTGATATGAAACATTGTTCCTAAAGAGAATCTTACTTGTTTGGTTGCAAAAGCATCCCAGGATGAGTCTATGTTATGGCATAGGAGACTTGGTCATGTCAACTTCAAAACCATTAACAAAATTGTAAAAGATGGTTTGGTGAGAGGACTGCCTCAAAAACGTTTTCTAAATGACCAGACTTGTGTGGCTTGCCTCAAAGGTAAGCAACACAGAGCTTCTTGTAAGCCTAGGACCCAAAGCTCTATTACTCAACCCTTATATATGTTTCATATGGACTTGTTTGGTCCTACATCTTTGAGTAGTATTCAGCATAAGAGATAATGTCTTGTTGTCTCTGATGATTTTAGTAGGTTTACTTGGGTTTTCTTCCTATGATCTAGGGGTGTTCAGGGGTTGGGTAATATCCGAATAAGCCGAAAACCGAAACCGAACCGAACCGAAAATAACCGAACCGAACTCATAACCAAATCGAATTTGCCAAAACCGAACCGAACCGAATTAAATATTGGGTTTACGGTTCAGTTATGGTTTTAGCAATTCAAACCAAAAACCGAATTCATATAAATATATATATATTTTATATATTTATATATATAAAAAAATATTCAAACTTTTTTATAATATAAATATATTATTTTTTAAGCTTAAGAACGTTTTTTGCTAAAAATATACATTAACAAATGAATAAATAATTAAATTTATGTAATTCGGGTTATTTGGTTCTGTTTTCGGTTACGGAGGTTCGGTTTTCGGTTATTCGGTTCGGTTTTCGGTTCGGTTTAATCAATTCAAATTCGGTTCGATCAGCTTTCGGTTATACCCAGAAAAAAATTAACCGAACAAACCGAACCGAACAAACCGAACAACCCGATAACCGAACCGATGAACACCCCTACTAGGAATTGTCTATCATTGTGTCGATCCATCAGTCATCTTAATACGTTATATTGGTCATTGCTTAACGGTTTGGTCTTGATTTTAGTAAAATCCCGTGAAAGATTCTATTTCTCCGTTTAAATCACAGACTTGTAAAATCCCGTGTATACAGCAACATCATGTCTTACACTCCTGATTTAGTGATTTCGGAAGTACTTAAATTGTATGATGTTGTGGACAACAATGATAATGTATGCTACACTGAACGGTTAAAGATTATTGAATCAATTAATGAGGATGTGAGATCTTCGTGTTCTGAGTCTGAAGAGAGAGAATTGCACCTGTTTAGGCTACATAATGCGATGCTAAAGGAAAGTAACATTGAACCTTATCACCAACTTCACTCACACCTCATGTTACTCACACCTATAACAATGGAACGAACATGCAATGCCCTTTTCCGTCAAGATTTATCCACATTAACGGGAACACTACTATTGAACTTAGAAAACTTGGAACAACAACTTGACAAACAAAAGGTTCAAAAGGATAGTTCTAGTGTTGCACTTCAAGTGATCCACAAACAACTTCAGTCATTCATTAGTGGGGAATTCACATCAGATTATGATCATCACATGACTGAAATGTCTTTCAAAAGGCACACTGGAATGGAAATTCACATGTTTATTGAGACATTTATCCAACTCATGGATAATGTGGAGAAGTACATTGAGGAAGTTACACAGAAAGATGAAAAAGTGGATGAGTGTCAGGTGCAGTTAAGAGATAGTTGTGATGAGTTAGGTAATGTATCAGTTGAAAGGTCGGGTGTTGCTAAATGCAGAATATCAGAGACAATAAAGAATGATGTAACCAGCTGCTCAGTAACTCCTATCACACAAGAAGTGGATGCTTTGATCAGAAAGGTGAATGAATGTCGGGTACAATCAATAAATTGTTGTGTTGAGACCGGTAAGGCATCGAATGATGGATCGCTTGACACCGAATACATAGGCTCGTAGACATATACGCTTGAAAGAGCCGTAGTTCAAATGACTCTTGTTACACATGATGAGGATGCAAATATCGTAATCGACAAATGAACAAGTGTCATGTGATAAAAACCCTTAATCGATCAACATAGTGCATCCGCTAATGTACCTAAACAAACCGATCTTAATATCGAACATGATTCTAATAATTGTTCTTTGGTTGAGGTGAGTCTAAAAATTCAAAACAAATGATATGGTTGATAAAAGGCTTTTGATGAACTTTCAAACAAATTCTCGAAACTTGAAAATATTGCATTTCTATTGAAATTGCAATACAAAGAAAGGAGGAAAGTTTTCAAACTAAGAAACCATGTAAAATCCGAATTTCCGAATTTCATGAATTTTTGAAATAAACGATTTAAAAGCTCACCAAGACAAAAACTCGACTATCTACAATTTGAAGAAACATATTTAGGTATGCATGAGAAAAGTAATTTAGTCAAGACTACACAAGACATTGATACTATTATAACAAGAAATAATGAACATCAATTTATGTGGCTAAATTACTAAAGGAAAATGAGACTTTGAGAAAGCATCACATAGAACTAAATGACTCACAAAGAAGCTAGAACTCACCAATGGATCAAACAAACTCTTTGATAGAAAAATTGATGAACTCAAAGCTCAACTTCGTGAAAAGAGTTTCGCTATTGTTGCCTTAAAGAATGAGCTTAGAAAACCGTAGGAAAAGTGTGAACACTAAGTTTACAAAACCATCAACCTGGGGAAGCCAGCTTCATCCCACTAGAGACCGGTCCGTTGTTAGGCGACCTCTCGCATTCATATCTCGAAAGAACAAAATCTTTAAAGACAAGGCTTGCCTCCCAAGTTGATGTGATAAAACTTTTGTCAAAACCAATACTTCACCGAGTTACCTAAGAATATTACTTCTAGCTCCGTTAACCATCAACAAGTAGCCACTTCTACTCCCAGCACCTCTAGGATTAGTTCGAAAATTGTGTCAAAACCAAGCATTAAAACCCTGAATTCATATGATATGAATGACTTGTGGAAGAACTATTATCTTGAAGAAGCTAGGAAAAAGGCACATATTTGAAAAGACGGAATTTTAGGTGCAATACCTAAGGTGATGAATTTCACGAGATTTCAAGGCACTGTTAGTAGTAGTAAACCATTACCTAGGAACACTCAAAAGACTAGGGGTTGGCTTGCATCTAAGAGTAGTTATATGAAGAAGAATGCTAAGCATGTAGAAAATGAAATTAGAAATTCTGAGTCTTTCCGAATAAGAAACATTTTCCTAATTCACATGCTAAGGTACAATCCACTAAGACTAACATGGCTAAGGTTCAATATGTCATGAAGCAAAACAAACCTAAAACTTCACCTAGATGGATCCCAACTGCTAAATCTTTGGAGTCTAGGAATAATGATAAGTCTTCCACTGTGCATAAGAATATCAACAATTCTAGACCTTGCCATAAGTGGATACCGCCTGATAGAATGTTTAAGGATGTTGGACTTAGGTGGATACCTACCGGAAAGCTGTTTACCGATGGCAAAACCAAGTTCGACCGTGAAACCCCAAAGGGTTTGGATACTAATGTCAATAACCAATATATATGCAATCAAGCTTGTAATGTTAGTGCAGGTAGTCCTTACTCAGTTGCAAATACTTCGATCCTTCACTACATGGACTGGCTTAAAGTATGGATAAGAAATGGATTGATATCTCATAACTCACGGGTTCAAGTAACTCAACCTTTATATTCAAATGCTATGACGCCCTGCTCACATCGCTCATGCCTCGCTCTTCAACACTATGGCGCCTATAGATAACACTTTAGGCCCCGCTCCTCAAAGAAAAGAAAAGTGTACGCCAAGGCGCTTTATCTTTGAAGAAGAGAAATCTTCATTTTATGATCATTCTCATCGACATTCTTCATCAACAAGCTTCATGTTTTTCCATGCTCATTCAATCCTCGTGGATCTCCGCTCATTGGTATATATTCTTATTCACTTGTTCAATCAAAATGGCAAACTTCATTTGCAATTTTGAGGGGAGAAGAGTGAATATACTACATGTTGATGGATGCTTGAGTTATGGTCATACGACTCTCCAACGCCTAATGTCATCACTCACTAAGGATAACTGGGATTTACTATTTGGGATTCGTTGTTTTTCAAGATATGTTTGATGAGTACTTCCAACCTCCAACGAATGTTGATTATCCAGTTTCTGAAGCTCATGGTCCGATTCCTACTGACTCAACTGGTTCACCATCTAAGAAGTACTTCTCGGAATTCTCAAGAAACCTCATCTCCAGTTATTTCACAAGGCATTGATAATGACTATCATGATATTGTAGTTGCACTATTAAATAATGATCCGCTCTTTGGTATTCCTTTGCCAAATCTTCACGGATTATTGTTCATAAATAATGATTCGCTCTTTGGTATTCCTTTGCAAAATCTTCACGGATTATTGTTCCTCTCATTGTGCACGCTATAAATCAACCACATGAACATTAAGGAAAATGACTACCTCATCCGTCAAGACATTATTGGTGAATCTTCCATATCGCCTCTACATGTATACCTTTAGGAAGAATGCATTGATGTTGAGGAATCATTTGTTCCGGTTCATTCAGTGGGTCAATGTACATTTGATTGTATGTTTATTCACGTGTTGGACATTTGACACAAGTTGATTACTTCAGAGTTAATCATTTATCACTTATTTGAGATTGAAGTTGACTTTCACAAACGTGTATTCTTATTTTATCTTGAAGTCGAAATTGGTTGGATGCATGACTCTCAATGATAACTTGCTCGTGCTTAAGATCTATGTAGAAGACTTGGTTTATCTAGTCACCAGCAGTTGATATGGATGGTTGAAGACCTGGTTAACTATCACTTTAAGGAGTTACGTTGTTTTACTCAGTGACACACGCAACTTTGGTTGTGGATAATCGCAAGAGGTGTTAGTGTCTCATACTTTGTTTGAGTATTGAGTACTTAGAGATTTTCTTGGAGCATAAATTCTCGACACCGTTCTTCCAATATTAGTGCAAGAATAAGATACAAATGCGGGGAATTCTACTTCAGCTTCAATTTTGGTATATCGGGTTTGCTTCATCAGTGGTCACTTCAAATTGTCTACATCTGGGTTGGTTAAGGTAGTCAAGGAGAGTTTCTGTAGCAGTTGATTCTCACAGGATACATTTGAGCTTATTGTGTTCTTCTCAAAAGATTTCAAGGATATGAGTGTATTATGTTTTGCTGATTCTGAGGTATCAAAACCAGCAAGGGGGAAGAAGACATACATTTAAAATCACAACGAGTACACGTGATGAACTTAATACTTCTGCTCAATTGAAGTTATTTCGGGAATACAAATGTCTTATCCGCAGAGAAACTCAGTGTTTAATTCGTGGAGTTTGGTGTTATTATTCCAACTATTTGGGATAAGGATGTATCATTCCAACTATTTGGGGGAAGGATGTATTATTCCAACTATTTGGGGGAATTGGTCTCTGGATACTTTTGGTATGTGTTATCTCAATATCGCTGGAAGAAATATGAGAAGAATATTTGAGCGTGAGATGATATTGCTTATTGACATCTTCTATATGATTTATGGTAGTGCTTCCAGTTATTGCTTCATGTACACAATGCAATGATGATTCCAATGAGATCACAACCATCAAGGGAGAGATATGTGTACATCAGGGATGCACAACATGTTCACTTGATCGAGCTAATTCAGTTATTCTGGAGTTGACATCCGCAGAGATGATTAGTGACTCAACATGTTTCATGGATGTCATCGTCTATACTCTTGTTAGGTACATGTGTACATTATGGGTTGATTGGTTATATGTTAGATAACTGGAATGCATTTGGTGAAATGAAGATGTTGATATATTGTTCTCCCGAATAGAGAACTGCTCAAACTCAAGAGTAATGTGTACATCGAGGTCGCACAACAGATCATGTGATCGCTTAATCATTTATTTCGGGTTTGATAACCGCAAATGATCCGTGTTAACTTGTTACTCGTTGTTATCGCCTTCTTCGGGTTCTTGAGCTTCATAGAATTAGACTGCTTGCTTCACTTTTTCTTCTGGGGAAATGGTCTTTTATGAGGATTTTCGGTTTGGGGAAGTCGCCAAACATTCACTTTTAAAAAGGCTCAAGTTCTTGCGACGATTCAAGAGCCTCAAATGCTTTGGTGGTGAATGTTTAAGAGATGATGACTTCTATCTTCTACAAAGTGTCAATGATGATAACGCTACACGCCGTCGGGTCAAAGAAACTTCCTTTCTTCGAGCAAGTTTTATAACACCCTAGGCAAGTGAACCTAATCGTTGTAGTGTAGTAATTAGGTAAGCCACGGTATTGATATCGCTCTCTAGGGAATAGGAATGCTAGTAGGAGTTACTACGCTAAGGTTAAGGTTGAGGAAGATTATTTTTATCTTTTATATTTTATGAAAATGGAAAGGTACGAATCTCGGTATTGGATTTGGGGGTTGGTATTTCACCGATTACTCTACTATTATCTAATTATCTAAACTAAGGTTGTGGGAGTCTATGTCTAATTAATGTGTGCTCGTATGATAGTTTAAAGATGTGTTTACTTAGTTTGTATTACTCCTTAATTATCTCCTATTGATGGTTGAGTGTCACGCCTTATTCCTAGTTGCGTTGTGTTTCTAAAGTTGTGGTATGCTTTCTCCCTAACTCTTTGAACTTACCAAAGGGTCTTGTCTACAAATCCACTTAGAGATTATAGACTCCTACTCTAAGGCACTCTTCGGATGTTTTAGCCTACAATCACTCGTGTAATCATACTCTAAGGTTCACAAAGATGAATCAAGCATTATACACAACGAATGACCTATCGCATTACTAGATCATTAATCAACTAAGATAAGAAACAACCAATCAATATTCAATAATTAAGTTTCATACTTCCTAAGCAAACACACAAATAAATTAGCCGGACATGGAGAACATGCAAGCATACACACAAATAATCAAAGACATAATTGAATTAATGAAGCAAAGACTTATCTTGGTGTAAGATAGGGTTAAAACCCTAAAATATCGTACAAGACACCTTAGGTTCGGTTTTAGGTTTTACCCAAAGACTCTCCACACAAAGACCTAAAAATTCGGATTCTATATATAAGATTACAATTGCGACGGCGCCACCTTATGTTTAGTGACGCCGCCGTGTCGCCGCCATTGTGGTTTCGCTTGGCCACGTTAACCTTGCGACGGCCACCTTATGTCCGTGACGCCGCCCTCTTCGCCTTTCGACGCCGTCTCGATCGCATCTAGGCCGCCCGAGTAGCGACGGCCTACTCTTTCACAACTAGACGCCGCCTCTTGAAAACACGAGTTTTGAGTTCGACCGTCACAATAATTCTCCGACGGGCGCAAATAGCACCGACGCCGCCGCTTTCTACATTCAAAGAATCGTGAGTGTCTCGATTTCGACTTTGGCCATTTTCTTCATATATTCGCCTTTTCGTCCAAATAAGTGCCATTCCAAGATTTTGCCTTCACGAGACCTAAAAGTGAAAAGGAACGATATTAAGCAATAACGGATACAAAAGTGATCAAATAAGGACTTAAACGACCCTCAAAATGGTACCTTTTAAAACCTTATCAAATATCCCTACACTTGTTATTTGCTTGTCCTCAAGCAAATGTGCTTTTAGCCAATTAATTTATAAGTTGGGGTCATTCAAGATTAATTCAAAACGGTCCACAACACATATAAGCCCCAAGAAAGTCATAACAAGCACGGAAATTACATACTAGCACCTCACATGGGGTGTTTGGATACTCACATCTCTCGTGTGTATAAATGAAATATAACAATATAGGAAATGGAAGATAAACACTCATTAACCGGTCCTAGTACATAGATTACCATAGGCTTGAGAATAGATCAAACCTCCATCGCTTTGGCGTAAGCACCTAGGAAAGACTATCAAAGAGGTCTTTAAAGGGTTGTAACGTTAGGCTTACGGTAGGGAAATAAGGGTTTGGTGGGATAGGCTATTTAGTGGTGGTAAGTCAAAATCTTTATGTTAATCAGATATGAAGAATGGCGCTATAAGCCAAGACTCGACACTCTAAACTCTAGATAACCGAAATAAACAAACATAAATTTAAAAGATAGATGTAGGATGGTAGCCCGTATTTTTTTTTTTTTTTTTTTTTTTTTTTTTTTTATCACTCTTTTTTTTTTTTTTTCTTTTTTTTTTTTTTTTTTTTTTTTTTTTTTTTTTTTTCATACACTTTACTCTACCATCCTCTACGATAACATCAAAATACTAGGGATTTATAAGCATATCCCTACACTTGAGTTTTTATTACTCTAACACTAATTTGACCCGAATTGAAAAGATCAAAACACTTGGGGTACATTATTACGTAAACAAAGGGAATTTGAATTTAACGCTCCTTCCCGTCATTTCATAAACTTTAACTTTTCCCATGAATCCCAATCATCCCAAAATCAGATACAAAGGATATGACTCGACTTAGCAACTTATGCAAGCAACTAGATAATTGAACTAAGGGTTTGGGGTGATAACAAATATTTGCACTAAAAGTGAGTGCATAAGGGTAGGCTAAGGCGATTTGGGTGTATATTTGGGGGGGGTGTAAACAATGTTTTCATTGATATTCCGAAAACCGAAATATCACGAGAACCGCGAAAAGGATAGGCTCGAGGGGTTAACTAGGGTATCGTGTACTAAAGATGAGTACAACGCAGGGTGTGGGGAATTACTCAACCGATGTGGAAGAAGTAATTATATTACGGTATCAAACAAGGGTTTATCCTAATGCCTCTTATCATTTAGTTATTCCTAACTACACAAGTGTAGCCTCACTTGCGATCTCGAATGCATCACAAAACAAGTTCTAGAATCTAATATACTACCGGTTCACACTCTAAGCATTAAAGATGAATGCTTTAATTCCTACTAATCTAAGGGCGATCCTCACATTTTGGGTGGAATTTGGGTGGTAAGGGTTTTGTGCTAGTCATATAACTTCCTATCCATGAGACGCTTTTGTTAAGACTAATGGCCCACTCCTATATGTCATGAAAATTTTAAATTTGGTGCCAAAATTACCCTAACCGACATTTCTCATGGTTTATTACACAATCACAATTAGACAAAGCAAATAGTCAAGGATAAGCATAGTTTCAAAGTTCCCGCTTTATTTTCCTCCCTACACTTAAACCGAACATTGTCCCCAATGTTCCCCGAAAGTATCAAAGTTATGATAAAAGAAGGTAATTAAAACGAAAGAAACTAATACTCCCCGATTAGCTCGGTAGGATCCGTAAAGTGGTGGTTAAATTCTTTTCAAGAAGAATTATGCGTGAAAAGCTCCTTCCAATCTTATGTAACTTCTTCTTGACAAACTAAACTCGCACACTTGAAGAAAACAAACGAAACCTTCGTAAAATCGGCGGTAATAATATATATAAGACTCGATTTAAACTAGGATATAATGCTTGTGGAATGGATGTTTACTGAATTTCTAAGAAAATTAAGACCGAAAATTCCAAAATTTATAAGTAGCTCGTAAAACGAGAAAAGTAACTGATGTTTTACTCCTTCCCGACGCCGTCAGTTGCAATCTCGACGCCGTCAGTTATCCCGACAAAACCGGTCTCATGATTTTTCGAAAAAATTCGAAAATTTACATCTTTAGAACTGGAAAAATTTCGCAAAACATCCATTATGACTCGATACAAGCATTTGACTCGAACAAACACACATATATATCTTTTAATTAATTGTAATTCTCATGTTTACGCTTTTGAAAACGTGTGTAATCCTCCCTACACTTATCCCTTATGTAAAATACCTTTATATGTAATTAAGACGAGGTTAAAGACAAAATAAAGCATTTTTACAAATTCAAACATGAGAATAAACAATTAATAAAAGATATACGACACACAAATGAAAATGAAAACAAATACACATGGGTTGCCTCCCAAGAAGCGCTTGTTTTTGTTCGAGTCACGAGCCCGACTCTACCCTTATTTAATGATAAAGGGAAGTTTTTCCTACACTTAAGTTTAAGTGCGGGTGATAGTAGCAATACACACCCTTAGGGTGGAAATTTGCTACGTGAGGAGAGGGTGATGGGTGATTTATATGCTCAAAGGAGTGTGCTCCATTCATTATAACCTTACCTAAGTCTATTGGTGTAGCGGGTGAATCAAATCTCTCCTAAAATGGATCATCTTCTATCAACTTCAAAAGATTCTTAGTTAAGGATCCATCTTGACCTAATAAACCCGGTTTAAACCCATAGTGTTTCTTGTTATCAACCATGAATGGGTGATATAAGTGTGTAAGGTCATGGGTTACTCCTATATTAGCTTCCACTCTACATGGCCTAGAATCTACCACCTTTATCAAGCAACTACCCGGACTATCTATTTTGATGGGTGGATTGGGGCCTAATTCAATTCCAAGATTCACATCTAAAGACGGAACATTGGGTAAGGTTTTTGGTTGAGGCTCCGGTTCATCAAAATTAGGAACTTCCCTAGGACTAAGAGAGAGGTCATGACAACAAGCATCTAAACCTACATTCTCTAGTGGCGTTTGGTCCAAAGGTTCTCTATCAATTGGGGCTCCTATAGTCTCTTCTACTTCTTCCGGGTAAGTTATAGGTGATGTGTGTTCCTCAAGTGATGGTAGGGCTTGTGGGCTTGGAGTTTCCACCTTTTCTCCATTATATCTAGATCTCCTAAATGTTTGAAATCTATCCCACACATGCAACTAGGTATTTTAGCTTCAACCATCTCACAATCTTGTTTGGGTTTAGGTTTCATGTTCTTAAAAACTAGGTCTTTTGATCATGATTCCTAAGGTTAGATAAATCCTTCTTATCCATTTCCTCAAGTTGTAACAATCAAGGTTTATGCATAGGAGGCTTTTCCGAAAAATTCTAAAGATGGTGTCACTAAAAGGAGTTGATCTTGACAACGATCGTTGAATAGAAGCTACACAAACACAAAATATATCAAATCCATCCAATCTTACACCCTTGTTCTTTTGGATATCTTTAAGATCACTCACAAATTTATCGTAACAATAAAACTAAACCAATCAAAATTCAATTGTTCCTCATTTGTTAATGATTCAAATGCAACTTCACTTGCCATAGCGACAAATGAAAAGGGTTTTACGAACACAAACACAAAGAAGGGGATAGACTAAGAGAAAGCTAAAAATGAGAAAAAGTTTACTTGATAGGAATCAAGCAAAGAAACCTAAACGAGGTGGACTACTAACTAGCTATTCTATTCCCAGCAGCGCCAAAAACTTGATAACGCCACACGCGCCGCTCGGGGTCAAGGAAACTTCCTTTTCTTCGAGCAAGTTTTATAACACCCTAGGCAAGTGAACCTAATCGTTGTAGTGTAGTAATTAGGTAAGCCACGGTATTGATATCGCTCTCTAGGGAATAGGAATGCTAGTAGGAGTTACTACGCTAAGGTTAAGGTTGAGGAAGATTATTTTTATCTTTTATATTTTATGAAAATGGAAAGGTACTAATCTCGGTATTGATTTGGGGGTTGGTATTTCACCGATTACTCTACTATTATCTAATTATCTAAACTAAGGTTGTGGGAGTCTATGTCTAATTAATGTGTGCTCGTATGATAGTTTAAAGATGTGTTTACTTAGTTTGTATTACTCCTTAATTATCTCCTATTGATGGTTGAGTGTCACGCCTTATTCCTAGTTGCGTTGTGTTTCTAAAGTTGTAGGGTATGCTTTCTCCCTAACTCTTTGAACTTACCAAAGGGTCTTGTCTACAAATCCACTTAGAGATTATAGACTCCTACTCTAAGGCACTCTTCGGATGTTTTAGCCTACAATCACCGTGTAATCATACTCTAAGGTTCACAAAGATGAATCAAGCATTATACACAACGAATGACCTATCGCATTACTAGATCATTAATCAACTAAGATAAGAAACAACCAATCAATATTCAATAATTAAGTTTCATACTTCCTAAGCAAACACACAAATAAATTAGCCGGACATGGAGAACATGCAAGCATACACACAAATAATCAAAGACATAATTGAATTAATGAAGCAAAGACTTATCTTGGTGTAAGATAGGGTTAAAACCCTAAAATACTGTACAAGACACCTTAGGTTCGGTTTTAGGTTTTACCCAAAGACTCTCCACACAAAGACCCAAAAATTCGGATTCTATATATAAGATTACAATTGCGACGGCCACCTTATGTTTAGTGACGCCGCCGTCGCCGCCATTAGGGTTTCGCTTGGCCACGTTAACCTTGCGACGGCGCCACCTTATGTCCGTGACGCCGTCCTCTTCGCCTTTCGACGCCGTTCGATCGCATCTAGGCCGCCCGAGTAGCGACGGCCTACTCTTTCACAACTAGACGCCGCCTCTTGAAAACACGAGTTTTGAGTTTCGACCGTCACAATAATTCTCCGACGCGCCGCAAATAGCACCGACGCCGCTTTCTACATTCAAAGAATCGTGAGTGTCTCGATTTCGACTTTGGCCATTTTCTTCATATATTCGCGCCTTTTCGTCCAAATAAGTGCCATTCCAAAGATTTTGCCTTCACGAGACCTAAAAGTGAAAAGGAACGATATTAAGCAATAACGGATACAAAAGTGATCAAATAAGGACTTAAACGACCCTCAAAATGGTACCTTTTAAAACCTTATCTAACTAAAAGTTGTCTCTTAGAAACGACACCGCATTAGTAATGGTTTAAAATTTGATAATTATATTTTTTAAATTCAATAATGTTATTATTTTTTATATAAAACATTTCGAAATATATATTTCACATTTACTAAACCGTAGCACCCCATTTACACTTGAGCTCAACGGGACACGAAATACACGGGGATAATAAATTAATAAAATCCCTCCCTTATCCTTCTACATAACCGCCTCTCTCTCTCCTTTTTATAATAGAGATCAGATAAACATATCTTCTTTCCCTCTCAAAGAAGCAGCCTCTCTCCCACCGCCACTCTCCCCTCCTCTCTCTCTAGCATACATCACCACCACCACCATCGAGTACAACAACCATCATCATCATCACCATCAAGAGGAACCAAGGTCATGTTGGGTTAAGGGTTTTTATTTGGGCTGCTTAAGGTTGTGATTGGGGTTGGTTTCTGTTCGAGTTCACCACCACAACCACCATCACCCCTCCTCATCTTCCTCGTTTGTGGTATGCCAAAAGTATTAATATCAGTTTAGTTAATTCGCTTATATAAATGAACCAAATACAAGTGAAGAAGGTGTTTT